>OZ005735.1:195613582-196241082 GCA_963930755.1 Eudasyphora cyanicolor | reverse complement strand
GAGACCCCGGAGGTCCGTTTTGGGCCATTTTAAGTCATTTTAGCAATGTCCGTCAGCCAGTACGTCTGTCTTTCTGGTTGGTGCGTATGATAACATTCGACAGGATTATCCGATTAACTTCAAATTTGGTATGTCTCAGTATTTTTTCTATCTCATGCTAAGGTCAAAGATGGACTCTGTTGGTCCAGTCCTTCGAGGTCCAACCCCACGAAGGGTAAAAATTTAATGAAATATTTATTATACTATAACTTATGTACTACTACCCAGAATCCTTCACAATTCCACACATAGTATTAGTTTATTATCATCTATCATCTTTAGAAAAATGAGCGAAGTTGAGGAGTCCCTTTTTGTACCTCCCATACAAATGGACCATTTTGCACAAAAATAAACGGCTTATAACTTTGATTACAGTCATGCAAATACTTAAAATGTTGTACAGTGTAATGTTTTTATAGTGCCCACAGTATATTAAAAAATGGGCGTTATTGCCACACCCCTTTTGGTACCTCCCAAACAAAATTGCCAAAATATAGGGTGATCCATTTCGAGGTTCCCTACTTTTTTAAATAAAAAAACACAGACAATTCAAATTGAATGAGGAATGTTTATAATCATTTGAAAGAACATTCTTTGGCATTTATATTTTGAAGATGATGTCTATCAAATGTTGGCCGCTGCTACGTCTCAGATGGTAAATCTGTTGAGTCCAATTTTCGATGATTCGTTCGAACATTTCGACTGGTAACTGGCGAATGACACGGGTGATGTTTTACTCCAAGGCCTGAATCGAAGCGGGTTTGTCCGCATAAACTTTAGAATTTACATATCCCCACAGGAAAAAGTCTAACGGTGTGATTTCACACGATCTTGGTGGCCAATCGACCGGCCCAAAACGTGAAATTATCTGCTCACCGAAGTGTTCTCTCAATAAATCCATTGATTGATGCGATGTGTGGGAAGTGGCACCGTCTTCTTGAAACCAAATGTCGCCGAGATCACGAGCTCCAATTTCAGGCATCAAATAGCACGATAATGGTCGCCATTGACGGTTACGTTCTCACCGGCATCATTTTTGAAGAAATATGGACCGATGATTCCGGTACGTCGGATCGGGAATCGGTCAATGGCGAAAAGATAGCTCTTAACGGGAGCTAAAATATTGCTCATGGGTGTCAAGTTCGTCGGTCGACTGGAAAGTGTTTTTTTGGATTTAAAAAAAATGGACTTAGCGAAATTGGCGAACAATTATTTTGATAATAAAACTGAATAATTTGTAAACTTTATTCAGGCGTAAGTCTTTCCATGATGAAATGTCAAACAATACTTAACAAAAATAACACGACAGCATGACACGACTCACAAGTGATCTATCAAAAAAAATGCTATTGAAAAAAGGATCTCTACTTAGATTACCCTATAAAATATATGAACAATTATATTTTTTTTATTTCCCCATTTTTATAATATGGATCATAATTTATACATTTATCCATAGATTTTCTTCAAATAGGCACTGTTTTCTTAGTTCGGATCTTATCTTTCTAAAAACGAAACAACAAATTCTTTGCAACTTTTATACCCTACACCACACTGTGGTACAGGGTATTATAAGTTTGTTTCACGGCAGATGTTTGTAACACCTGAAAATAACACAGCTAGACCCACCTTAAAGTATACCGATCGACTCAGAATCACTAGCTGAGTCGATTTGACAATGTCTGTCGCAATTTCACTCCGATCGTTCTGAAATTTTGCAGTTTAGAGTATTTCGCCGCTGTTAAGATCGCTATTGAATTTGGTTGAAATCGGTTCAGATTTAGATATAGCTCCCATATATATCTTTCGTCCGATTTGGCCCTTTAGTCCTATAGAAGCTGTATTTTACATCCAATCGTTTTGAAATTTAGAATAGTAGAGTTTCTTGATCCATGAACCAACATTGCCGAATTTGAAGAAAATCGGTTAAGATTTAGCTATAGCTCCCATATATATGTTTCGTCCGATTTTGCTCTTTAGTCCTGTAGAAGCTGTATTTTTATCCAATCATTTTGAAATTTAGAATGGTAGAGTTTCTTGATCCATGAACCAACACTACCGAATTTGAAAAAAATCGGTTAAGAATTAGCCATAGCTCCCATATATATGTTTCTTCCGATTTGCCCTTTAGTTCTATAGAAGCTGTATTTTACATCCAATCGTTTTGAAATTTAGAATAGTAGAGTTTCTTGATCCATTAACCAACACTACCGAATTTGAAGAAAATCGGTTAAGATTTAGCTATAACTCCCATATATATGTTTAGTCCGATTTTGCTCTTTAGTCCTGTAGAAGCTGTATTTTAAATCCAATCATTATTTTGAAATTTAGAATGGTAGTATTTCTTGAAAAGGCTGCCCCTGTTGCCATATTGATAAGTATTGCCTACGCCAACTCGATTAATATTTCGTGACTATTTTACGACTTTTGAGATGCATATACATTGTGTTCGTGTCCAGAAAATGCTATGCAAGTAGGTACACTAAACCTCTGCAATGAATCTCTTGAATGGCCTTTCAAGACATTCAGTTGTTTATCAAATACTTACTGCCACACACTCTATTTTGACAAAACAAATGAATGAGTGAAGAGAACAGTAACCGCCAAACAGGTTTCAAAACAAATAAGTAACAAGACAACAGAGAAGTACACTCATTCAAGCAAAAATACTCAATTTCAGTGTACACTGCACTACTGTACTCATTGTCATTGCAAAGAGAGACGCAACAACAAAGAGCGACGGACCACCTTAGAAATTTATTGATTTTTGAGGGGTAAATACACTAGTGTACGTACTGAAGAAATAGAAAACAGCAGTGTACTCGCTTCATTATGCTCATCGTTTGACGAATTGAAACGAGTATAAACCAGTAAGGAAAGGCAGAAAGTCGGGCGGGGCCGACTATATAATACCCTACACCATACACTCCCTAACAATGCGATAAAGGTCATTGCGATAATAATTTGGAATAATTGGTAAGTAGGCAGGAACATCCCAGCAAAATTTCTCATTACCAAATAATCCGACGAGTAAGCAAAGTTCGATAATGGTAAGTACTTATTATTTAGCCACTTTTCTCATTATTTTAACATGGGGATGTCATTGGAAGAAAGTACTTCCCAAAAGCATACAATAAAGTAGCATAATAAGTACTTATTTGTAGCATAGGCACACCATATAAATATGTGCTAATATTTTCACGATTTTATGTTCTTGAATAATGCATTACCAATAAGTTATAAAATAAGTAGTAGATATGTAGAGATGGCCATTTAAAGTGATTTTTTTCATATTGTCGCGCATATTTCTCAAAGCAAACAGTTTGCACATGCCAGATTCGAATTTCTGATCCCAAACACCCATGTAAAAAATTCTTCAATGGTCTGAAATCGTACGATATACGTAAATATTTATTGTATTTGTTGTTGTTATTTATTGTTGGTCTGTGCTTTTGTTATCCAGTCAGAATTTATTTTTGGTTTGAGACCATATGTTCCATTTACTTTCTGTCTATTCCAAAAGAGTAATAGAAACAAATACAAAAATTGGTAGAGAGTTTTAATTGCTTTGTAGAATTGACTGCAGTTTCGATAGACACCACTCTATCATCTTCAGAATTCAGTAGCAATAGTGTATGTCTTTAACTTAAATCAGCTGAAATACTTATGGAAGCAGTAAATTGAATTTAACAAGAACTGCTAACCAAACCCGTATTTTGCCGAACTAAGTCAACATACTAAAACTCTCATACCAATACATTTTTGTTTTTTGCTTGGGTTCGCATCGCGAACCACGAAAACAAATGTAGTTTTGTCAACGGCTAATGCCGACGTCATCGTACCTCATGTGTTTGTATGTGTTGTTGTTATTTATTGTTGGTCTGTGCTTTTGTTATTCAGTCAGAATTTATTTTTGGTTTGAGACCATATGTTCCATTTACTTTCTGTCTATTCCAAAAAAGTAAAAGAAACAAATACAAAAATTGGTAGAGAGTTTTAATTGCTTGGTAGAATTGACTGCAGTTTCGATAGACACCACTCTACCATCTTCAGAATTCAGTAGCAATAGTGTATGTCTTTAACTTAAATCAGCTGAAATACTTATGGAAGCAGTAAATTGATTTTAACAAGACTGGTACTTACCAAGATTTTGCTGGGATATTATCTTATTCTGAGCCGATAATCGCTAAATTATCCCTTCATATAATAAGAATTCCTTCATATAATAAGAAACCTCGTTGTGTAGATTTGTTTACTGATCGGATATAAAATACAGATTGTACAGCACTTACATGTTAAATCGGGGGTAACATATATATGGGGGCTATATCATAATCTGAACCGATTTCCCTCAAATTTGGCAGTATTAATTCATGTAATAAGAAACCTATTTCTGCCGAATTTCGTACTGATCGGATTAAAAATACACTTTTTACAGCGCTTACATGTAAAATCGGGGGTAACATATATATATGGGGGGGGCTATATCTAAATCAGAACCGATTTTCTCCGAATTTGGCAGTATTCCTTCATGTAATAAGAAATCTCTTTCTGCCAAATTTCACACTGGTCGGTTATAAAATAAATTTTTTACGGCGCTTACATGTGAAATCGGGGGTAACGTATATATGGGGACTATATCTAAATCTGAACCGATTTCTTCCAAATTTAACAGTGTTCATTCATATTCTAAGAGACCTCTTTCTGCTGAATTTCATACTGTTCGGATATAAAATGAAGTTTTTACAGCGCTTACATGTCAAATCGGGGCTAACATATATATGGGGGCTATATCCAAATCTGAACCGATTTTAACCAAATTAAATAGGGATCGTCCTTGGGCCAAAAAAAAGATATGTGTAAAGTTTCGTCAGGATCGGGCCATAATTGCGACCTGCACTTTGATTACAAGAATACATCTACAGACGGACAGACAGACGGACATATCTAAATCGACTCAGAAAGTGGTGCAGTGTATTATGACTTTGTGCATTTGTTTGTTTATTATACCGATCTACTTGTAATCACTTTCTGAGTCGATTTAGCTATGTCCGTCTGTAGATGTATTCTTGTAATCAAAGTACAGGTCGCAATTATAACCCGATCTTGACGAAACTTTATAAATATATTTCTTTGGCCCAAGGACGATCCCAATTTAATTCGGTTAAAATCGGTTCAGATTTGGATATAGCCCCCATATATATGTTAGCCCCGATTTGACATGTAAGCGCCGTAAAAACTTTATTTTATGTCCGATCAGTATGAAATTCAGCAGAAAGAGGTCTCTTATTATATGAATGAACACTGTTAAATTTGGAAGAAATCGGTTCAGATTTAGATATAGCCCCCATATATACGTTACCCCCGATTTCACATGTAAACGCCGTAAAAAATTTATTTTATAACCGATTAGTGTGAAATTCGGCAGAAAGAGGTTTCTTATTACATGAAGGAATACTGCCAAATTCGGAGAAAATCGGTTCAGATTTAGATATAGCCCCCATATATATGTTACCGCCGATTTTACATGTAAGCGCTGTAAAAAGTGTATTTTTAATCCGATCAGTACGAAATTCGGCAGAAAGAGGCTTCTTATTACATGAATTAATACTGCCAAATTTGAGGGAAATCAGTTCAGAAATCGGTTTAGATTTAGATATAGCCCACATATATATGTTACCCCTGATTTGACATGTAAGCGCTGTAGAAACTGTATTTTATATCCGATCAGTAAAAAAAATTGGCAGAAAGAGGTTTCTCATTACGTGAATTAACACGGGAAATCAGTTCAGATTTAGATATAGCCCCCATGTATGTATATGTTACCCCCGATTTGACATGTAAGCGCTGTAGAGACTGTATTTTATATCCGATCAGTACGAAATTCGACAGAAAGAGGTCTTTTTACATGAATGAGTATTCAGGAAAAATCGGTTCAGATTTATATATAACATCCGTGTATATGTTCCTCCTGATTTGGTATCAAAGCGCTATAGAAGTTGTACTTTACTTCCGATCATTAAAATTTTCCAGAAATATGTTTCTCAATTTAGGAACGAATATTGCTTAATTTAGCGATTATCGGTTCAGATTAGATAATATGTTCCTGCCCATTTACCAATTATTCCAAATTATTATCGCAATGACCCTTATTGCATTGTTAGGGAGGTGTAGGGTATTATATAGTCGGCCCCGCCCGACTTTCTGCCTTTCCTTACTGGTTTGTAATTAAGCTGTTGAACTGGTTTACTAGTGAAATCCCACGTACGGCACAATCGCTAATTACTTTCAAGAGGCTCGCTATATCTTCTATATCAATATAGATTACATCGTCCTTCCACACTGTAGAAAAGAAAGAAATTAAAGTGCCATGTCTTGACCGTCAGCAATTAGTAAATAGAAGAAAATGTGAGTACACTTGGTCACATGATACTCACGGGGATGCAGATGATCAGTTCCCTTGCTGTATAGTCTATTTAAGGGATTGGGTTTGTGGTAGATGGAGTTTCTTCTGAATTTTCCTTTTCGATTCCAAAGTAGCTCGCCCATCAAAAAGGCAAGAGAAATCGGAAAATTCGAAAAATACCAGTTCATTATTAATTTTATTACAAACATCTCTGACAGTTATATCAAACATATCAGTTAGATGTCTTTTGAACATATCTTCATTGAACCGACAGCTTCCCACATTACGATTTTGACTTTTCTTTAAAACAGCATATTTACCCAGGAGGGTTGAACCAACGCCATACATAAACCACGACGAGCTGTATATGCATAAACATGTGTACGCAACGAGTCCCAATAAGTTATTCGTACAAGCGGTGTTTGTGAATACATTACTTGGGGTGATTATTTTTTAGTTGAAATAACATATCGCTCACTCACTTCAAGATTGTCATAACTCAAAATTTAAAATTTTTGTTTGCCTTACAGAAATGCGAATTTTGCAAATATACATAAATTAATCTCAACAAAATTTAGTTTATAAGTAAAAAAATCATATGTCGGATTATTCCACCTATTTTAAGCTTCCTTTATCATCTTATTTATCTTTTTACACGGACTTAAAGTAACACATCCCGACAATTTTCAATTTTGAGTTATGACAGTTTTGAAATTTGTAATTGCTCTCGAACGGCTGAACTGATTTTTGATTTTTGCGCCATTTTTTGTAAATTTTTTTTTAAATTTTTTCAAAATTTTTTTTTACGATTTTTTTTTTTGATAAAACCTTTGTAGAAAAAATTGCGCACCCCTCGATTTTCTTCAAATTTTCACAGAATATTCGTCGTACTCTCACAAATCCAGAACAGAGACTCAATATTTGTAAATGTTATGGACGAAATAAAAATACTAGTCTGAAAATTTTCGTCTGTTTTTGCAAAACAGTGCACAGTGGTACAAATTCAAAAAGGGGAAATAATTAGACCGTTTCTTAATCAAACAACCTATTGCCACCAAACTTTTCATGGTAGATGAAGAGGTGTTACAGAAGTTAAGTTTTATATTTAGGCCCTCTATGTCGGACTAGGGGCTAGAGCTAGAGCGCCTCAAAGTTGGCCACATAGGGTGAAGAAAATGTTCGAGCGTGTGTAACTCATGTTTCTTTTCCGATTTATAATTTTTGTGTCTGTTTTACTAACTGAGGTCTACAAAAAACTGTTTACACCTAAGAATTATCTCGTATAGTTACCGAGATATCTGCAATTGAAAATTTAATTTTTTTTTTGCTTATAAACATTTTATACAAAAATAAACTGCATAGGTCGATATTAAATATTCTGACCCACTTACTTCTTCGATTCGTTACACTTTTTTCTGTATAAAATGGTATATCCCCCCTACCCTGTAGGGTGAGAGTATAATTATAAAAACAAAACCCTGTTTACTTGTATCGTATTACGGGAGTCTCGAACACAGAAGTCTCAAATCGTGGCGACCTCTAAATATGATTCAAATTAATCAATTTTTGGTATACACTCTTCCTTTGATACACATTACAAGAGCAAGTTTGTGGAGATAGAAAAAATTACAAGAGCAAGCTTATGTTGCTTATAATTTAAGTTTTCCATATAGTTGTGGACCACTCTATTAATGCAGCCCCCACACTTCATGATCGGTTATAAGTATGTTCGGTGGAAATCCGTTTTGGGTCATTTTAAGTCATTTGAGCAATGTCCGCCGTCCGTATGTCTGTCTGCTGGCTGATCCGCACGATAGCTCTTGAAAGGTTAAACCGATTGACTTCAAATTTGGTATGCGGAAATATTTTCCTCTATCTCCGGCTAAGTTCAAAGATGGTTCACTCCTTCTGGTTCCTCCCCCACAAAGGGTTAACTTTTAGGGAAATATTAGTCTATTGAGGTAGTTATTAGAATATCTTTTGATTTCTTCTCTTATTGTAGGAATTTTTAGATCGTTATGTATAGTTTTATTGCTAACGAACCAAGGAGCATTGACCAATAATCTTAGAGTTTTAGACTGGTACCTTTGCAATATTTGAGTTACTCGATGTACCCCAAAATTGGATACCGTATGTCCATACAGGTTTTAAAATAGTTTTATAAATCAATAATTTGTTTTCTAAACTGAACTCTGATTTAGATCCTAGCATCCAAAATAGTTTTTTAGTCTTCTGATCTAGTTGTTTACGCTTGTTTTTAATGTGTTCTTTCCATGTCCAGCGGCGGTCGATTTGAAGCCCCAAGTATCTAACACTTTCGGATTGCGGTATTGAAACTCCATCTAAAAACACCGGAGGGCAATCATTTTTCCTGAGACTAAACGTAACATGTATGGATTTATTGGCATTGATGTTTATATTCCACTTCTTCAACCAATTCTGCATATTATAAAGTGGCCTTTGCACCAAATCTGATGCCTCAATATGGGATTTACTCGTAGCTAAAATTGCAGTGTCATCAGCATATGTAGCAATTGTCACGTCAGTCCCTGTTGGCATGTCAGATGTAAATAATGTATATAGCACTGGTCCCAAAACGCTTCCTTGTGGGACACCAGACTTTATTAATCCAATTTCAGAAATTTCATCATTTAGGTTTATATATAATCTCCTATCTTGAAGATAAGATTTAATAATCAAATAGAAAGGAGCTGTAAGCATCTGTTTCAGTTTAAATAGAAGACCTGCATGCCATACTCGGTCAAACGCCTGTTTTACATCTAAGAACACTCCACAGCAGTAGCGCTTGTTTTCTAAAGTTTATCTTATTTCCTTGATGACATTGCTCCGGTGCTCCATGGCTATGTCCAAATCCAAACTGATGCTCTGGTAGTATATTTAATGATTCGAGGATAGGGAATAATCTTTTCTGAAATAATCTTTCAAATAATTTTTAAAGTATGGGCAATAAGCTAATTGGCCTGTACGATGAAATATCATTCTCGGGCTTATCAGGTTTTAAGATCATGATTATTTTTAGATATTTCCACTGAGTGGGAAAATAAGACAGTCTTAATATTGCATTATAAAGAACTGTGATATATATAATTGCTTTATCAGGTAAACATTTTATTACTTTCGAGTCGATGTTATCGTACCCAGGTGACTTTTTGCAGTTCAGCATCTTCAATTCTATTTTTATTTCACGAACTCTGAATGGTTTAATTGGTTTAGACATCTGACATGCAACATCAAAAAAATCAACTATTTCCTTCTCATCAGAAATAGGACAAATTGAAAAGGGGGAGAATGTCTCTTCTAAGAATAATTTGAATGCTTCAACCTTACTTTTATCTGATCTGCACCAAGACCCAGCCGAATCCTTAATTGGAATATTAATTTTTTGAGGTCTTTTGATGTACTTTGTTGCACTCCACAAGTTATGAACGTTCTTGCCTGTTGGGCTCAAATTACTCAAATAATTGCCCATATATGTATTCGTCTTTTAGTTCCTTAAGGCGTTAATTGAGATTTCTCGAAGCTCGGTTAAAATTTGTTTTGTGTAAAAGCAGCCTTGTTCTTTGCCATATTTTTCTTAGACGTCGTTTACTCTTAATGACATTTTTTATCTCTGTCGTTACCTTAATATTCGAGGTGATTAACCTTTCTTCAGAAGTAGCTTTAAATGCTGCTTCGTGAATTAATCATATAAAAGAATCTACAGGATCATCCAAATCATCACCATTTTTTATTGGAATATTTAGATTCAAATTATAATCGATCCAATTTTTAAAAAATTAATATCGGTTCGAGGTGAAAATAGCCTGGAAGATTTGTTTCGCATCCGAGGAGTAGTTTTGTAGTTTGTGATAATAGGACAATGACCCGAACTGAGATCATCACTGCCTGTAATATCGAAATATGAGTCGGAAATACCGGAATACACAACAAAATCGAGTAAATCCGGGATTTAATTTAAATTAATAATTTCATTGAAACAAAAAAAATAAAATAATATACGAATATTTTTTTAGGGCTCAAGGTGAGGGGCACCCGACTGATCTTTCTTACTTGTTATTATTTTATTATACCCTACACCACACTGTGGTCCAGGGTATTATGAGTTTGTACATTTGTTTGTAACACCCAGAAGAAGAAGAGATAGACCCATCGTTTATTATACCGATCGACTTGGTCGATTTAACCATGTCCGTCTGTCCGTTCGTCTGTAAATGTATCGTTGTAATCAAAGCGCATGTCGTATTTATGGCCCGATTGTGATCAAATTTAGCTCAGTGCTCTTTTTTGGCCCAAGGAAGATATGTTTCACCCGATTTGATATGTAAGCGCTGTAGAAACCGTATTTTATATCCGATCAGTACGAAATTCGGCAGAGAAAGTTTTCTTATTACATGAACACTGCTAAGTTCCTATCGCAATGCCCATTTGTTAGGGAGGTTTAGGGTATTATATAGTCGGTCCTCATGACTTTCTGTCTTTCCTTACTTGTTTTATATTTGATTTTATTCAGAAAATCTATTTATCGATTTGATCAAGTTTTCGGTTGAAAACTCAATTAATGTTTTAATACATTTTACATTATAAGGTTCATTTAATGTGATTGGCTGATTCAATTGGCTGATTCAATTGGCTGATTCAATTAATTTTCCAATCGATGCCAATGACATGCTTTCTTAAAGTTTGTTTTTGAATTTTCAATCATTTCTTTAAATGACATTTATGCAGAATATTTTCGTGGGTCTATCTATTGTGTAAAGCTTCTCTCCACTGCAGTGATTTTTTCTTTGCGTGTGTAAGCACTTTACCTACGGAAGCATAGCTGTAACACAGCACAGTGGTCGTTTTTGAGACCCACTTGAAAATTAGTAAAAGACATTAAAACAGGTGGTATGGAAATGGGTTTCGTATGAATTTTTAAATTTGTAAGGATGTACCAGCAGATGTTTCATTGAACACGCTTCAAAATCATGGCACTATGTACACCGAATATCAAGTGCTCGTCGTAAAATTTTAAGACGATATATTTGGCAGAATTTTCTGTGTCTGTTAGATAGTGATGTTAACATACTTTAGAAAATTTTGCACTTTATTCTTGACATCTGCCAAAATAAATAAAACATTATTGGAAAATCAACACGAACTTGAAAGACGCGGATCTGTGTCTATCGATTTTCCACAAATGAGTTGCCGCATTAAGTATTATACTGCCGATTTTAAATATACTCGCAGTATACCCCACCTGTTCTTACCAATCTTTATGAAAATTGAGAAAAAGTAATTTTTGCTTCTGATTTCCATAAAAATATTTTTTTTTATTTAAAACTAACCACTGTTTTACATTTCCTTCTGTGCAAGAGGTGCCATTTTGAGGGGACTGTAACTAGGAAAATTAGTCTATGGAAGCAATTCAATTGTTGCCACATTTGTTTGCTTTTCCAAGGCTACCATTTGTTTGTTTGTTTGTTCGGTTGCATGTTTGTTTGATGATTGGGCATTATCCTTCTAGCAATTTAAAGGCACAAAATGAAATGTCAGCAACAGCAAATGAAACTAACGAATGTGCCAACCAACCAGTCAGCCAGACAGCCATCCAGAGAGACAAACCATAAACATCATGCATAGAAAAAAACTAGCAAAACTTGAAAGTCACAAGCCAAAGAAGGAGTATCACTAAATGTTTGTCAGTATTCAGACGTGAGAAAATATGTACTTATATGATGATGATGATGCATTTGGGTGACCACCAAAATTCATCTGGACCTCAAAATTGATTGTTCTCAATAATTACGGATATTAACATTTGAGGTGGCATTGAAGATAAAGAGGACAACAATTTAGATTACATGAGTCCGTTTGGTTGCAACAAAAAATGATTAGGTTGAAAAAGGCCAAACTGGCATATGAAACCGGTGTCAGAATACCCCCATAATTTGCAAGTGTTGAGCACAGAAATGGATTGAAATCTGAGAAAACATGTAAGAACGGTAGTAACTTCTGCCAACTTTTGCGGCAGAATGGTACATTGGTGTAGGAGGTACCAAAAGGGCGTGAAAATAACACTCACTTCCCACTGGACTCTAGGTACTATATAAGCATTACACTGTACAAAATTTTAAGTATGTGCATGCACTGGTATTAAAGATATAAGCTTTTAACTTTTAGTGCAAAATGGTCCGGTACCAAAAGGGGCGTGGCAACTTCGCCCATTCTTGAGGTGATAGCGACTAATAAACTAATACTATGTGTTGAATTTCAGAAGATTCGAATAAGTAGTATAGAAGTAATTAAAGAATCAATACTTCACTAAATGTTAACCCTTTGTGGAAGAGTTACTAGAATGGGTGAACCAATACGGCCCATCTTCGAACTTACCCTGAGATAGACAAAAACATTATCGCATACCAAATTTGTAGTCAATCTGTTGCTCCATTCGAAAGTTATCGAGACAGACGGACGGACGGACATTGCTCATTCGAATTATAGTCAAATATGGGCTTAGAAAAATATATTTAAGAGCGATCTCTATAGGAGAGTCCTACCACAACATGCGCCGATGAGGTACATTTTCATTGTGCAGAATTTTAAAAAAAACTGCAAAATCGTGAGGAAAATTTGGTACTTCTGGTTTATATACGAGTAAGAACATTTGAGAGGGATATCCATATGGGGACTATAAAATGATGTAAAGTGAATTGTGCTATTTTTCTTGTTCAGGATTCATATCAAAATAGAATCCAAACTGTAAATTTTCTGCTAAATTGCTTATAAAATGAAACGATCTGCAGCTATAAGAAATATATCTACCAAATTGGATTATCTGGCTCTATTATTAAGGATTGTGACGTAATTTCAACTGACGAACGAACATGGCTAAACCGTCATCGATTTTAATGACGAGCAAGTATATAACGGGTAGTTTTTTTAGAAGTACAGAACATTTAATTAAAATAAAGCAAAATAAAATAGTTTTAATATCAATAAAAATGTCTTTATTTATTATACTCGTATGCCATTAATATTTAAATACGATTTGGGCCATGTGGTTGACACGGCTGGCGCGTTCATGACGCAATCTGGAACTCCAATTTCTTCACACACTTTTTGCAGCATTTGGCGGCCCCAAATTCGAAAACAACTCGTCAAATTTTGATTTCCAGATGTTCAATTGTATCTAGTTTATCATACCATACATCACAAACGAATGGTTTCTCGCCAGTGTGGAATTGAAAAAGTTTCTTTAGGATAGGATTTTCGGAGAAAAGTCTTGGGACACTGAGAACACTGATGCCGACGAACGTTTGTATAGATTTTGTTGTGCTTATTAAGATTCTGCATAGTGCCAAAGGCCATCTGACAGATGTCACAAATGTATTTCTTTTCCTTGGAGTGAAGTACCATGTGCTCCATTAGTCGTCTGCGCATGCTCTTTAGCTATTTTTGACACCGCAAGAATCGACCAAAAAATATGCAAATCGACCAAAAAATAAACGAAATTAAACGTACGTTGTAAAATAGCTGTATAAAATTCGTTTATAAATTGCCAAGTCAGCAGAAAATTGCATTTTTACTATTCAAAATTGTTTTGGAAAATTCGTATTTTTTGTTAAAGTGAAAAAAAAAATTGCAAGATTAATTGGAATGAGAAAAATAAGTTGGAACAGATCCCTACAATTTTATTCTTCATAAACAATATACATATGTACTGTTACTATTAAATAAAATATATAAAAACATAAAATAAAAGCGCACAAAGGTAAAAAAATATATTCTTTATGTCTAAAAACGTTATTTTCAAAAATAATTTGTAGGGGTGTTTCAAAAACATTCGACAACGCCTAACGTGGAGACCAAACCCACAGCTAGCTGACAGCATTCTTCAAAAATACAAAAAATCTTATTTATAAATTATTGTTCAGAAAAATATATAAAAATCGCTTTTATGCCGAAAAATCAAAAATATTAAATATTGTATGTCATCGGAAAAAAAATCGTATAGATCCTTAATTTTTTTTCGCCAGAAATTATAAATTGTATGCCCGCTTTAAACATAAAATATAAAAGTTCTCATTATTCGCGCCCAAATTTCGAAACAGTGATTTTGCTTTAGGTCTAATTTTTTAGGTGATATTCCAAAAATCATCTCCTTTAACTTGTAGAACAAACCCATAATTTTGACATAATTCTTAAGTATTCCAAATATTATATTTATAAAATATTTTTGAGAAAAGTTTTGAAAAATTTCTTTTAATAAGGTGTTTTTGTTTTTATGCCGAAAAATCAAAAAAAAAAAAATTTATGTCATCGGAAAAACATCGTTGAGATCTAAATTTTTTTCGCCACAAATTATTAATGCCACATCCTCTTTAAAAATAAAATATAAACGTTCCAATTATTCGTGCACAAAATTACGAAATGGTCCTCTTGCTTTAGGTCTACAATTTTCTTGCGACAAAAAATAACAGTAATGCATTTAAGGAGTTCCTAATAGCAACAAGGATAATAATTTGATGCGCTTCCAATGATATTATATGCCAATAGTGTACATAAAGTACTAATTCATGGTTACGATGTTATTAGTTACTTTAATTTGCGAGTAGGTATATAAATATTGACAATTTTATTTTCGAAACATTTATTTAATTTAAAGTTGTAGATCTGAGGAAGCCAGTCACATCTATGCGGTATTTTTGATGAAATTTTTGACGAAGATGATAATATTATTTTAGAATTCACTGAAGAAAACTCTTCTGACAAATACATCATTAAACTTTTAAAACGAAAAAATACAGTACAATACTACGCAAAAACACTTATGTCGTACCCGACGTTTGATGTACGGTCAATAAAGACTATTACCTGCAAGTTATGCGCAAATTGCGCGAAGCAATCCGTCAAAAACGCCCGGAATTGTGGAAGAAAAAAAAACTGGCTTTTGCACCATGATAACACCCCTGCACACACATCGTTGCTTGTGCGCGAATATTTGGCCAAAAACAAAACAGAAATGGTGCCGCAGCCACCGTATTCCCTTGACCTAGCCCCCTGTGACTAGTTTTTGTTCCCAAAACTGAAAAGTCCCATGAAAGGACGACGCTACGCCACGATTGAGGAGATAAAGACGGCATCGAAGGAGGAGTTGAACAAGATCACAAAAAATGATTATTTGAAGTGCTTCGAGGATTGAAAAAAACTTTTGGCAAAAGTGTATTATATCCGAGGGGAATTACTTTGAAGGGGACAAAATAGATATTCATGAATAAATAAATACTTTTTGAAAAAAATACAAAATTCGCGATATTTTTTAAACATACCTCGTACAACTCAACTTTTTCTTACCATATTTGTAATCTACGCATAATTCCCATTAATTTGATGGGTCGCACAATATATGGACCAAAAACCCAATTTTCGAGATCTTCTAGGGGGCTCTGTTGAGGGATCTTGAAGCAATTCCTCCCAAATTTGTGCTCACAGCAAGCCTAATACGCTTTACAAATTTTTGTCGAAATCCAGCGCCACTCTTGAGCGTTCTTAATGAATTTATTTTAAAGTTCTTTGAACCCCTTGTGTGGGAGGTCCCAAAAGGACTCGCTATATCGCGTCGAAATTTTGCACCGCAACTGATATATATGAAATATTATGACATGTTAAATTTCATAAATATACAATGCTCCAATTCAGTATTATGTATAGTCTGGTGAATTTTTTAGGACCCCGAATAATTTGCATGGGGTTACGAGACCCTCGGTCCGATTGCATCCAAATTTAAAAGTTTTCTTAACTATGACCAAATACAGCTTGGTGCCAAATTTCATAATTCTGCAATTACTCCTTCTATTTTTGTCACGTCGATACATGAAGACAGAGCACTGTGCGATGATCCGCATGTTTTACCACCTTTGTCTCACTGTTTTTCCAGAATCAAAGAAAAGAGCAGGGAGAAATGGCACAGACGGTGGAACACCTCGGCTTGTGAACAGACGAAAATACTTTGAGACGAAAAAGAATCGCGAAATTCGCCGTAAGTTGTGTAGTAACGGGACATAACTCCTTAGGAAAACATATGTTAAGAATCGGCATTCGAAATGATGACTTATGTTGATGGTGTGGGGACGCTGACTATTCGGAAGACAGTTATCACTTCCATCGTCAGTGCCCTGCCTTAAGCAAAAAAAGAATCAAGATACTCGGCTCTTGTTATACCCTCACTTTAGTTATACGACGGTATATATCATTTGCTACGGGCCAAAAGTGTAACACATCGAAGGAGTGACATAAGACCGTTCGGCGGATATTCGTTTTAGGTCATTTTAAGTCGAATGAGCAATGTCCGTCCGTCTGTCTACTGACTGGTGCGCACGATAACTCTCGAAAGGATTAACCGATTAACTTTAAATTTGGTATGTGGTAATATTTTTTTCTATCTCCGGCTAAGTTCGAAGATGGGCCATATTGGTCCACTCATTCTTGTACCTCCCCCACAAAGGGTTAATATTTAGTGAATTATTGATTATTTAAGAACTTCTTTACTACTTTTTTGAATCCTCTGATACCCTAAGTAATCCTCTCATACCCTAAGTATGTTCGGCGGATATTCGTTTTAGGTCATTTTAAGTCGAATGAGCAATGTCCGTCCGTCTGTCTACTGACTGGTGCGCACGATAACTCTCGAAAGGATTAACCGATTAACTTTAAATTTGGTATGTGGTAATATTTTTTTCTATCTCCGGCTAAGTTCGAAGATGGGCCATATTGGTCCACTCATTCTTGTACCTCCCCCACAAAGGGTTAATATTTAGTGAATTATTGATTATTTAAGAACTTCTTTACTACTTTTTTGAATCCTCTGAAATTCTACACATAACATTAGTTTGTTAGTTACTATCACCTTTTGTTACCACCCACACAAATGGACCATTCTGCACAAAAAATTAAAATAACAATAATATCACTTCATGCAAATACATGAAATTTAATATATCATTACTTTAATACACCAGTGCACATAAACGTTTACAATTCGGTACAGTGCAATATATTTGAAGTATCTACTGTTTAGCGAAAAATAGGAGCATTTGTTAAACCCCCTCTGGTTCCTCCCATACAAATTTACCGAATAATTCGTGTGTTTCATATTACAGTACTCACAAAGGGAGGGTATACCTTAGTCGGTTTACCCGACTGAAACTTTCTTACTTGTTATTTCCAGACATTAGCGGAAATTCGAGGCTACGACCGAGCAAGAATAATCGCATTCATTAGGGCTTCAAAATGGCGCCCATGATATTAGGAGTGGCTTGCATAAGAACTGATTACATACCGCGGAAATAACCCATTATACGAGTATAAAAGGAAATCGGAAGAGAAGAACCAAAAAAAAAAACATGAGAAATAACAATGGATCAAACATGGCCCAGTTTTAGACACTAGGCTAGCTCTAGTGTCATCCTCTTATAACCTAACATAAGAGGGGACCTTTTTATATCGTCGGCTTAATGCTATTTTGTTCCATACGACATTTTGTATGATCGGAGAAAAAATGCAATTTATTGCTTGAGTAAAAAGGTGGCAGAAGAGTTACACATTTTTTATTTCATAGGGTTCCTAACAGTGTTTGTATGATTCTCATGCATTTCTATGCCATTACGAGAACATTCAAAAATATACAAGTTACACAAATTATTGTATAGGGTGATCCATTTCAAAGCTCCCTACCTTTTTAAAGAAAAAAACGCACAAAATTCAAATTGAATGGGGAATGTTTATTATCATTTGAAAGAACATTCTTTGGCATTTATTGTTTTAATCTTCAAACAAATGTCTATCAAATTGTGGCCGCGGCTACGTCTCAGATGGTCCATCCGTTGAGTCCAATTTCCGATGACTCGTTCGAGCATTTCGACTTGCAACTGTCGAATGACACGCGTGATGTTTTGCTCCAAGGCCTGAATCGAAGCGGGTTTGTCCGCATAAACTTTAGACTTTACATATCCCCACAGGAAAAGTCTAACGGTGTGATATCACACGATCTTGGTGGCCAATCGACCGGCCCAAAACGTGAAATTATGTGCTCAACGAAGTGTTCTCTCAATAAATCCATTCATTGATGCGATGTGTGGGAAGTGGCGCCGTCTTGTTGAAACCAAATGTCGCCGAGATCACGAGCTTCAATTTCAGGCATCAAATAGTCGGTTATCATGGCACGATAACGGTCTCCATTGATGGTTACATTCTAATCGGCATCATTTTTGAAGAAATATGGACCGATGATTTCGGTACGTCGGATCGGAAATCGGTCAATGGCAAAAATATAGCTCTTAACGAGAGCTAAAATATTGCTCCTAGGTGTCAAGGTCGTGGGTCGACTGGAAAGTGTTTTTTTGGATTAAAAAAAAATGGGTTTAGCGCAATTGGCGAACGATTATTTTGATAATCAATCTGTCAAAAAGGCTATTGAAAAAAGTATCTCTACTTGGATCACCCGTTTTAACATTGCACTAATTAATCTGTCAATTTGTTGTCAAAACGTTGTAAACGTTGTTCAGGCTTAAGTCATTCCTTGATGAAATGCCAAACAATACTTAACAAAAATAACATGACAGCATGACACGACTCACACGTGATCTGTCAAAAAAAGGCTATTGAAAAAAGTATCTCTACTTGGCTCACCCTATACATGGCATTTTGGACCATATTCACTTTTTTCGTATTTGTATTACATGGACCATAAAGAGAGTCGGTATGCATATTGAGATCGAAAGAACTTAAAATAGTGAGCAAAAAATAAAGGGCGATAGAAAATGGAGACATAGATCAAAAATTTCAAAATTATTTCCCGTAAATCAGAGTTAAATCGATTTACCCTACCAATGTCACGAAAACTAGACGATCTGCAAAAAATATTGCAGATTCTGAAAGAGCATTCTTGAAATCCATAGTATCAACACCTAACTCAAAAATTATAAAAATGTCGTATGGACTAAAGTAGCATTAATCCGACGATATGTATAACTATATCAGAACATGAACAGATATACCCCTTTTGTAATTTGCATTGTCCCTAGTCCTTGAATCGTCTCTGTGCCAATTTTCGTAAAGATGGTTTTATATTTGATCATAAGATCAAATTCTTATATAAACTTTGATCATAAGAATAAAGGTCGATTTCTCGTGAGGATTCATTTGTAATGTTAAATAAAATACATAAATTTTAAAGTGAACTTAAAATTTGTATTATCGGTTAGGTTAGGTTAGGTTGGTTAAGTGTATGTCCATGGACATACACTTAAGCCAGTGGTTCGGCCTGTTGTGCGCTCCTTATTTATTATCCGTTAAATGAACAATTTATGGCACTTACTGTTTAAAAATTATAACATGTAAATGTTGGTCATGACTACGACTTGAGGTGGTTCATTCGGAAAGTCCAATTTTGGGCGACTCGCTGGGGCATAGCGACTGATATGTCGCGAATAACACGAGTAATGTTGGCTACCATGGCGTCAATCGTAGCTGGCTTATTCTTGAAGGGCTCAGACTCTCCATATCTCCAGATAAAAAAGGTCCATAGGTGTGATATCGTACGATCTAGGTGGTCAATTTACTGTAGCAAAACGTGAAATTAAGTGCTCACCGAAATAATTTCTCAACAAGGTCATTGTATCACGAGGTGTATGGCTCGTAGCGCCGTCTTTCTGAAACCAGAGCTCACCGAGAGTTTGGGCTTGAATTTCATGTAGAAAATAGTGCGTTAACAAGGTGTGGTAATGATTACCATTGACGGTAACGTTGTGGTTTTCCTCATTTCGGAAGAAATATGGAACAATGATTGCGCCAATCCATAAACAACACCATACCGTTGTTTTTAACGGATGTAATGGCCCTAATATAACTATTTTCTTTAATAACGCATTCATTGAGCCAGAAATTTGTTTCATCACTGAAAAAAATATTACGATAAAACACTGGATTTTCATTGAGTCTTTCCATGGCCCATTCACTATCTCTCCATGTTGACTTGCCAAACGATACTGTAAAAAAAGCATACTGAAAATCAATCCGTACGATGAATAACCCGTTATATGAACAGACAGGCGAACATGGCTTAATCGACTCAAAAAGTTATTCTATGCCGATAGATATAATAACCAAGGGGTTATACCTTCATCTTTGGAGGGTGCAAACAAATACATAATGTCATAATACCATGTACCACAGTGTGATGTCGGGTATAAAAATGACCCACATAAAAAAGATCTAAGTGTGCTATTTTGGTACGAAATCACTCCCAGTATGTCAAATGTACTGAAACGTGTGTGACCAATTCGTCAATTTAATTTAGTTTATAACGTCAAATAATTTAATGTGTACGTTAATGCATACGGCTAACTAATATAGACATTATAAGGGATTTAGTATTTCAGTAAGTATTAACCCTTTGTGGGCATGTACTGACACATATTTTCGCTAACGTATGGTCTTAGGTCACTTGTTTCATATGCTAACATTTTTTTGGAGCAAATAACTTACACCCTTCCCTACCACTTACACCCTTGTCACCTTTTGTCTATATTGAGCTGTACTTTTTTTTAATTTATAGACTCAACAGTATGGAAATTATTTGATTTGATACAAGTCAATCTGTCTGTGTGTCAGCCTACTTGTCTGTCGGATTTGGTCTATCAGTATGTCTCTTAGTCTATGTAAGATAATCTTAATTATTGTATCGAATCGACACAACAATTACAATTGAAAGCAATTATATGAATGGAAGAATGTGTAGCGTGCATGCGTATGAGAGGGTATACACTCACTACTACTTACAAATCCAAGCTATACCCATTAGGGACAATTGTGCTTGTTAATTGTTTTCTTTAAACATGTTAAACTAAAATAAATTTCAACGCAATCGGTAGAAATATGATATATTAAAAACCGTAGAATTGCCATAAAAGTATAGTGGGGAACTATAGTGATTTTTTACAAGGAATCTTATTGTCGAATACATCACCCAAAAAATCCAGGGGTGTCTGCTGTTTGTGGAGAAATATTTCCTGAAGTTTCTCCTTTATTTTGTTCTATGACGTGGAACATCTATGCCGAAGTCTTTCAGCCACAAGAAAAGAGACGTTTTGCAACAAAATTGTTCTTAAAATTGTTTCAAAACTTCAAAAAATATAAATAATTTAAGGCCAACATCCATCAAAATTTTATAAGGTAAAGAATTAATAGAAGTTTAAAATATAAAAAATTCGGGAAAACCGGAGAATACAAGTAGTTCAAAAAATTATTTTAAATTTGAGAACTTTTTTTTTCGATTTTTTTGTGTAATATATTTCAATGCAGGGAAAAATACAAACATTTTAAAGAACCGATTTTCAAATCGAAGCATAAATTAAGAAGTTATGACCAAAATCCCGTGTGATATTTTAACGATTTTCTTAACAAGTTATAAAAAAAATTTCAAAAAATTCCACAAAGCATTTAATTATGGGGACTATAACATATGAAAAAGGGTAAATATCAAAACGGACATTTGAACTGTCCGATTTATCGTTCATAATCAATGTTTTCGAGGACTTTCAAAGCGGCTGACTTAGAGGAATAAAAAATTAAAACAATTTATATCGATACCTCCATTCCAAACCATGCTATGTCAAAAAAATTAGTTTTTCAGGAGAGGCAATTAAAGTTGTATGTAATTTTTATAAAGGGTGACTAAATTTTAAGGGCCGATGTTGATTTTGAATAAAACACAAATTCAATTATTGTCATTTCTTTTTATTGTGATAATATTGGTATGGTTCAATTATGCATGGAACAAAATATAGGCCAAATGGCCGCCGCGACCTCGGCGGCACACCTCCATCCGATGGTCCAAAATTTCGATGACGCTGAGGCATAATTGAGGTTCTATGCCTTTAATGTGCCGAATTATCTCATCCTTTAGCTCTTGAATTGTTGCTGGCTTATCGACGTACACCTTTTCTTTCAAATAACTCCAAAAAAAGAAGTCCAACGGTGTCAAATCATCTGATCTTGGCAGCCAATTGACATCACCACGACGTGAGATAACACGGCCATTGAATTTGTTGCGCAAAAGAGCCATTGTTTCGTTAGCTGTGTGGCATGTGGCACCGTCCTGTTGAAACCACATATTGTCCACATCCATATCTTCCAATTTGGGCCATATTAAGTTCGTTATCATATCACGATAGCGAACACCATTCACAGTAACTGCCTGACCGGCCTCTTTTCGAAGAAGTGTGGCCCGATGACGTCGCCAGCACATAAGCCGCACCAAACGAACTGGACGAGCATGCACAGGTGTTTTCACATCTCCTACAGACCCGGTTGAGCTGAATTTAGAGCACAATTCTCCCGCTTGTGGACACATTTGGTCGATTATTCTGATCAAAAAAACATCACGAAGTGCACGAAATGCATTTTGATTTGAACGCCCGTTTTCGTAAACGGCTTAAAAAACTTTAACGCGTTGCTGGATTGTGTATCTTTCCACGGTTCAAATTGAGTTAGTCTGAAATTGAGAAATGTCAAATGAAATGCAGAAAAAAACCTGACGTTTAGGTGTGGTTCACATTCAACATCGGCCCTTACAATTTAACCTTTATATGTATGGAACTCATTTATAATGGAAATTGATTGGCCTGTACTGTTTTTTTGAAAAACATCTGATTGGGTAGACGTATAGATACCAAATTTTGGCAGAATATAGTTTGGAATATTATGAATTTACAATTGAAATGTCCCTGAAAACAAGCTAAGCCGACTTATCATATTTTTGAATGAAGGTATTGATATATACATAGATATATGAGTTATATTGCCTTGTATATATACGTTGCGACGCTGTCGCATGCACAAAGTGAGAATTTCAACAATTTGAAAAGTCTTCAGAGATGCATTAATGACTTAACCAACCGGGTATATTCACTGTTGCAAACACATAAACATTGGTAGGTTTACATTTTAGTTCATGTCATTGATTCGTGACGTTGGGGTTTTATCGATCATTGATTTAAATATATTTAAAAGGATTACCCATTAGGTCTTGCAGATTCTCATGAAATTATATTAGGTTTGGTTAGCGGTAGTCTGTGATCAGACTCACTTAGCTAACGCTGCTCCATAAATAAACAGGAGCGTAGGGTATCCAATATTACGATGAAGAATAAATGTGTTATAATTTTTAAAAACATCCATCATAGGATAAGGGTCTACTAGGTTTGTCATTACTTTTGCAACCACTGGAAATATTGGTATCTGTGATCTGTAAAGAATATATACGATTATCAGTAGTAAGAGATCAGCAAGGGCGGCGCACAATGGGAAAAAAGGGGTAAATACGCGCGCATATCCATATTTTCTATCTCGTGACTATACCGTTAGAGATAGAGTCCTACGGTTTGAACCATCTTCAAGAGAATTCTTTGGAGAAGAAACTGGTGTACCCAGATTTTATTTTACTGTTACCATGTACTTCACAGTGGGGCTACAAAAGCGACTTTGTGGAAATTAGTGTGAAAATCAGAATATTGTACCAAATTCAGTGAACTTGACTTTATATTATAGCTGTCAAAATTTAGGTCAACATCTCTTTGAGTTACTTAATTGTGTGTTGCTGCGTTTTAAATATATACACCATTGAAGTTCAATAATATTTTTGTGAAAATTGCGTTAAAAGTCTGCAAAACCGGGCAATGTTTTAGAAATTGAAACCAAAACAATATAAATAGGATAAAATTGCAGTCAATTTTATTTTATGTGTAATGCAATTACACAAAGGGTCGTCGACTGTTAGTAAGAGAAAAGTTAAATTAAAAACAAAAAATAATCGGTCCACCCTAATATACATAAACTGCAGAAGCGTTTAACTATATTTTTATAGTTTTTGTAGACGCAATAAACTATAAAAATTACACATATAACCATAATAATAAAATTAGATCGATAATTTTGATCGTCGAACTCTACAAAGTTGCAACCGGACTTGTACCGGTCTTATTTATTATCCGATTTTGCCGAAATTTTGTAAAAGTTATTTTTTTGAACCAAGAAAATAGGTCCATATGTTTCGGGAAAATCGGTTCATAGATAGATGTAGCTCCCACACACATTTTCTTTATTTAAAGTGAAAAAAGCACATATTTAAAGTACAAAAATCGGCCATAATCGCAAAAAGTCGCAGATAATCTAGGTACCGTTGGATTCACCACTAAGTCACCTCTCTTCTCTATTTCATATCGTAGTGATCCCACGTGATCCAAAAAAGTTGTATTCCACTTACTGCGGATAATTTTTTTTGAAAAACAAAAAAAATGTAGTTTTACTGTGAAATATCTCTTCATTTAAAGACGTTAAAAATAAGTTTTATACACAAAAATTTAGATGAATATAACCTTATTATATGTTACAAGTCCGGTGGCATTTCACCAAAAAAACGAGAATTCTACAAGCATTTTAGTATATGTATTTTATCATCGCAATTTGATTTGCATTTATTAGTAAAAAAGACAAAATTTGAAAGGTCATAACTCGGAATCGCCCACAGATATTTTGATAAAATTTGATGGTATTTTCATTAAATGTTATCCACAATAAAACAACATTCCCAAAAAACTGATTTTTGAAAGTTGTTTTCAAAGTCCTATGCGCGCATATTTCATCATATTTTCCCATCGTGCGGCGGGGGTTTTGGAAGAAATACTTCCTGAACTGTTTACTTTCTTTTGTTCTTTGACATGGAACACCTATTCCGAAGCTCTCAAGCCACGCGCAGAGTGTATTGGAGCATTTTTTTTTTAATTTAAAAAAAAATATATGAATAGTTTTAGGCCCATTTCCTTCCAAAGCTTATATGTTAGAGTTAATAGAAGTTTAAAATAAAAAAAATCGCGAAAATCGGAGATTACAAAGAGTTTAAATTAAATTAACTATATTTAAATTTCAAAACTTAAAAATCGCACACATTAAAAATATAAATATTATTTTCTGAAAAGTGCCAACTTTTCAAAAACAAGATTTTTCAAATCGGATCTTAACTTTAGAAGTTATGACCAATAATACGATACACAGAGTAATTTTTTAAAGATTTTTCAAATATCGATAACTTCTTAATGAGTTATCGGAAAATTTAAAAAAATCCACAAAAATTGGAAAAATAAAAACGGAAATTGTTTTGTCTTAAAAAACACCTCATATACTTTATGTAGTTCATAATCAATGTTTTCGAAGACATTCTAAGGGGAGGAATAAAAAATTAAAAGATTTTATATAGATACTAGCTGATCCCAGCAGACGTTGTCCTGCCCGTCCTATGTGGGATGTATTGGTTTGTTATTCATTGATATTTCATTCATAAATGCATACATCCTGAGTTTCAGGAAAAAAAAGTATATTGATCATATGTCCATTACAACGCCATCTACCGGTTTGAATCAAACATACAAACTAATATCAACACAAACCACACATACATTTTAAATTTCAGTCAAATCGCCCTGGAAATCCGAATTTTGCAAATTACTTGACCACTTCCTAATTTATCGCGATGGAAATAATTCTAAAACACAAATGACGCCAAACGGAATATATTGTTAAATGTTCAACCCATTCGCTTTTATCCTTTCGGAGATCATGCGTTACTAATAAACGTACAAAGGATTTTATATATAAAATATATATATGTAATATTGCCTTGTGTATAATCGTGCCAACACTGTCGCTAGTTGTGTTCTTCATTAAAGCAATATTTCAAGAATTTATAAACACCATGCAGCGGTCTTCAAGGCTTCTTTCAATACTTGGCCAACCGGGTATAAATACAGTTGCAAACACACAAACTTTGGTAGTTTTACATTTTAGTTCATGTCATTGATTCGTAAGCGTTGAGGTTTTATCGATCTTTGATTTAAATATATTTAAAAGGCGTATCCATTAGGTCATACAGATTGTCAAGAAATTATTTAGGGTAGGTCTGCTTTAGTATTTGATAAGGCTCACTTAGTTAATGCTGCTAGCTCCATAAAGAAACAGGAGCGTAGGATATCTAAAATTACGATGAAGAATAAATGTGATATAATACATCCATCATAGGATAACAAGTGGATCAATATACTCCATCTTCGAAGTAAGCCTGAGATAGGAAAACATTTCAGAACGAACAAAATTTATAGTTCACTGGTCGCTCCTTTCGAAAGATATCTGGCACACCTGCCAGACAGACGGACCGACGGAAATGGTTAAATTCATTTAAAGCAGATTTCCGCCAAACATACTTAGGAACATCATTCATTTGACGTGTTGCAGTTTTAGCCAGTAGCAAATTATATATATCGAGCCTTAACCGGCAAAAAGATGTAAGCGCCATCATGGTTTATTTCAGTTTTTTGAGGGAAATCGTTTACCTATGACAAATGGCATAATGTGTCAGAATTTTATTGCTATCAAATATACCGTTATACAAAATTTAAGATTAATATGAACAGATGTATTTATTAAATATGCATTTAAACCAAAAATAATCGCAAAAGAAATCTCGTCTACATTTTTGTGAGTGGCGCTTACGACTTTTTGGCTGTTAAGGCTCGATATCCTCCCCACTGTAGTGAGGACGTAACCATGTAATACCAAAATCGTAACCCAGTTTTATTGAACTTTTGCTATACTTATATACGATGTAACAAACACAACTACATGGTGACACACAAAAAGCTTAATAATAGCTTAATTAGTGTTTTTTCTGTAGTTTCATTGGATAGTATCCATCCTTTGCGTTAATTTCAGTCAATCGTCCTTAATGTTTTTTTTTCTGTCTCTCCAATTGTTGTAGTCAATAATTGTAATAGCGGCGCTGGCGGTGTTGCTTTTTCGTTTTATTTTTATTATGTGGTTTTTATTGTATTGTTTATATTTGGGTATAATTGTTATGGTGTTTTATGTTATTTGTTGTAATTTCGTTAACGCATTCCCATGTAATTGTATCACAATGTGTAATTTTATACATTTGTAAACAAAAATAAAACGGTATTGGCTATATAAAACAAAAAAAGTAGAAAAAGCCAACGACAATAGAAAATAGACAACTATTTACATTAAAATCGAACTAATGAATGGTTGTCCAACCTATTTGCTGCATAAAGAGGGCCGTAAAAATGTCGTGTAGGTATTGTAGTTTCGTTGAATTCTATTTTTAATATGTACATAATTTTAGGTAATTAAAATCCACACATTTGATAGGGTTAAAGACAATTACATTGAAAGAATAATCTAATACGCTATGTATGTCATTTGGGGTACGAGTATATCCGTTCGTCTGTCTGTCTGGCTGGTGCGCAAGATAGCCCTCGAAAATAGTGACAGACCCTTGAATTCATACAGTATATGTTGTAATAGTTTCTAACACATTGTGGCCAAAATGACCGAATGGGATTCAATGCCTTATAACTTCTTTAATATAATTATTTTTTTGTTCTTTTCAGTATTTTGTAAAAAATACTCGGGGAATCTAAAGTGGAAAATTCAAATATGAAATACTCGTAAATACAAAGTTGCCCAAAATGACCGAAGGGGTTTGAGTCCCTTAAAACTTTTTTAATATAATTATTTTTTTATTTCTTTTCAGTATTTTGTAAAAAGGACTTGGGAGAACTTAAAATCGAACAGTACACAATATGCGAAACCGAAAATGTCCACAACTTGCGAGATATAATTTCTCATAATTAAATTTAAAATATTCTCCATAAATATACTGTACCTAAAAACAATTAATAACACAGTACAACACGTGATTTTGGGACTCAGCTTTGAGAATTGGGCGTAAAAGTAGCCCCATTATTTTATAAGAACTTCTGCGTCATTCGTTTAGCCAAATTGGCTCAGTTAATATTTTAATGGCCATACGAATTTTTCTGCTCTAGGTGCATTTTTTGCACTTTTTCTATATTTTTTCTCGGTATAACGTACGGAATATCTCTATTGTGTCTGAAGCAAAGTTGTAGATATTGATTAGATGAAAATGCGGAACAAACCTACCCGAAAAAAGTGCATCCATTGCCTTAAAAATCGCCCAAAAGTGCCCACAAAGTCACATGATATCTGTCAGTAAAATATTGAAAAATACGTTTACGTATAAAACAGACTTTTAAGGCACTTTCCTATTCAATATCTACGTACGTACGGTATAACGGCTATGCGAATAATCAGCCCAGAGAAAATAACCCAAAACGAAAAATGTCAAATAGCCCAAATTGTTTGGGCGATTGTTCATTTTCAAGAAAAACTAATGATGGAAAATCGGCCAAACAATCATGAACTTTAAACCAAATTTACAATGAACAATCGCCCACTTTTGTTTTTGGGCTTTTACTCATTTTAATATTTTCGAGAAATAAGAAAAAATCAAGTAATAATAAGAAAACATTTAGTGAATGACTTATTAATATTTCTAATAGAAATTCAGTATAATTTTCGAATGCTCTGTGACAAAAATATTATGAAATATTTGAAAAAACTTGCATGGAATCCTGGACCTCGGTGCGACAGGTCGGACACTGATACTTATTGGTACAATCAGAAATACTTTGGCCCTGTTACATTCATTACATATGTTTAGGTGTTTACATAGTACTAAAACTATATCCGGAGGTAAATTAAAGCAAATTTTGCAAGTATGGATACTCCAGAAAGACCGCTGTTGAATATTTTTTCCACCTTCAGATTCATCTGTTCCCACATCTGATACTTCGTCGGAACCAACTGTACCACCACTTTCGATAAGCATTCTAGAATTACTACTTTTTAAAAATTGGAAAGAAAATACCACATTGGGAAAAAAATAATAATTTAAATTTAACATTTTTTGCCCAATGTGTATTTTCCTTCCAATTTCCAAAGATAAGATTTGCAATTTTTTTAAATTTCAATTAAATAATTAATTTCAATTCAATGAAGCCTTTTAATTCATATGGTCCATTGTGGAGGCAAAAACATCAACGAAAACAAGTAAGAACGTTTAGTCGGGAAACAGACTCATAAATCCCCTCACCTTGAGTCCCAAAAAAAATATTGGTATTTTTTTTGTTTTAATAAAATTATTATCAATTTAAATTGCATTTCATAACTTTAAAATATGTACTGGTATTAAAGTTAAAAGCTGTTTAAAAAATGGTTCATTTGTGTGGGAGGTATCAAAAGGGGTGTGCCAAAAACGCCCACTTCTCTGTGGACTCTAGGTACTATAAAATCATTACACTGTACACAATTTCAAGTATTTATATGCACTGGTATTAAAGTTATAAGCTGTTAAATTTTGGTGTAAAATAGTCCATTTGTGGGGGGGTACGAAAAGGGGCGTGCCAATAACGGCAACTATTCTCTAGACTCTATGTACTATAAAAGCATTACACTGTACGAAATTTCAAGTACGTGTATGGTCTGGTATTAAAGTTGAAAGCTGTTAACTTTTGATACAAAAAGGTCCATTTGTGTGGGAGGTACCAAAAAAAGAGTGGCCACTTCGCCCATTTTTCTTGACGTGTTAGCGACCAACAAAGTAATACTACGTGTGAAATTTCAGAAGATAGGAGTGAGTATTATAGGAGGTTTAAAAGAATCAATATTTCACTAAAAGTTAACCCTTTGTGGGCGAGGTACTAGAAGGAATGGACCAATATGGCCCATCTTCGAACTTAGCCGGAGATAGAGAAAATATTACCGCTAACCAAATTTGGAGTCAATCGGTTAGTGATTTCGAGAGTTATCGTGCGCACCAGCCAGCAGACAGACAGCCAGACGGACATACTTAGGGTTTTAGGTCACTCCTTCGATGTGTTACACTTTTGGCTCGTAGCAAATGATATATACCCTCCTCTCTAAGGTGGGGGGGATGAAAATGAGACGTTCACTGCTTTAAAGATGGCTCTTTAGCAGAGAACAGGAAAAAATAGCATTAGTCAACGAACAATAACACATGTTTCATAAAATTGGTAATATTCTAAAATATCCTCACTGAAATATATTTGAAAAAAAAATTACAGAATTACAGAGTTTTTATGCGGTAACACATAAAGTGCCGATCGACCATCGAAGGAGCGAAATAAGTCCTTAAATATACAAAAGAAAACTCATGAAAATTAAAAAAAAAAATAAAATGTCCTAATTTTAATCCTCCATAAAAATTAAATATAAACCATTAAGGAAAGGCTTAAGTCGGGCATTGCCCACTATATAATACCCAACACCACTCTATACTTCTACTAAAATTTGTTTACACAATTTACATTTGGTACTTCTCTGCAGCCATATCGGACGAATTATTATTCATGCTATCGGTGGCCACAACGAACAATAACATGTGTTTCATAAAATTGGTAATGTTTTGGTTTTGAAAAATAAAATTGACAAAATTACACAGTTTTTATGCGGTAACACATCAAGCGCCGAACGATCTTCGAAGGAGCGAAATAAGTCCTTAAATATACAAAAGAAAACTCATGGAAATTAAAAAACTAAAATGTCCTAATTTTAAAATTAAATATATGTAAACCAGAAAGGAAAGTCTAAAGTCAGACATTACTTTTCTGAATTTCCCTATTTTTGCAATATGGGTCATAATTTATATATTTATCCATAGACTTTTTGTACAGAGGCATTGTTACTTCGTTAGGATACCAGCTTTGAAAAAATGGAACAAACCGTGCCAACAAAAAAGTCTTTTTTTTGGGATAAAGTCAATTTTTATCCCTCACCTTAGAAAACGGATATATATTATTTGCTACGAGCCAAAAGTGTAACACATCGAAGGAGTGACCTAAGACCGTAAGTATGTTCGGCGGATATCAGTTTTGGGTAGTTTTAAGTCGAATAAGCAATGTCCGTCCGTCTGTCTGTCTGCCTGTAGCTGGTGCGCACGATAACTCTCGAAAGGAGTAACCTATTGACTTCAAATTTGGTATGTGGTAATATTTATTTCTATATTCGGCTAAGTTCAAAGATAACCCATATTGGTCGACTTTTCTATTACCTCCCCCACAAAGGGTTAATATTTAGTGAAATATTGATTATTTAATAACTTCTATACTACTTTTTGAATCCTCTGAAATTCTACACATGGTATTAGTTTATTAGACACTATTACCTCGAGAAAAATAGGCGATGTTGCCATTCCCCTTTTGGTACCTCCCACACAAATGAACCATTTTGTACCAAAAGTTAAAAGCTTGTAACTTTATTAATAGTACATACAAAGACCTGAAATTTTGTACAGTGTAATGGTTTAGTAGTACCCACAATACAGTGAAAAATGGGCAGTATTGCCACGCTCCTTTTGGTACATCCCACACAAATGGACCATTTTGTACCAAAAGTTACCAGCTTATAACTTTAATACCAGTGTATACAAATACTTGAAATTGTGTACAATGTAAGGCTTTTATAGTAACTAGAGTCCAGAGAAAAATGGGCGTTATCGGCCCGCCCTTTTGGTACCTCCCACACAAATGGACCATTTTGTACCAAAAGTTACAAGATTATAACTTTAATACCAGTGCATACAAATACTTGAAATTTTTTACAGTGTAAGGCCTAGAGTCTAGAGAAAAGTGGCCGTAATTGACACACCCCTTTTCGTACCTCCCATACAAAGTACCATTTTACACAAACAGTTGACAGCTTATAACTTTAATACCAGTGCATATAAATACTTGAAATTTTGTACAGTGTAATGCTTTTATAGTACCTAGAGTATGGCATGTAGCGCCGTTTTGTGGGAACCAAAGGTCTTCCACATCAACATCCTTCAATTCAGGCACGAAAAAGTCATTAATCATGGCTCTATAGCGTTCCCCATTGACTGTAACATTATGGCCGGCTTTATTTATGAAGAAATGTGAATGAAATACCAATGATTCCCTTTGCCCATAGAGCACACCAAACAGTGATTTTTTGTGGATGTAACGGCGTCTGAACAAGGGCTTGTGGATTATCATTACTCCAACAAATGCGACAATTTTGTTTATTAACGTACTCATTCATCCAAAAATAAGCTTCTTCCGTGAACAAAATTTTCTTGTGAAAATCGGGATCGTTGGCCATCTCGTTTTGGGAACATTCACCGAACGTGCGACGCGCTTTATGGTCGTTCGGCTCCAAATCATGCACGAGTCGGATTTTGTAAGCCCACAAACAAACATCCTTCCGCAAAATCTTCCATACAGCGGGCACAGCTCTAATCGTAGCGCGCGATGGCGGATGGACTCATTCGGGTCTTCTTCGATACTCTGCTCCACAGCAGTCATAGCGCCTTCGGTGCGCACTGTTCGGCGTCTCTGAGAATGCGCATTATCCACTATAGTAAACGTGATGCGAAACCGATCCAAGGTTGCTCGAATTACCGACTCTGCTGAGCGATTATGTCGACCGAATATTTTAAGCAGCGAGCGATGCGTCGCGCAAACCGCACCATTATTTTGGTAATAAATTTGGACGATTTGCAAACGTTGTTCCGGAGTAAGTGTATTCATTATGAAATGACAAACCAAACTGAGCATAAATCAAGTAACAGCTGTCAAAAAGACCAACTTCGAAAAAAGTATTGCCAGATTGAAAATCTCAAGTCTAAAAAAACACCCTTTATGTCAAGAAATATGGTCCAAATACTATATAATAGGTATACTCGTACTTCATGAAGATTGGAATTTTAGAAAAACAAGTAAGAAAGTTTCAGTCGGGTAAACCGACTAAGGTATACCCTCACTTTGTGAGTAATGTAATATGGAATATTAAACGAATTATTCTGTCAATTTGTATGGGAGGTACCAGAATGTTTTTAACAAATACACCTATTTTTCGCTGAATAGTAGATTCTTTAAATACATTACACTGCGCCGAATTATAAACGTTTTTTGCACTGGTATATTAACGTTATGAAATATTAAATTTTGGTATGATTTGGCCATTTTGTGTGGGAGGTACAAAAAGGGGCGTGGTGATAACGGCCATTTTTTACAGGGCTATAGGGACTTCAAAGGCGTTACACTGTGCAAAATGTTGTTGCATTTTCGTGCATTGGTACTCATGCTGTGAGCTCTTAACTTTTTGTGCAAAATGGTACCTTTGTGTGGGAGGTACAAAAAGGGGCGTGGAAATAGCGTCCATTTTTCACAGTGCAAAATACACTATAAAAGCATTACACTGTAAAAAATTTCAAGTATTTTTATACACTGGTATTAATGGTATAAGCTGTTATCTTTTGGTGCAAAATGGTACCTTTGTGTAAGAGGTACCAAAAGGGGCGTGAATATGACACCCATTTTTCACTGGACTGTAGGCACTATGAAAGCATTACACTGTACAAAATTTCAAGTATTTTTATGCACTGGTATTAATGTTATAAGCTGTTAACTTTTGGTGCAAAATGGTGCATTTGTGTGGGAGGTACCAAAAGGGGCGTAGCAACATGGCCCATTTTTCTCGAGTTGATAGCGACTAATAAACTAATGCTATGTGTGGAATTTCAGAAGATTCGAATAAGTAGTATAGCAGTTATTAAAGATTCAATATTTCACAACATTTTAACACTTTGTGGGGGAGGTACTAGAAGGAGTGGACCAATATGACCCATCTTCGAACTTAGCCGGAGATAGAAAAAAATATTACCACGTACCAAATTTGAAGTCAATCGGTTACTCCTTTCGAGAGTTATCGTGCGCACCAGCCAGCAGACAGACAGACACACAAACAGACAGACAGACAGACGGACGGACATTGCTCATTCGTCTTAAAATGACCCAAAACGAATATCCGCCGAACATACTTAGGGTCTTAGATCACTCCTTCGATGTGTTACACTTTTTTTCGTAGCAAATGATATATACCCTCGTCACACTAAAGTGAGGGTATAAAAAAATTAAAAAAACTTGACCATAAACATTTTTTTGTTTTGAGTTCATAAAAAAACTGCTAATCTTCGTGAGTAGACCACAGATATCGCCAGAAATCCAACCTTTCCTCTCTGGAGTCCCCATTCTGGAACATCACCAGTATGTTTTGGAGGACATAAAAGTATTTTGCGCGGCAAGATGGGTTTTGCAGTCTCTGTGTATTACATTTTTGTTGCGAAACCGGTTTTGATTTTACGGCGGCGATTTTATAAGTTTGAAGGTATCTACATGTAAGTGGTGGTCATTGTTGCAATCGGCACCTCTCTTATTCCGTACGTCTAGAAGGCAATTTCACAATGCTTGTAACAATACCGTCAATGTGGTTCTCAGTTGTCCTGTGAGAGGATATCCATGTAACCCTGTTTACTCTTTTGTGGCGGTATAGTGTCCCTCCGATAAAATGTTTGTTGGGCATACACATTTTCGTTAAGAGTTGGCCCTTTTTCTGTGGGAGCTTAGCAATTCCTTGCTCTGGTCCAAATATAGCGATAAGTAGGGTTTCCAATAGAGAAGTAAATTTTTTACTTCTGAATTTCCTTACAAATCTAGGCTAATTTATATGTATGTTTACAAAAGCGATATTACGAATCATGTTCCAATTGTTATCCGCTTAAGGTCGTCATCAGATGTATCGGTTTTTTCTCATTCGTATCGGTTTCTGTAACACTATCCAACAAAAATGTTGTCCATGGGATGTGGATAACAGTTTCTGGTGTAATTCGGTGTCACAAACACGAAAACAACGTTAACAAAATTTGTTATGGTAAATTTGTTTTTTATTTTTTTTTTAAATTCCGACTTTCATGGATAGTACTTTTAGTATTTGGAACGTATAAGCCTAATTGAGCAGTGTTATGCGTTAAATTAAAGGGAATTATGAGGGCTACATATGCTGCAAATACCAAATAAATGTCTTTATGGTTCTTGTTTTACAGCGTCCGAAAGTTGGTCGAATCTCTACTTTTTTCTTAAAGGATACTGAATTCAACAGAGTATAACTTAAGAACGCGTTATCCGATTTCAACGATTTTAGTGTCATGGTAACCAGCCACTCTAGTACTTCAAAATTTAAAATTTAAAAAAAATATTGTCCTTGTCGAAGGACATTAAAAATCTAAAAAAAAATTTTAATCCTTCAATATCTCGAAATGCAACTAATTTTTTTTCTTCATATTTTTTGTAGTTAAACCGTTAAATGTCCTTTAAACGTTACATAAGTTTCACGATGTAGGTCATTTTGGTTTAAAAGATACAGATTTTTTACTGTTTTCTCCCACATATATTTCAGGATTTTTATATAAAACACATTGTAAATTCTTTCTATGTGAGCGGAATCAGATTATTATTTGTTATGAGAACGTATATCGGACCGTGGTAATAATAATATCTGATTTATATTTTTAAAATTCTGTCAGTCAGGATTACCTCAAAAGCAAACCTGGCTTAAAAAATATATTGGTTAGAAGGAATTACAAAGGTGTAACTTCGTGGAATATCCATAATAAGGTCACTTATTTAACATTTGACGTGAATAAATCTATATGACCATACCTATTTGTTTGTCATTCTATATGTAGATAATGATAACAGTTCTCAAAAATGCCAATTTGAGAACTGTTTCACAGAGAATGATTGAAATGTATTCAATTTTCAAGGCGGACGATAAAATGTGCTCATTCTGCAGTTTTTTAGAAGAGCAAAAGCAAAATAAAAATGTTGTTGAAATTTCCTCCAACAATTCTAAAATTGGCTGGTTTGCATTTTAAATGCTTTAACTCCAAGGGAGTACAAAATTATATAGTTTTAAATCGACCCATATTTTTAATAGATAGTTTTACATCGATCTCTACAAAACGTTTTTTACACGAATACTTCTGAATTTTGTTTGTATAGAATGTCAGGCACATTGTCGTTATCTACATATAGAATGACAAACAAATAGATATGGTCATATAGAGATATTCACGTCAAATGATAAATAAGTGCCTTTATTATGGATATTCCACGAAGTTACACCTTTGTAATTCCTTCTAACCAATATATTTTTTAAGCCAGGTTTGTTTTTGAGGCTTAAAAGTAATCCTGACTTAAGACTTTCCAAAATATAAATCAGATTGTATTATTACCACGATCCGATATACGTTCTCATAACAAACAATAATTTGATTCCGCTCAAATAGAAAGAATTTACATTGTGTTTTATATAAAAATCCTGAAATATATCTGGGAGAAAACAGTAAAAAATCTGTATCTTTTAAACCAAAATGACCTCCATCGTGAAACTTATGTCACGTTTAAAGGACATTTAACGGTTTAACTACAAAAAATAAGAAGAAAAAAAATTAGTTGCATTTCGAGATATTGAAGGAATAAAATTTTTTTTAGATTTTTAATGTCCTTCGACAAGGACAATATTTTTTTAAAAAAAAAAAATATAAATTCTGAAGTACGAGAGTGGCCGGTTACAATGACACTAAAATCGTTGAAATCGGATAACGCGTTCTTAAGTTATACTCTGTTGAATTCAGTATTCTTTAAGAAAAAAGTAGAGATTCGACCAACTTTCGGACGCTGTAAAACAAGAACCATAACGAATTTGGACTAAATATAGACATTATACAAATTGTACACACTAGGAGATAGCGTGTTCCAAATTTCATCGAAACCGGAGGGGGTCGTGTTAACAAGTGGGTCGACTGCCGTTGGAATTACCCAGCACATACATATGAGTCATTCCATGCCAAACGGGACGGTTTTTGACATCACTATTTTTGATTGCTTCGAAATTTTGTGTATGCATGATTTACCTAAAAATATCTTATACGTAGCTCAAGAAAAAATTTAAAAAAAAATTCTTTAAGAGTTATGAGCAATTAAAAGTTGACGAAATTACGTTTTTTTCTAAAAGGTGTGTTCATTCTGTTACTTGTATCTCCTGAAATACGTGACCGATTTTAATGTGCTATACCTTGTTTTGAAGGTAATTTCAACTACTACAACTAACTGGATTAAGCACTACAACAAATATACTAATTTTTAATGTTTTTGCCCTTTTATACTTCCTATTGCGATTTTCAAAACGATAACACCCTTCGATTTTTTTGAAATTTTAATGTCGTATTCTTAGATGTCTTTGTTAGCTACGGTATGAATTTGGAAGTGGTATTTTTTACGATTTTTTATAAAAAAAACTACTTGCATAATTTCTGTGAATGTGCTTTAAATAATTAACAGAATGATCACTTTTAGTCATTAGTTTATTAAAACAGTAAGAACAATAAAACATTTAAGAAAAGAATGACAATTATTAATAATCAGTATACTAATGTAAACATAAGACCAGTAAGGAAAGGCAGACAGTCGGCCGGGGCCGACTATATAATACCCTACACCTCCCTAACAATGCGATAAGGGTCATTGCGATAATAATTTGGAATAATTGGTAAATGGGTAGGAACATATTAAGTAATTCTGAACCGATAATCGCTAAATTAAGCAATATTCGTTCCTAAATTGAGAAACATCTTTCTGGAAAATTGTAATGATCGGAAGTAAAGTACTACTTCTATAGCGCTTTGATACCAAATCAGGAGGAACATATATGCGGATGTTATATATAAATCTGAACCGATTTTCTCTGAATACTCATTCATGTAAAAAGACATCATTCTATCGAATTTCGTACTGATCGGATATAAAATACAATCTCTACAGCGCTTACATGTCGAATCGGAGGTAACATATATATGGGGCTATATCTACCGATTTTCTCCGAATTTGGCAGTATTTCTTCATGTAGAAGGAAACCTCTTTTTGCCGAAGTTCGCACTGATCGGATATAAAATAACATTTTTACAGCGCTTAAATGTGAAATCGGGTTTAACGTTTATATGGGGGCTATATCTAAATCTGAACCGATTTCTTCCAAATTTAACAGTGTTCATTCATATTATAAGCAACCTCTTTCTGCCGAATTTCACACTGATCGGATATAAAATAACATTTTTACAGCGCTTACACTTCAAATCGGGGGTAACGTATATATGGGGGCTATATCTAAATCTGAACCGATTTCTTCCAAATTTAGCAGTGTTCATTCATATAATAAGAAACCTCTTTCTGCCGAATTTCATACTGATCGGATATAAAATAACATTTTTACAGTGCTTACACTTCAAATCGGGGGTAACGTATATATGGGGGCTATATCTAAATCTGAAACAATTTATTCCAAATTTAACAGTATTCATTCATATGATAAGAAACCTCTTTCTGCCGAATTTCAGACTGATCGGATATAAAATAATGTTTTTACAGCGCTTACATGTCAAATCTGGGGTAACATATATATGGGGGCTATATCTAAATCTGAACCGATTTTACCCAAATTCAATAGTGATCGTCCTTGGGCCAAATAAAACATATGTGTAAAGTTTTGTCGAGATCGGACCATAATTGCGACCTGTACTTTGATTACAGGAATACATACACAGACAGAGGGACAGACGGACAGACGGACATAGCTAAATCAACTCAGAAAGTAATTCTAAATCGATCGGTATAATAAACGATGGGTCTATTTCTTCTCCTTTTGGGTGTTATAAACAAATGCACAAAGTTATAATACCCTGTACCACAGTGTGGTGTAGGGTATAAACAATAAAAATGTATTAGAAAGATTCGAATCAAGTATACTATTAAAAGTAAACCAGTAAGGAAAGGCAGAAAGTCGGGCGGGGCCGACTATATAATACCCTACACCTCCCTAACAATGCGATAAAGGTCACTGCGATTTGGAATAATTGGTAAGTCGGCAGCTACGTATTATCTAATTCTGAGCCGATAATCGCTAAATTAAGCAATATTTGTTCCTAAATTGAGAAACATCTTTCCGGAAAATATTAATGATCGGAAGTAAAGTACAACTTCTATAGCGCTTTGATACCAAATCAGGAGGAACATATATATGGGGGCTATATCTAAATCTGAATTTGGCAGTATTCCTTCGAGTAATAAGAAACCTCTTTCTGCCGAATTTCGCACTGATCGGATATAAAATTCAGTTTCTACAGCATTTACATGTCAAATCGGGAGTAACATATATATGGGGGCTATATCTAAATCTGAACCGATTTCCCTCAAATTTGGCAGTGTTAATTCACGTAATGAGAAACCTCTTTCTGCCAATTTTTTTACTGATCGGATTAAAAATACACTTTTTACAGCGCTTACATGTAAAATCGGGGGTAACATGTATATGGGGGCTATATCTAAATCTGAACCGATTTCCCTCAAATTTGGCAGAATTTATTCATGTAATAAGCCTCTTTCTGCCGAATTTCGTACTGATCGGATTAAAAATACACTTTTTACAACGCTTACATGTAAAATCGGGGATAACGTATATATGGGGGCTATATCTAATCTGAACCGATTTCTTCCAAATTTAACAGTGTTCATTAATATAATAAGAAACCTCTTTCTGCTGAATTTCATACTGATCGGATATAAAATAAAGTTTTTACAGCGCTTACATGTCAAATCGGGGCTAACATATATATGGGGGCTATATCTAAATCTGAACCGATTTTAACCAAATTCAATAGGGATCGTCCTTGGGCCAAAAAAAAGATATGTGTAAGGTTTCGTCGAGATCGGACCATAATTGCGACCTGTACTTTGATTACAACAATACATGCACAGACAGACAGACGGACAGACAGACAGACGGACATAGCTAAATCAACTCAGAAAGTGATTCTAAGTCGATCGGTATAATAAACGATGGGTCTATTTCTTCTCCTTTTGGGTGTTACAAACAAATGCACAAAGTTATAATACCCTGTACCACAGTGTGGTGTAGGGTATAAAAAGAAGAAAATGTGTATAAAAATATTAATCATTGTACACCGTCTTAACACAGTACTTTTCGGAAGTTGATGATGTCTGAACTCTAATTTTTTTATCGGACGTGGTAGTATTGAGTTCAATAAATTACTTTTGCTTTATTATTGCTTTCCTTTTTCTTTGAATTGTCGAATTGAATGTGAAAAACGGACTAACAAAGTTATTGTATTTTTTCTTCATCAAAAACTGAAATCCAGGTTTCTGTGATTTTAAAAAATTTCATCTCAGACTATAGTTTAACAAGTACTTTCTTATCTTTTGACTCTTGCTATCGTGTTTTGTTTTTTAAATATCAAGTCATCGCCGATTTTTGCGTTTTTGCAAATAATTTTGCAAAATTAATAATATTTATTGTTGTTATTGTTATATTAATAAACAAACGGCTAAAAATTATCATTCAGTTAATTATTTAAAGCACACTCACAGAAATTATGCAAATGGTTTTTTTTATAAAAAATCGTAAAAAATAGTTCCCATCAATTCACCACTTCCAAATTCATACAGTAGCTAACAAAGACATCTCAGAACACGACATTAAAATTTAACAAAAATCGAAGGGTGTAATCATTTTGAAAATCGCAATAGAAAGTATAAAAGGGCAAAAACATTAAAAATTAGTATTTTTGTTGCAGTGCTTACTTTCAGTTAGTTGTAGTAGTTGAAATTGCCTTCAAAACAAGGTATAGCACATTAAAATCGGTCACGTATTTTACGAGAGACAAGCTAAAGGATAAACACACCTTTTAGAAAAAAACATAATTTCGTCAACTTTCAATTGCTCATAACTCTTAAAGAAATTTTTTTAAAATTTTTTCTTGAACTACGTATAAGATATTTTTAGGTAAATAATGTATACACAAAATTTCGAAGCAATCAAAAATAGTGATGTCAAAAATCGTCCCGTTTGGCGTGGAATGACTCATATGTATTCTTCTAACTTATTTTTCGCTTTATGTATTCCAACTGGTATAAATATGTCCGTCAAAATTTATTTCTTTCATTCTCATTTAAACTTTTTCCTCTAGAATCTTGGCGGCGTAAATGACGAACATGGCGAAAGGTTTCACCAAGAAATGAAAAAGTCCATCGAGCGGTGTTACTGGGATGAAAGAATGATGGGAGATTATATTTGGTTCCTCATTATAGAAACTGATTCCGAAATCTACAAACGACAACAATGAACTCACAATTACTGCTAATGAACTTGTACATGTAAATAAATTCATATGTACATAATATAAATAAAAGTAACAAATAAAATCTCTATTTAAACAGAAATTAAAAAAAAACAAGTAAGAAAGTTTCAGTCGGATAAACCGACTAAGGTATACCCTCACTTTGTGAGTAATGTAATATTGAATATTACTCGAATTATTCTGTCAATTTGTGTTTGAGGTACCAGAAGGGGTTTATCAAATACACCTTTTTTTCGCTGAACATTAGATACTTTAAATTCATTGCACTGTGCCGACTTATAAGCATTTATGTGCACTGGTATAAACGTTATGAGACATTAAATTGTGGTATGATTTGGGCGTTTTGTGTGGGAGGTACAAAGAGGGGCGTGGCAATAACGCCCATTTTTCACAGGGCTATAGACACTATAAAAACATTACACTGTACAAAATTTCAAGTATTTTTATACACTGGTTTTAATGTTATAAGCTGTTAACTTTTGGTGCAAAAAGGTACCTTTGTGTGAGAGGTACCAAAAGGGGCGTGACAACAACAACCATTTTTCCCTGGACTGTAGGCAATATAAAAGTATAATACTGTACAAAATTTCAAGTATTTTTATACACTGTTATTAACGTTATAAGCTGTTAACTTTTGGTGCAAAATGGTGCATTTGTGTCGGAGGTACCAAAAGGGACGAGGCGACTTCGCCCATTTTTCTCGAGTTGATAACGACTAATAAGCTAATACTATGTGTGGAATTTCAAAAGATTCGAATAAGTAGTATAGCAGTTATTAAAGAATCAATATTTCACAACATTTTAACCCTTTGTGGGGGAGGTACTAGAAGGAGTGGACCAATATGGCCCATCTTCGAACTTAGCCGGAGATAGAAAAAAATATTACCACATACCAAATTCGAGGTCAATCGGTTACTCCTTTCGAGAGTTATCGTGCGCACCAGCCAGCAGACACACAGACAGACAGACAGACAGACGGACGGACATTGCTCATTCGACTTAAAATGACCCAAAACGGATTTCCTCCGAACATACTTGGGGTCTTAGGTCACTCCTTCGACGTGTTACACTTTTTTCCGTAGCAAATGATATATACCCTCGTCACACTAAAGTGAGGGTATAAAGATATTTTTGAAAATTGTTTTGTTGCATAGTGTAATCGGTGATTTAGGGTGAGTAGCTTATTAGGCATGCGATTCTGGATCTTTGAATGCCAGTCCTCTTCAAGGAAAGCTAGTTAAGGTGAGCATTTCCTCTACATTTCGGGTGAGGGCTATATGGCCCATCGTCGGTCGCCAGAGCCTCGTACGCCGGAAAGGTAAGGTTGACAGTTGAGTGGGAGAGGAAAATTTTTTTTTTACTTTTAGAGTGCATAAAATAAATGCCAAATCTGTGATACTCCTTTCTTGGATCAAAAATGCATTATACCAAAATTTATAAAGATTGATTAAATAAATCGACTTATACAGCGCTTATATGACCAATTGAAGTATACAGTAGGTCAGGGTGGCAGCCGTATTATTTTATACAAGCTCACATAAACCAGTTTTGGTCCCTAGTGGAAGTGTACAGTATCCACATATAACCATCTTTCTTCACATTCGGCAGTGTGTTTCCGTGGGTCAAGCAACTCTTCTCCGTCAGTTTACTGGTTAAGAATTCGCGGATTTATGTAAATTCGTTTCGAAATTCCGCTGCTGTGCGTTGTTTGACTTCATAAATAGCCACTTCATTGATAGCCATGATACGGCAATATAAAAATTTTTTCTGACGAGTAAGTTTTGTTCAGCGTATTTTAATAAACAACCTGAATTCAGAATTTTACATCAAACAAAACTTTTCGCTAATGTCGTATAAAAAACCAAACAAAGGCGTAGACAAATTAATGAGCACTAATAACTTGAATAACCTGATGAATCTGTTGTGCAGTAATAAGGGATAACATGACAATGGCAATGGCAAATGGAAATTGGATACTTGATATAGAATGGAACAGAACGTTGACCATTGAATCCCTAATGACATGTCCTTGACAAAATTTCTATTCGTTTTGCCACATGATGAACAAAAAAGGTTATCGACTTCAATCAATCAAATTAAATTCAATGAATAATCTGCGCCTCTAATCCACAACACAATGCAATAGCCATATAGTCATTAGGCTGTCAGCTTTTGATAGTTATCGAGAACATCTGCCAGACAGATGGATAGATATAGCTAAAATGATTTAATATAAAATAACTCAAGCAGATTTTTCCAAAACATATATGTGGCCAAAGATCACTATTTCGATGTTTTACGCTTTAATTCGTAGCAAACGACTTGCTGTTAAAACGGGAAATAAGTAAAAAAATATGTTGTTAAATTTACTTTTCAGAAAAACTGGAAACAAAAACGAAATTTTATGAACATATTTTTATTTAGAAGAAATATCTTTCGAGGATATGCCTATATTTGCATGTTTTTCTAGAGCAGGCAACATCGCATGACATGGCATTAATTTTACCAGATTTAACATAAGCTTAAATGATTGTATCTACCATAAATATATTAATACTGGCCAGTTTGGCGGCTGCATATAAAACGTATAATGTGAATAACAATAGATACAATTCAATAGATATTTACTTTAGATAGTTGTTTTATTGTTTGTAAATATTTTACGAGTGTTAATGTATAACTAAATGCATAACATTAGTGTATTTCGACATGGTTTATCCATCTATCGAGGTAGTGTATAGGCATGTAAAGGGTTACGAGAATAAAACAATATAATGTTTATATCCTGACATTAGTGGGTATACGAGTATATAATACGAGTATGCTACAAAAAAGTTTCTCACATTGAAGTTGTGACCTATCACAGAATGTATGTCCGATGGAAATCCGTAGCCAAATATTTTAGGTCATTTAAACAATTTTCTCTCGAAGGAAGCGACTGATAGATTTAAAATGTGTATGTAGTAATATTATCTCATATCACATGGTAAATTCGAAGATGGGTCATATTAGACCACTCCTTCTAGAACCTCCCCTCGAAGAGTTAAAATTTATGGATGTATTGAATCAGTTACAAATTCTATATTATTTAACAGAATGTTCTGCAATTTTGTAAATAGTTCTTGGTTGCACATCGCAATAAGCCAAAGAAAAATTAAAAAGCCACCTCCCTTTTGCTACATCCCCAAACGATATTCTACGGCAAATTAATTGTGCTTTTAAAACCACTTCACCTAGCGGTGAATGAAATCCTGCTAGATCTAGAACGTTGTGGTTGCAAGGTCGGGGCATATGCGGACGACGTGGCAATCGCAGTGAGTGGCAAATTCGTAAACGTCTTCAGAGACATCCTACAGGTGGCTCTGAACAAGTTGGCTAAATGGGCCAGAAGCAGCGGTTTGGGCGTTAACCCAAATAAGACAGAATTGGTTCTCTTTACTTTTTGCAGGAATATAAGGCCAACGTCGCCTTATATTCCTGCAAAAAGGCTGTAGGGTCGCGGTGGGTCCTCTCTCCTAAAATCGTCCACTGGATATATATAGCAGTAGTTCTTTCAATACTGTTATACGGCATTGTGGACGGCAACTGACAAACTAACCATCACCAACCTACTAACAAGGGTTCAGAGAACTGCCAGTTTGAGCATAAGCGGAACCTTAAGGACTACAGCGACCGAGACTCTACAAGCCCTACTCCATATACTGCCGATAAATATTGTAGCGATAGAAGTTGCAACCAAAGCACAAATAAGATTTAACTGCCTTTAAAGGTGGAGGTACAAAAACTACGGTCACATGAGGATATCAAAGTGTAAGGCTATGGTAACCGACCGAGTGAACTATATATCAACTGTGCGTACCTTTGAGAGGAACTACATCACTATGATAAAAGCCAGGGATGAATGGGTTGGCAGAATACCAGGAAATAGAAACCATCTGCTCTCCTATACGGATGGTTCGAAGCTTGATGAAAAGGTTGGCTTCGGAGTACACTGTGAAGAACTTAGTTTGGATATAGCTCAAAGACTACCAGATACCTGTAGTGTCTATCAAGCCGAAATAATGGCAATATGAAAGTCGCCATGTGGCTGAGTCGCAACATAGTAACCAACACGTTGTCATTTACTTGGCGTTGTCGTTTACTCGGACAGCCAGGCTGCCATCAATTCTCTGGAGGCAACATCCCTAAATTCACAAACTGCCCTCTACAGCCGCAGATCTCTCAACGAGATGGCTGAGCAGTTTAATATACATCTAATATGGGTGCCTGTGCATAGGGATATCCCTGGGAACTGCAAAGCCGATGAACTTGCCAGGAAAGCGACGACATTAACAATTCTCGAAGAATTTGCATATATTGGTGCGCCACTATCCACGTGCAAGCTTTGGCTTAGGCAAGAGACAATCAGGCAGTCCAACGAAATATGAACAGAAATCGGCATCTGTAGGGTAAATATCTTCTCGCATTAGAGAGGCAAAGATTGTCTACGTTAGTATCAGTTCTGACGGTACAATGCTTGATCGGCGAACACGTCAAAAGATTGGGTATTAACTCTAATGACTTCTGCAGAAGCTGTGGAAATGAGGAAGAAGTGGAGAGCTTTGGGCACTTGCTATGCGACTGTCCCGCTTTGAGTAAACGACGACTGGACATACTGGGGTCGGCCTTTCTAGGCAGCCTAACAGATCTTTCCAGTACCGATATTCCTACTATTGATAAATTTGTACATCAAACAGGTTGGTTTCGATGAGGGGCATTTCAGCCCGTGGTAACACTAGGGACCTAAACTGGTCTATGTGAGCTTGTAAAAAAAAAATACGGCTGCCACCCTAACCTAAACCTAAACGTAGGCACAGTACATTACGAGCTTTTCAAGTTGGGACCGATTAGGGTCCCTTTGTGTAGGAGGTACCAAAGAGGGCGCGATAATTACGTCCATTTTTATCTACATAAACAGTAGGGACTATTGTAGCAGATCACTTTAAAAAATTAAACTTTTTCGAAAATAACATGGTTCTGACAACGGACTCCGATAGAGGGGGTTAAAAACAATATGCGTGTATCAGCGTTTGGAGATCATTTTAGAGGGCGATCAATAGTTCCCCCTTTTGCACATTCGTATGATGATTCGGCATAGAAAACCGTGTGATCCTTACATTTTACGTTTATGATGTCTTCAAAAACATTACTTAGAACACTACGGTAAACTTTTTATACACCCCACCATAGGATGGGGCGTATATTCATTTTGTCACTCCGTTTGTAACATCACTAAATATTATTAATCGTCGGAAAATTCTAATACGATGTATCCATGTCCGTCTGACCGTCCGTCTGTCTGATGTAATCACGCTACAATCTACAATACTTATGCTAGGTGGCTGAAATTTGGTACATATACTTCTTATATCTGCAGGTATGTTGGGCAATATCGGTTCACTTTTGGATATAGCCCCCATATATAGCATCTCCTCGATTTGACTTCTTAGCGTCATAGAGACCACAAATGTCAACTGATCGGGCTGAAAATTGGCAAATGGGATTTATTTATACACGGAATCCTTTACACGAACAACGGTAGTCATAGGTGCATGTTTTGATATAGCCCCCATACAAAGGTCCCTCTAGATTTGACTTCGTAGCGTCACAAAAACCTCAAATTCAACGAATTATGCTGCACTCAGAAAAAAATGAACCCGAAGATAAGTTAAAATGAACTTCAGGAAAATTAAACTTCATATGGCGCTAAAGCAATTTTTTCCCAAATCAAGTTCACATTTGTCCTTAATATTAGCAAATGTTTTGAACTTAGTTTTAGTTAATACTAACTTTAATTTAGTAAATATTCCTTTATATCCAGTTCAATTGAACTCATATTAAGGAATAATTAACTCAGTTTAAGTAAAAATTTACATGAAATTTCGAAAAAATCTAAATAAATTTTCACTAAAATCAGGTACATTTTTACTTGAAATCAGGAAATTTTTACTAAAAATTAAGAAAACTTTAACTAAAATCAAGTAATTTTTTTACGAAGATTAAGTTACATTTTTACTAAATGGAAGTAAAATAATTCCTCAAATCAAGTTCAATTTCACTTGAATATACGAAAATTAAACTATAATGTAAGAAACGTTTAACTATAAATGAGTAATTTTTGAACTTGCAACTTGTAGAAATAAACTAAATTTTAGTTCATTACTACTAATATAATTCAGCAAAATATTCTCGGGAATTTTCCAATAAATATTTTGCTCCAATGTATTTGCAACTAATTCAAAAAACCTGAAACAAACAGAATTCTCATTCAATGTCTCAATCGTATGTCTTAAGTATTTCACATATAATCCTATATATTTGCTGCGAAGTTAAATTACTTAACTTCGCAGCTGCTGTTTGAAATGATATTTGAGCAGTTAAGGAAAGAATCTCTTGAAACGAACGGGAATTTTTTGCTTAACGAATATTCAAGGATTATTTGAAAACCGTATTATAAATTTCAGAAAAACATGGACTAGAACTAAGGAAATTCGGATATTTCTAGTTAAAATTTCCTAAAATGATTTATTTTCGAGGAGTAGTAAATGTTTCTTCGACGCTAGGAAATCCTTCCTCGGTAAAAGTCAAAATTTACCAAATAGTAGGAAATTTTTACTTGGTCGATGGAATTTTAAGTAAGTAAAATCATATCCCATTTCCGAGTATGTAACCAATTTGCTATATCTTTGAATTTAGTTCAATTTACTCATTGAAAGAAAAATTTCCCAGTTTTGAGGAAAATTTAACTAAACATGAGTAAAAATCTTGAACTAAACTGAGATATAGATTTTACTCACATAAATGATTGCCATTTTTCTGAGTGTGAAATTTTGTATAATGAGTTTATTAGTAGCCGTAACCATTCCCATGTGATCCATGGTAGAGGGTATATAAGATTCGGCATAGCCGAACCTACTCAGTCTCCACCTGCTTGTTGAACATTTTGACCCTCTAGATCCTCAGTGTAGTGGTCTTTTTGGTCATTTTGTGGATAAGGCTAAAAATAACTCCTAAAACTGGTGTTTTACGAGTTACAACGGTTTAAAATTCTACTATAAGTCTCTGAATTCACCAAAACTCAAAGTTCAACATAAAAGCCAGATATAATTGAAAACTGAAAATCCATTTTTAGGTTAAGCACCAATTTGAAAATGTACGAAACTAACATAAAAATGGATCTTAGTTTCGACTTATTTCTGTTATTTAGGTTGAGTTTAGAGTTTGCCGTCTTCAGAGACTTATAGTAGAATTTTATGGCAAATATTTTTGTAAAACATTTTAACCATCTAGCTCCCCAACCTAGGGGCCTTTTGGTCCCTTTTGTGGAGAATAGTAAAAATTACTTCTAAAACAAGTGTTTAGCGATTCAAAATGTTCTGCAGAAATATTTGCCATAAAATTCTACTACAGGGTTTTCCACTAAGAGTGATATGATTTCTTTGAAAAAAAAAACACACTTATTGTTGTTTTTTATTAAATGTGAAGTACAATTGATACAATTAAGTTCTACATAAAACGTCATACAAATGGCCTCCACGACTTCTTCTGCAGTAACGAATTCGACGAACTCAATTTCCGAGCACTTTTTCCATTAAATCAAGTCGTATGTCATGAATGGCACGTTCAATATTGACTTGTAAAGCTTGAAGAGAGTCTGGTTTATTTCGAAAGACCAATGACTTCAAATAACCCCACCAGAAATAGTCTAATGGTGTTAAATCACACCTTCTTCGCATATGCGAATGCGAATATTCGTTACATCCCTGGTTTTAAACTACAGCTTCTACAGGGCTAAAGGGCCAAATCGGACGAAACATATATATGAGAGCTATATCTAAATCTAAACCGATTTTTTACAAAATCGGCAATGTGGGTCGATGGATCAAGAAACTCTACCATGCTAAATTTCAAAAAGATTGGTTTTAAACTACAGCTTCTACAGGGCTAAAGGCCCAAGTAAGACGAGACATATATATGAGAGCTATATCTAAATCTGTACTGATTTTTGTCCAAATTCGGCAATGTGAGTCGATGGATCAAGAAACTCTACCATCCTAAATTCCAAAACGATTGGTTTTGATTTGGCCCTTTAGTTTCTACAGGGCTAAAGGGCCAAATCAAACGAAACGTATATATGGGAGCTATATCTAAATCTAAACCGATTTTCTTCAAACTCGGCAACGGTGGTCCCTGGATCAAGAAATTCTACCATGCTAAATTTCAAAACGAATGGTTTTAAGCTGCAGCTTATACAGGGCTAAAGGGCCAAATCGGACAAAACATATATATGGGAGGTATATCTAAATCTGAATCGATTTCAACCAAATTCCATAGATTCTTTCCAGCTGCCCAAGACTCCAAACTGCAAAATTTCAGAACGATCGGAGTGAAATTGTGACCTGTAGTCGACGAACAACTTAAGATGAACAGACGGACGGACAGACATAGATAAATCGTCTTTGGTAGTGATTTTGAGTCGATCGGTATACTATAAGGTGGGTCCAACTATAGTATTTTCAGGTATTACAAACATCTGCCATGAAACAAACTTATAATACCCTGTACCACAGTGTGATGTAGGGTATAAAATGGGCATTATTTCCATGCCCCTTTTGTTACATGCCAAACAGAATGGTCAAAATAAAAAATATGACAAATGATTTGTTTTAATTAGTTTGCCTTAATCTATGCAAAAAAAAAAGTTTTTAGGTCTCGGACAAACAAATTTTTTGTTGTTGCATAGTCGAATCAATTTTGCACTAAATTTTACTCTTTGTGGGGGAGGTATAGAAAGATGTGGTGTAATATGGCCCATCTTCGAGCTTAGGCTGAGATAGAAAAAATATTAAGACATGTCAAATTTCTGGCTGACAAGCTCAGTTATCTTCGAAAGGAGTAAGTAACCCTTTCGAAAGTAACTGAGCTTACCGGCCAGACACACGGGCGGACATTTCTCAAATGGCCTAAAATGTACTAAAACCGATTTCCGCCGAACATACATATGGTCTTAGGTCACTCCTCAAATGTGTTACCCTTTTTTGCAGTAAATTGAGGGTATACAAATGGATCATAACGGTTCATATTTTTATAAAGCCTCCACAGTAAGGCCCCTTCCCTTAGAGGTCGCAGGTAGCTTCCAGAGTAAAGCCCCTTCCCTTAGAGGTCGCACTTTTTGTTCGATCTGCTTGAAATATAGGAATTTGCAATTATTATTTTAACTCAAAAAAATTCAATGTAGAAATGGCTTATATTGGTCCATGAGTTGATACAGCCCCCTAAAATATAGAGCCCACATTTTTTAGTCAATCTAGATGAAATTTGGGAAAATATATTTTATTTTATCTGAAACCAGTCAGAAGCCAAATGTGTCATGTCGATCCTTTCGATTCGAATTCACGTATTGAAGATTTAGAAGCTATATTTTTAAGTCGATCTGGATGAAATTTGTAACTATTTATTTCAATGTTTTCATAAATTGTCGTTGTGACATTTTGGCAGTATTTTAAACTATTCAAAGTAAAAATGCTCTATATCACTTTAACTTTTGATACATCCTCCTCATCAAGGACTTTTCGATTGGAACCTTTGAATCTTTGAAAACCTTTTTAATTGACTAAGATGACATATAGAATTTTGTATTTGACTTTTCCTTAAACCATTCAAAGAATACAGTTGTAGTTCTAGAGGTCACACTTAGCTATTGATCTGTTTGAGTTGTATCCCCACACCTTAGAGAGGAGGGTATATACCATTTGCTACGAGCCAAAAGTGTAACACATCGAAGGAGTGACCTAAGACCCCAGGTATGTTAGGCGGAAATCCGCTTTAGGACATAAGTCATAAGTCATTTGAGCAATGTCCGTCCGTCTGTCTGTCTGTCTGCTGGGAGCGCACGATCACTCTCGAAAGTATCCGATTGACTTCAAATTTGGTATGTAATAATATTTTTTTCAATCTCAGGCTATGTTCGAAGATGGGCCATATTGGTCCACTCCTTCTAGTACCTCCCTCACAAAGGGTTAAAATTTAGTGAAATATTGTTTCTTTAATACCTTCTATACTGCTTACTCGAATCTTCTGTAATGTCACACACAGTAATATTTTATCTGTCGCTATCAGATTGAGAAAAATGGGCGAAGTGGCCCCACCCCTTTGGTACCTTTCACACAAAAGGGGCCATTTTGTACAAAAAGTAAACTGCTAATAACTTTAATACCATTGCATACAAATGCTTGAAATTTTGTACAGTTTAATGTTTTAATAGTACCTACAATCCAGTGAAAAGTGGGCCTTATTAGCACCCCTCTTTTGCACCAAAAGTTAACTGCTTAAAACATTAATACCAGTACGTTCTAATACATGAAATGTTGTGCAGTGTAAGTGTAATGTAATTATAGTCCATACAGTCCAGTTAAAAATGGGCGAATTTTCCACGCCCCTTTTGGTACCTCCCACACAAATTAATGGCATGCCCTTTTTGGTACCTCCCACACAAATGTTCTATTTTGAAGCAACAGTTAACGGCTTATAACTATAATACCAGTGCATACTTAAAGTTATTATATACAATTTTGATTGATAAGAATTAAATTAAAACAAAACAAATTAATTAATTTACGAATATTTTTTGGGACTGAAGGTGAGGGGATTCGTAAGTGGGCTTTTCCGACTGAACTTTCTTTCTTGTTTTTAATCGGTTCACATTTTCATATACGAGTATATCCCTAAAATAAAGATCGCTCGTGATTTAAAAGTACTCGTATAAGCCCTAGGAGCTACATGTATAGTAGTCGGAAAGTCAAATGACAAATGTTGTAAAATTATATGAAGATTTACCCATATCCGTCTGTCTGACTAATTGTGTATTCTAATTACTCTACAGTCCGTAATAATGAAGCTATATTGATGGATTATGATAACCAAACACCCCTTGCTCCTCCCCATCCTTGAACGGATAGCGGTTAGGAAAAGTTTTTTTTTATATAATAACCCTCTTCAAATAAACATGTCCATTTATAAGTTTTTTGTTTACTTGTTTGCTTGCTCAATATACAGACATTAGTGTAGCAATTACAATTATATATAAAAAAAGTCCATAAAGGAAACTTTTTATTTGTCTTTTCTATTGGCCGTGTTGCCATAAAATGGAATTGATTTTCAAAGCAGATGCAAACCCACTCCGTTCAATGTTATTTGATGAAACATAGATTGTTGAGATTTGCCCTCCCCCTCGCGCCCAACAAAGTCAAGGACAACTGAATTGCAGAAGAAAAAACAAAACTCTCAACGAAATTACATTTTAATTGTAACATTTGATTTCCGTTTCCGTTTCCTTTTGTAGTCGTTATTATTGTAAGTCCTTCTTAATTTCCAGTAGCTAATTAAGATTTCTCCAAAAAAAAAAAAAACTTTCCACTTACAGAGCCCAAAGCAGAATGTTAATGTTTTCTAATTATATTATATGAGCCTTGTAATTATCGTTCAAATAAACAATTTCACTGATGATTGTTTTCACATGAATAGGACATGAAAGAAGTGGAAATTTGCCATGACAACTCAGCCAAGTGAAAAAAATTCGAAATGTTGTTAAAATTATTTTAATTGACATACTTTATTTGTTATTTAATCCAATAAACAAATTTAGTTAAGTAAGAGAAAGTACAACAACAATTTTAAGAATGTCGAAATGATTCGTAGCGCCTCCTTTTGTGTTAATTACAAAGAATTACAATTGCAAAATGTGCAAATGAGAATATATAATTAACTACGCCGTATTAACGGAGCTGATGACGACGGCCTTGTGGTTTGTCTGTTTGGGTTGAGTATTTCCAGGAAATCATTTCAAAATTCTCCTCAGGGAAAGGGAAGTGTAAACATAATAAGTATTATGGAGAGATTTCATTACAGTATTTGTGTCATTTCCGCTATAGTTAAACTTTACTGTGATTTGATTTTGAAACAAAATTTCAGACGAGTTAAATGACGGATGTGTACTAAGGTGGCCCTTAGAAGGGTGAATTACTACGAGAAAGCAATTCCAATAAATGGATTGGCTTTATGTTTTTTCTTCATACAAAAATGTAATCTATACTGCGTAAAGTTGGAAAAGTCACCCTGTGAGAAATATAATACAGAATTTTGTACTTGTCTAGACAGAATTGTGGAAAAATTTTGCTCTTCTTTATCAGACTTCAGTCATTTGACAAGTATTATTAAATACAAAATATGTTGGTGGTTCCAGAAGTTGCTTGACAAAAAACGTATATTTTGTGCTGAGCTGGTATTACCGTTGTTAACCATTCAATTTTCGTATGTTTGCTACTTTGTATGGGAAGTAACAAACGGGACATGGAAACAATGCCCATTTTATTAACAGAACTGTAGGTACTACATAAAGTGTAATGCTAGTACCAGCACAAAATTTCAAGTATTTGTATGCACCGGTACTAATGTTATAAGCAGTAATTTTGCTACAAACTGGTCCCTTTGTGTGGAAGGTACCAAAAGGGGAGAAACCAAAACTCACACCGGGCTGTAGAGTAGAATGATACTGATAAAAAGTATATTTTCTAGTCAAGAACGAATCCATTTAGAAATAGGTCATGTCGGTCATGCTTTTGATATGGCCTCGTACATAGGGGACATACATATGTAGTTTTACACATTTTTTAAAATATTCATCAAACTTTTTTTAAGATACTTTCTTAAAATTTCAAAACAAAATTTGTCTTAGGTAAATCCTTTGCCAAATAGTTTTAACTTATTATTAATAAGATTTTATTGAAAATTTCGTAAAAATTGCCAACTAATTGAAAATTTCATTTATGTAAAAAGTTTTTGAAAATGTCAAAATTTGCTTCCAATTGCATTTTTATAATTATGTCCTTCAAAATTTTACTTTTCTAGAATCCGAATTGAATTTTTCAAGACAATTGCCTTCATCGGCCTTTAATAAAGTCAACGACCTTTAATCCCGGTAGTGGCAACTACTCAGGAGTCATCGTTCCTTTAAACGCTCATCGATCTTCAATCCGTTCAGTTTCCCTTAATCCGCTTATGGACTATTGAAAATTCAAGTACATGTTCTAGAAAAAAAATTAATTTCAAGAAATTAAAGAAATGCAATTTTAACAAAATTTTCTACACATACAGTTTGACGATTTTTCTAGAAAAATAAAATTTTAGCACAATTTTGGAGAAAAAAAAAACAATTTCAAGGAAATTTGCAAAAAAAAATTTCAACAAAATTTTTTAGAAAAATTTGATTTAAACTAAATTTTTAAAAAAAATACAAATTTGAACAAAAAATGCAAATTTTGCAAAAAAAAAAGTGAAATTTCAAGAATTTGTTAGACAAAATTTTTTGCTCAACAACATCTTTAAATACAATTTAAGAAGATTGCTAATTTTGTAAAAAAGCGAAATTTCAAGAATTTGTGTAGAAAAATTTTATTATGATGAAATTTTCTATTAAATTTAAATTTTCTAGAAAAAATTAGTTTAAACGAAACTTTCTAAAACAAGTCATTTTGTCAAAATTTTTAGAATAATTTAATCTTAACGAAATTTGTAAAATGAAGCAAATCTTACGTATTTTTTTAGAGGAATGAAATTTTCTAAAAAAAATTTAACGAAATTTTGCAGCAAAATATAAGTTTGAGGGAATTTTCAAGAAAAAATAAAATTTAAACGAAATATTATTTTATTAGTCAATTTGAAATTTTGTAGAAAATTTAGATTCTAACATTATTTTATTTGAAGGATTTTTTTGAAAAATGTAAATTTTGTAAAAAGGTGTAAAACGTAATTTTTGTAAAAAAGAGAAATTTCAAAAATTTATGTAGAAACATTTTATTATGATGAAATTTTCTATTAAATTTATTTTTTTATAAAATTTCATTTAAACGAATTATCAAAAAAAAAAAGAAAATTTTGGCGAAATTTTTAGAAAAAATTAATTTCAACGAAATTTTGTAAAAAAAAAGCAATTACAACATATTATTTTAAGAGAAATGAAATTTTCTAAAAAAAAATTACCGAAATTTTGCAGAAAAATGCAGTTTTGAGGAAATTTTCAAGAAAAAAATTAAATATAAAAGAAGTATTACCTTTTTAGTCAATTTTAAATTTTGTACAAAATTTGGATTTTAACAACTTTTTTTGAAATACAAATTTGAAGGAATTTACTAGAAAAAGGCAATTTTTGTAATAAAAAGTGTAATTTCAAGAATTTTGTAGACAACATTTTTAAATAAAAACCAGTAAGGAAAGGCAGAAAGTCGGGCGGGGCCGACTATATAATACCCTACACCTCCCTAACAATGCGATAAGGGTCATTGCCATAATAATTTGGAATAATTGGTAAATGGGTAGAAACACATTATCTAATTCTGAAACGATAATCGCTGAATTAAGCAATATTCGTTCCTAAATTGAGAAAAAATTTTTTGGAAAATTTTAATGATCGGAAGTAAAATACAACTTCTATAGCGGTTTGATACCAAATCAGGAGGAACAATCAATATAAATCTGAACCGATCTTCCCTGAATACTCATTCATGTAAAAAGACCTCCTTCTGTCGAATTTCGTACTGATCGCATAAAAAATACAGCCTCTACAGCGCCTACATGTCAAATCGGGGGTAACGTATATATGGGGGCTATATCTAAATCTGAACCGATTTCTTCCAAATTTAACAGTGTTCATTCATATAATAAGAAACCTCTTTCTGCCGAATTTCATACTGATCGGATATAAAATAACATTTTTACAGCGCTTACAAGTCAAATCGGGGGTAACGTATATATGGGGGCTATATCTAAATCTGAACCGATTTTCTCCAAATTTAGCAGTATTCCTTTATGTAATAAGAAACCTCTTTCTGCCAAATTTTGCACTGATCGGATATAAAATACAGTTTTTACAGCGCTTACATGTCAAATCGGGGGTAACATATATATGGGGGCTATATCTGAATCTGAACCGATTTTCTCCGAATTTAGCAGTATTCCTTCATGTAATAAAAAACCTCTCTTTGCCGAATTTCGCACTGATCGGATATAAAATAACATGTTTACAGCGCTTATATGTCAAATCGGGGGTAATGTATATATGGGGGCCATACTAAATCTGAACCGATTTCTTCAAAATTTAACAGAGTTCATTCATGTAATAAGAAACCTTTTCCTGCCGAATTTCATACTGATCGGGTATAAAATAAAGTTTTTACAGCGCTTACATGTCAAATCGGGGCCAACATATATATGGGGGCTATATCTAAATCTGAACCGATTTTAACCAAATTCAATAGGGATCGTCCTTGGGCCAAAAATAAGATATGTGTCAAGTTTCGTCGAGATCGGACCATAATTGCGACCTGTACTTTGATTACAAGAATACATGCACAGACAGACAGACAGACAGACAGACGGACATAGCTAAATCGACTCAGAAAGTGATTCTAAGTCGATCGGTATAATAAACGATGGGTCTATTTCTTCTCCTTTTGGGTGTTACAAACAAATGCACAAAGTTATAATACCCTGTACCACAGTGTGGTGTAGGGTATAAATACAAATTTGAGGAAATTTTCTAGAAAATCGCAAATTTTGTAAAAAGTGAAATTTTAAGAAGTTTTGTAGAATAAATTTTCATTAAATATTTTAATTTAATCAATTAATACATTGTTCAAGCTCGAGGTCTGGTTTGTTTTAAAATTTTAGTTTTTATTTATTTCCAATATTTCGGAATTATCTTTTGAATTCCGTCTTCAGGGAGCATGTTCTACAATAAATTAAATACACAATAAATTAAATTAATATAATAATATCACTAAATATGAAGTGAAAATAACTATATACTGATTTATTAATACCAGGAGAACATAAATAATTGTACGATATTTCTAAAACGGCCAACTGACGTGTAAAAGTAAAACACAACAACAAACAATACTTAAAAACTATTGTAGTGGGACTACTACCGTCGGATGTAAATATTGCACTAGTTGTTATTCTAATATTGCACGATGATCGATGGCCTCTCGTTGTCTTGTTCGTCTTATAGGATGTTTGTATGTATATGTGTGCGATGTTCTCTGTATCGGTTTTGTAGTTAACTCTTTTTCCTGTTGGTACGTTGTTAATATGCAGCATCTCGAGAGTAAATCGGTTGTTATAGTTGCTATCTCTCTGAAGTACACGAACGTTGTCATAGTCTGGTTGGTGTTTACTACTGGCACAGTGTGGAGATAATGCAGTTTTTTGTTGAGTGTTGCTGATGTTGCGATTTTTTATATCAGATTTGTGTCCGGGTATTCTTATTTTGAGTTTATTTTATGTTGTGCCAACATAAACTTTATGGCAGTTTTCTCTGTTGTTACCTACACATGGTATTTCGTATACAACGTTTGGAGTTTCTGTGATCGGTATCTTACTTTTTGTGTTGGTGAATAGTTGTTTTATTGTGTTCTGGGTTTTATGGGCAATATTATAATTATTTTTGTAAAATATGTCTGATTTTACAATTCTCTCCGATATATTTTCCACGTATATTAGGGATTTGGATCTTTATTATTGGAGTTTTCTCCTTCTTTGTGTTTACAATATATATCGGTTAAGTTTTCTGGGAAATTGTTGTCTAGTAAAATATTTTTAATTTTGAGTTTGTTCTTTTTGTGAAATTCTTTGTCGCTAATGGAAAGGACCCGGTTTATTAAGGTTTTGGCAGTGTTAATTATTATTCTTCTTGGGTGTTTAGAGTAATTAATTAAATAGTTATTTGCACTTCATATTTAGTGATATTATTATGTTAATTTAAGTTATTGCGTATTTTATTTAATGTAGAACATGATCCCTGATGACGGAATTCAAAAGATAATTCAGAAATATTGGAAAAAATAAAAACTAAAATTTAAAAACAAACCAGACCTCTAGCTTGAACAATCTTTTAATCGAATATTTTACAACAAAAAGGTCGAATAAAACCAAAAATATTAATTATTTTAATTTAATTTAACGAATTTTTGTAGACAATTTTAATTCAACAAAATTTCTAGAAAAATTTTATTTCAACGAAATGTAAAAGAAGGCAATTGAAACGTATTTCTTTAGAGAAATTCAGTTTTCTAAAACAAAATTATCGAAATTTTGCGGAATAGTGAAATTTTGAGGGAATTTTCAAGAAAATATTAAATGTAAACGAAATATTATTTTATTAGGCACTTTGAAATTTTGTAGAAAATAGAAATTTAAAGGAATTTTAAAGACAAATGCAAATTTGGAAAAAAAATTTCAAGAATTTCCTAGACAAATTTTATTATGATAATAATGCATTTATCAAATTTTTCTAGAAAAATTTAATTTAAACGAAATTTTGTAAAAAAAAATGCAATTTCAACGTAGTTATTTTAAGTCGTTGAAGAAAAAAGTTGGGAATAAATATTTCTTTGCCTGAGACTAAACTAAACTGATGCTCAAGAAACCCCTTTGGTTAAGAAAAATTCTTACATCGGCCCTTAATAAAGTCAACAACCTTAAATCCTGACCGTGGCCACTAAAAAGGAGCCTTCGTCCTTTAAACGCTCATAAATCTTTAATCATTTCAGGGGCCCTTAATCCGCTCATCGACTATTAAAAATTCAACAAAATGTTTTAGAAAAAATTAATTTGAAGAAATTTTCTAAAAATTTTCTAAAGCAATAAAGTTTAACGATTTTTCTTGAAAAATGTGGAGAAAAATTCAAAAAATTAATTTCGACGAAACTTTGTGGAAAAATTTGATTTAACAATACAAATTTGAAGATATTTTCTCTAAAATTTTGTTAAAAAAATTTAATTTCAATAACTTTTGTAGAAAACAATTAGTAATAAATTTTCTATAAAATTTAAATTCTATAAATTTAAATTTAGTATAAAAATTTAATTTCACCGAAATATTGTAAAAATAATGAAATTCCAACGTACTTTTTAGAGAAATGAAATTTCCTAAAAAAAATTTACGAAATTTTACAGAAAATATATAATTTTGAGGGCATTTGGAAGAAAAAAAAATTTACTTAAATGAAATTTAAATTTAAAATCGTCCTTTAAACGCTCATCGCTCTTTAATCCTTTCAGAGGGCATTAATCCACTCACCGACTATTAAAAATTCAACAAAATGTTTTAGAAAAAATTAATTTCAAGAAATGCTATTTTAACATAATGTTCTAAAGAAATACAGATTTTTCTAGAAAAATACAATTTTAGCAAAATTATGGAGAAAAATTTTAAATTTTAAGAAAATTTGTAGAAAAATGCACATTTTGCTAAAAAAAAGAAGTTTCATTCTATAAAATTTCTATTTTCTATAAAACTAAAAATTAAAATTTTCTATAAAACTCAAATTTTCGTTAAATTTTCTATAAAATATAAATTTTCATTTTCTGGAAAAAATAAATTTAAACAAAATTTTGTAAAAAAAAGTTAATTTTGACGAAATTTTAGAAAAATTGAATTTCAAAGAAAATTTGTAGAAAAAATGCAATTTCAACTTATTCTATTAGAGAAATTATATTTTCTATAAAATCTAAATTTTCTAGAAAAATTTAATTTAAACGAAATTTACTAAAAAAATTATTTTGACGACATTTTTAGAAAAAATTTAATTTCAATGAAATTTTGTAAAAAAAAGCAAATCCAACGTAAATTTTTAGAGAAATGAAATTTTCTAAAAAAACTTGCAGAAAAATTCTATCTGAGTGAAATTTCAAGAATTTTGTAGACAAATAAAAAATACAATCTTAAGGGAATTTTCTAGAAAAATGCAAATTTTGTAAAAAAGTGATTTTTCAAGAATTTTTGCAGAAGAATTTTATTATGATGAAATGTGCTATAAAATTTAAATTTTCATTACATTTTCTAAAGTAATATTTTAAACGAAATTTTTTACAAAAAAATAATTTCGGCGATATTTTGTAGAAAAATTTAATTTCAACGAAATTTTGTAAAAAAAATGCAATTTAACGAAATTTTGCAGAAGTATGTAATTTTGAGGGAACTTTAAAGAAAAAATTAAATTTCAACGAAATATTATTTTATTAGTAAATTTGAAATTATGCAGAAAATTTAGATTTCAACAACATTTATTAAAAAATATAGTTTTGGAGGATTTGTTTAGAAAAATACATGTTTTACAAATTTTTTTACACTAAAAACTGAAATTTAAAATTTTTGGAGACAAAATTTATTACGATGAAATTTTCTTTAATATTATAATATTCATTAAATTTTCTAACAAAATTGAATTTTAACCAAATTTCCTAGAAAAATGCAATTTAGAGAAATGAACGTTTCTAAAAAAATCAAATTTCAACGAAATTTTTAAGAAAAATTCAATTTCCATGAAATTTTACGGAAAAATTCAACTTGAACGAAATTTTATTTTACATATTAGTGACTTTAAAAATGAAAAATAATTTACGATAACTTTTAAAGGGCTGGAAATCCCTAAACTTTGTTATTACTATTTTTAAGTCGTTAAAGAAAAAAATTGGGAATATATATTTTTTTTGCCTGAAACCAACCTGATGCTGAAGAAACCGCTTTGGTTAAGAAAATGTTCTTCATCGGCCCCTAATAAAGTCAACGACCTTAAATCCTATTGTAGAAAAATCCCATTTAAAAATTTTTAAAAAAATACAAATATACGTTACAAACTTGAATGCATTTTCTAGAAAGATGCAAATTTTGGAAAACAGTGAAATTTCAAGCATTTTTGTAGAAAAATATTATTATGATGAAATTTTCTATAAAACTTAAATTTTCATTAAATTTAAAAAAATGCAAATATTAAATTTAAACAAAATTTTATTTTACTAGTCAATTTTCTTGTAAATTTAGATTTCAACGAAATTTTGTAAAAAAATCAATTCCAAGTATTTTTTAGAGAAATTATTTTTTTTTAATGTAACGAAATATTATTTTAACGAAATTGTGTAAAATAATACAACTTCAACGTATTTTTTTTGAGAAATAAAATTTTCTAAAAAAAAATTAACGAAATTTTGCTGAAATTCGAAAAAAAATTGTCAAGAAAATATTAAATTTTAACGAAATATTATTTTATTAGTCAATTTGAAATTTTTTAGAAAATTTAGATTTCAACAACATTTTTATAAAAAAATACAAACAAATTTGAAGGAATTTTCAAGAAAATTGCAAATTTTGTGAAAACTGTAAATTTTAAAAATTATGTATACTTCCTTTTTTTATTCAACATTTTTTAATTAAAAATTTGAGGAATTTTTTCCGAAAATAACTTTTTTATATAATATAGCGAGAATTTTTGTAAAAATAATTATTATGATGAAACTTTCCATAAAATTTAAATTTTCTTTATATTTTCTATAAATTTTAAATTTTCATTAAATGTTGTAGAAAAATTGAATTTAAACGAAATTTTGGAGAAGAATTTAGTTTCAACGAAATTTGTAAAAAAAATTTATTTCAACGAAATGTTGTAAAAAAATACAATTCCATCGCATGTTTTTTGAGAAATAAAATTTTCAATGAACAAATTAACGAAATTTTGCAGAAGAATGCAATTTTGAGAGAATTTTTAACAAAATATTAAATTTAAACGAAATATTATTTTATTAGTCAATTTGAAATTTTGTAGGAAATTAAGATTTCAACAACATTTTTATAAAAAAATACAAATTTTTAAGGAATTTTCTAGAAAAATGCAAATTTTGTAAAAATGTGAAATTTCAAGAATTTTCTAGATAAATTTTATTATGTTGAAATTTCCTATAACATTGCAAATGTTCATTATATTTTCTAGAAATATTTAATTTAAAAGAATTTCTCTAAATAATAACGTTGAAATTGAATTTTTCAACAAAATTTCGTTTAAATTAAATATTAATTATACCCTCACTTTAGTGTGACGAGGGTATATATCATTTGCTACAAACAAAAGTGTAACACATCGAAGGAGTGACCTAAGACCCTAAGTATGTTCGGCGGAAATCCGTTTTGGGTCATTTAAAGTCGAATGAGCAATGTCCGTCCGTCTGTCTGGCTGGTGCGCACGATAACTCTCGAATCGAGTAACCGATTGACTATATGGTAATATTTTTTCTATCTCCGGCTAAGTTCGAAGATGGGCCATATTGGTCCACTCCTTCTAGTATCTCCCCCACAAATGGTTAAAATGTTGTGAAATATTGATTCTTTGATAACTGCTATACTACTTACTCGAATCTTCTGACATTCCACACATAGTATTAGTTTATTAGTCGCTATCAACTCGGGTAAAATGGGCGTTATTGCCACGCCCCTTTTGGTACCTCCCACACAAATGCACCATTTTGCACCAAAAGTTAACATCTTATAACATTAATACCAGTGTATACAAATACTTGAAACTTGGTACAGTGTAATGCTTTTATATTGCATATAGCCCTGTGAAAAATGGGCGTTATCACCACGCCCCTTTTTTTTTACCTCCCACACAAAATATCTAAATCATACAACAATTTAATATCTCATAACGTTAATATCTCATAGCGCACATAAACGCTTATAATTCGGAACAGGATCGTTATCAACAGGATCATTTTGGTACCTCCCACACAAAATGGCCAAATCATACCAAAATTGAATAGATCATAACTTTAATATACCAGTTCAGATAAACGCTTACAATTCGGTGCAATGCAATATATTTAAAGTATCTACTGTTCAGCGAAGAATATGTGTATTTGGTGAACCCCTTCTGATACCTCACAACAAATTGACAGAATAATTCGTGTAATTTTCAATATTTTATTACTCACAAAGTGAGGGTATACCTTAGTCGGTTTACCCGACTGAAACTTTCTTACTTGTTTTAATGAAATTTTTCAGAAAAAATTCAACTTGAACGAAATTTTATTTTATTAGTCACATTAAAAATGAAAAATAATATACGATCATTTTTGAAAGGGTTGGGAATCCCTGATCTGTAGACTACATTTTTAAGTCATTGAAGAAGAAATTTCAGAATATATATTTTTTTTGCCTAAAACTAAATTTGTTTTCTATTTGAATTTTTGATGCTCAAGAGACCATTTTTGTTAAAATCCAGAATATGTATTATTTGACTTTATTAAAAAGTATTCAATGCAAAAAATCGCTTCATTTTTTGATACGGCCTCCACATTAAGGTATTTCCGCATTTAACTGCTTTGGTCACTAGAAGACTTTTTTAATTGGTGAGGATAACAATTAGAAATTTGTATTATACTTTTCCTAAAAACATTCGTTAGTTAAAGTTATAGTTTTAGATGGTACATTTAGCCACCGATCTGACTGATTTGTTTTATTTTTTTAATTCGTTCCATATAATTGATCATATAAATTTCACTTGAAATTTATATTTGTATGCTCTAGAAGATATCATATATATTGTTTAGGTAAGGGTGTAGGATATAGTTTGCATGCACATCTTTAGAACTTCTTTTCTATTTTTGTTTAAATTCCTGTGACTACAACTATTTTTCAAAGTATCACAAGTATTGCAGAGTTGATGACTGCGATATTACACGCAAAGAAAAAAATCATTTCATATGAATAAGGCCTGAATTAAATACGACCAAATTAAAGTACATTTTGATGTGTAAAATAATTTTGCGCTTCAACTACGCAATTTCGATAGTCGTAATTATGAACTTAAAATTATCGAAAATGTAGTTCCTCTGGTAGGATTTTTTTCTTTGAGTGTCATATGGTGGGACGCGTAAATCTCTACAAAACACAATTCTAACGACTCACTCAACCATTCGCTGTTATTTGAGTAAAGTTTTGCAAGTTCTCTTGCGTTTCCTTGTTTGCATCGCCGAAACTTTATCCTCTGTCTTTAATCCCTGTGTAGCGCTCTGTTGCATGAACAAAAATGATTTGTAGCAGTCATTAGTGAAATTGGTTAATTGATGAAGAGCGCAAAACTATGTGTAGGTTTTATGGAAGGTTTATTTTTGAAGTATCAACGAAAACGCGTAGACGATTAAAAGTCGACAAAGAACTTTTGCAGAGTGATTACACCGCGCGACACAAATTCCCTCCAAAGAACAGGACTATATACAGATAAGTGAAACTATTGATTACCAGTAGTAAAACAGCATACTCAAATTTTTATTTTACTTGTATGTACGAGTACATACTCGTAGTTCCATTGTTTTTGGCTCTTGGCTCTTTTTTACGAATTTCGTTTTTAAGCATATCTTCAAGGTAGGTTAAAAAAGATTTGACTTTATCTCAAAATAGTTAGGATTGGAGAGTACTTATAACACACAATTTCATCGAGATAGGTTAAGGACTGTCCGAGTAGGAGTGTGTTGAATTTTGACTCTTGTCTTTTTGGTTTTATCAAAAAAAAAAGAAAATTTTACGATTTTACATTTTTGTAAAAGGGTAATTCCAAAGCAGTTCGATCGAGTTACGCATACGTTGATAATATAAATAAATATACATAATGTGTAAAAATAACATCAATCAGCCAAGCCGTTTAGCAGTCATGCTAGTCCAGCCGACGAATCTCAAATTCTATATAAAACAAGTAAGAAAGTTCAGTCGGGTAAACCGACTAATGAATCCCCTAACCCTGCGTACCAAAAAATATTAGTAAATTTATTTTTTTGTTTTTATTAAACTATTATCAATTTAAATTGCATTTAATAACTTTAAAGTATGTACTGGTATTAAAGTTAAAAGCTGTTTACTTTTGATACAAAATGGTCCATTTGTGTGAGAGGTACCAAAAGGGTCATCCCAATAACGGGCACTTTTCTCTGGATTCTAGGTACTATAAAAGCATAACACTGTACAAAATGTCAAGTATTTAATTTTAAAGTTATAAGCTGGTAACTTTTGGTACAAAATGGTACATTTGTGTGGGAAGTACCAAAACGAGCGTGAAAATAATGCCCATTTTTCACTGTATTGTAGGTGCTATTAAACCATTACACTGCACAAAATTCAAGTCTTTGTATGCACTGGTAATAATGTTATCAGCTATTAACTTTTGGTTCCAAATAGTCCATTTGTGTGGGAGGTACCAAAAAGGGCGTGGAAACAACGCCCATTTTTCTCGAGGTAATAGGAAATAGGTACTATAAAAGTTATTAAAAAATAAATATTTCACTAAATGTTAAACGTTTGTGGGGAAGATACTAGAAGGAGTGGACCAATATGGCCCATCTTCGAACTTAGCCGGAGATAGAAGAAAATATTACCACATACCAAATTTGAAGTCAATTAGTTACACCTTTTGAGAGTTATCGTGCGCAACAGCCAGCTGACAGACAGACGGACATTGCTCATTCGACTTAAAATGGTCAAAAACGGATATCCGCCGAACATACTAAGGGTCTAATGTCACTCCTTCGACTTTTGGCTCGTAGCAAATGATATATACCCGCCTCTCTAAGGTGAAGGCATAAATATACTTAAAAATTAACACTTTTTGAAAAATATATGGACTTGACAGTATAGGTTCGATTCTACTACCAAAGGTTTGGCGAAATTGGTGACCATTTTTTTTATGGGCCTCTAAAGTTTCTGAAAATCAGTGGGCCCCTTGAAAAAGGTGTCAACAGCTTTTGTCCTACAATTAATTCAGACATGGTGATAATACGTAACTATATTTGGCAATAATGTCGCTAAGAACATGATGAACAATGTTTCTTAACATTTTATGCGAACAATATTTTTTCCGTACTTTTTTTTGAAATTTTTGGCCACATTTTAACAAATCGTAAAATACACCCCTTAAAATGGGGAGTGCGGGGATGTAATGTTCTACAAAAATGTTCGTACAACAATGTTAGTCATACGATCTAGTGGTCGGAGCAATAACGATACCAGTAAAGAGCGTTATTGACTGAATGCACCACATTCATCACTGAGTAGCATAAATCGTATCATAGTAATGTTGGTGATGGCGTTAGTGCAGGCTATTCACAGAGTATGTAGTACAACAGATGCGACTGCTGCTGGCAGTTTATATTACCATCACATTGTCATCCTTCATGCCTTCATTATCATTGTTAATAACCACCGAGCAACGATCCGATCCACAGCCAATCCCAATCCGAAAAGCAAAAGAAAATCCTGAGTAATAAATGAAAGTGAAGAAGACGAATAAAAAAGGAGAAGCACCAACGATAGTAGATGCGTTTGCTGCGACAACAAGAGCTGATCATCTTGTTTGCTGCCTGAGCTCTGCAGCTCCTCCTCGTAAAGGCATGAAATACATTATGGAATTTCTTTTTGTTCACACACACACCCTTACCCGTTTTTATGAAGAAGATGCACAGGCATTATGCACATACGACTCGTACAAACAAACAAACGAATGTAGTATGTCGTGCTATGTTATTATCCCCTCACCTTACAGAGGAGGGTATATATCATTTGCTACGACCGAAAAGTGTTACACTTCGAAGGAGTGACCTAAGACCCTAAGTATGTTCGGCGGATATTCATTGTAAGTCGAATGAGCAATGTCCGTCCGTCTGTCTGCTGGCTTGTTTGCACGATAACTCTCGAAAGGAGTAACCGATTGACTCAAATTTGGTATGTGGTAATATTTTCTTCTATCTCCGGCTAAGTTCGAAAATGGGCCATATTGGTCCACTCCTTCTAGTACCTCCCCCACAAAGGGTTAACATTTAGTGAAATACTGATTATTTAATAACTTCTATACAACTTATTTGAATCCTCTGAAATTCTACATATAGTATTGTTTTTTAGTCACTATTACCTCGAGAAAAATGGGCGAAGTTGCCACGCCCCTTTTGGTACCTCCCACACAAATGGACAATTTTGAACCACAAGTTAAAAGCTTATAACATTATTACCAGTGCATTCAAATACTTGAAATTTTGTACATTGTAATAGTGTAATAGTACCTAAAATACAGTGAAAAATTGGTATTATTGCCACGCTCCTTTTTGTACCTCCCACACAAATGGACCATTTTGTACCAAAAGTTACCAGCTTATAACTTTAATGCCAGTGCATACAAATACTTGAAATTTTATACAGTGTAATGCTTTTATAGTACCTAGAGTCCAGAGAAAAATTGGCGTTACTGGCACGCCCCTTTTGATACCTCCCACACAAATTGACGATTTACAGCAAAAGTTAACAGCTTAAACTTTATTACTAGTGGATATAAATACTTACAGCCGTATTCATAAAAAAATCCTAATTATGATTTATAGTGCACTTTAGTTAACAAACACTTTTGGCCTAATAAACGATTATTAACAAGTAAAAGCGTTAAGTTCGGCCATGCCGAATCTTATATACCCTCCACCATGGATAGCATGAAAACTCAAACCTACAAAATAACTCAAACCTAAAGAAAATAACACACAAAAAATATAGTAGATAAGAACAGTAGGAAACATATAGTAGATGAGAACAGTAGGAATAACAACAAGTTAGATGATATATATGGGAGCTATATCTAAATATGGACCGATATCGCCCATTTGCAATCCCAAACAACCTGCAACTATAAGAAGTATTTGTACCAAATTTGATCAACCTAGCTTTATTATTGCGGACTGTAACGTGATTACCACAGACGGACGGACGGACAGACGGACATGGCTAAATCGTCTTAGAATTTTACGACGATTAAGAATATATATACTTTATGGGGTCTCAGAGCAATATTTAGAGGTGTTACAAACGGAGTGACAAAATTAATATACCCCCCATCCTATGGTGGAGGGTATAAAAAATTGCATTCATAAACAGCATTTTAACTAATGAAAATTTTAATGACTTCGTCAATGTAATGCTGGCAACACCATCTTTTTCACACACCATTTTCTCTCTTAATGATGCATTAATAGGATTATAAATTGTAAGAGTAGTCGAATATATAATTTATTTTATTGTTTATTTTAAAAACTACTTTTTATTAATTAACATAAATGTATGCTCACTTGTCCAATAAATAAAAAAACAACAACTAAAGATCAAATAAATGACGAATTCAGATAATTTTGTTATTACATACAGAAAGGTATTCGAATAACGAATAATATATAACACATGTTGATTGTATACATATCACTAGTGAATTTTGTACAAGTTGCATTTCTTGTGTTGTGGATTTGCAACAATAAAAGCTTTTGGTCTTTTATGAAACAATATAGAAGAAAGGATGCGAAAATTAATTTATTATTACCGATTTACAAATGGGAAAAAGAAGAATGCAAAAATTCATTTTATGTACGGATGGACGCAGAATCATGCCCAGAGTCGATTCAGCCATGGCCGTCCGTCTGTGACAATCAAAGTACTGCTCAAAAAAGGAACCAATCCTTACGAAATTTTTGGCATAAGGAGCAGCTTATGTTGCAAAATGCCTTTAACTCTTCCTGGAAAATGCGGCAAATCGGTCCACGTTTTGATATACCTCCCATTTAAAGGTGCGTTCCGTTTTGACATAAACGTTCTAGAAGGCACAGTTACGTATTTTATTCTTTTTTTCAAATTTTAACCTAAACCATTTTCAAAAACAGTCTTATAACATTTTTTTTTTCATTTAATTAAAAAATTTCATAAAAATTAATTAAATTTTTCATTTAATTAAAAAATGCCACTTTAACAAACGCTTAAAGTAGGGTCGAACCTAAATATATTAAAACCCACGCATTTAACAATGGTTTACAAAAGGTGTTTTAGGCTAATAATCGTTTATGAATACAGTTTTAACAAATTTTGTTTAACAAAGGTTTGTAAAGCTGTTTTAAGTTTTTATGAATACGGCTATTAATATTTAGTACAGTGGAATGCTTATATAGCACCTAGAGTCCAGAGAAAAGTGACCGTTATTGGGAAGCCCCTTTTGGTTCCTCCCAAAATGGACCATTTTGTACCAAAAGTAAACTGCTTTTTACCAGTACATACTTTAAAGATATTAAAGGCAATTTAAATTGATAATAATTTAAATAAAACCAAAAAAATAATATGAGACTCAAGGTGAGGGGATTCATTAGTCGGTTTATCCGAATGAACTTTCTTACTTGTTTTTTTCAATTGCTGTGCTCTCCGATTTTTGGGAAAGTTTTACATTTGAAACTTCTACTAATTCTCTACCATATTAGCTTTGGATGGATGTGGGCCTAAAACTATTTATATTTTTTAATTTTGTAAAATTTTTAAAAATAAATAAAAATACATCGATTAAAAAGAACCGTTGAATTGCCATACAAGTGTGTTGTGGGTACCTGTAGTGATTTTTTACAAGGAATCTTTTTGTCGAATACTTCACCTTAAAAATGCATCGATTTCTACTACTTTTGATATATAGTTATATTTGAAGGAGATTATCTGGGGTAATGGGATCAGAGGGGGCGTTCATTGTCGTGGAACATCTATTCCGAAGCTCCCAGCCACAAGTACAGTGGCTAGCAACGACATTTTTTGTAACAATTTTAAAAAATTAAAAAAAAAATGTAAATAATATTAGGACCACTTCCATTCAAAGCTTATATGTTAGAGAATTAATAGAAGTTTAAAATTTAAATTGTAAAACTTAAAAATCGCACACAAACAATTTAATATTTTTCTTAAATTTTTTTCTGAAAAGTACCGAAAAATACCAACATTTAAAAAAATTTCAAATCGGAGCATAACTTAAGAAGTTATGACCAAAAACCCGAAACAGAGTGATATCTCAACGATTTTTTAAATATCGATAACTTTTGAACGAGTTATCAGAAAAATCTCAAAAAATTCCACAAGGCGTTTCCTCGGATGTACTTAAAAAATATAAAACAAGTAAAAGCGTTAAGTTCGGCCATGCCGTATCGTATATACCCTCCACCATGGATTGCATTCAATTGGCAAAATCTTTGGATATGGAGCAAATCATGAAAAGATCCTTGAGCTATAAGAAATATTTCTACCAAATTTGATCAACCTAGCTCTATTATTACCGACTGTAGCGTGATTACAACCATGTCCGTCTGCATGGCTAAGTCATCTTAGAATTATACGACGATTAGGAATATACTTTATGGGATCTCAGATCAATATTTAGAGGTGTTACAAACGGAGTGACAAAATAAATATATCCCCACCCATCCTATGGTGGAGGGTATACAAATATGGTAAATGTAGAGTAGATGAGAACAGTAGGAATCATCGAAATATGGACCGATATTGCCCATTTTCAATCCCAAGTTACCTGCAGCAGGGATGTAACGAATATGCGAAAGCATATGCGAACGCGAATTATTCGCATCATTTTAACATTCGCTTTCGCATTCGCAAAAACCATCTTTGGATTATTCGCATTCGCTTTCCAGTATTCGCTTCCATTTGTTAAAATTGTTAAAACTCCTTATTCCCTTCACACAATTTAAAGACATTAATACCAAGGAAAACCTCTGCCACTTCCCTTCAAAACAGTTGAAAAAATATGTTTGTCCTTGTGGTAACAGGAGGTAAAAATGCGGAAAACATTCTTAATACTTGAATATCCTGGAAAAGTATCAATTCAGTTCCTTAAATTTGTTGGTACTAAAGGGTCAAACTATTATTCGCATTCGCTTTCGCAAAAATGCATATTTTACTATTCACTTTCGCATTCGCAAGAAATATATTTCAATATTCGCTTTCGCATTTACTTTCGGTAAAGTCACTTTCGTTACATCCCTAACCTGCAGCTATAAGAAGTATGTATACCAAATTTCAGCAACCTAACTCAAGTATTATAGATTGTTGCGTGATTACAACAGACGGGCGGACATGGCTAAATCGTCTTAGAATTTTAAGACGTCCGTCCGTCTGTTGTAATCACGCTACAGTCCGTAATAATAGAGCTAGGTTCATCAAATTTGTTAGAAATATTTCTTGTAGCTGCAGGTCGTTTGGGATTGCAAAAGGGCCATATCGGTCAATGTTTTCATATAGCTCCCCTACAGAGGTCGCTCCAAAATACGGGTTTGGAGGAATAGATAGTTTGTATTATATTTTGACAAGAAATCATAACAGCAAAAATTTGAAAATCTGTTCATATTTTGTCACCGTATAGAGGTCGCCCCAAAATATATGTATGTATTTAAGCCAAAAATACCATATTTTCTAAGCATTTTAACTGAATCTTTGCAGTTTGTATTTAATTAAGACAAGAATTCATCGCAGTAAAATTTTTTTAAATCAGTTCATATTTTGTTATAGTCCACCTATAGATGTCACTCCCAAAAATGCTTATTTAAGCCATAAACACCACATTTTCGAAGAAATTTATCAGAAACATTGCAGTTTCTATTCTATTTTGGCAAGAATTCATCTCAATAAAATGTATACAAATCAGTTTTATATTGTTGTGGTCCCCATGTAGCTCTAGTTCTCAAATATGCTAATTTAAGCCCTAAATACCACATTTTTCAGCGTTCGTTTTTATACCCTACATCTTACTGTGGTCTAGGGTATTATGGGTTTGTGCATTTGTTTGTAACATCCAAACGGAGAAGAGATAGATCCATCGTTTATTATACCGACCGACTTGGAATCACTTCCTGACTGTCTCTCCGTCCTTCCGTCTGTCTGTCCGTCCGTCTGTAGATGTATCGTTGTAATCAAAGTGGAGGTCGTATTTATGGTCCGATTGTGATGAAATTAAGCACAGTGCTCTTTTTTGTCCCAAGGACCATCCCTATTGAAATCAGTCAAAATCGGTTTAGATTTAGATAAAGCCCCTATATATGTTACACCCGATTTGACATGTAAGCGCTGTAGAAACTTTATTTTTTATAAGATCGGTATGAAAGAGAGTTCTCTTATTACATTAATGAACTCTGCAAAATTCGGGGAAATTCAGTTCAGATTTAGATGTTTTGCCCGATTTGACATCTAAGCGCTGTAGAAACCGTATTTTATATCCGATCAGTACGAAATTCGACAAAGAGAGTTTTCTTATTACATATATCAGAACTGCCAAATTCTTATCGCAATGCCCATTTTCGCATTGCTAGGAAGGTGTAGGGTATAGTCTGCCTCGCCCGACATTCTGTGTTTCCTTACTGGTGTTTTAACAGAAGGTGGAATGAAATAAAAAGCTTGGCAGCAGATAGACGAGAGTGGGACGCACTCGTGGAGGCCCTATGTTCCTCATAGGAACGACAGGAAATTATATATATATATAATTAAAACATTATTAAAATGTTCTCAAAAAAATATGTTTTTTCGCAATATATTGTAAAATATCTTTGCAACCGCTGAGGGGATTAAGAAAATATTTTAGAAGAAGATGAAGGCTACTTAGTATAGGATTATGTAAAGCTTTCCTGAACCAATTACGATAAATGGTTCTCCAGTTATGCTAGTATATAGGGTTGAAACTCAATTTGTTTTCATTAATTTATAGGTTCATCTTTATTTTGATAGCTCTTAAAGAAAATGAACTACTTAAGCTTTCTTTTGAGCAAAAAAATCAGTAAAAATGTGGGTTGTTACAAAAATATCAAAACAAATTTTAATTTTTTTAAAGAAAGACTAAAGAAAAAGCTATCGAAAACGCCCTGGGCAAAATTTTCTAAATACAACAGAAAATTTGTGTTATATGGATGGATGAAGGGGGCCGTCTGACCAAGATTTCAAAATTCAACACCCCCCAACTCTGTCTGACCAAAATTTCAAAATTCAACACCCTCCAACTCTAAACTGCTAAATCGATTCAGAAATTGTTTCTAAGTCGATCGTTCTATCTCGTCTCCATTTGGGTGTTACAGAAAAATGTATAAACTCATAAACCACAGTAAGGTCTATGGTATAAACAGAGACAGTTGGTTACAAATTTAATTATTTGAACATTTCACTAGAAAAAATAGGTTTTAAACCTCACATTTGTGCAACAAACAAATAGGTGTAAAAGCTCTGACCCATTTCCTAAACATACAGATATTGGCATCATTTATCATAATCGACTTACATTTTCAATCAGAGAGCATTTTGTGCGAATAAATGTAATTTGGAATATTTGTTTGAGTTTATTATTAATTTTTCACTTGAGAGTTTTTATCAGAAATTGTTTTTGTTTTTACCTTTTTCGTTGATTCTTATGAATGAAAAAGAGGTGCAGATAAGGTAGGAAGTTATTATCTTTAAAACACACACATGCATACACTCACAGCGGCAATACCATACCGGTTGGCCAAGTTTTTAAGACATCCCTGTAGATGGGTGCAAACCATTGTTGAGGGTACGAAGCAGACAACCAAAGAGAATTGCAGATGAAATGATCAACAAAGGGTTGCTGAAAAACAGACAGGACACAATGAGCCACAATGACGCTCAGCTCATACACAACGACGAGAAATTTATGGACAAGGTTACAAATAAAATATTCCAAAAACATTATTGAAAGGAGTTCGCTCAGTTATCAGAGATAAATCATTGACGATAATTTTATCACAAGCCATTTTGCCTACTGGGTCTTAGAGAACTTGAACAGATACATATATGAAAGGACATTCGAACAGAGTGAAATTGCATAAATACACACATATCTACACATAGTATGGTCAACACTACTTAAAGTAGTCGTGTGTATGTGTGTGTGTGAGTCCTGTGTATCCCACAAAAGAAGTTGAAGAAGGCCACTGCCCCCAAAAAGGTTGTTCCCTGGCCAGTGGTTGCTCCGGCAAATGTTTACAATTCCCCATCGTACAAAGTTTTTCATGTTTTAATACATTTGTTGCTGTTGAGGCGAATCTGTTGTTTTTTTACCCCCTCCACCCTCAACGGCCACTTTTTCGGGGTCATCTTAAAGTTGAAAGTCCTTTTCACGCTTTTGTAAGCAAAACAAAAGTGTTGTTTTTTTCTTTCGTTCCTTTGGATGTGCTCATTTAGCTGCATGTTTTCTGTCGCTGGCGACTAAGTAAGTCTGTCTGTGCCTCGGTGTCTGTCTTCATGGGACAACCAGTGTACGAACGTACCATCATGTTCCACAGCTCGGAGCTGGACGGAAAAAAAGTTTTTTAATAAACAGCAAAATTTCAAAGTTGGACTTTTTTCGTTTTGTTTGTTTTCTTTTCACAACTCGAAAGAGTTAAGTCAACATGGTGGGCATATTTAAATTTTGTCTATTCCCCTACCACTATTTTGTGTGTGTTTTTTTTTGTTTTTGCTAAATTTAACAATTGCTTTTTTATGGTAATACAGACTTAAAGCCAAACCATTTCAGCATAAATATGTTCATTATGGATTATTGGATCAATATATTGATAGAGCATGCCTTGTTGGCAATAAGCGAAAAAAAGGATGTACAAAATAGGAAACATTCAAATAATGCCATACATAGAAGCGTAATTTTTAAATGGAATAATTAACTTGAACAGATTAAAAGGAAGGGTTAATCTTTCAGAATTGGAGCCGATTTCAAAACAGTCGCAGTTATATCAGAACTAAAAACAATTGCTTGCCAGATGGTTTAAAGAAATTTTGTACACCCAGGAAAATAAGTGGTTGTAATTCGATAGTAACAATAAAAAATTAGTTCTAGCAACAAAAAGTCTATGCAATAGACAATTTACCGTCTGCCGGTTGTACAGGGTCCGCTATCTAACGTTTTTTTTTAAACTAGTGTTTATTTCGTGAATGTTAACACTTAGCTCATGTCTGATTTGACAGATAATTAGTTTTATCGTTCCACTGAACGAATATGGTTGTGTATACGCTTGAACAAGTGGGCCTGCCATCGACTTACAGAAGATGCCGATTTTGCCAAAAAAATCATCTTTTCAGATGAAGCTCATTTTGATCTTGGCGGGTATGTAAACAAGCAAAATTGTCGCATTTGGGACACAGAAAACCCGCACGCATACATTGAAGAGCCGATACACCAAAAACGAGTCACTGTTTGGTGCGAATTTTGGTCCAGAGGCATAATTGGGCCATTTTTCTTCGAAAATTAGCAAGGAGTGGCCGTTACAGCCAATGGTGATCGTTATCGGCCCATGTTGAACGAATTTTTGTTCAAAAAAATTGAAGAGGAGGATATTGGAAACATTTGGTTCCAACAGGACGGCACTACGTGCCACACAGCCGAAGCTACACTCGATGTTTTGCGCCCTGTTGTTGAAGATCGCATTATCAGCCGCAGAGCTGATGTCGTTTGGCCACCTCGGAGCTGCGATTTGACACCGTTGGACTATTATTTGTGGGGTGCCCTCAAAGATAAGTGTTACGCCGATAAGCCAGAGACAATTGACGCTTTAAAGGACAATATTTGTAAAGCCATTGGTGAAATACAGCTGCACACAATCGATAATGTGCTTAAAAATTGGACCGATCGTGTAGGCGTAGGCTACTGCATGGCCAGCCGAGGCGGCCATTTGAATGAAATTATTTTCCATTATTAACCGAAAGGATTGTACTTTCAAATAAAAAAAGAAATTTGAGAAAATATTCAGTAGTTTTTTTTATAGCATTTTCAAAAAAACAGTTATTTGGCGGACCCTTTACTTATATATAAATAGTTAAAACAACAATAATAACATGGATACGATCAAATGAAAATGCTTGCAACTAACTCGATTGGACCCACGGATGGGTCCAAGCTAGAAGGAAGGACGGGTCTTGGACTTTTTATTGATGAAGTAGAAGTCGAACTTCACTTCCGGCTCCCTGACCATAACACGGTATTTGAACCAGAAGTTCGAGCAATCACGGAGTGTGTGAACTGGCTCAGTAATACCACAAAGCTTAAATATGCCAACATCTTCACATATAGCCAAATGGCGATTAAAGCAATAACATCGGAAAGGGTCAAATCCAGAACTGTGTTGGACTGTAAAAGAACGATAAATGATTAATCAGCTCATGGTCAATTGCGTATTTGCTGGGTACCAGGACACAACGGAGTGTTTTGAAATGAACGGGCAAACAGCTTGGCTTCAAAGGGCAGAGAACTTCGAGTAATAAACTTGGAAAATTGGAAACCTTTCGAAGCCACAAAAAATTAGTTGATGCACTGGGCAGTGATGGCCCACAAAACTGTGTGGAATAGAGCAACAGTAGGAGCAACTGCAAAGATACTGTGGGGTGACCCAAATGAAAAGAAAACAAGAAGTTTTCTGAAACTAAACAAAATCGATATTAGTAAGATGATGATTGTTCTCACGGGACAATCAAGCTTACAAGCACATCATCATCGCCCGGCTTTTACACATGCAAGATCCTAACATTTTGGGTCCGTCATAGTACCAGACTTGACTCTTCTCAGAGGATATGACTGGAAGATACACAGAAAATTCGTGTCTAGTACCGATTTTCTGTAACTCGTTAGGTCTAAAAAGATCATAAGGAAGGAGCGCACAACAGGCCGAACCACTGGCTTAAATGTATGTCCATGGACATGAGACGTTTTAACGCCTCCTCTCTTCTTCCTTCTAACTTAGTCTAACCTAAATCGATGGATGTATCAATCGATTTAAAATTGTTTTCCTCATTGAAACTAGGCTAGTTGTGGTAACTACTTTTGAATGTTCATTATGGTACCGTATGATCGATATTTGGTAGTGACAACGAATGTTTTATTCTTAACAACAGAAATTGTATTAATAGGGCAAAGATTACACTATGCAACAAAAGTTTTGTCCAAGGGATGTGAATAGCAGTTTCTGGTGCAATTAGGTGTCACAAACACGAAAAAAATATTAAACACCAGTAAGGAAAGGCTAAAGTCGGGCGGGGCCGACTATATAATACCCTACACCACTCTCGTAATATTGAATAACTCTGAAATATAAATTTTGTAGTTCATGTTTATATTGTTTATTCTAAATTTCAAAACGATTGGATGTAAAATACAGCTTCTATAGAACTAAAGGGCCAAATCGGACGAAACATATATATGGGAGCTAAAGCTAAATCTTAACCGATTTCAACCAAATTCAATAGCGATCTTAACAGCTGCGAAATACTCTAAACTGCAAAATTTCAGAACGATCGGAGTGAAATTGCGACCTGTAGTCGACGAACAACTTTACATGGACAGACGGACGGACGGACAGACAGACGGACCCTGTACCACAGTGTGGTGTAGGGTATAAATATTTTTTTTAATTCTCTTACCTCTACCAAAAGGGCTATAGTTTCTACATTTATCCATATATTTTTCAAATAGGCATACTAGGATGCAAACTTTTAAAAAATAAAATAAAATATTTTCTTCCGATTTTTTTTCTATTTTTTATGTTTTTTTGTAACAGGATTTTGTTTTTTTTTTATACCCTACACCACACTGTGGTACAGGGTATTATAAGTTTGTTTCACGGCAGATGTTTGTAACACCTAAAAATAACACAGCTAGACCCACCTTAAAGTATACCGATCGACTCAGAATCACTAGCTGAGTCGATTCAACGATGTCCGTCCGTCCGTCTGTCCATGTAAAGTTGTTCGTCGACTACAGGTTGCAATTTCACTCCGATCGTTCTGAAATTTTGCAGTTTAGAGTATTTCGCGGCTGTTAAGATCGCTATTGAATTTGGTTGAAATCGGTTCGGATTTAGATATAGCTCCCATATATATCTTTCGTCCGATTTGGCCCTTTAGTCCCATAGAAGCTGTATTTTACATCCAATCGTTTTGAAATTTAGAATGGTAGAGTTTCTTGATCCACGAACCAACACTACCGAATTTGAAGAAAATAGGTTAAGATTTAGCTATAGCTCCCATATATGTTTCGTCCGATTTGGCCCTTTAGTTCTATAGAAGCTGTATTTTACATCCAATCGTTTTGAAATTTAGAATGGTAGAGTTTATTGATCCATGAACCAACACTACCGAATTTGAAGAAAATCGGTTAAGATTTAGCTATAGCTCCCATATATATGTTTCGTCCGATTTGGCCATTTAGTCCTAGAAAAGCTGTATTTTACATCCAATCGTTTTGAAATTTAGAATGGTAGAGTTTCTTGATCCATGAACCAACATTGCCGAATTTGAAGAAAATCGGTTAAGATTTAGCTATAGCTCCCATATATATGTTTCGTCCGATTTGGCCATTTAGTCCTAGAAAAGCTGTATTTTACATCCAATCGTTTTGAAATTTAGAATGGTAGAGTTTCTTGATCCATGAACCAACATTGCCGAATTTGAAGAAAATCGGTTAAGATTTAGCTATAGCTCCCATATATATGTTTCATCCGATTTGGCTCTTTAGATCCAATCGTTGTTATACCTAACACCACACTGTGGTACAGGGTATTATTTAAGTATAAAATGTCCCAAAAGTATATTTATGTAAACAATTTATACATGAATTACAAAATTTATATATCAGAGTTATTTAATATTACGAGAGTGGTGTAGGGTATTATATAGTCGGCACCGCCCGACTTTAGCCTTTCCTTACTGGTTTTTTTTTAAATCTACTTTTTCCAATTTGTTTAATGACTGTTACTAAACCACTGTTTCTAAGTGAAAGAGATATTTCCAACATTAGTAGCCCATATTAATAGCTTAAATTTAACGTATAAGTCGACCTGATCGGGCATATAAAATTATAGTGCAAATACTAAGGGTACCTTCGACGATAATAGCATTTTTAATAAACAAATTTTTAAAAAAAAATGTATCCATAAAAAAATTTTTGGTTTTGAATAAAATAATTTTTAGGTCTAGGACACAAAACATTTTTTTTTGTTGCCTAGTGTAATTTGTGGATTTTCTTCGCACCAGAATCGACAGTTTGTTTATTTACCGCGCCCTCAGATGAAAGTGAGCCTCATCGGAGAAGATGATTTTCTTAAAAAAATCGTTATCGTTTTCAAGTTGATGATGAAATTTTAAACTGTACTGAATACAATGAAAAACAAATGACAGATCATGACATATTACAAATGGCCGAAACGTCAATTCAAAATCATTTTATCCCTATTGGAAAACCCGTTATTTGGATAAGTTAGGGTGGGCCATTTAAAATGTTAACTACTGATTACTTTGACTTGTGATTTGAGCCCTTTGGATTATTTTCTGTGGAGAGCCATTAATGATAAATTATAAAAGTACCGGAGACAACTGAAGCGTTGAAACATGAAATTGAAGTTGCCATTGAAGAGATTCGACCTGTAACAATCGAAAATGTACTGAAAAATTGGTTTGATCAGATGAGGTTCTGCCGAGCCAGTCGTGGTAGTCATACGAATGATATTCACCCTTATCGGGAATAAAATTCCACACGGAATTTGTTCCTGTTCCCTAAAGGGTGATTGTGTTTCATTATTAAATGACAAAGTTCAACCTTTCCAATTCAGAAATTTGAAAAAATTATCAGTACTTTTATTATAGCCGATTCATATTTAAAGCCCGATAGAGCTGGGATACGCGTTAAGTAGAACAATTTAGAAATTTCTATTTCGCGTAGGAACTGTCGTTATAAAAAGTAGAAAAAAGATAATTTTCTTCACAAAAACTTTTTTTGCTGGCACGAAAAAAACAGTAAAAATTGGTGAAAAAAATAGAAAAAAGTTATATTATTTTAATGTTTAAGAAGACAACCAACATCCTAAAGAAGAAAACTAAGCCATCTTGAAAAAAATGTGTGGATAAATGTCGAAAGTAAGGTAATTTCACAAAAATCACTTTTTATACCCTCAATATTGTGCTACGGGCCAAAAGTGTAACACATAAACAAATAAAAATATTTACAAAAAATATTTTAATTATAAAAAATTTTAAGATTTTCTTGGAATCGTCGGAACTGTCAATTCACCTTTGCCTAACAATCTGTCATTGTCCCTACACTTGCAGCACTTTAACAGGGTTAATAAAGTAGTCCGATCTGGCAATCGAGTGTACTTAGCTTTAGTTTACACTATGCAACAACATTTTTGTCGAAGTGCTGTGCATAACATTTTCTGATGTAATATGGTGTCCTAAACACGAAAAAATATTAAAACAATTTTTTATGGTAATTTTTTTTTCAAAAAATTTTTTTTTTATATGCTCCATAAATCCGTGATATGTTTTAAATTTAAAAAAATTATTATGTCTACGACTATTAATAATGACACGTTTTAACAGAAGTTTAGTTGCTGTCGTTTAAGCTGTTAGAAGAAGATTGTTTTTACTAAAAAATCGTTTTTTGGTGGCACGATGAAAAGCATAATAAAAATGAAAAAAATCGCTAAAAAAATAATTTGTTCCAATTTTTGAAAGTTAGCTTCCTAACGAAGAAAATAACGCCTATATAAAGAAATGTCTATTTAAAGAAAAGCTATGGATAAATGTAGAACTTATCAGGCATGTCACAGAGTGCAAAATCGTACAAGAATTGACGTTTTTATACCCTACACCACACTGTGGTACAGGGTATTATAAGTTTGTTTCACGGCAGATGTTTGTAACACCTGAAAATAACACAGCTAGACCCACCTTAAAGTATACCGATCGACTCAGAATCACTAGCTGAGTCGATTTAACGATGACCGTCCGTCCGTCCGTCCGTCCGTCTGTCCATGTAAAGTTGTTCGTCGACTACAGGTCGCAATTTCACTCCGATCGTTCTGAAATTTTGCAGTTTAGAGTATTTCGCGGCTGTTAAGATCGCTATTGAATTTGTTTGAAATCGGTTCAGATTTAGATATAGCTCCCATATATATCTTTTGTCCGATTTGGCCCTTTAGTCCTATAGAAGCTGTATTTTACATCCAATCGTTTTGAAATTTAGAATGGTAGAGTTTATTGATCCATGAACCAACATTGCCGAATTTGAAGAAAATCGGTTAAGATTTAGCTATAGCTCCCATATATATGTTTCGTCCGATTTGGCCCTTTAGTCCTATAGAAGCTGTATTTTACATCCAATCGTTTTGAAATTTAGAATGGTAGAGTTTCTTGATCCATGAACCAACATTGCCGAATTTGAAGAAAATCGGTTAAGATTTAGCTATAGCTCCCATATATATGTTTCGTCCGATTTGGCCATTTAGTCCTATAAAAGCTGTATTTTACATCCAATCGTTTTGAAATTTAGAATGGTACAGTTTCTTGATCCATGAACCAACATTGCCGAATTTGAAGAAAATCGGTTAAGATTTAGCTTAAGCTCCCATATATATGTTTCGTCCGATTTAGCCCTTTAGTCCTATAAAAGCTGTATTTTACATCCAATCGTTTTGAAATTTAGAATGGTACAGTTTCTTGATCCATGAACCAACAATGCCGAATTTGAAGAAAATCGGTTAAGACTTAGCTATAGCTCCCATATATATGTTTCGTCCGATTTTGCTCTTTAGTCCTGAAGAAGCTGTATTTTACATTCAATCATTTTGAAATTTAGAATGGTAGAGTTTCTTGATCCATGAACCAACACCACCGAATGTGAAGAAAATCGGTTAAGATTTAGCTATAGCTCCCATATATCTGTTTCGTCCGATTTGGCCCTTTAGTTCTATAGAAGCTGTATTTTACATCCAATCGTTTTGAAATTTAGAACGGTAGAGTTTATTGTTCGATGAACCAACACTACCGAATTTGAAGAAAATCGGTTAAGATTTAGCTATAGCTCCCATATACATGTTTCGTCCGATTTGGCCCATTAGTCCTGTAGAAGCTGTATTTTACATCCAATCATTTTGAAATTTAGAATGGTAGAGTTTCTTGATCCATGAACCAACACTGCCGCATTTGAAGAAAATCGGTTAAGATTTAGCTTAAGCTCCCATATATATGTTTCGTCCGATTTAGCCCTTTAGTCCTATAAAAGCTGTATTTTACATCCAATCGTTTTGAAATTTAGAACGGTAGAGTTTATTGTTCGATGAACCAACACTACCGAATTTGAAGAAAATCGGTTAAGATTTAGCTATAGCTCCCATATACATGTTTCGTCCGATTTGGCCCTTTAGTCCTGTAGAAGCTGTATTTTACATCCAATCATTTTGAAATTTAGAATGGTAGAGTTTCTTGATCCATGAACCAACACTGCCGCATTTGAAGAAAATCGGTTAAGATTTAGCTTAAGCTCCCATATATATGTTTCGTCCGATTTAGCCCTTTAGTCCTATAAAAGCTGTATTTTACATCCAATCGTTTTGAAATTTAGAACGGTAGAGTTTATTGTTCGATGAACCAACACTACCGAATTTGAAGAAATCGGTTAAGATTTAGCTATAGCTCCCATATACATGTTTCGTCCGATTTGGCCCTTTAGTCATGTAGAAGCTGTATTTTACATCCAATCATTTTGAAATTTAGAATGGTAAAGTTTCTGGATCCATGAACCAACACTGCCGCATTTGAAGAAAATCGGTTAAGATTTAGCTATAGCTCCCATATATATGTTTCATCCGATTTGGCTCTTTAGATCCAATCGTTTTTATACCCTACACCACACTGTGGTACAGTGTATTATTTAAGTATAAAATGTCCCAAAAGTAAATTTATGTAAACAATTTATACATGAATTACAAAATTTATATATCAGAGTTATTCAATATTACGAGAGTGGTGTAGGGTATTATATAGTCGGCACAGCCCGACTTTAGCCTTTCCTTACTGGTTAAAATCGAAAACGTTTTTAGCTTCTACAGAAAACGTAAACGAAAAGAAATGTCGGTTTAAAACGTTCACAAAATCTGAAGTGAAATTTATGTTTTTAGTAATTTAAACTCCAGAAAAGTTGAATCTACTAAGGATTAAGTACGAATAATACTTTCGTACTTTTCGTACGAAAAGTGCTATACACTCTAAAGCAACCATAAAACAAACAAAAAATAAAAAAATAAGAGAAAATGCAACCCTGAAACTAAAAAAATAAACAAAAATCAAAAAAGAAGATTCGACCAATGAAATGTATGTTTATACCCTACACCACACTGTGGTACAGGGTATTATAAGTTTGTTTCACGGCAGATGTTTGTAACACCTTAAAATAACACAGCTAGACCCACCTTAAAGTATACCGATCGACTCAGAATCACTAGCTGAGTCCGTCCGTCCGTCCGTCCGTCCGTCCGTCCGTCTGTCCATGTAAAGTTGTTCGTCGACTACAGGTCGCAATTTCACTCCGATCGTTCTGAAATTTTGCAGTTTAGAGTATTTCGCGGCTGTTAAGATCGCTATTGAATTTGGTTGAAATCGGTTCAGATTTAGATATAGCTCCCATATATATTTTTCGTCCGATTTGGCCCTTTAGTCCTATAGAAGCTGTATTTTACATCCGATCGTTTTGAAATTTAGAATGGTAGAGTTTCTTGATCCATGAACCAACATTGCCGAACTTGAAGAAAATCGGTTCAGATTTATATATAGCTCCCATATGTATCTTTCGTCCGATTTGGTCCTTTAGTCCTATAGAAGCTGTATTTTACATCCGATCGTTTTGAAACTTTGAATGGTAGAGTTTCTTGATCCATGAACCAACATTGCCGAACTTGAAGAAAATCGGTTCGGATTTAGATATAGCTCCCATATATATGTTTCGTCCGATTTGGATAAAAGCTGTATTTTACATCCAATCGTTTTGGAATTTAGAATGGTAGAGTTTCTTGATCCATGGACCAACATTGCCGAATTTGAAGAAAATCGGTGCAGATTTAGCTATAGCTCCCATATATATGTTTCGTCCGATTTGGCCCTTTAGTCCTATAGAAGCTGTATTTTACGTCCAATCGTGTTGAAATTTAGAATGGTAGAGTTTCTTGATCCATGAACCAACACTACCGAATTTGAAGAAAATCGGTTATTAGCTATAGCTCCCATATATATGTTTCATCCGATTTGGCTCTTTAGATCCAATCGTTGTTATACCTAACACCACACTGTGGTACAGGGTATTATTTAAGTATAAAATGTCCCAAAAGTAAATTTATGTAAACAATTTATACATGAATTACAAAATTTATATATCAGAGTTATTCAATATTACGAGAGTGGTGTAGGGTATTATATAGTCGGCACCGCCCGACTTTAGCCTTTCCTTACTGGTTATACCCTCACTTTAGTGTGACGAGGGTATATATCATTTGCTACGGAAAAAAGTGTAACACATCGAAGGAGTGATCTAAGACCCTAAGTATGTTCGGAGGAAATCCGTTTTGGGTCATTTTAAGTCGAATGAGCAATGTCCGTCCGTCTGTCTGTCTGTCTGTCTGTCTGTCTGTCTGTCTGTCTGTCTGTCTGTCTGTCTGTCTGCCTGTCTGTCTGTCTGTCTGTGTGTCTGCTGGCTGGTGCGCACGATAACTCTCGATAGGAGTAACCGATTGACTTCAAATTTGGTATGTGGTAATATTTTGATCTATCTCCGGATGAGTTCGAAGATGGGCCATATTGGTCTACTCCTTCTGGTACCTCACAAAAAAAAGGGTTAAAATTTAGTGAAATATTGATTCTTTAATAACTTCTATACTACTTATTCGAATCTTTTGAAATTCTGCACATAATATTAGTATATTAGTCGCTATTAACTCGAGAAAAATGGGTGAAGTTGACATGCCCGTTTTGGTACCTCCCACACAAATGGACCATTTTGCATCAAAATTTAACTGCTTATAACTTTAATACAAGTGCATAAAAATGCTTGAAATTTTCTACAGTATAATGTTTTTGTAGCGCCTATAGTCCGGTAAAAAATGGGCATTATTGTACAGCCCCTTTTGGTACCTCCTACACAAATGGACCGTTTCGTACCAAAAGTAAACGGCTTGTAACTTTAATACCAGTGCATACAAATACTTGAAATTTTGTACAGTGTAATGCTGTTATAGTGCCTATAGTCCTGTAAAAAGTGGGCGTTATCACCCCGCCCCTTTTTGTACCTCCCACACAAAATGACCAACTCATACCAAAATTACATAGCTCGTAACTTTAATATACCAGTGCACATAAACGCTTATAGTTCAGCACAATGCAATGTATTTAAGAATGTACTGTTTACCGAAAAATATGTGTATTTGGAAAACCCCTTCTGGTACCTCCCACACAAATTGACAGATTTATTGGTGTAATGTTATATATTACATTACTCACAAAGTGAGGGTATACCTTAGTCGGTTTACCCGACTGAAACTTTCTTACTTGTTTTATTTTAATGTTAAACTTAATTAATAAAAATAATTGTTATATATTGAAAGGGGCAAACACAGAAACAGTAATCAAGCCAAGATTTTGGTCAATATTGTGGAATGCCACCAAGACATGGGCAGGGCGTATGTTAAAGGAGGCAAGGTGGTTGTGGAGTCTTTGTGGAAAGAATTGTCAAACCAATTAAATTGTGCCGGACCACCAACAAAAAGTCTTTGTGAATGGAAATAAAACTGGGCGGATTGAAAGGCTAATGTACAGAAAAGAATGTATCACAACAAGAGAAAGAATAAAACCAGTAAGGAAAGGCTAAAGTCGGGCGTTGCCGACTATATAATACCCTACACCACTCTCGTAATATTGAATAACTCTGATATATAAATTTTGTAATTCATGTATAAATTGTTTACATAAATTTACTTTTGGGACATTTTATACTTAAATAATACCCTGTACCACAGTGTGGTGTAGGGTATAAAAACGATTGGATCTAAAGAGCCAAATCGGATGAAACATATATATGGGAGCTATAGCTAAATCTTTACCGATTTTCTTCAAATTCGTCAGTTTTGGTTCATGGATCAAGAAACTCTACCATTCTAAATTTCAAAATGATTGGATGTAAAATACAGCTTCTACAGGACTAAAGGGCCAAATCGGACGAAACATGTATATGGGAGCTATAGCTAAATCTTAGCCGATTTTCTTCAAATTCGGTAGTGTTGATCGTGGATCAATAAACTCTACCATTCTAAATTTCAAAACGATTGGATGTAAAATACAGCTTATATAGAACTAAAGGGCCAAATCGGACGAAACATATATATGGGAGCTATAGCAAAATCTTAACCGATTTTCTTGAAATTCGGCAATGTTGGTTCATGGATCAAGAAACACTACCATTTTAAATTTCAAAACGATTGGATGTAAAATACAGCTTTTATAGGACTAAATGGCCAAATCGGACGAAACATATATATGGGAGCTATAGCTAAATCTTAACCGATTTTCTTCAAATTCGGTAGTGTTGGTTCATGGATCAAGAAACTCTACCATTCTAAATTTCAAAATGATTGGATGTAAAATACAGCTTCTACAGGACTAAAGAGCAAAATCGGACGAAACATATATATGGGAGCTATAGCTAACTCTTAACCGATTTTCTTCAAATTCGGCAATGTTGGTTCATGGATCAAGAAACTCTACCATTCTAAATTTCAAAACGATCGGATGTAAAATACAGCTTCTATAGGACTACAGGGCCAAATCGGACGAAACATATATATGGGAGCTATAGCTAAATCTTAACCGATTTTCTTCAAATTCGGCAAAGTTGGTTCACGGATCTAGAAACTCTACCATTCTAAATTTCAAAACGAGTGGATGTAAAATACAGCTTCTATAGGACTAAAGGGCCAAATCGGACGAAACATATATATGGGAGCTATATCTAAATCTGAACCGATTTCAACCAAATTCAATAGCGATCTTAACAGCCGCGAAATACTCTAAACTGCAAAATTTCAGAACGATCGGAGTGAAATTGCGACCTGCTGAGTCGTTAAATCGACTCAGCTAGTGATTCTGAGTCGATCGGTATACTTTAAGGTGGGTCTAGCTGTGTTATTTTCAGATGTTACAAACATCTGCCGTGAAACAAACTTATAATACCCTGTACCACAGTGTGGTGTAGGGTATAAAAAACCGGCGGTGGAGAATATAATCAGTATGTTATATCTGATCAGGAGGAAACAATCGACAGAATTTGTGCCTTTTACACTCCTGTAGACGGAATCAATGGTGGAAGAAGCTTTGGCGAGCTGGATTTCGAACAAAGTATGAATATGCTTTGTAATTCGAATGATGGAGAATCAGATAGTGATAAAGAGAATGAAGAAATTGATTTTTCTGCATCAACATCAAAACAAGCAAACTTTGGCACTATAACTCATTCAAAAAGACAAAGAACAAGATCCCCACTCACTTTCGATATTACAAGAGCCAAAACTAGCACCCCACGCTCTACAGAGCCTCTTACAAATTCATCAAACTCTGTCACCTCGCGTCAGCCAAGTCCAAAAAGAAGCAGACCATGTACTCCATCTTCAAACATTGTCCCAAAAACTACAAGCACCCCCAAAGGACGCAACCTTTGCAATACACCAAACCGGACTTCAGTAGCCTTCTGTCTGAAGAAAATAAATATTTAGAAAATATTTGCAGACATCTGGAGGAACACAAAAATGAATCCAAAATTATGAATGACAAACTGGATAGGCTATGTAATATTTTGGAAAAAAAAGCTTAAAATGATCAGCTACACAACCTAGCAGTACAAAAAAGTTTGTGCGAGAAAACTGAAATGAAGCTAAAGCTAATTGAAATCGAGGAACTAAGACTGAGCATTGAAAAGGAGAAATCCAAAAATTGCAACTAAAACAAAACCAGTAAGGAAAGGCAGAAAGTCGGGAGGGGCCGACTATATAATACCCTACACCTCCCTAACAATGCGATAAGGGTCATTGCCATAATAATTTAGAGTAGAAACATATTATCTAATTCTGAAACAATAATCGCAATATTCGTTCCTAAATTGTGAAACATCTTTCTGGAAAATTTTAATAATCGGAAGTAAAATACAACTTCTATAGCGGTTTGATACTTTAATATAAATCTGAACCGATCTTCCCTGAATACTCATTCATGTAAAAAGACCTCCTTCTGTCGAATTTCGTACTGATCGGATATAAAATACAGTCTCTACAGCGCTTACATGTCAAATCGGGGGTAATATATATATATGAGCTATATCTAAATCTGAACCGATTTTCTCCGAATTTGGCAGTATTCCTTCATGTAATAAGAAACCTCTTTCTGCCGAATTTCGCACTGATCGGATATAAAATACACTTTTCACAGCGCTTACAGGTCAAATCGGGGGTAACATAAATATGGGTGTTATATCTAAATCTAAACCGAGTTTCTCCGAATTTGGCAGTATTCCTTCGTGTAGAAAGAAACCTCTTTTTTGCCGACTTTCGCACTGATCGGATATAAAATAACATTTTAACAGCGCTCACATGTCAAATCGGGGGTAACGTATATATGGGGGCTATATCTAAGTCTGAACCGATTTTTTCCAAATGTAAAAGTGTTCATTCATATAATAGGAAACCTTTTTCTGACGAATTTCATACTGATCGGATATAAAATACAATTTTTATAGCGCTTACATGTGAAATCGGGGGTAACATATATATGGGGGCTATATCTAAATCCGAACCGATTTTCTCCGAATTTGGCAGTATTCCTTCATGTAATAAGAAACCTCTCTTTGCCGAATTTCGCACTGATCGGATGTAAAATAACATTTTTAGAGCGCTTACATGTCAGATAGGGGGTAACGTATATATGGGGGCTATATCTAAATCTGAACCGATTTCTTCCAAATTTAACATTGTTCATTCATATAATAAGAAACCTCTTTCTGTCGAATTTCATACTGATCGGATATAAAATAAAGTTTTTACAGCGCTTACATGTCAAATCGGGGATAACATATATATGGGGGCTATATCTAAATCTGAACCGATTTTAACCAAATTCAATAGGGATCGTCCTTGGGCCAAAAAAAAGATATGTGTAAAGTTTCCTCGAGATCGGACCATAATTGCGACCTGTACTTTGATTACATGAATGTGATTCTAAGTCGATCGGTATAATAAACGATGGGTCTATTTCTTCTCCTTTTGGGTGTTACAAACAAATGCACAAAGTTATAATACCCTGTACCACAGTGTGGTGTAGGGTATAAAGAAAGGTAGAAATTTGTTTGATCTCATTTATTAATGTGCCTTTTTCGTATTAAATACGAAAAATTTATTTTAGAAATTAATTTGGTTTGCTATGCTGTCTCTTATAAGAGTACCTGCGTTGAACAGACTTCTTTGAGAAGTATCTCCCACGTCATAATCAATTTCACCCATTACTTCAATTTCCTCATTGATGTTCAAAATATGTGTTTCCTCAAGTTCAACGTTGTATTCTCTGCAGATGTTATGCAAAGCACAGCACACCTTAATTAATTTAATTCTAACCGGCTTTTTATTACGCCAATTACCCGCTCTACAATGTTACGAGCTGATGTATGTTTTTTGTTAAATTTGTGCTGCATAGTATGGGTAGTTAAGAACGGTTCTAATCCATAGCCAGAATCAGCCAATAGACGAGAATTCGTATCACCATTTCTGTATTCATTTAAAAAATACTTTCTTGCTCCACTTAAGCCCCCAATAAATGCGTCGTGACAAGACCCAGGCCTGCAATCATCCACAGCTCTTACTTTCATGTTGTAATCACATATCTAAAAACATGTAATCACATACCTAATTCATTTCTTTGAAAATAGCTATTACTTACGATCATTGCGTTTAAGCAATATGTTCCTTTCCTATTGTAATAGAGAGACTCATCTTCTGTGAGTTTCGAAATTTTTATGTGACTACCGTCCATGCATCCAATTATGCCGGGTATCTGGTATTTTGAAAAGAAGTGAAATTTTGAGTTCGTCTTCTCTTCAGGCGTCATTCTTAGTTTTATGAAATGTGGACATATCTTACTCTCGAGCGCATTCATAACTCTCCATAGAAAAACTGAAACGGTGCTTCTTCCCATACTTAGCTCTACGTCCTTGGCTATAACACCTTGGTACGATCCTGTAGCAAGAAAACGAAGAGTTGTTGCCAATTGAATAATTCCCGGTATTGTGGAGCTCTTCAGGAACGGTTCAATTGTTTCCAGTATCATTAAAAATGCCTCTTTATTCAAACGATAAAAGCTTATAAAACTAAACAAGAGCGCCCCAGTAGGTGAGTTGGTAGCGTACTCGCCTATGAGTTTGGGGGTCGTGGGTTCGATTCCCACCAGAGGCTCTGGTCTGTCGCTGCAAACATTTAGCCATATGGTCTTTGTAACCCGGCCTTTCCCTGGACCTTAAAATTAGAATATAAATTTACTTTGTGTTGTAATTCATATAAATAAATAAATAAATAAATAAACTAAACAAAAAAAAATGAAGCGAATATACAATTAAATGGATGTACTTATTTACTTACACTCCATTTGTTTGGGACAATGGATCTGATGCATCTCGCAAACTTCTGCGGTGTAATTTTGTTTCAGAATGTATATTTCTCTCTTCTTCCATCAATGCAGCAACTGCAGCAATTGAAATTCCAGGCATTATTTTCTTTTGTTTATTTTTGGCTTTAACGTTTTATTTATTTTCAGTACCGCCAATCAGAATCTGGAGTCGATGGCTGAAACAGCTGTTTCTGATTTCTATTCTGCCATATTTTTGATAGTGTTTTTCGGTTTTCATTTTCTTTCGATTTCATGAAAACGTACAAGAGCTGTAGAAGCAAAACTAAAACGATACGATTTTGAAAAACGAAAACGAACCAATTCGTACAAAACCTGTGGCATGCCTGTATGGCACTTTTGGTAGAAATAAGAGAATTTCAACAAAATCCAGTTTTTATACCCCCACTATTGTGAACAAGGGTATAAATCAGATGCTGCGGCCCAAAAGTGTAACACATCGATGGAATGACCTAAGAGACATCAAAAATATTTGGCGGAAATCCATTTTGGGCCATTTTAAGTCATTTGAGCAATATCCGTCAGCCTGTCCGTCAGTCTGTCTGGTTGGTGCGCACGATAACTTTCGACAGGATTAACCGATTGACTTCAAATTTGGTATATATCAATATTTTTTTATCTCAGGCTAAGGTCAAAGATGGATTATGTTGGTCCTCTTCTTCGAGCACCTCCCCCACGAAGGGTCAAACTGTTGTGACATATTAATTACCTCACAACTTATATACTACTACTCAGAATTATTCAAAATTCCAAACATGCTACTAGTTTCTTGGTCGCTATCATCTTGATAAAAATGGGCGTTATTGCCACGACCCTTTTGGTACCTCCCATACAAACCGACCATTTTGCACAAAAAGTTAACGCCTTATAACTTTGATTCCAGTCCATACAAATACTTGAAATGTTGTGAAGTGTTATGCTTTTATATTACTTACTATCCCGTTTTTGCTACACCCCTTTTGGTACCTCCCAAACAAAATAGCCAGATAAAAAATTTGAAAAATATTTTTTTTAATATCTCTATTTTTACAATATGGGTCATAATTGACATTATTTTTCTCATTAGGATGCTAGCTTTCAAAAGGTGGAACGAACAATTTTTTTTCTATTTTTCATGTTTTTTTTGTTGTTCCAGGAAAATTAATTTTTTTTAAATCAATTTTTATCTAATTGTTTTAACGACAGTAACTAAACTTTTGTTTCTACATGACAATGAAATTTCAGCATTTCTGGACCTAATAATTATCTTTAATTTAAATGGTATCCCGACTTCATCGTGATTATATAGGGTGATTCAAGTAGAGATACTTTTTTCAATAGTCTTTTTTTGACAGATCACGTGTGAGTCGTGTCATGCTGTCATGTTATTTTTGTTAAGTATTGTTTGGCATTTCATCATGGAAAAACTTTCGCCTGAACAACATTTACGCGTGCCATTCGCCAGTTACCAGTCGAAATGCTCGAACGAGTCATCGAAAATTGGACTCAACGGATGGACCATGTGAGACGTAGCCGCGGCCAACATTTGATAGACATAATCTTCAAAAAGTAAATGCCAAAGCATGTTCTCTCAAATGATAATAAACATTCACCATTCAATTTGAAGTTTCTGTGTTTTTTTCCTTAAAAAAGTAGGGAACCTCGAAATGGATCACGCTATACTTCAAAAAACAGTAAGGAAAGACAGAAACAACCCATCGTTTATTACACAGATCGACCTAGAATCACTTTCTGAGTTGATTTAGCTATGTCCGTCTGTCTGTGCATGTATTCTTGTAATCAAAGTATAGGTCGCAATAATGGTCCAATCTCGACGAAACTTTACACATATATTTTGGCCCAAGGACGATTCCTATCGGTTCAGTGAATGCCATACAAATCCTTTCATTCATTTCCACAGTTTTGCCAAGGGACAGAAAGAGTGGTTGCAGCACAGACCTATACAGATGATATAGAGGGTATATCTATTACATGTAATTTGTCGCATTTAAATCAAATAGTAAATGAAATAATGCAAAAGAAGTAGATAAATTGTGATTGGCCGACTTGTAGATTCACTAAATACCATGCATCCTTCTTTTCTGTAATAGAAGACGAGCAGAGATAAACTTCAGTTGTCAACTGCAGTAGAGAAAAAATCTTAATGTTCGTCTTTGGTATAGAAGTAGTCCTCAGTGATGAACTTTGATATAGAGGCTGACCTCATTAGTAGACTACCTCACTGATCCCCTTCGCTACAGAGATAGATTCATCTATAGAGGTAGATAACAGTGGCGACATGTAAGCGCTGTAAAAACTTTATTTTATATCCGATCAGTATGCAATTCGGCAGAAAGAGGTTTCTTATTATATGAATGAACAATGTTTAATTTGAAAGAAATCAGTTCAGATTTAGATATAGCTCCCAATTTACGTTACCCCCGATTTTACATGTAAGCGCTGTAAAAATGTTATTTTATATTCGATCATTGCGAAATTCGGCAAAAAGAGGATTCTTATTACATGCAGGAATACTGCCAAATTCGGAGAAAATTAGTTCAGATTTAGATATAGCCCCCTCCGACTTGACATGTAAGCGCTGTAGAAACTGTATTTTATATCCGATCAGTGCAAAATTCGGCAGAAAGAGGATTCTTATTATATTATTGAACAATGTTAGATTTGGAAGAAATCGGTTCAGATTTATATATAACCTCCAATATATATGTTCCTCCCGATTTGGTTTCAAAGCGCTATAGAAATTGTACTTTACTTCCGATCATTAATATTTTCAAGAAAGATGTTTCTCAATTTAGGAACGAATATTGATTAATTTAGCGGTTCAGAATTAGATAATATCTTCCTATCCATTTACCAATTATTAGGGAGGTGTATGGTATTATATAGTCGGCCCCGCCCGACTTTCTGCCTATCCTTACTGGCTGTGTTTAGGAAAGTCGGGGCGGGCCGACTATACAATACCCTTCACCTCAATGCGAAAAAGGGCATTGCGATAATAATTTGGAATAATTGGTTTTGTTTCGGTTAACAAAGTACTTAATTCAAAATCGGCATCAAGGTTTATTCCAAGGAGGAGTTGATCATAACATAATAAATTTGAAACGATAACTTTAAAATGCGCAGTATTATTTCATAGATCAAGAATCGGAAGAAACAAATATATGGGACTATACATAATCTAAACAGATTTTCATAAACTTGGATGAAAAACATAATCTCTACCAAATTATATAAAGATCGGACGTAAAATTAAATGTCAATTGCGCTTAAATACTAAATAGGAAGGATCATATATATTTGGCTATATCTAATCTAAACGCACCATCCCCAAATTAAGCAGCATTCGATCCTAAATTAAGAAACTTCTTTGTGCTACATTTTTTAATGATCAGATGTAAAGAACAACTTTTATAGCGCTTTGCCAACGACTAAAATGTTTGGCGTTAATCTTCCGTTATCACAATCGAATTGTTTCATCTATACCGAGAGAACAATTTTGATTGTGACAACAAACATTTCCACCAATATTGACAAAACCCCCATTTAAGTGTTATGGCCATCAATTGATCGATAGAACAGTGAAATGGTTGAATAAATGATTTAATTGTTCTACAAATAAATTATTGTTTAAAGCATCAAATAGGACAGGAGCGGCAAATACAAACATTCAGTTGGCAACATTTATTCTTTGGTCTTCCATAAATAATATAAGCAATTTAAATTTTTGCTTCAAAATAATTTTTTGATTTATATTCAATGGTTAGACTGAAGATACAAAAAGTTTTTTAAAAGTCTAACAAAAATGCGCTGTGATAACAGAACACTGCCCCTAGCTATGTCGATTTTCAAATTTAGCGCAATAAATTATACAGGAAAAACAAAATGTCAGTTTACAAAGGAAAATCGGTTTTTAAATTGCTATCTGTGAGGGGACGGATACCACCTCCTTATGGCGCATATGTAGAAACTTGAACTTCCTATAACTTCACATACTACTTACTACACACACCCACACCTCTGGTGAACTGGTGACTCCATTTGACTTATGGTTGAAATGATAACAAAATAGGAAATTGACACCATTTAGAGCAAACTCCTTCATCTGAAGTAAGCAACAAAAAAAAAAGAAAACAAAAATCGCAGAAAGCCCAAAAACCTATGCTGTAAAATGTTTATACGGAAAAGACAGAAATTGAGTTGCTGTCACAAGCAACACCAGGCTTCTTAAATGAATCTGATGACAGGAGCAGAACAGAAAAACAATCTGAAGAAATTTCTTGGGTTTTTCGGGATTTGAATATTTCACCGAATATGTACATATATGCGAAAGTGACTATGGCTGTCATAACTACGTGAAATGTGATTGCAAATAAGAAAAACAAAAAAAAAATCAAAATATTTTCAGAGATAAAAATTCAATAAGGACATTTTTTCACTTGCTTCCTCAGATATGCGAAAACAAAACAAAACAATATGAATGAAAGGCATATACTTTTTTTCCTATCCGTTTGCAAATGTACATATTCCTTTTTACGGATATCAGTAAATAGCTCAAAATAACAGCAAAAAAGCGGTCGAGCAAAGAGTCTGGGGAAAAAGATGAACGGGCGGAGAGAGAGATAGAGTATTAAATGAAAATGCCATTTATTTGATTTATTGCAAAAGTTTTAAATCAATGTTATGCTATACTCGCCTCCCTCTCCAAGGCAGTAGTACCACCAACTACGGCGTTGGCGATAGCGACAACAGCAGCAAGACACAAAAAACACTACATCAGCCAGGAAACAATGCCATAAAAAACATACAACTCATATTTCAAAATAAACACAAAAACACTTCCGAAACATTCTAACATAAATGTGCAGCAGCGGGGTGGCTAAGGCCTTACTAGAAATCTAAGATTACACTAGGCAACAAATTTTTTTAAAATTTTTTTTTGTAAAATTTTTTTTAAACTTTTTTTTAAAATTTTTTTTTTAAATTCCAGCTTCCATGGTATAAGCCTGATTGACCCGTGCTATGCCTCAAATTAAAGGGAATTATGAGGCAACATATGCTGCAAATATCGCTTTCACGTAGAATCTTTGGTTCAGTAACAGTCGTCAGAAATATGAGAAAAAAATGATTTTTTTTAAAACACTTTTTCCTGGTATAAAAAAACCATAAAATATAGAAAAAAAAAATCGAAAAAATTATTTTATCACATTTTTAAAAAGCCAGCATGCTAACGAAGAAAACACTGTTTATTTGATAGATGTAAAAGTTATGAGCCATTTTGTAAATTTCAAAAAAATCTTGTTTCATATTTTTTCGTTTTTATACCCTACACCACACTGTGGTACAGGGTATTTAGACTTTGTGCATTTGTTTGTAACACCTAACAGGAGAAGAGATAGACCCATTGTTTATTATACCGATCGACTCAGAATCACTTTCTGAGTCGATTTAGCCATGTCCGTCTGTCTGTCCATGTATTCTTGTAATCAAAGTGCAGGTCGTATTTATGGTCCGATTGTGATGAAATTTAGCATAGTGCTCTTTTTTGGCCCAAGGACGATCCCTATTGAAATTTGCTAAAATCGGTACAGATTTGGATATAGTCCCCATATATATGTTCCACCCGATTTGAGATGTAAGCGCTGTAGAAACCACATTTTACATCCGATCTTTATCAAATTCGGCAGAGAGAGTTTTATTATTACGTGAATATTACGTGTTCATACATGTAATAAGCAAACTCTCTCTGTCGATTTTCGTACTGATCGGATATAAAACACGGTTTCTACAGTGCTTACATGTCAAATCGGGTGTAACATATTGGGACTATGTTTAAATCTGAACCGATTTTCCCCGAATTGCGCAGTGTTTTTTCATGTAATAAGAGAACTTCCTCTGCCGAATTTCGTACAGGTCGGATGTAAAATACGGTTTCTACAGCGCTTTCATGTCGGGTGAAACATATATATGGGGACTATATCTAAATCTGAACCGATTTTCCCCGAATTTGGCAGTGTTTATTCATGTAATAAGAGAACTCTCTCTGCCAAATTTCGTACTGATCTGATTTAAAATACAGTTCCTACAGCACTTACATGTCAAATCGGGTGAAACATATATATGGGGGCTATATCTAAATCTAAACGGATTTTCTCCGAATTTGGTAGTGTTCATTCACGTAATAATAAAACTCTCTCTGCCGAATTTCATAAAGATCGGATGTAAAATGTGGTTTCTACAGCGCTTACATGTCAAATGGGGTAAAACATATATATGGGGACTATATCAAATCTGAACCGATTTTAGCCAATTTCAATAGGGATCGTCCTTGGGCCAAAAAAGAGCACTATGCTAAATTTCATCACAATCGGACCATAAATACGACCTGCACTTTGATTACAAGAATAGTGTGTGGTGTTTATGTGAGATAAATAATAAACAAATCACATCAGCTGTTCCGTTCAAACAAAATACTGGTACCGAGCTGCATAAAACTGTATTCACTATACCGAACAGAGTTGCATTTTTTGGTACTCAAACTGTTTTGTCATATTTACACTGATCAAATTGTGTTTCAATAATAGGCGTGTTTTATTCACCAAGCAAATAATATGAGTAATCAAACACCGAAACGGTCAGCACAAAATCCGTTGTTGGCTAATGTCACAAAAACACCCAAGGTGTATAATACAGACTCTCCCAATCAAAAATTGATAACAATACTAAACAACAAAATACAGAGCCAAACCGAAGTTATAAAAAATATGATAATAGAAAGTGAGAACAGAATACGACTTGACATTGATAAAAAGATAAATGAAATCAGATCAGAAGTTGATAACTTGAAAGAAAAAGTTCAACGAATTGAATCGGTTAGTTCTGAAGTTTTTTTAATCAATAAAGATATTCTCGAAATTAAACGGAAACTTTTAACGCAAGACAACTCTGTTGTTGCATCAAGTCTTCGTGTAACTGGTGTTCCAAAATTTAATAATGCAGATTTGGCCCAATTGTTTAAAAATCTTTGTGAAAATCTTAACATTGCTACGCCGAGAGTTACTGATATATATAGACTAGAAAAAATAAAAAACCGTAAAAAATCGTGTATATCATTGACGATGTTATTGTTATAAAACTTCATTCGCCATATGAAAAAAATTTTGTACTAAAATCAATATCCAAATTTAAACGTGAGAAAAATAGGCATTTGTCGTTATTTTAAATCGGAATTGAAAGTGATAAACCCATTTATGTTAATGAAAATTTAACACCTCACAACAATGGAATATTTAAATCTGCATTAAAACTCAAGAAGCAAAAGATGATTCATGCAGCGTATACCATACGTGGACTAGTCTACATTAAAACATTCAATTCGGACGTAGATCAGCTAATTGAATTTCCAGATCAACTTCAACAGTATTTTCGAAATGGAAACTCCTATAACGTCAACTGTGGACCCGATCCCGATGCTATTTGATAAACAGAATATTAAACCATCTTTGTCTTTCTTATATATTCAAATAACTCAATCAACACACATTTTAACATATATTCACATTCTATCATTCTTAAACATTTATAAATTCATATTCACACTCTTCATACATTGCGATGCGATATTTTCAATAAAATATGATAAATACTTGCACACATAGTAGATATAGGTTCAGAGATGGAAACTTCTACACGCTGCGTGTTCTTACCAGATATACAAAAGGACTTCGAATTTGCCACTTAAATGCGCAAAGCCTATGCAATAAACTCGACGAATTTTAGTTTTTGTTTGAAAACTCAGGTATAGATGCCATATGTGTGTCAGAATCGTGTCAGAATCGTGGTTTCACAATGATATACAAGATTCAGCATACAGAATTGCTGGTTACACGCTATACAGAGCCGATCGCATGTCACATGGAGGTGGAGTGGCAATATATCTGAAAACCTCAATGCCAGTGAAAATAATTTCTAAATCTGACATTGGTGATCCAATTGAGCATATATTTCTGGAAATTATGCTCAATGGAAACAAAGCACTACTAGGATGTGTGTACAGACCGAATAACAGAATTAAAATAGAATCCCTAACTACAAAGCTTGAGGAAGTTAGTGTGCAATACAAGGACGTGATTGTGTCAGGCGATTTCAACTGCAACATACTAAGAGAAAACATTTTAACATCTGCAATGGAGTCTGTTAATCTAATACCAGTGAACCAAAGCACACCATCACACTTCACATCCACTTCAAGCACACTTTTAGATGTATTTTTTGTAAATAACACGTCTTAAAATATGATCAGCTCAGTGGTTCCGCTTTCTCTAAACACGACATAATTTTCCTCTCATACAACTTGTCAGTTATTTCTACTGATACAACATTTTCGTATCGCGACTTTAACAATATCAACTTGCATGGACTAGAAGAGGAAATCTCTACTACAAGCTGGAATGAAGTATATAATTGTGTAGACGTTAATGACAAATTGGGAGCACTAAATCATAATATACTTCATTTGTATAACAATAACGTTAACATAAAACACGGTCGAACGAGCTCAAAAACTAAACCGTGGTTTAATTCTGGTACCAAGTTGTTAATACAACAGCGTGACACGGCATACAATAAATGGAAAAGATACAGAACTTTAGAACAGCACTTAATTTACAAATCATTGAGAAAGGCTGTAACAAGCAAAGTACTTCATGACAAAAAACAATATTATAATAATAAATTCAATCGTGCAATAAGTGGCCAACAAACTTGGAAAGAAATAAAAAATATTGGTTTTTTGGATTCAAATAGTTCCACTGCCGCAATCGATGTAAATGATCTCAATTCAAAGTTTGTGAACATCGATACGATTGATGTAGAGCCCCATTTATATGCAGGTCCTTGCATTACCACAATAAGGGAAAATGAGTTCGCCTTCCGCACTGTCAATAGGACATGACGATATAAATCCGAAATTCATCAAACTCATTCTGCCCTTTGTTTTGCCGCATATAACGCATGTATTCAACGCAGCAATAACTACGAGCTCTTTCCCATCCGAATGGAAAATCTCCAAAGTGATTCCTATACCGAAGACTGGTAATGAATTCAGACCCATTGCAATACTGCCCTACTTGTCCAAAGCCTTTGAAAGAATTGTTCATATTCAAATTCAAAATTATATGAAACAAAATAACCTTCTTTCCCCACGACAGTCGGGCTTCAGGCCTAAACACAGTTGCATAACCGCGCTAACTGATGTAGTAGAGAACATTCGAGCTGGACTGGACTTAAATGAGATCGCGTTCCTTATACTACTCGATCATTCTAAAGCCTTCGATTCTGTTCATCACTCACTTCTCTGCCACAAACTTTCTCGCAATTTCAATTTCTCCATCACTGCTGTAAAACTTATGTCATCATATCTTTCACACAGAGTACAATACACAGTTAATGGCGAGTGCCAATCCTGTCTGCTGCCACTAAAACGAGGTGTTCCGCAAGGATCTATACTGGGTCCTCTATTGTACTCCATATACTCGAACGACCTTCCAAGCCAATTACGTTTTACACAGATACAAATGTATGCTGATGACGTACAATTATATTTTACCTGTCACGCCAACCTTATTAACATCCAGAGAATGAAGCCGAGGCAAAATTGACGGCGGCGGCTGCCATTGAAAATTATAGATCGGCGGCGGCGGCTTGATGGCTTAGCCGACATAAAATTGACATACGGCTGCTCTGTGATAGTCATTTTTACATTTAAAATAATATTTGAAAAGTCATGCTCTGGTATATATTCATAAAAAATGGATGTTTTTAAGTTAATTGTAAGATATTGTGAAGTGAAACAAGTAACATCGTTAAGTTCGGCCATGCCGAAGCTTATATACTAGGCCGGGTCGATTTGTGGGGAGCTAAAAAAAAGTCGACATTGCTCAGTGAAAATCGTATTCTAGGGATCAAAATAAGAAACTTTGCCGAAGGAACCATACCTCTAAAACGAATTCTGATGTCCTGGAATTTGGGTCGAACTTTTGGGTAGGGGCAAATTTTGAAAAATCCCACTTTGACCCATTTAGAGTGCTCCAATCGAGTCCAAATGTATGACCGACCCCCACTAACTTTGGAGGCCCGACCCACCCATGCCAGTGGTACACCCACTGGAACCCCCTGGGGGTTCCATACATTTGGACTCGATTGGAGCACTCTAAATGGGTCAAAGTGGGATTTTTTCCGGGACATCAGAATTCGTTTTAGAGGTATTGTTCCTTCGGCAAAGTTTCTTGTTTTGATCCCTAGAATACGATTTTCACTGAGCACTTCACTGAGTGGGGGTCGGTCATACATTTGGACTCGATTGGAGCACTCTAAATGGGTCAAAGTGGGATTTATTCCGGAACATCAGAATTCGTTTTAGAGGTATGGTTCCTTCGGCAAAGTTTCTTATTTTGATCCCTAGAATACGATCTTCACTGAGCAATGGGCGATTTTTAAATCGACCCGCCCTATTATATACCCTCCAGCATGAATTGCATTCAATTCTATTAATGACAGATTTATGGATATGGATATTAGTCTTGGAACGATCTTTTTGTTTAAGCAATTTATTGAAAAAACGAACGCTACAGTTTTTAGCCAAATTTTAGCCTCGTTAGCCAAACTCTTAATCTACAAAAATGGTATTTATGGCTTAAATTAGCATATTTGAGGGCTACCTCTACACGGGGACTACAACAAAATATAAATTGATTTGTATAAATTTCATTGACATGAATTCTTGCCAAAATATAAGTAGAATACAAACTTTCAGCAAAATTGCTTTAAATATGTGGTGTTTATGGCTTTAGCAAGACTTTTTGGGAACGACATTTATAGGTGAAGTATAACAAAATATGAATCGATTAAAAAAAATTTACTTTGATGAATTCTTGCCTAAGTAAAATAAAAACTGCAAGGATTCAGTTAAAATGCTCAGAAAATGTGGTATGTATGGCTTAAATATATTTTGGAGCGGCCTCTATAGGGTGACTATAACAAAATATTAAATATGAATATAAAATTTTTATTGTGATTCATTTTTGTCAAAATAGAATACAAACTGAAAAGTTTCAGCTAAATTGCTTTAACAATGTGGAATCTATGGCTCAAAACCCATAATTTGGAGCGACCTCTATAGGGGAGCTATATCAGAACATTGACCAATATGGCCCATTTGCAATCCCAACCGACCTGCAACTATAAGAAGAATTTATACCAAATTTGATTAAACTAGCTCTATTATTACGGACTGTAGCGTAATTTCAACGGATAGACAGACAGACGGACATGGCTAAAACGTCTTAGAATTTCACGACGATCAAGAATATACATATATACTTTATAGGGTCGCAGATCATATTTCAAGGTATTGCAAACAGTATGACAAAGTTAGTATACCTCCTCCTATGGTGGCGGGTATGTATGCTAAGTCGAAACTGGTTGTTTTCAGGAGAGGCGAATCGTCGTTTTAGTGAAATTTTAAATTTGTGTAGAATTACCTGGTAATTTGTTTTGAGCTTAACTTCATTGAGTTGATGAATTTGACAGAAGACATTTTAGAATATTTAGAAATGCACTCTCCAGAATAACATACCGAGTCGACATAGCATTATTTACAATGGAGGTATTAATTTATATGCAGTATTACAATTCTGTAATACTCCATTGTCTTTTTCCGAAAATATTTGTTTCTCTATGTGTACGTAATCTACTAATAAATAAAAAATATTATTATTTCCTTTAAAAAATAATGTTTATAATTATTTTTCTATTACTATCAATATTTTCATTTTTAATACATGTAAAGCTCCCTCTTGTGACAATAAACGAATCAAAACGAAAATCACTTTCCATATCGTCCCCCCTATAAATGAATACTGTATAATTTATTTGTCGTTTCGAGAAAATTATATTTGAAGTTTTTGATATTCTATATCGGCACGTAGGCTTTTATTAATGAACAATCAATTTCAAGCACCCAATAACCCAATTTGTGGAAGTAGAATTTCCCCAAATTTTTGCTAGATATAACAGGTGGCGCAAAAGTAATCCTCCTATCAGAAAATGCTATAATTTTTGCGATTGGCCCCTAATGCCTAATGTTGACATTTGTGTTTACATGCGAAATACACGTTAATAAACAATGTTACGCTACACTGCTCCAGAACGCGGAATATTGCTGACTATTTATTTGACCTATAATCGGTCGGTGACTTTGGCACAAAAAACATCGAAAGGTTACTTTTGCGCCACCTTGTACAACCAATTGCCTAGATTCTTTAAATGCAATAAAAAATAATAGTGTATACACTATTCTTCTATTGAGGGGACGATATATCTGTTATATGGTTATTTGCTTATCAAAAATGTTAATTGTATCTATGCATATTTTAAAGTTTTTCTATGTAACGGCGGCTGTGTTTCAGCCGATTTTAGCCGCAAAGATCGGCGGCGGCTTCGGCTGGTGAAAAAAGGTCGGCGGCGGCTTAAATCGGCGGCTCGGCTCGGCGGCTTCATACTCTGTTAACATCTGCACAACAAAACTAAATGAAGATTTAAAAAGAATCTCAAAATGGGCCACGGATAATGGCTTACGACTTAATCCTAATAAGTCAAAAGCGCTCATGATACGTAATCGAAACATAAACGTAACGGACGAAGTTCCAATTCGCATCGGCAGCATTCCCATTGAAATAGTTGACAAAGCTAAAAATCTTGGCATTATTTTTAACAAATCGTTAACCTGGTCTGACCACATAAATGCAACTTGTGGAAAAGTCTATAGCATGCTCAGAAATTTATGGATCACCCAACACTTCACCCCGGTTCACATAAGATTACTCCTCGTGAAATCCTACATTCTACCAGTGCTCTTATATGGAGCTGAAATATTTTCGGGATGTAACGCTGACAGCAAGAAAAAACTGAAGGCCACATTAAATAACATGGCAAGATACATATATGGATTAAAAAAATTCGATAGGGTATCCCAATATTCAATACAAATACTAAAAATGCCACTAGAGAACTACTTAAAATTCAAATCAATAATCTTCTTGCATAAACTCATATATACAGCCGAACCAAGGTACTTGTTCGAAAAACTTATATTCACCAGATCAAATCGAGGAAATAACATAAACCAAATTGTCCACAGGCGACACATATCAGAACAACAGTTTTTTATTAGAACTATCCGTCTCTGGAATCTACTTCTTAATGATATACAATGCAAACGCAACGCAATATGTTTTAAGAGATGTGTTTTTGAATACTTTGCTCAACGACCAAATTAATTGTAAACTAATATAGTTATTGCTAAAATTTTACTTATTTATTTTTTATACATATATTGTTAAATCTATCAACTTAAAATATCTAAATAACCTATTTATGTCAAATTTGTAACAATGCAATTTCAGTACTGTAATTTATAAGATAAAATCTTGTTGTACTGAAAATTCTAATAAACAAACAAACAAACATGGACAGACAGACGGACAGACAGACAGACAGACAGACAGACGGACATGGCTAAATCGACTCAGAAAGTGATTCTGAGTCGATCGGTATAATAAACAATGGGTCTATCTCTTCTCCTTTTAGGTGTTACAAACAAATGCACAAAGTCATAATACCCTGTACCACAGTGTGGTGTAGGGTATAAAAATCGACATGCGTTTAGTAAAATAGATAATAGAAGAAATATATGTGTAATATTTTGGTATATGAGTTAAAAATATGAACGAACCGTGGACACCTAGTATTTTGTGTAATTCATGCCATGTAAATCTTACTCGACGGACTAGTGGAAGAATGCGGAAAGTAATTTAAAATTAATGTATTACAACGTTTTGTGGAATAAAATGTTTTAATTTTAGACTTCACGTGCAATTTGGAATGACAATGATTTGGAGACAACCATTCATTCACGATACGGACTGCTATTTTTGTCTAAGTTAATAGATTGGAGTAGGAAGTGTCCAAGTATAGCTAACAGCCTAATAACGGAAACATCACCAAGTTCAACTGCGTACTCAACTCTGAGCGATACAAGTTTGAGTCAGAAGTCATCGCTTTTAACTCAGTTTCAACGCATTGATCTAGTGAGAGATTTGGAACTCACCAAATATAAGGCAGAACTACTTGCATCTGGGATGAAACAGTACAATATTTTTGCCCCAGATGTTAACATATCATATTGTAGAGTCCGTGATATACCTTACAAAAAAATTTATACAACTGTGGATAACAGATGCTTTTGCAAGGACATTCCCGGATTGTTCGAGGAACTTAATCAGACACACAATTCAAAGGAATGGCGGTTACTTGTTGACAGCAGTAAAGAAAGTTTGAAAGCAGTATTTTTACACAACGGAAATCAGAAACCGTCGATTCCCATTGCTCATACTGTCAACACTAAGGAATCATACGAAACAATGGCTACATTGATAAGATACATAAAATATGAACATGACTGGAAAATTTGTTGCGATTTAAAAGTAGTTGGTATTTTATGCCTCTAGGATAACCGATAGTTTGCCACCACTGCATATTAAGCTGGGGCTCTTTAAAAATATTGTAAAAGTCTTAAGGAAAGATGGCAATTCACTCTCATATTTAAAAAGTTTATTTAAAGTCTTTCTTTTAAAAAAATCGAAGAAGGAGTTTTTGATGGGCCTAAAGTAAGGAAACTGATGAAAGATGTGAATTTCGAATCATATTTGACGTCGGATGAAATTGCAGCATGGAGGTCGTTTAAGCTTGTGGTATATGTATGTATTCTTCCAACTTATTTTTCGCTTTATGTATTCCAACAGGTGTAAATATGTCCCTCAATATTAATTTCTTGCATTCTCATTTCAACTTTTTCCCCAAGAATCATGGCGACGTAAGTGACGAACATGGCGAAAGGTTTCACCAAGAATTGAAGTCCATCGAGCGGCGTTACCAAGGGCACTGGTTCATTAGAGAACCCGATTCCGAAATCTACAAACATCAAAAAAGAACTCACAATTACTTCTAATGAAACTTGTTCATGTAAATAAACTCAAATGTACATAATATAAATAGAAGTAATAAATAAAATCGCTTTTTAAACAGAAATTAAAAAAAATAAGATTTTTTGAAATTCTCTTACCTCTACCAAAAGGACTATGATTTCTACATTTATCAAATAGGCATTATTTTCTTCGCTAGGACGCAAACTTTTTAAAAATAAAATAAAATATTTTTTTCCGTTTTTTTGTCTATTTTTTTATGTTTTTTTCGTCCCAGAAATTTTTTTTTTTGTAAAATATCGACTTTTTCCAAGTTGTTTAATGACTGTTACTAAACTACTGTTTCTAAGTGAAAGAGATACTTCCAACATTGGTAGCCCACATTAATAGCTTCAATTTAACATATAAGTCGACCTGATCGGGCATATACTCCAAAAATTATAGTGCAAATACTAAGGGTACCTTCGACGATAATAGTATTTTTAATAAAAAAATGTTTAAAAAAAAATTTTGCCATAAAAAAATTTTTGGTTTTGATTTTATATAACAGTATGCCACAAACTGTACAAATAAATTATTTTTAGGTCTAGGACACATAGTTTTTGCATAGTGTTATTTACCAAATCACATATCAAAGGAGGACTTTTGATGGGGCAATAACACTTTGCAATAAGAAGAAAACAATTTTATAAATTCGCCTAAGAAAAACTGAAATTTTCAGTCGTGTCTAATTTTTTCGGAATGTGTTCTTTTTGCGTAGGAGATGTCATATTTTTACCATACTATAGTTATCGCAAAAACATGGTATTACAACGAACCGTTGTTGTAATTGATCCATATATCGGCATTTGAACCACATTCTCGGAGTTCTGTTGCCTAACATCCTCACTCTCCCTCCTCTTCACAGATATACATATGAAAAAAGCGTTTTTCGGAAATACAAACGTAAACTTTCCGTACCTATTGAACCTTTACAAATGTCTGGCTGCATTATTATTTATCGCCCTCAACAATAATACATAGATGTTGAAGGCTCCATATTAACTCTACTAAATATTTTTACATATTAGGCCGGTTTCACGTTTAAATGTATTTGGAGTAGCAGCAAACAATTGTGAATATACATACATAAATATCACTGTAACTAAATGAAAAATTTAAAACAAAAAAATTTAAATTGCCAAACAAAAAAATTAACACAAGTTTACAAAAATGTTATCGGAGGGATGTAAATACATAATAAAGGGTGGTTAAATTTTAAGGGCCGATGTTGAGGGCTCTTCTGTAACCCAGGTGATGGCTCTAGGGTGACTAGGGATGTTGTTTTTTTCGACAATATCCAACTGGGCACCCGGCCACACCTCACCCGCTCGACTCAGAGCAGCCTTATACAGGTCTACTGATCTGGCATCACCGAAATGTAAGAGCTTTACTCTCCCCTGATGCCATCCTGCATCGTTGCAGATTGGTGGTGTGCCCGGCATCTCTCTACGGACATCGAGGTAATGAGCCATAATGGCTGATTGCACATGGCTCCATTTGTCCTTGAGGATGGATCCATCCTCACTACTTCTGTCTATAACAGAGTTGAAAGAAATTCTCATTCGGCGTAATTCTGGATAGAAAAACTCTCTCAACATGCTCAAGTAACGGCCTCCAGTAACCGTAGCGGTGTGAACGTTTTCTTCGAAGAAGTAGGGCCCGACAATGATGAAACTATACACCACACTGTGACACGAAGTGGATGCAATTCCGTCTCATGTAGTATCTATGGATTGGAAGCACTACATATTCCACAATATTGTTTATTTATGTTGCCGTTTAAATCGAAATGGGCCTCGTCAGACATGAACAGACAGTTCAACATGTTTCCGTCCTCCTCCACCATTTTAAGCATCTTCTTTTAAGCAAAATTACCAGCGAATCGGGAAGTCTGCTGGGTTCATTTTGTTGGCCATTTGAATTTTATGTGGGAATAATTCCAAATCTTTATGCATAATTGACTGCAATGCCTGTCTGCTTATACCCATTTGAGCAGATAAGCCTCCTGTCGAAACGCTTGCATTGTTTTGTATGGCAGCAGCTACAGCAGCGATTGTTTCCTCCGTCCGAACTGAAGGGTTTCGATGGTAAGGTCTTCTGTTGACTGTCCCATGCTCGTCAAAATTTTTAACAAGTCTCATTATGGTCCATCTGCTCGGAGGATTACCGCCAAACGTGCGCCTATACTCTTTTTCAACCGAAACTACAGACTCCAGTGCGTGATAACGGCGGACAATCCAAATTATTGTTTCATTGTCCCAGTTATACATTTATGTTCAACCTAAAAATCAATCTGCAAAATAAAAAAAACAGATTCATTAAATAGAAAAAAAATATTAGATTTTTTTTGGTAGCGGCTTTCATCAGCCACCCTGTACATAAGGCTTCGGAATAGATGCTTCATGTCGGGGAAAAAATTAAAGGAGCGCTTCAGGAAGTACTTTTTCTGATAATCTCCCACCAAAAATAATGACATAACGGGTTTTCCAATAGGGATGATATGATTTTAAGTCACGTTTAGGCCATTTGTAATATGTATGATCTGTCATTTGTTTTTCATTGTATTCAGTAGTGTTTACAATTTCATCATGGAGAAATATACGCAAGAACAACGTTTACAAATTGATCAGTTTTATTATCAAAATAAACGTTCACCAATTGCAACTTTTCGTGTGCTATGTCCATTTCTTTTAAAATCCACTTTCCAGTCGACCTACGACCTTGATATCTTTTTGCCATTAACCAATTCCCAATCCGACGTACCGTTAAGGAGCTAGAGCAAAAATAAACTTTCCGTTCACATTTGAAAATAATGCAAAGTCCATTTTTTTTAAATCCAAAAAAAAATATTTACAGTCGACTTACGACCTTGATACCCATGACCAATATTTTAGCCCTCGTTAAGAGCTATCTTTTTGCCATTGACCGATTGTGGCTACGTGCTACACAGCAAATGAAACAATTGAATTGTTGCGAAAAAAGTTTGGAGATTCGATTTTTTCAAGAAGTGATATTGAATGGCCTCCAAGAAGTTGTGATTTAACACCATTATACTATTTCTTGTGGGGTTATTTAAAGTCATTGGTCTTTCTTTTCAAGCTTTACAAGTCAATATTGAATGTGCCATTCATGACATACGACTTGATTTAGTGGAAAAAGTGCTCGAAAATTGGGTTCATCGAATTCGTTCCTGCAGAAGAAGTCGTGGAGGCCATTTGAATAACGTTTTATTTAGAACTTAATTGTATCGATTGTACTTCACATTAAATAAAAAGCTTTTAAATTTGCTTAACAATAAGTTTTTTTTTAAAGAAATCATATCACTATTATTGGAAAATCCTTTATCAAAATTCGTAAAAATCCATGAATTTTGGGATGATATATTAGACAAAAAGATTCCCTGTAAAAAATCACTATAGGTCACCACAATACACTTATATGGCAACGTAATCGTTTTTCAAATATTTGTATCGATTTCTACGGCTTCTGATATATCATTATTTTTGGAGTGAGATTTTCCGTGTTAAGGGGATGAGCGGGGATGTCGGTTGTTTTGGGAGAAATACTTCCTGAAATGTCAAATTTATTTTGTTCCTGACATTAAACATCTATGTTTTGCGGGAAATACTTTTGAAGTATCTCCTATATTTTCATCCCTGATATACTACACTTGTGTCTGAATTTTCAAACCATTTTATTTTAACCAGCAAATTCTGTGGCTAAATATGTATCTCGAAAACGCGATGACAGAGGAAGAAACTGCTAATGCCATACAATTTAGCGGGCCGAAATTATTCGGAGTAAGTTATTTTAATTGAGGATACATTTTTAAAGGACATTTTTCATACAAAATAAAATAATATTTGAAGTATAAGTCTGATAGAGCTGGTCTACGGGTTGAATTTTTGGGAAATTATGAGGGCTACAAAAGTTGGAAATATCCCTTTCACCTAGAAGCAGTGGTTAGTATCAGTCGTTAAAAAATTAGAAACAAGCTGATTTTTTTGTGACCCATTTTATAAAAGTAAGGGAAATAAAAAATAAATCATGTTTCACATATTTATACCCTATACCATACTGTGGTACAGGATATTATAAGTTTGGTTCATGGCAGATGTTTGTAACACCTGAATATACTATAGCTAGACCCACCTTAAAGTATACCGAACGACTCAGAATCACTATCTGAGTCGATTAAACCATGTCTCTCCGTCGGTCTGTCTGTCTGTCTGTCCGTCTGTCCATCTTATGTTGTTCGTCGACTACAGGTCGCAATTTCTCTTCGATCGTTCTGAAATTTCGCAGTTTGGAGTCTTTCGCAGCTGGAAAGAACCCTATTGAATTTGGTTGAAATCGGTTCAGATTTAGATATAGATCGGACATTCGTCCGATTTGGTCCTTTAATCCTGTAGAAGCTGTATTTTACATTCAATCGTTTTGAAATTTAGAATGGTGCTGTTTCTTGATTCATGGACCAACATTGCCGAATTTGAAGAAAATCGGCTAAGATTTAGCAATAGCTCCCATATATATGTTACGTCCGATTTGGATCTTTAGTCCTATAGAAGCAGTATTTTACATCCAATTGTTTTTGAAATTTATATGTTTCGTCCGATTTGGCCCTTATGAGCTATAGAAGCTGTATCTAACATCCAACTGTTTTGAAATTTAGCATGGTAGAATTTCTTCAAAGCCAAACAAGGCATTATTCGATTTATAAATTAACCAAATTTCTTTAGAGAACATACATTTTCTCGCCTACATCAAATCGCCACACAGGTAGAGCAAGTGAAACATAATGGTAAGGTGTCATCCTACCATCTTTACAGTCGATTATTAGAAGTGTATATACAAATGTTTGTACGCCTTTTACCAGTTGAGCAAATGCCACAATGACTGAAGCTTATATCTGCAGATAATTGGCTGTGGCATCACAGACATGCGTCTTAAGCTATAATCTGAAACCTCATCAACATCTAATGTGTGCATATGAAATTTTTACAGCATTTAACCAACTTTCCCAACTAACAATGTAATTTACAGACGCTTCTGTTAAACCCACTGTGACACTTAAATCCCAATCCCAAACATAGAGCGACAAACACCAACAAAAGGCACAAACTCAAATGCAGGCAAAGACACAGATAGACTGGCGCATGAACATTTTCATGTAGCTAAGCATGGCTGTGTGTGTTTGCTTGTGCGTGGTCGTGTGTCTGTGTGTGCCTGTTGTCTGTGCTAAAGTGTGTTTTACAAATATTGTAATTTTATCACAATTTAGCACGATTTAAACACCATATGCGTGTAAGTGCCGCACAGATTCCACTGATGAGGATGCTGCTCCAACAGCAACAACACTTCTTTTCTCCCCTTTAGCAACAACAACAGAGAAACAATTAATTGCCATGCTGTAGCTGTTGCTGTTATGGCGGCGAGAGGCCCTTGTTGTTGCTGGTGTTGCAGTTTTTCTTGGTGTTGTTGGTAGTGTAGTCACCACTATATTTTACGTTTTCGTTGCTGTATTTATAGCTGCTTGTCCTGCAGGCGGTTTTCCACTGCAAGTGCTTCCCATGAGCAATTCCATGCAATTTTTAACAGAGTTTGTCATGATTATTTTAAGAATAGTTAATAAACTTATTTGCCTGAGTATACATTTGTTACAATTGTTAGGATAATTTTGCATGGAATGACCTATGCATACGTTTTCGATTGACTCAGATGGCACACCGAAATATATTTATGCGCATAAATGTATGTTATGATAAATGTATGTTATGAAAATGTGATATAATTTTTGACATACCTGAGCAGTGTAACAAAAAAGTCCCGACATAACAAAATCCACAAAAAACAAATGGGTCAGAATATTTAATATCGACCTATGTACAATATTTTTTTTCTAATATGTTTAAAAGTGGTTACAAAATGGTAAAAAAAGAGCTCGCTATAATTTTTTTTTAAAAAAATTTTGGAAAAAATTTTATGGCCATTTTAATTTTTGAAAAAAAAAATTGTGTTTTACAAAATTTGTAATTGCTCTCGAACGGCTGAACCGATAACACATTTTCTGTAAACATTTTTTTTGGAAATTTTAAAAAAAAATGTTACGAAGGTTTTTTTTAAAAAACTTTTGTAGACAAAATTCCTCCCACCTCGATTTTATTCCAATTGTCACAGAATATTCGTCGCACTCTCACAAATCCAGAACAGTAAAAAAATTTGGTGAGACTCAATTCAAAAAGGGGAAATAATTCGACCGTTTCTTATCCAAACAACTGATTGCAACCAAACTTGGCATTGTAGATGAAGAGGTGTTAGAAAAATTATGTGTTATATTTGGGCCGTCTATGTCAGACAAGGACGGAGCTTGACTCGTGTTTCTCTTTCGATTTATAAAATTGTTCTACTAACTGAGGTCAACAAAAAACTTTTTACACCTAAGAATTATCTCGTATAGTTACCGAAATATCGGCAATTGAAAATTGAATTTTTCATTTTTCCCTTACAGTGTGCTGGTATTTTGTAAATATCAGAGCACAATATGCACCAATTTCAGCCGTATCAACATGTCTGGACGGGCAACAAAATTTCCTATATGACGGAAAAAATTGATTCGATATACCCAATTATATTATATAATAATTTTATATTTATAAAATATATAATAATTTAAAAAATCCGATTTTTGTCAATTTTTTTAAGAAAAAAGTATAAATATAAAAATAAACTTTGTACACCTAAGAATTATCTCGTATAGTTGCCCTTACCGTGTACTACTATATTGTAAATGGGCGAAGTGGTCACTCGCCTTTGGGTACCTCCCACACAAGTGGACCATTTTGTACCAAAAGTTACCAGCTTATAACTTTAATACCAGTGCATAGAAATACTAGAAATGTTGTACAGTGCAGGGACGTATCCAGGATTTTGGTTCGGGGGGCCCAACCTTTTTTTCCATAACAAAGAAAAACAATTAAAAAATTGCGTTTATTGCGTAGGTAATGGAAGTTAAGTTCCTTAGTTTTTTATTCGAATTTTATTCCTAAATATAAATGTGTACTTTAGTACGAGATCAGTAAAACTTTTTATAATAAAATACAATTATGGTCCGATCTCTACGAAACTTTACACATATCATTTGTTTGGCCTAAGGACGATCCCTATTGAATTTGGTTAAAATCGGTTCAGATTTAGATATAGCCCCCATATATATGTTACCCCCGATTTGATGTGTAAGCGCTGTAAAAACTTTATTTTATATCCGATTAGTATGAAATTCGGCAGAAAGAGGTTTCTTACTACATGAAAGAATACTGTTAAATTCGGAGAAAATCGTTTCAGATTTAGATATAGCCCCCATATATATGTAACCCCCGATTTGATATGTAAGCGCTGTAAAAACTGCATTTTATATCCGATAAGTATGAAATTCGGCAGAAAAAGGTTTCCTATTATATGAATGAACACTTTTAAATTTGGAAGAAATCGGTTCAGATTTAGATATAGCCCCCATATATAAGTTACCCCGATTTGACATGTAAGCCCTGTAAAAATGTTATTTTATATCCGATCAGTGACTGTATTTTATATCCGATTAGAACAAAATTCGACAGAAAGAGGTCTGTTTACATGAATGAGTATTCAGGGAAATCGGTTCAGATTTTTATATAACCTCCATATATATGTTCCTCCTGATTTGGTATCAAAGCGCTATATAAGTTGTACTTTACTTTCGATCATTTAATTTTTCCAGAAAGATGTTTCTTAATTTAGGAACGAATATTGCTAAATTTAGCGATTATCGGTTTAGAATTAGATAATATGTTCTACCCATTTACCAATTATTCCAAATAATTATCGCAATGACCCTATCGCATTGTTAGGGAGGTGTAGGGTATTATATAGTCGGCCCCGCCCGACTTTCTGCTTTTCCTTACTGGTTAAATTATGCATCGATTTTCTTCGATTTACTAAATAATTTTCAAATATTTAGTAATAAATTGATCAGAGTGTTTTCTCAATTTTCTGTCAAACCCATATTAAGGTAAACAGATTAGACGTCTTGTTGATATGAAACATAATCTTTCTTTTCACATATATTCATCGATAATGCATTCAACGTTATTACGCTTTGAATAAAACGCGTAATTTATAATAATACTATTACTTTAAGTATTTTTCGATTTAAATGTTTTAAAAAATGTAAGAAATTTCAGTCGGATAAACCAACTTATGAATCTGCTCACCTTCAGTCCGAAAAAATATTCGTAAATATATTTATTTTTTCTTTTTGTTTTAATTCGATTTACATTGACAATAGTTTAATATGTTCAAAGTACGCATTTTAATAAGTTTAAGGTATGCACTGTGTCTGTCTGTGTGTCTGTCTACTGGCTCGAAAGGAGTAACCGATTGACTTCAAATTTGGTATGCGGTAATATTTTTCTCTATCTCCGGCTATGTTCGAAGATGGGGAATATGTGTCCACTCCTTCTAGTCCCTCCCCTACAAAGGGTTAACTTTTAGTGATATATTGATTCTATAGTACCTTCTATACTACTTACTCGAATCTTCTAAAATTTCACACATAGTATTAGTTTGTTAGTCGCTAACTCGTCAAGAAAAATGGGCGAAGTGGCCACTCCCTTTTTGGTAACTCCCACACCAATGTACCATCATGCAGCAAAAGATAACTGCTTGTGGATTTAATATCAGTTCATACAACTACTTGAAATTTTGTACAGAACGAGTATACTGTTTTTATAGTACCTAGAGTCCAGAGAAAAGTGCGCGTTATTTGCACGCATCTTTTGGTACCGCCCACACAAATGGACCACTTTGTACCATACCTAACAGCTTTTAACTTTAATACCAGTAAATACTTTAAAGTTATTAAATGCAATTTAAATTTATAAAAATTTAAATAAAACAACAAAAACATAAATTTACCAACATTTTTTTTGGGACTCAATGTGAGGGGACTCATAAGTCGGTTTACCCGACTGAACTTTCTTACTTGTTTTAATATCGAGATATGAGGAGCACCGCAATTTATCCTTTTTTCGAGACGCTTTCGCATAAATGCTGCCGTTGCCATACTTCTTTAAAAATTTTTTATGAAAATTTTACACAATAAACTTAGAAAGTTATACTTTATTGTACCATTGGTTTCAATCAAAAAATGTTAACAGTTTTGTCACAGAAAAATAATAAAAATTTGCCTTTTTTGCACAAATGAACGTTACGTTAAAAATAAATATTGTTAAGTTTTTCAAATATTGGGTTTCTAATCTATTTCTACAACAATAAGATACACAATTGGGAGAATCTTATATATATAAAAGATCTAAACCAAAATAGGAAGCAATCAGCTGAATGAAAATTCGGTCAAAATCATATATATATACAATCTGAGATGATTTTATTAAATTTTGTCAATTTCATTCATATTTACTGTGAACTAATTGTAAAGGGGTTTCCAATGGGGATGATATGATTTTGAAGCGACGTTTGGGCCATTTGTAATATGTATGTCATTTGTTTTTCATTGTATTCAATAGTGTTTCAATTTCATCATGGAGATATAAACGCCAGAACAACGTTTACAAATTATTCAGTTTTATTATCAATATAATCGTACTCCAATTGCAACTTTTCGTAAAATAAAAAAAACACACTTTCCAGTCGAGCTACGACCTTGATACCCATCAGCAATATTTTAGCTCTCGTTAAGAGCTATCTTTTTTCCATTAACCGATTCCCGATCCGATGTACCGTTAAGCAGCTAGAGCAAAAATAAACTTTCCGTTCACATTTGAAAATTATGCTGTCTATTTTTTTTAATTCCAAAAAAAAAAAACACTTTCCAGTCGACCTTGACACCCAGAGCAATATTTTAGCTCTCGTTAAGATCTATATTTTTGCCATTGACCGATTGTGGCTATGTGCCACACAGCAATTGAAACAATTGAAATGTTGCGAGAGAAGTTTGGAGAATCGATTATTTCAAGAAATTGTTATATTGAATGGCCTCCAAGAAGTTGTGATTTAACACCTTTAGACTATTTCTTTTTGGGTTATTTGAAGTCAATGGTCTTTCGAAATAAACCAGACTCTCTTCAAGCTTTATAAGTCAATATTGAACGTGCCATTCATGACATACGACTTGATTTAGAGGAAAAAGTGCTCGAAAATTGGGTTCATCGAATTCGTTCCTGCAGAAGAAGTCGTGGAGGCCATTTGAATGACGTTTTATTTAGAACTTAATTGTATCGAGTGTACTTCACATTAAACAAAAAACTTCTGAATTTCCTTAACAATAAGTGTGTTTAATTTAAAAGAAATCATATTACTCTTATTGGAAAACCCTATATAAGCAGTTAACAGTTTGTGCTAAATGGTTCATTTGAATGGGAGGTGCCAAAAAGGGACCTGGTTATAACGCCCATTTTTCACGGGACTGTAGGTACTGTAAAGGCTTTACACGCCACAAAATGTTAAGTATTTGTAAGGATTGTACCAAAAGGGGCGAGGCAATAACGCCCATTTTTAACGGGACTGTACTACAAAAGTATTACACTTCACGTAATGTAAATGGTGGTCCAAATGTAGAAAAAAATATTAAAACATACCAAATTTAAAGTCAATCGATTAATTATATCGAAAGTTATCTTAGCACCAACCAGACGGACAGGCTGAGGACATTGCTAAAATGACTTAAAATGGCCCAAAACGGATTTCCGCCTTGGGGTCTCTTAGGTCTTTTTATCGATGTGTTACACTTTTGGCCCACAGCATCTGATATATACCCTTGTTCACCATAGTTGGGTTATAAAAAACGGATTATGTTGAAATTTTCTTATGTCTAGCAAAAGTGATATAATTTCTAAATTTTTCCATAGATTTTCTTTAAGTAGGCACTGTTTCCTTCGTTACAATTTCCTTTAAGTTAAAGTACATCCCGGCTTTATCGAGCTATTACTTAAAGAAATACCATCTAAATACTAAAGGCATTTTCCAAGAAAATGAGAATTTTAAAAAAATTACCATAGAAATTTTTTCGTGTTTAGGACCAGTGATGCCAACTATTTGCGTAGCAAAAGCGTAATGAAAAATTCAAAAAGCGTAAAATGCGTAAAATTCCAGGCAAGCGTAAAAAGGCACTAAACTATTTTTCTTTCCTTTGGCAAAAAAAAGTTTAATTTTACATTATTCAAATCAGAGAGACAAATGTAAGTGCATATAAATATAAACACGGAATAGCAAAATTGGTATAATTTCATTATGTTGCCAGATTTGATCTGACAAATGTAAGAAAAGCGTCAAAAGCACCAACAGAAATCATGAAAAGCGTACACCTAGTGCTATTTTTTCGTTTGGCACTAAGTGAACACTTTTCGCGTATTGAGGGGTCTGAAAAGCACTAAACCTGGTGCGAAAAGCACTAAGTTGGCATCCCTGTTTAGGACATCATATTACACCAGAAAATGATATACATAGCCCTTCGACTTTGCATAGTGTAACACAAGTACCCAGTACTATGTGGCGTATGTAAAATTTGAGCAGCTTTAATATTTATCATACGCACCGATTGCTGTTCATATGTGCTTCATAGATTCATAATATTTTTGATTGCATGCAAAAAAAAAACAAAAGAATAAATGAATAAATATAGAAATAAATAGAATAACAAGTAACAGCGTTAAGTTCGGCCATGGCGAATCTTATATACCCTCCACCATGGATTGCATACAATTTTATTACTGAAAAAAAAAAACATCTTTGGATATGGAGCAAAGCATGAAACGATCCTTTTTGTTTAAGTAAATTATTAAAAAACGAACGCTGCAATTTTTAGGCCGCTCTAGTCAAAATCTACACCTGAAAAATTTGGTATGTATGGCTTAAAATAGCTTTTTAAGAGCTACATCTACACAAGGACTACAACAAAATAAATATTTATTTCTATACATTTTATTGAGATGAACTCTTGCCAAAATAGAATACAAACTGCAAAGTTTCTGCTAAATTTCTTAGAAAATGTGGTGTTTATGGCTTAAATAAGCATTTTTGGGAGCGACATCTATAGGTAGACTATAACAAAATAAGAACTGATTTCAAAAACTCTTACTGAGATGAAGTCTTGTCTTAATTAAATACAACCTGGAAAGATTCAGTTAAAATGCTTAGAAAATATGGTATTTATGGCTTAAATACATATATTTTGGAGCGACCTCTATATGGTGACTATAACAAAATATGAAGCTATTTGTAAAATTTTTACTGTGATGAATTCTTGTCCAAATTTAATACAAACTGCAAAGTTTCTGCTAAATTGGTTTAAAAATGTGGTATCTATGACTCAAAACCCGTATTTTGGAGCGATCTCTATAGGGGAGCTATATGAAAACATTGACCGATATGGCCCATTTGCAATCCCAAACAACCTGCAACTATAAGAAATATTTCTATCAAATTTGATCAACCTAGCTCTATTGTTACGGAATGTAGCGTCATTACAATAGACGGACGGACGGAGATATTTAGAGGTGTTACAAACGGAGTGACAAAATTAATATATACCCCACATCCTATGGTGGAGGGTATACAAATATGGTCTTCGTTTTTTGATGTGTTATATTGATACTTCCGATTGGGATAGAATATTCGAATTTTACATCCGATCTATATGAAATTTGGTAGAGCGAAGTTTATTAATCCACAAATGTCAACTACCAAAATGTGAACTTGATTGCGTTAAATTAATTGCCATCACGTTGAAAACATTATTTTAAATTGTGTGTTTATGCAAAATGCTTCGCCTTCGCTGGTTTCACTAGGAGACAAACAACGGGTACAAAAACCAAAAACAAAAAAAAAACGGACAAAAAAATTACACAGACTTACTCTTTTATGCCAGTGAACGATGAACGATGTGAGGCCATTACCACGAGGGAAGACAAAATGTTAATATTTCATATTTAGTAAAGTTGTAACTCTTAACTGGGTGGAAAAACAAAGGCAAGCGCACTATGTATATGAGACTACATAGTATGAAAATGAAGCACAGTGGTTCTTTTCCGCAAAAAACTTCAGCTTAATGTTACTGTATTGTTGTACAGTTCCCAGAACATTAATTGCAGAACAACGATATCCTATATCACTATCCGCTTATAACACTTTTCACTTAAAGTTGTATTTTTTTATTAAACTTACTTTCAAAAAGCTTAAATTTTGTGATAGAACAGGTAAGAGCATTTTAGTAGAACAAAAACCGAACCTTTGTGAAAAATACAATGTGGAATTTGATACCATGTATGTCAGAAGCCAGACTGGTGAACAAACTGTTCTCTTGGTCTTTTTTTTTTTTGATTATTTTCATTGGAAAATAAAGGCTAATTATATTCGTATATTCGTGAGATACTCAATATTGGTACAATTTTTCATTAGCTTCTGTAGGAGCGGAATTTCGCCTATCGCTCATGTCTGAACTAAGCCCTAGATATAGGAAAATATGACCATAAAAAAATTAAACGACCACATACATTCAGTTTAGCTAGTTGAACAGTGGGAGAAAATGAAAAAGGGAAATAATTCGGTCGTTTATTAACCAGTCAACCGATTGCAACACAACTTGTTGTCCTTGTAGAAGAGATGCTATGGAAGTTAATTTTTGTATTTTGGCTCTCTATAGTATCCAGGTGCGAAGCTACAGAGCCTCAAATATGGATACCTCTCTCTGTAGTATTGTGGCGAAGCTTCTCCAATTTACATTATTTTTATACAAATTTCAAAGGTATATGGCCATAACAATTTATACTTTCAAAAATAGCTCATTTTGGTATTTTATTGCGAATAGGTATATATAGTATTTTGAAGATAAAGAGGAAATTGTATATTTATATTCGTCTTAGAGGAAATTTTCTGGAGAATGTTTTCGAAAAAAGAATAGGTCAAAAATTTTTATAAATGGCATTGCCACGCTTCTCCCAGTTACACAATTTTATACGAAAATTTCAAAACTGGTCCACATTTTGGACAATCGCCAGGCTAGATTATGAAAACCTTTACCTATTTGTAATCAGTAATGTGTTACACGGTAAACTGCAAAAGGGATTTTCAGTCCGGATGTTAGCGTAATAAATTATGGACAAAAACTACAAAATTCTGATTTTTTGGGGATTTTCGAATTTATTATGGAAATTGTGTGATTTTTGGATGTTCTTTAACAAATACAATAATGTTAGAATTAGCCTCGACCACTGATGCCAAGACGTACATATTACAAAAAAAATAACTAAAATATATTAATTTTTAAATATTTTCTGGATTTATAAAGTTTCCGTCTGCGTTTGGAAAAGAAATTAAAATTCCAGATTGTTTTCCTACCCAGCGGCATATCAGAGAGCCGGATTTATACCGATTCCTTTATTATATAGTTCTAGAAAATTTCTTCGAGTTCAGTTTTTCTAGAAAATGATGTTGAAATTCCACTTTTCCAGAATATTTTAGGAAATTATTTATTTGGCTATGAATTTTTAATTTCACTTTTTCGATTATGTCCTCCAAAATTAACGAAATTAATATTTTCTTGCAAAGTTCATCAAAAATGCAAAATTGTAAATTTAATTGAAATTGATTTTTTATAAAAAAATTTCTGCAAAATTTAATTTTTTAAGAAATTAAATAGAATTCGAATTATATATTTTTTAAATCGGTTTTTTCAAATTTTCATTTTCAATTTGTTGAAAATTGTATTTTTTCTAAAAAAAAATCATTAGAAATTGCATTTTTCTAAAAAAAATTATTCAAAATTGAAATTTTCTAGAAAAGTTCGTCATAATTGCATTTTAAAATTTTAATTTACTGAAATTTTTGTCGAAAAAACATGTTCATTAAATTTTTTTTCTAAAAAATTATGCCACATTGTTTTGTTTACAATCCATTTTTGTAGAACATTTTACGAAATTGCTTATTTGACAATGAATAGCACTTTGAATCATTTGCATTTTGAATAGTACGACCTTAAAAATTTACAAAATAGTATTTTTCTAAAAAAAGCTTGAATAAATATTTTCTTGCAAAGTTCATCAAAATTGTAAATTTGGGGGGAAATTGCATTTCTGTAGAAAATATCAACAAAAATTAATTTTTATAAAAAATTTAGTAGAAATCGAATTTTGTGTAGAAAATTTTTTGAAAATCATTATTAAAAAAAATCGTCAAAATTGAATTTTTCTTCTCAAAAATTGAATTTATCTATAGATGTTTTCAAATTTGCATTTTTCTATAAAGTTTGGTAAAAATTGATTTTTGTTGAAAATTTTGTCAACAATTTTTTTTTCTTTTTACAAAATTATGTCAAAATTCATTCAGTCGCAGAAAATTTTTTCGAATTTTTTTTGAAAAGTTTGTTGATGTTGCATTTTTCTAAAAAATTAAACGAAAATGTTTATTTGACAACGAATTTTGAATGGCACTTTATTAATTATGTCCTTCAAAATTAACGAAATAGTATATTTCTAAAAAATCTGTCCTAAATTAATATTTTTTTATAAAAATTTTAAATTTAGGGGAAATTTAATTTTTATAGAAAATTTAAAGAATAATGAATTTTTACGAAAAAATTAATAGACATCGAATTTTTTGTAAAATTTTTATATTGTCAAATTTGTATTTTTCTAAAAAAATCATTTTTTATAAAATTTCTTAAAATTGCATTTTTGAAAAAATTTTCGAAAATATTTTCTGGAAATTAAAATTAAATTAAATTTTGTTCGATATTTATTTTTAAATTTTGTCTAAATTAATATTTTTTGCAAAGTTCAGAAATATTGCAAAATTGTTAGTTTAGCGAAAATTGCATTTATATAGAAAATTACAGCAAAACTGAATTTTAGTTACAAATTTAATAGAAATCGAATTTGTATAGATTTTTTTTCAATTTCAATTGGTATTTTTAATTTCGTCAAAATTTTATTTTCCTATAAAATTTATGCTAAATTGCAATTTTAAAGAAAATTTTGTCATAATTGCAATTTTAAAAGCTTTTGTCGCAAATACATTTTTATTGAATTTATTTCTAGAAAATTATGTCAAATTAAATGTTTCTAGAAAATTTCGTTGAAATTTCATATTTTTTTTAAATTTCTTTGTAATTTAATGTTTCTAGAAAATTTCGTTGAAATTAAATACATTATTCCCTAAATTTTTTTCGATATTTGTTTTTTCTAGAAAATGTAACGAAAATGTTTATTTGACAATGAACTTTGAATTGTACTTTATTAATTATATCCCTCAAATTTTACCAAATTGTATTTTTCTAAAAAGTTTTGTCTAAATTAATATTTTCTTGCAAAGTTCAGAAAAATTACAAAATTGTAAATTTAGCGGAAATTACAATTTAATTGAATTGTTATTAAAATTTAATAGAAATCGAATTAGTTAAATTATTTTTTTTTTAATTTTCATTTTTAATTTCTTCAAAATGGTATTTTGTTAATTGTCGATTTTAATTTGGTCAAAATGGTATTTTAAAAAAAAAACATTAAAAAATCTATTTTTCTATAAAATTGATTAAAAATTGTAATTTTAAACAAAATTTCATCATTATTGCATTTTTATTAAATATATTAAATTTTTCCAGAAAATTTACGAAATTATTTATGTGGCAATGAATTTTGAATTGCACTTTATTAATTATGTCCTCCAAAATTTTCAAATTTTATTTTTCTACAAAAACTTCCCTTAATTAATATTTTCTTGCGAAGTCCATGGCGAATTTGGTGGAAATTGCATTTTTATAGAAAATTACAGCAAAATTGAAATTTTGTAAAAAAAATTGAAAAATTGTTGTAAATTGGTATTTTTAAAAATTTCTTCAAAACTTTATTTTTCTTAAAAAAAGTCATGATGAAATTTGAATTGCACTTCATTAATTAGGTCCGTCAATATTTATCTTTATACAAAATATTATTGATAATTGCATTTTTCTATGAAACTTTTTCAAAATTGCAATTTTTGTGGAAAATAATTTTTTTTTTAAATTTTTTTCTAGTAAATTATATCAAAATTCCACTGTTCTAGAATATGTTGTTGAAATTGCATATTTTTTGAAAATGTCTGAAATTTAAATTTTCTTTAAAATTTGGTTGAAATAGTTCTAGAAAATTTCTTCGAAATTTAATTTTTCTGGAAAATTTTGCCAAAGTTCCATTTGTCTAGACAATTCAACTAAATTGTTTATCTGACAATGGATTTTGAATTGCAATCTATTATATTGTCACTTCAGTGATTAATTATGTCCTACAAAATTTAGAAAATTGTATTTTTGTAGAAAATCTTGCCTAAATTAATATTTTTTTTTGCAAACTTCATCAAAATAGCAAAATTGTAAATTAGAAGGAAATTTCATTTGTATAGAAAATTTCAGCAAAATTGCTTTTTTATAAAAACATTAATAGGAATCGAATTTGTAAAGTATTTAAATTGGTATTTTTAAAGAATTTTTTCAAAATTGAAATTTTCTATAAAATTTCGTCAAAATTGAATTTTTTGAAGATTTTGTCGAAAATACATTTTTACTCAAACATTGTTTCTAGAAAATGTAAAAATTACATTTTTCTAAAAAAAATTCATTAAAATTTAAATTTCATCGAACTTTAGTTTTTATAGAAAATTAAAAAAAAATTGTTTAGCGACAATAAATTTTAAATTGCAATTTATTAATTATGTAGAGCAAAGTTCATGCAAAATACATAGTAAATTTAGTGGAAATTGCGTTATTATGGAAAATTTCAGCAAAATTTAATTTTTCTAAAAAATTGAATAGAATTCTAATTTGTACATAATATTTTTAAAATTCACAAAAAAATCATTAAAAATTGAATTTTTCTATAAAATTTATCGAAAATTGCAATTTTCTAGAAATTTTGTTGAAAATACATTTTTATTGATTTTTTTTTGTAGTTTTCTGAGTAAACTTTATAGAAAAGGGCAATTTTTAATGTTCTTTTTTTAGAAGAATAAAATTTTGATGAAATTTTAAAAATTTTTACAAATGATCAACATTCATGAACTTTGGAAGATAATATTAATTTAGGCAAGATTTTTTAGAAAAATTCTATTTCGTAAATTTTGAAGGAATGTAATTCAAAATTAATTGTGAATTTTCGTAAAATGTTCTAGAAAATAGGATTTTTAACAAAATTAATTTCTGAGAAATTTCAAAGAATTTTCTAGAAAAATTAAATTTTGGCATAATTTTCAAGATATTCAATTTCTATAGAAATTTCGCTGAAATTGCATATTTTTGTAGAAATTTAATTTTTCTAGAAATTTTTTTTCTATAAAGGTTTTGTATATTGTTGTATGGTTGTATATTGTTGTGAGGAGCCGTATAGTTGGAAGGGTTGGGAAACCCTGATTTAAGGGAATAACAAAAAAATAGTTTTTGAAAATTTTCTAATTTTTCTTTGTAGACTTCGAAAGAGACGATAGAAACAAAAGTTTTTTTATATAGCCGATGCGGCCCATTTTCAGGCCAGAAGGCATGGCTAAATCGTCCTTAGAATTTTACGATGATCAATAATATATTCTTTATAGGGTCTCAGATCGATATTCCAATGTGTTGCAAACGGACTTACATAGTTATTATACATTTATCCTATGATATAGGTTATAAAAATATATTATTTCTCCAGAATTTTCTGTTCTGACGTCTGGAGGATTTTGTATTGTGAAACTACTGTATAGCGTGGCAAAAGTTAAATAAAACCAGCAACTATGTGTGGAAAATTCGCGATGATGATATACACATACACACTGAGACATTCTCGCACCCACCCACAAACAGTTGGCCGCACACTAACATGTTTTGGTAGTTAAGTCTTAACCAGAAACAAAACAATCCAACGAAAAAAAGCACTAGCAAAGAGCAAAGGATCTTAAATATTTTATTTTGCTCAAAAATTATGCGACTGTTGCTTACATTTCATCATAGCGTCAACAGGATTTTACATTGCCAAAAGTTGAGAGTACTAACACATTGGCACAGTTCTCCCGCAGCTGACACACATATGGGGCAGCTATGAAATTCTGCGGTTTACGGATGAAGAAGTGTCAGTTGGTCCGAGAGGAGCAGTGGGCGGGGTGGGACGGGTTTCATGCGCATAAGTGTTGGGATAATGTGGCATTTTTCGGCTATAAATGAAGGGCTCATAAATTATGTTTACATTTTAGTTATTTAGACTTTATGTTGGGATAGCACTGCTCAACGATCACCCACTCCACACGGCTCCGCATCACTTGTTTGTGCAGCTTAACTTTAATATGTTGCACATTACAGCGCAATGAAGAACTGAACAGCGTTTCACCGACAGTAGAAAAATGTTGTTAACGGGGCAAGGGTAAGTGGGGCATCATTCTGACTACTTATATGGCTTATATCTTGCGCTTTCAGGGTAATGTTTGCCAAGAGGTTGGGGAAAGCTTTTGAAAGTATGTAATTAGAGTTGGCTGCAAAAGTTTCAGTAAAATATATATAACGAAGTAAATTAAATACCGATCATATTTCCAGCTGAATTAAGATTCATGAGAAATATATCTATTTGTCCCCTTCAAAGTAATTCCCCTCGAATATAATAAATACACTTCTGCCAAAAGTTTTTCCAATCCTCGATGCACTTCAAATAATCATTTTTTGTGATCTTGTTCAGCTCCTCCTTCGATGCCGTCTTTATCTCCTCAGTCGTGGCGTAGCGTTGTCCTTTCATGGGCCTTTTCAGTTTGTGGAACAAAAAATAGTCACAGGGGGCTAGGTCAGGGGAATACAGTAACAACATTACTGTGTTGTTTTTGGCCAAATATTCGCGCACAAGCAACGATGTGTGTGCAGGGGCGTTATCATGGTGCAAAAGCCAGTTTTTGTTCTTCCACAAATCCGGGCGTTTTTGGCGGATTGCTTCGCACAATTTGCGCATAACTTGCAGGTAATATTCTTTATTGACCGTACTACCCTGTGGCAAGAAGTCATAATGCACCACGCCCCTGCAATCAAAGAAAACTGTGAGCAAAACCTTTACGTTCGACCGAACTCGAGCATCCGGCACGCTGTTCGTCCTTCGCATCTTCTCGGCCCTCTAAGAACATTTTGTACCACCGATAAACGTTGCTTTGGTCCAAGGTAGCTTCACCATATGCCACAGTCAACATTCGGAATGCGTTAGCGCATTTTATTTTGGTTTTCACACAAAATTTGAAGCAGATTCTTTGATCCATTTTCTGAAATAGATAACAAGTAAGAAAGTTTCAGTCGGGTAAACCGACTAAGGTATACCCTCACTTTGTGAGTATTGTTCGATAATATATAACATTACACCAATAAATCTGTCAATTTGTGTGGGAGGTACCGGAAGGGGTTTTTCCAAATACACCTATTTTTTGGTAAACAGTAGATTCTTAAATATATTGCATTGTGCCGAACTATAAGCGTTCATGTGCACTGGTATAATAAAGTTACGAGCTATGTAATTTTGGTATGATTTGGTCATTTTGTGTGGGAGGTACAAAAAAGGGCGGCACTATAACAGCATTACACTGTACAAATTTTCAAGTATTTGTATGCACTGGTATTAAAGTTAGAAGCCGTTTACTTTTGCTCCGAAACGGTCCATTTGTGTGGGAGGTACCAGAAGGGGCTGTACAATAATGCCCATTTTTTACCGGACTATAGGCGCTAGAAAAACATTATACTGTAGAAAATTTCAAGCATTTTTATGCACTTGTATTAAAGTTATAAGCAGTTAAATTTTGATGCAAAATGGACGGACATGGCTAAATCGTCTTAGAATTTTACGACGATTAAGAATATAGATACTTTATGGGGTCTCAGATCAATATTTAGAGGTGTTACAAACGGAGTGACAAAATTAATATACCCCCCATCCTATGGTGCAGGGTATAAAAACAAGAACAAATGGTAGGGCACGACCAAATACGTTGTTGTTGCATAGTCAACTACAGCAAAACATTCGTGTGAGTTCTTTACATTGTAAAGACTCGCGAGAGTGGAAGCTGGTGCATGGACGAGGGATGATGATTACTGATTGTCTTTTTTTGGAGATTTGTGCTTTTAGCAAACAGTTCCCGTTTAATGTTACTTGAGCTGTGCGTATATATTCTAATGATCGACTGAAGTAATCGTTGTAATAAGGCTATTGGCAATGGGAGGTTGGTGGCTCCCGAAACAGATCTGTCTATCCAACCATTACAACCACCCCCAATACATGTCACTTGCTTCATCTTTAATTTTTAACAGAGTTGTTTTCATATACTGAAAACAACTTAAACGATCTTGAGCCTAACAAAAGAGCAAAAACAATATATGTATTATAGAATTATTACCTAACTATTTATAATTATAAAAAAAGAACATATTTTTCCAATAAGAGTGATATGATTTCTTAAAAAAAAAACACACACATATTGTTAAGGAAATTCTAAAGTTTTTTATTTAATGTGAAGTACAATTAAGTTCTAAATAAAACGAACGAATTCGATGAACCCAATTTTCGAACACTTTTTCCACTAAATCAAGTCGTATGTCATGAGTGGCACGTTCAATATTGACTTGTAAGCTTGAAGGGAGTCTGGTTTATTTCGAAAGACCAATGAGTTCAAATAACCCCACAAGAAATAGTCTAATGGTGTTAAATCACAACATCTTGGAGCCGATTCAATATCACAATTTCTTGAAATAATCGCCAAATTTTTCTCGCAGCAATTCAATTGTTTCATTTGCTGTGTGGCATGTAGCCACAATCGGTCAATGATGGCTCCTAACGAGAGCTAAAATATTGCTCTTGGGTGTCAAGGTCGTAGTTCGACTGGAAAGTGTTTTTTTGGATTAAAAAAAATTGACAGCATAATTTTCAAATGTGAACGGAAAGTTTATTTTTGCTCTAGCTCCTTAACGGTACGTCGGATCATGATTGTCAATGTCGTAGGTCGACCGGAAAGTGTTTATTATGGATTTAAAAAAACGGACTTAGCGCAAGAAAGGTTGCAATTGGAGAACTATTATTTTAATAATAAAACTGAATAATTTGTAAACGTTGTTCTTGCGTATATCTCTCCATGATGAAATTGTAAACATTACTGAATACAATGACAAACAAATGACATATCATGGCATATTACAAATGGCCGAAATCATATCAACCCTATTGGAAAACCCTTTACTTCAAATAATGGTCCAAATATGAAAGGCATCTTTCAAGAAAAATGGAATTTAAAGAAAAATTTAAAACAAAAAATTTACCATATACATTTTTATCCCCTCACCTTAGAGAAGAGGGCTACGAGCCAAAAGTGTAACACATCGAAGGACTGACCTAAGACCCTAAGTATTTTCGGCGGAAATCCGTTTTGGGTCATTTTAAGTCATTTGAGCAATGTGTGTCTGTCTGCTGGCTGGTGCGCACGATAACATTCGAAAGGAGAAACCGATCGACTTCAAATTTGGTATGCGGTATATTTGTCCACTCCTTCTAGTACCTCCCTCACAAAGGGTTAACTTTTACACGCAAAGAAAAAATTCGTTACTCCCAAACGAAAAAATAGACAAACAAATTTCGTTTGTGGTTTGTGGTTTATGTTTGTCGCAAACGATTTATGTTTATCCCAAAACCCAAAGAAACGTTTATAGCAAACGGTTAGTGTACATATCGTAAATGATTTATATTTATTACAAACCCTGTGAAACGTTTGGTGCAAACGGTTATTGTGTTTGTCACAAGCAATGCCTGTTTATCCCAAACCCTGTAAAACGTTTGTTGCAAACCGTCATTGCGTTTGTCACAAGCAATGTCAGTTTAACAATAAATGAGAAGACGACTGTCGCAAAAGAATAATCTGATTGAATTATGATGTTTAATATGTTTTATAAGATTATCTTTATAATCAAAAATGTCACAATTTTTAGTAAAATATACCCGGGAGCTCTCCGACAAACAATATCTTCTAATTGAGTTGTAGACAAACTGTAAATAAGAAAGCGTGTATGTTAGAACATATTAAACATATTATGTAGTAGTCCATTGTATGGATCAAAGCGAGATGTTATCTTACCATACACTGAAAAAAAAATTGTCATAAAATTAAACAATGGCTCCAAAGACGTCATTAGTTTTTTAAAATATGTAAGTACATTTTGTACTTCAAATATAGATAATTTCAATAATATTAAGTAATTTACTTAATTTTAATAACAAAATGTACTTATTTTGAAGACTAAGGACGTCTTTGGAGCATTTCTTTAATTTTATGACAATTTTTTTTCAGTGTATATCAAACTTTTTAGTCAAAAGTGAATTTTATAGGTCAATATTCTGACCCAAAATCCTGACAATTCAAAAGTTTCCACGTCCATGAATAGAATACTAAACTACATCAGAAAATAACATGAAAAACTTCGGAAAAATCGTGTTGCAGGGTGTCATTAAAAAAAAAACAAAATTTAACTGTTTAGTGTTGAAAATATCAGCAGTTTCCAGAAGTATCCAGTTGTACGAGTATTGTGCCTGAATAAATTTATTTCACAATTACCATTAGCAGCTTCAGTACCAAAACGTCTGATGATTGATTGTTAATGATTTTAATTTGCTTATTCATAGTTTAGGCAATAGATGGTCTCAGTTTCTGTTAAAATCTATTGTTTTTGTTATTCCGGCTTTCCACAAAATATTCAATATTTTCATGCAGTACTCGATCCATTTTTTGCTATTAACTATCTGGTTATTTTCCCACATGTCTTTACTTCATTTACACATTACCTATAACATTAAATTGGAGTCCGCAGTATATTTGCGAAATATCGCACCTCCGATAATTTAGATTCTTTGGTTTAATTAATTCTTTGAATGAAATCATTTTGTGTTCACTGATAAAAATATTTTTAATTTTGCGACATACGCGCATAAATACCGAACACCACAAGCGCCAGTACAAAACTCTTTGCGTGTAGTGAAATATTGATTCTTAAATACCTTCTATACTACTTAATCGAATCTTCTGAAATTTCACACGGAGTATTAGTTTGTTAGTCGTTAACCCTTTTCTTAACCCCTTTCTGGTATCTCCTACACAAATGGACCATTTCGCACTAAAAGTTAACTGCTTATGGCTTTAATATCAGTTCATACAAATACTTGAAATTGTGTACAGTGCAATGCTTTTATAGTACCTAGAGTCTAGAGAAAAGTGGCCGTTATTGGCACGCCCCTCTTTGGAACTCAAGGTGAGGGGATACATAAGTCGGTTTACCCGACTGAACTTTCTTACTTGTTTTAATATTAATATTAAACACCTGAAAATGTCATGCGTAAAACTTCGACAAAAATTTTCTTGCATAGTTGCGCTATGCACAATAGTGTTCTTAAAATTCAGAAGTCAATACCCACATGAGCTCAATGCGAAACTAGTACAATTTCCTACCTTACGATTAGAACTTTTGCAACAACACCTATCAAACATGCATATTTCATGCTTATCCGGTTGTTGGGTGGAAAGCGTTAAGGACGCGTTTTAACACACATCCGACTTCATAAAGTCAATATTCTCATCATATGCCAGAGTAAGTGCAGCCGGAACGACGAACGGCTCCCCAACACTACACAAATTTCAACATTTTGCTGCAGTACGCGAATGTCCACATAATTCAAAATATCCCTACCTCTCTCTCTCTCTGCCGAACAAACGCACACATGTTAAGCTTATTTTGCTCGCTTTCGCAGATGAAGAACAAGGATATGCTGAGGAGAAGCCCTACCAATACAAATGCATACACTTTTGCATGTACTCGTATATGTGACCAGCTAAAGATGGATGAATATGAGACCAAATTCCACTTTCAAATAGAAACGAGAAGATTTAGGACGGGACGTGGCGAAGAGGGAACGTCTGTCTGTTGGCAACCTTGTAATATATTGCCACATTTATGCATTAAGTGTTGGGGCGTTTTGAGTACCAATGTTTGGGTATGTGTGTGTGTGTGTGCTTGTACGTATGCCTGCAAGTATGTGTGATATACTGTCTGTATGCCGATCAGGCTATGGGACTTGCAGTTGCAGTTGACTACAAACAGTTTTGTATGGCAGTGTATTCCTTTTAGTGTCATCTTAAGTTGCACACATCTTGCATTTGTATGCCGTGTCGTAATCACTTGCAATTCTCATGCATCACACACATGCTACATTACACCGCACACATACGTACACTCATCCACATCCAGTGCATGTGAGTGTGTTCAAGTCTGGCTGGGCTGGCTTGGATAATGTGGTTGTTGTTGCTGCTGTTGGCTGGCCCGAATTTAGATTGGGCCTTCATTTATCCTTTCACTCACAGCAAATGGGATATGAAAATCGCTTAAAATGAATGTATCTGTCAGTTCAAATGCTAGAGTGCGAAGTAAGTTGCTGAAGGTGTCTATCTAGGAGTCTTGGGGTGGTCCCCAAAATCCAATCTGTGTCAAATTGGGAAGGCATTCTTAATATCGACCAGAAGACAGTTTTCAAAACATTTACATGCCTGTTGAGGTTATTTTTGTAGACCTTATGAAACACAGCTGTTGTTAAGGAGGGATTAACAAATAGTTAGTAAATTTTAATAATCTTCATAAATTTAGTTGACCGTTCTAGGATGGATTAGCAAATATTTAAAAATATTAAAAAGCTTAATAGGCTTATTTAGCTTGCATCTCATTCTGAAACTTCAAACTTCATCATGCTTGCCGATTTAAGTACATTTATTTTTCGCATCACATTTTATTCAATTCAAATTTTGAAAATTTCCATTCCACCCCATTGTTTGAGATGCACTACTATATATGTATGTTGCCTTTTAATTTTTATGTATCGTTGTGATTTCTAACCGAAATTATGAAATATGTTGCGACTGTCAGATTTCGAAAATGTTCAACGACTTTGGATATGCAGTGTTGACAGTTAAAAGTAATGCTTGCGAGTATTTCAGTTAAAGGGACAGAAATATTGAAAGAGCGTCATACCTAAAATTAAAACAAGAGGGAAACAAAATTGGGGTGAATATTTAAATTACACTACTAGATAACAAAACCAGTAAGGAAAGGCAAAAGCAGCCAATAAGTGAAATTCGTCCGAGACCTTTATATGTGGTTCATATTAAAACGTGAACCGCTGTGGCAAATGTTTACAATGAGTTTATTAACATTTTATGCGCAGTTTTTTTTAAAAGGTGAAGGAAAACATATTTTTTTACTTTTTTCGGCATAACTTACAGGCATTCGTAATTTTTACTAACAATATTTATCAAAATTGTAGCCACGGTAAATCTAAACAACTTTTGTGAACTTATCAGTACAATCTGAACGTGTCTAGGTACCCTAACTAGCTTAACAAGTAAACATTATTCCTCAAAAATATTATGGCGATTTCGTTTCTAAAAAAAATGTTGCCCCGTCGATGTGAAATACTAGAAAATATTTACCCCTTTTATGTCAAAAGGATTAAGTCCCTCGAATATAACCTAATTCCAATTTTCAAATTTCAAAAATGTGTTAGAAAAGTGCAGTGAAAACAGTAAAGTAAATGCTGCACTTTTTCCAGAAACGAAATCGCCATTAGTATTTCACCATTTTGTAACAAAAAAATTTTTTGGTGTAGGCCAATATTTTTGTGGAACATATTAACTAGTGATGTCAAACGGGAAATCCCGATCCCGAAAATCCCAAGAAATCCCGATCCCGAAAAATCCCGAATCCTGGGATTTTTGAAAAATAATCCCGGGATATTTTTATAATAAAACCAGTAAGGAAAGGCTAAAGTCGGGCGGTGCCGACTATATAATACCCTACACCACTCTCGTAATATTGAATAACTCTGATATATAAATTTTGTAATTCATGCATAAATTGTTTACATAAATTTACTTTTGGGACATTTTATACTTAAATAATACCCTGTACCACAGTGTGGTGTAGGGTATAAAAACGATTGGATCTAAAGAGCCAAATCGGATGAAACATATATATGGGAGCTATAGCTAAATTTTCTTCAAATTCGGTGGTGTTGGTTCATGGATCAATAAACTCTACCATTCTAAATTTCAAAACGATTGGATGTAAAATACAGCTTCTATAGAACTAAAGGGCCAAATCGGACGAAACATATATATGGGAGCTATAGCTAAATCTTAACCGATTTTCTTCAAATTCGGCAATGTTAGTTCATGGATCAAGAAACTCTACCATTCTAAATTTCAAAACGATCGGATGTAAAATACAGCTTTTATAGGACTAAATGGCCAAATCGGACGAAACATATATATGGGAGCTATAGCTAAATCTTAACCGATTTTCTTCAAATTCGGTAGTGTTGGTTAATGGATCAAGAAACTCTACCATTCTTAATTTCAAAACGATTGGATATAAAATATAGCTTCTATAGAACTAAAGAACAAAATCGGACGAAACATATATATTGGAGCTATAGCTAAATCTTAACCGATTTTCTTCAAATTCGGCAATGTTGGTTCATGGATCAAGAAACTCTACCATTCTAAATTTCAAAACGATCGGATGTAAAATACAGCTTCAATGGGACTAAAGGGCCAAATCGGACGAAACATATATATGGGAGCTATAGCTAAATCTTAACCGATTTTCTTTAAATTCGGCAATGTTGGTTCATGGATCAAGAAACTCTACCATTCTAAATTTCAAAACGATTGGATGTAAAATACAGCTTCTATAGGACTAAAGGGCCAAATCGGACGAAAGATATATATGGGAGCTATATCTAAATCTGAACCGATTTCAACCAAATAGTGATCTTAACAGCCGCAAAATACTCTAAACTGCAAAATTTCAGAACGATCGGAGTGAAATTGCGACCTGTAGTCGACGAACAACTTTACATGGACGGACGGACGGACGGACGGACATCGTTAAATCGACTCAGCTAGTGATTCTGAGTCGATCGGTATACTTTAAGGTGGGTCTAGCTGTGTTATTTTCAGGTGTTACAAACATCTGCCGTGAAACAAACTTATAATACCCTGTACCACAGTGTGGTGTAGGGTATAACCAGTAAGAAAAGGCAGAAAGTCGGGCGGGGCCGACTATATCATTGCGATAATAATTTGGTATGATTGGTAAATGGGTAGGAACATATTCTCTATTTCTGAACAGATAATCGCTAAATTAAGGGATATTCGTTCCAAAATTGAGAAACATCTTTCTGGAAAATTTTAATGAACATATATATGGAGGTTATATATATATCTGAACCGATTTTTCCTGAATACTCATTCATGTAAAAATACCTCTTGCTGTCGAATTTCGTACTGATCGGATATAAAATACAGTCTCTACAGCGCTTACATGTTAAATCGGGGGTAACATATATATGGGGGCTATATCTAAATCTGAACCGATTTTCTCCGAATTTGGCAGTATTCCTTCATGTAATAAGAAACCTCTTTCTGCCGAATTTCGCACTGATCGGATATAAAATACAGTTTTTACAGCGCTTACAGGTCAAATCGGGGGTAACATATATATATAGGTGTTATATCTAAATCTAAACCGATTTCTTCCAAATTTAACAGTGTTCATTCATATAATAAGAAAACTCTGTCTGCCGGATTTCATACTGTTGGAATATAAAATAACATTTTTACAGCGCTTATATGTCAAATCGGGGGTAACGTATATATGGGGGCTATATGTAAATCTGAACCGATTTCTTCCAAATTTAACAGTGCTCATTCATATAGTAAGGGACCTCTTTCTGCCGAATTTCAGACTGATCGGATATAAAATAAAGTTTGTACAGCGCTTACATTTCAAATCTGGGTAACATATATATGGGGGCTATATCTAAATCTGAACCGATTTTAACCAAATTCAATAGGGATCGTCCTTGGACCAAAAAAAATATATGTGTAAAGTTTCGTCGAGATCGGATCTTAATTGCGACCTGTACTTTGATTACAAGAATACATGCACAGACGGACAGACGGACATAGCTAAATCAACTCAGAAAGTGATTCTAAGTCGATCGGTATAATAAACGATGGATCTGTTTCTTCTCCTTTTGGGTGTTACAAACAAATACACAAAGTTATAATACCCTGTACCACAGAGTGGGGTAGGGTATAAATATATGAAGTTTTCTCGTATAAAAATAAAATCTGTTGAAAATTTAAACTAATGAAGCAAATTGTTAACATCAAAAAACATTGACAAAATCCGGTGAAATTAGAAATTTGGAGAAGAATTACCAAATATATCATAAATTTAATTATAAACAAGTAAACTTAAGACAAAAACACAAATGGAGTTTGTGTCCCACAAAACGAAGAACATTGTATTATATTCTTTCAACTTTATGAAAACTCCTAATATAAAATCTGATTTGGGTCGACACATCGATTTGTTTCTCATAAAAACTGATTTCTCAAGTTGAAAAATATTTTTCGTGGTTTAATGATAGAAAATAAAAACATCAATAATAATTCAGACGACGAACTGAAGTTGGACTAAAATTATTCCATAGCTAAGATGTTGTGAAATATTTATTGATTTATATGAATTACAATACAAAGTAAATTTATATTCTAAATATGTGGTCCAAGGAAATACCCTGTGGCTAGAGTTTGCAGAGACAGACCAGAGCCTCTGGTGGGAATCGAACCCACGACCCCCAAACTCATAGGCGAGCACGCTACCAACTCACCTACTGGGGCGCTCATATTGTGAAATATTTTAATAAAAGTTAGTATTTTTAACAAAAGTTAATTTATGCTTTAGCTGTTTTTATCCTGATTCAAATTAAATTAAAACTGAACTAAAATGTTTGTATTCCATTTCGAAATATCACATTATTAAGAATGAAAAATCCCGATTTATCCAGAAAATCCCGATTTATCCCGAAAATCCCGGGATATCGAAAAATTTTGGGATCCCGAAAAAATCCCGTGATTTGCAATTTAAAAATCCCGAATCCCGGGATTTGTGAAAACCAATCCCGTTTGACATCTCTAATATTAACACTGTAGCTCCCCCACATAACTGTAATTAGTTGCCCGATTTTAAAAATCGTAAAAAAACCCGCTTAAATTGGGGAGGGCGGTGATGAAATGTTCTACAAAAATGTAGGCCATACAATTTTACTATATATGTTAGAACACACCAAAGCCCAAAAATTAATACAAGGTGGCGCAAAAGTAATCCTCCTATCAGAAAATGCTATAAATTTTGCGATTGGCCCCTAATGTCAGTTCTGTTTTGACATTTGTGACATTAAAAAGCACGTTAATAAACAATGTTACGCTACACTGCTCCAGAACGCGGAATATTGCTGACTATTTATTTGACCAATAATCGGTCGGTGACTTTGGCACAGATTTCCTGGCCGTCCAACGCCTACTGGTGAAACACTGCGACGTTTAGCCGCTCGCCTCGAAGAGACAGGCACAACACGAGATGCTGCCAGGAGTGGCAGACCCCGGAGTAGCCGTTCTGCAGAGAATATTGCTGCTGTAGCCGAGGATGTCATGGAAGCGCCGTCGACATCGACCAGACGACGTGCCACGCAAATGGGTATCAGTCGACGGTCTCTACAGCGAATTTTGGTACAAGATTTGAAGATGTTTCCGTGCAAAGTCCAGACGGTGCATCAGCTGTTAGCTGCTGACCGCCAATCGCGTCTAACATAACATCGAAAGGTTAATTTTGCGCCACCTGTTACAAACACCCAAATAATCAAATTCCAGTCAAAAACCTTCCTTGCCCTGTTCGTGCAGCAATGTTGGTTATACGACCTAGTGATCGAAGCACTAGGTTAGGTTAGGTTAGGTTAGGTTGAAGAGAGGAGACGTTTAGACGTCTCATGTCCATGGACATACACTTAAGCCAGTGGTTCGGCCTGTTGTGCGCTCCTTATTTATGATCTTTTTATACTTCACGAGTTACAGAAAATCGGTACTAGACACGAATTTTCTCAGTATCTTCCAGTCATATTCTCTGAGATGAGTCAAGTCTGGTAATATGTCGGACCCGAAATGTTGGGATCTTGCATGTGTGAAAGCCGGGCAGTGACACAGAAAATGTTCCATCGTTTCGGTGTTTTCTCTGCATGCCCTGCATTCGTCGTTTCCTGCTAGTCCTATGCGATGAAGATGTGCTTGTAAGCTTGAGTGTCCCGTTAGAACACTCATCATCTTACTAATATCGATCTTGTTTAGTTTCAGAAGACTTCTTGTTTTCTTTTCATTTGGGTCACCCCAGAGTATCTTTGCAGTTGCTCCTACTTTTGCGCTATTCCACACAGTTTTGTGAGCCATCACTGCCCAGTGCTTCAACTCATTTTTCGTGGTTTCGAAAGGTTTCCAATTTTTCAAGTTTATTACTTGAAGTTCTCTGCCCTTTGAAGCCAAGTTGTTTGCCCGTTCATTTCCAATCGAATCGAATCGAATCGATCGAAGCACTAGGTCGCGCCCTTTTTGGTACCTTCCACTCAAATGGACAATTTTCAACCAAATGTTAATAGCTTATAACTTTATTACCAGTACATACAAAGACTTGAAATTTTGTTCAGTGTAATGGTTGAATAGTACCTACAATCACGCTCATTTTGGTACCACCCACACAAATGGACCATTATGGACCATTTTGTACCAAAAGTTACCAGCTTATAACTTTGCTGGCAGTGCATACAAATACTTGAAATTTTGTAAAGTGTAATGCTTTTATAGTACCTATAGTCCATAGAAAAATAGGGTTATTGGTACGCCCGTTTTGGTACCTCCCACACAAATGGACCTTTTTGTACTAAAATTTAACAGCTTTTAACTTTAATACCAGTGCGTACAAATACTTGAAATTTCGTACAGTGCAATACTTTTATAGTACCTAGAGGCACCTTTTGGTACCTCCCACACAAATGAAGGATTTTACACCAAAAATTAAATTGATAATAATTTAATTAAAACACAAAAAATAAATAAATTTACTAATATTTTTTGGGGCACAAGGTGAGGGGATTCATAAGTCGGTTTACCCGACTGAACTTTCTTACTTGTTTGCACCAAAATTTAATAGCTTATAACTTAAATACTAGCATAAGTACACAAGACTTGAAATTTTGTACAGTGTAATGGTTTTAGTACCTACAGTCCAGCGGAAAATGGACGTTATAGCCATGCACCTTTTGGTACCTCACAAAGGCACCATTATGTACGAAAGGTTTACAGCTTATAACTTTAATACTAGTACCTACAAATACTAAACATTTTGTGCAGTGTAATGTTTTTGTAGAACCTACAGTTTGTCGAAAGATGGGCGTTATTACCACCCCCCTTTTGGTACCTTCCACACAAACGTACTATTTTGTACAAAAAGTTGACAATATCAATACATAAATATACTCAAAATTTTTGCAATTGTAAAGCTTTTATAATTCCTACAGTCCGGCTGAAATGGGAGTTCTGACCACACACGTTTCTGTACCTCTCATACAAAAATAGATGAGACATACCAAAATTAAATAGCACATAATATTAGTACCAGTGCATATTTACATTGCTCACAAAGTGAGGGTATGGTATAACTTAGTCGGTTTACCCGACTGAAATTTCTTACTTGTTAGTATAATAGATTTATATTGAGTTTAAAACATGGCTAGAATTCATACCTTGATATATAATTATATGCGTTTCTAAATTAATTCTCTCGTGATTTTACAAAATTGAAAACATAATCTCATAGGGTGGTATTTGGGCTGACGAAAGTACGGATGTCAGCATGGTTGGCGGTAAACCGACTAGAGAAGCAATATTGACACCGGGATGTTTCTAACTTGCAGTATATTCTTTCCTTTACGGTATTCAGAACTGTTTTCGATTCATTCTTTATTTTGCTACCTATATTCTGTATTCGACATAGACATATTTCTTTTTGTAAGAACACGCCCCTGAGCACAGACGTAATTATAGGTAGCATTGGAGAGAAAATTATAGTGTCTGTGGTAAAGCGGGTCGTTACAATTTTTCACTAACAATATTTAGCAAAATTGTAGCCACTGTAAATCTAAACAACTTTTGTCAACATATCAGTACAATCTGAACGTGTGTAGGCACCCTAAATATCTTAAAAATACCACATTGTACCTCAAAAATATTAGTATTTCACAATTTTGTAACAAAAAAATATTTTTTGGTGTAGGTATGTTCAGCAAATTTATAGAAAATATGAAGGCCAATATCGTTTTTGACCGTTCTTTTGGTTTTTGTGATAAGTTTTGGGCTTTGGTGTGTTCTGATACATATAGTTCACTGTTGGTCCACTCCTTCGGGTAACTCCTGCACAAAGGGTCAAGATTTAGTTATTTAATAACTTCTATACTAATTGTCAGAATATTTCACATCGCCACATTTATTACACTATGCAACAAAAATTTTGTCCAAGGGATGTGAATAACAGTTTCTGGTGCAATTTGGTGTCACAAACACGAAAAAAATATTAAAAAAAATTTTTAGGGTAAATATTTTTTTAATTATTTTTTAAAATTTTTAAATCAGCTTTCATGGAAAGTACATTTAGTATTTGGACCATAATTTTTCAAGTATAGGCCTGATTGAGCCGTGTTATGCCTTAAATTAGAGGTACTTGTGACATATGCAGCAAATATCGCTTTCACGTAGAATCTTTGGTTTAGTAACAGTCGTCAAAAATAAGAGAAAAAATGATTTTTTAAAAAAAAAAAACACTTTTTCCTAGTACAAAAAAAAACCATAAAAAATAGAAAAAAAAGTCGAAAAAATGTTATCACATTTTTAAAAAGCCAGCATGCTAACGAATAAAACTCTGTTAATTTGAAAAAAAATCTATGGATAGATGTAAAAGTTATGAGCCATTTTGTAAATGTTAGGCAAATTCCAAAAAATCTTGTTTCATATTTTTCCAGTTTTAAATGATGTTTTTGCTTATATTGAATTCGCCATATGTGAGAGGATTATGAGGATTGATGTCAGACATTATAAAATTATAGGGAGGACGAGGTTTTATGGCCGTTCGTTACCCTCCATAAAACATGATATGCAATGTGAGAGCTTTATTGGATGAGATCCGCACAGGTAGAGGGTCAGGTACGAGGTTTCCATTCAGTTACGCCTTTTAGGGGCATGGACTTCCCAGTCGTATATACAGGTAGTAAAATTATATGTACGCAATACAAAGTAGTACGCGGCAGTTCTGAAACTATTGGGTTTCTACGTTCGAAGCAAACTATATGTCAGCTACAGGTACTGCAACTTATGTGCCTTAAACCCGGAATTTATGAATGACATTTCTTATTAATAAATTAGTGTAATTCAGCGCCTTAAAGAGATATATAGATTTTCTGAAAAATATTACAAAGTTATATTTCGAAGTATGAGTAAAAGGCAAAGAACTTTTCAATGTGTAAATGATCCCGACAATATCGTGTGCGTTTAGTAAAATAATAGTAGAAATATATGTGTAATATTTTGGTATACGAGTTAAAAATATGAACGAACCGTGGACACCTAGTATTTTGTGTAATACTTTAAAATTAATGTATTACAATGTTTTGTGGAATAAAAAGTTTTCATTTCAGACTTCACGTGCAATTTGGAATGCCAATGATTTGGAGACAACCATTCATTCACGAGACGGACTGCTATTTTTGTCTAAGTTAATAGATTGAAAAATCTGCCACTTTGGCAGTTGCACATTCGGAAACAATACCAATTCCCAAGTGCCCAGGTATAGCTAACATCCGAATTACGGAAACATCATCAAGTTCAACTGAGTACTCAACTCTGAGCGATTCAAGTTTGAGTCAGAAGTCATCGCTTTTAACTCAGTTTCAACTCTTTGATCTAGTGAGAGATTCGGAACTGACCAAAGATAAGGCAGAACTACTTGCATCTCGGATGAAACAGTACAATATTATGGCCCCAGATGTTAACATATCATGTTAAAGAGTCCGTGATATACCTTACAAACAATTTTATACAACTGTGGATAACACATGATTTTTCAAGGACATTCCCGTTATTTGTTGACAGCAGTAAAGAAAGTTTGAAAGCAGCACTTTTACACAACGGAAATCAGAAACCGTCTATTCCAATTGCTCATGCTGTCTACACTAAGGAATCATACGAAACAATGGCTAAATTTATAAAATGCATAAAATATGAACATGACTGGAAAATCTGTTGCGATTTAAAAGTAGTTGGTATGTTATACCTCTGGGATAGCCGTGCTCGCGAAAATTATTACAGAAGAAAGGAATGGCCAACAAGAAAACACATTACATTGGGTGAAAACCACATCAAATACACACCTCTGGTCCAAAAAGAAAACATTATTTTGCCACCACTGCATATTTAGCTGGGGCTCTTTAAAAATTTTTTAAAAGCCTTAAGGAAAGATGGCATTTCACTCTCATATTAAAAAAGTTTATTTAAAAGTCTTTCTTTTCAAAAAATCGAAGAAGGCGTTTTTGATGGGCTTACAATAAGGAGTCTGATGAAAGATGTAAATTTCGAATCATATTTGACGTCGGATGAAAGTGCAGCATGGAGGTCGTTTAAGCGTGTGGTTTAAAATTTCTTTGGATCCAATAAAAGCCCGCAATAAGAAACAATGTATTCTTCTAACTTATTTTTTGCTTTATGTATTCCAACAGGTGTAAATATGAAAATGCATTTCTTGCATTCTCATTTACACTTTTCCAATGATTAATGATTTGTTAAAAAATGTTGAAAAAATTGGCAAGAAATATATTTTTCTATATATATGTATATAACACATATGTATGTATTCTTCTAACTTATTTTTCGCTTTATGTATTCCAACAGGTGTAAATATGTCCCTCAAAATTAATTTCTTGCATTCTCATTTAAACTTTTTCCCCGAGAATCTTGGCGACGTAAGTGACATACATGGCGAAAGGCTTCACCAAGAAATGAAGTCCATCGAGCGGAGTTACCAAGGGCACTGGGATGAAAGAATGATGGGAGATTATATTTGGTTCCTCATTAGAGAACCCGATTCCGAATACTACAAACGTCAACAAAGAACTCACAATTACTTCTAATGAAACTTGTACATGTAAATAAACTCAAGTGTACATAATATAAATAAAAGTAATAAATAAAATCGCTATTTAAACAGAAATTAAAAAAAGGTTTTTGAAATTCTCTTAGGGCTAAAGGGCTATAATTTCTACATTTATCCATCAATTTTTTTCAAACAGGCATTATTTTCTTCGCTAGGATTAAATAAATTAAATAGGATTCGCAAGGTGTTAAATCACAAGATCTCGGTGGCCAATTGTGATCACCTCTTCGAGAAATAACACGGTCCGGAAATTTTCCCGTAACAGAGCAATGGTTTCGTTGCTTGTGTGGCACGTAGCGCCGTCTTGTTGAAAGTAAACGTTGTCCAGATCAATATCATCCAACTCCGACCATAAAAATTCAGTAATCATCTCTCGATAGCGCAGTCCATTCACCGTAACTGTTGATCCAACCTCATTTTCGAAAAAGTACGGTCCAATGACCCCGCCGGACCATAAACCGCACCAAACAGTCACACGTTGAGGATGGAGAGGCTTCTCAACAATAACTCTTGAGTTTTCCGAGCCTCAGATCCGACAATTTTGCTTGTTGACGTAGCCACCGAGGTGGAAATGGGCCTCATCAGTCAAGATGATTTTTCGATGATTTTCGATTTTTCGAATTTTAATAATTTCAATGCGTTGTTGAATCGTGTATCGTTCCATTTTTAGTAATGGCGTAGTTTCTACTTGTCAAATGTCAATGAATAAAAGCTTCAAAAGTGACAGCTACCGGGTGATTCAAAATAACACCTCTTGTTGGAAAACCCTGTATAATATTGAAAAGTGTTTGTTTGTTCCAAATGTAATGTATTCCAATTCAAATATTTAAAAAATTAGGATTTGTGCAATGCCCGCCTGTCTGTCTGTTGATATGGATTGAAAATGAACCATGTCGTTTAATGTTTTGGTATAGATTCCCTATATTAGAAGAGGATATACAATTTGTATACAAGTGTAAATATCCTAGACTTCGATATGTTATTCTTTTCTCAGAGCAAATGATATAAACTAAATTTTTCACCGTTTTTTCATCTCTTAAAGTATCATATTACAATTCTTATTTTAATTTGCTAATTTCTTTAATCATTTTGGCTATGTCCGTTAGTCAGTCTGTCTGTATGTTTATGTTTCTGGTGGAGGAGTGTCTGGTTGTCTTCGTATTTGACATTTAAGCGCTATATAATTTGTATTTTAAATACGATAATTGTGGAATTTATCAGAGTAAAGTTTCTTGATCAAGAACAAACACGGCCTAAATTGAAGAAAATCGGTTCATTGTGTGACTTTGTGTGGGAAGTTCTGAAAGAGGAGTAAGAATCAGGTCACCGAACACAATACCGCATAGAAAATTTAAAATTTATTTAATATATATTCTGAAAATAAAATTTCCGCCATACATTCTAAGGATATTGTTGTTACTTCTGCATTTTATAACACTTTTGGTCTGTGGTAAATGTTGTACATACCCTCGTCCAATAGTGTGAGGTTATAGCTATTAAAATCCTAACTAAAGTGTTACAAAGTACAAACATGTATTTGCCCCTTACGGACATATACCCACAACATTCCCACGGTTTACGACATTTCGATTACATAAAATTTTGATGAATGCTCCATCAACACGTCAGGTAGAAGAACAATTGAGTGACACACCAAACGAATCGTGCTCTAACCTTCTCAGTCCTCAACAACATTCTGTCACTAGGTAAGCTTTCGACCAGAATGACCATTCGAGGATAATCATATTACCCCGAGCGGTCGGGCGCACATTAAACCAACCACAAAAGTAGTATTAGACCGTAGAAGGTTTATTAACACGATTTGTTACTTTAATGACACTTGTCAACAGTTCAAAATCGAAAAAATGTCAAATAGATATACATGGAGTCAGATGAACTCTGCAAAATGTTTGGCAAAACAACCCCTTTCAACCCTTCAAGAGGCCATACGAGTATCAATAGCCATTGGCTGTGTGGACATTAGGGTGGCTGGTAAAATGGTTAGACAGTTCATAGTCTGGCAAATTATGTACTCAAGCTGTAAGATAACACATACTCGTATTTATAAAATGGTAGTAGTTAGTTCACCCTAGTGTTTGTACACATTACGTCGAGTGTCATGACTGAAGACAGAGAGACGTGTATTCCACTTTTACTTTTGTTTGCAAATGTGAGTGTCACACATTCGTCATCGATGTGACAACAGTAACAAATGATATTTGTTCCTTTTGATACAAAACTCCAGCCCCAAAAGCAACAACAATAACAAGGATAACAGCATGAACTACGGAAGTAGCAGCGAAGACAAGACAAGATGAGGAAAGCGGCAGGAGCAGCAGGAACAACAGGTAGAAAGTAAATCTACTTAACAAATAAACATTGATTAATTTGTTGACACAACATCAGAATGGTTACATACTCACACAGAGGTATACACACTTTTAGACAGTCAAACAGACTGACTCAACGACTGACCCCGCAGTAACAAAAACTAGAACAATACTACTGACTTCCCTATCCCCAAAAGGCCAGGACAAGTCCCGACTCTATCTCAGGAACCTTTGTCACTGTTTTTCAGCTAAAGACAAATTTTTTCAATTTAATTTTGTTCTACATAATATAAAGAAATTCCATATAAATTCCACAAAACTTTGAATGCTACTCCTGAAATGCTATCCTCCGTGTATTACTCTGAGCTTGCGTGGCGTGTTATGCCTGCACGCTGTAAAATATTGTCCCAAGCATATTCTGCCTGAAATATACATATGTTTAAGGTACACTCTAAATATATAATAATTGACACACACAAATATTATATGTTTGGGATGATATAGTTCTAAACAAAACTATGAGCCCATCAAAATATTTTTATACCCTCCACCATAGGATGGCGGGTATATTCATTTTGTCACTCCGTTTGTAACACCTCTAAATATTGATCTGAGACCCCATCAAGTATATATATTCTTAATCGTCGTAAAATTCCAAGACGATTTAGCCTTGCCGCCTGTCCGTCCTTCCGTCCGTCTGTTGTAATCATGCTACAGTCCGTAATAATAGAGCTAGGTTGATCAAATTTACTAGAAATACTTCTTATAGTTGCAGGTCATTTGGGATTGCAAATGGGCCATATCGGTCAATGTTTTGATATAGCTCCCCTATAGAGGTCGCTCCAAAATACGGTTTTTGAGCCATAGATTCCGCAATTTTTTTAAACAATTTTGCTGAAACTTTGCAGTTTGTATTATAATTTGACAACAATTTATCACAGCAAAAATTTTACAAATCGGTTCATATTTTGTTATAGCCACCCTATAGAAGTCGCTCCAAAATAGACGTATTTAAGCCATAAAAACCATATTTTCTAAGCACTTTAACTGAATCTTTGCAGTTTGTATTTAATTAAGACAAGAATTCATTGTAGTAAAAAATGGTTTAAATCAATTTATATTTTGTTATAGTCCACCTATAGATGTCGCCCCAAAAAGGCTTTAAGCCATTAACACCACATTTTCTAAGAAATTTGGCTAAACTTTGTAGCTTATATTCTCTTTTGGCAAGAATTAGTCTCAATAAAATGTATACACATAAAATTTTATTTCTTTGTAGTCCCTGTGTAGATGTAGCTCTCAAAAAATTTTTTTAAAAATAAATACCACATTTTTCAGGTGAAGAGTTTGGCTAAAGAATATGCGGCCTAAAAATTGCAGCGTTCGTTTTTTTTTAATAATTTACTCAAACAATAAATGATTTGCTCCATATCCCAAGATTTTTCCAGTACTAAAAATGAATGCAATCCATGGTATGTAAGATTCGGCATGGCCGAACTTAACGCTTTTACTTGTTTTTATTTGGATCTAATATTTCCGAAACAAAGATTAAATTGAATTATGGTATGTTGGCAATGTATCAAGTTTTCTGTTTTCCAAACTATCCCCCTTAAATTGTAAAACGTATAATCTTTCGTAACTATAAATTGTATTGATGGATTGACAAAAAATCTAAATCTAGGAAAAACTAACTTAAATTCGACCATTATTATACCCTCCACCATTGGATGGAGGTATACCAACTTTGTCATTCCGTTTGCAACACCTTGAAATATTGATCTGCGACCCCATAAAGTGTATGACCGCCGTGAAATTCTAAGACGATTGAGCAATGTCCGTCTGTCTGGCTATTGAAATCACACTGCAGCCCGTGATAATAGAGCTAGGTTGATCAAATTTGGTAGAAATACTTCTTACAGTTGCAGGTCGTTTGGGATTGCAAATGTCGTTCCAAAATACGGTTTTTGGGCCATATATTCCACATATTTAAAGCAATTTTGCTGAAACTTCGCGGTTTGTATTCTATTTTGACTAGAATTCATCACAGTAAAAATTTTGCAAATCGGCCCATATTTCGTTATAGTCACCCTATAGAGGTCGCTCCAAAAGAGCCTTATTTAAATCATAAATACCACATTTTATAAGCATTTTAACCGAACCTTTACAGTTTGTATTTTATTGAGACAAGAATGCATCACAGTAAAATATTTTTAAATCAGTTCGTATTCTGTTATAGTCCACCTATATATGTCGCCCCCAAAAACGCTTGTTTAAGCCATGAACACCACATTTTCCAAGCAATTTAACTGAAACTTTGCAGTTTGTATTCTATTTTGGCAAGAATTCATCTAAAATTTTTTGAATATTTGCTTCAACAAAATGGATGGTTTGAGGATTTTGCTCCATATCCAAAGATTTTTCCAGTAATAGAATTTAATACAATCCATGGAGAGTATATACACTGAAAAAAGTGTACCGAAAATCATTTAAATTTTCTTAACTTTTAAGATATTTTCTTTGATTTGGCTCCAAAGACAAAGACTATTAAAATTAGTACATCTTGTACTACAATTAAAGTCATAAATCATCTTTAAATCAGAACATCATACGTCTTTGAAAAAATTACGCCTTATACTTCGATGAAAGACTTCACATTTTTAAATCTATTACGCCTTGGAATTCGATGAAAGACTTCACATTTTTAAAACTATTATGTTTTAATCTATATGTTTCGTAAAACATTTTTATACCCTACACCACACTGTGGTACAGGGTATTATGACTTTGTGCATTTGTTTGTAACACCTAAAAGGAGAGGAGATAGACCTATTGTTTATTATACCGATCGACTCAGAATCACTTTCTGAGTCGATTTAGCAATGTCGGTCTGTCTGTGTGTCCGTGTGTCCGTCTGTCCTTGTATTCTTGTAATCAAAGTGCAGGGCGTATTTATGGTCCGATTGTGATGAAATTTAGCATAGTGCTCTTTTTTGGCCCAAGGACGATCCCTATTGAATTGGTTAAAATCGGTTCAGATTTGGATATAGTCCCCATATATATGTTTCATCTGATTTGACATGCAAGCGCCGTAGAAACCACATTTTACATCCGATCTTTATGAAATTCGGCAGAGAGAGTTTTATTATTACGTGAATGAACACTACCAAATTCGGAGAAAATCCGATCAGATTTAGATATAGCCCCCATATATGTTTCACCCGATTTGGCATGTAAGCGCTGTAGGAACTGTATTTTAAGTCAGATCAGTACGAAATTTGGCAGAGAGTTCTCTTATTACATGAATAAACACTGCCAAATTCGGGGAAAATCGGTTCAGATTTAGATATAGCCCCCATATATATGTTTCACCCGATTTGACATGTAAGCGCTGTAGAAACCGTATTTATCATCCGACCTGTACGAAATTCGGCAGGGAAAGTTCTCTTATTACATGAATAAACACTGCCAAATTCGAGGAAAATCGGTTCAGGTTTAAACATAGTCCCAATATATATGTTACACCCGATTTGACATGTAAGCGCTGTAGAAACCGTGTTTTATATCCGATCAGTACGAAAATCGGCAGAGAGTTTGCTTATTACATGTATGAACACTGCCAAATTCTTATCGCAATGCCCATTATCGTATTGGTAGGTAGGTGTAGGGTATTATATAGTCGGCCCGCCCGACTTTCTGTCTTTCCTTACTGGTTATATTTGATAAAGACGTAAAATTTCTGAAAATTGCAATATCTGAAAACGATAAGCAGTTATTTCAATTGAACAACATAATATAAAAAACAATCTTGGTGTAATAGAATTTACCAAAAGGAATACATATTAATAGAATGTACATATCGCACCTGTTCAACAAAAGGGTAACAACTCAAAATTAACAAGTAAATCGTTAAGTTCGGCCATCCCGAATCTTATATCCACCATGGATAGCATGTGAATGGCTTCGGACACAAATAAAGTCAAATTATTCGTTGACATATGTGGTTTTTGTTGTGTTAAGAAGTAAAATGTAGGGGACTTTGTATGGGGGCTAATCAAAACACTATAGCTACCGTTGTTCGTGTGAAAGGTTCTATACAAAATTTATCTTAGAATTTTAAGACGATTAAGAATATATATACTTTATGGGGTCTCAGATCAATATTTAGAGGTATTACAAACGGAGTGAAAAAAGGAATATACCCCCATCCTATGGTGGAGGGTGTAAAAACAATTCAGTAGAGGCCAAAAGCTGCTTCTGTTAATATTAGCTGCTTTCTTTTCGTCCCGTATATACGTTTACCCATACAAAATAAACGTATATGCATTTAAACAACCTTTTTATCCCCGGTAATAAAAACGGGGATATCAAGTTTCTACGGATAACAATTTTAACTAGGCAGCACTTTTTGTATGTGACATTTTGCAAAAAAATATGAACAAAAAATAAATTTTTAAAATTTTAACAAAGCAGATTGTTTTCGGTGATTTTTTCGTTCGAACGGTGAGAAAAATTGTAAAAAACATCATTAACGTGTAAAACTATTAGCCCGCGTCGTTCCTTAGTAGTGATTTCAGAACATCAAATGTGCACCTTGCTTAAATATGTTACATCGTTCCAATTAAATTTGGTATGAGGTATGTATGTAGGAATGTGTAACATAAATCTTGTGTAACATAAATTTTAAATAAATAAATAAAATTTGCGACAACTGTGTTCGGAGTATTAGTAACTGAAAGTAATAGAAATATGTAACATTTATAGGGATATAATTTATTTTATTACAAATGTAATGAACATACCTTCCCTCATAAGAAAGAATATATTATCAAAGTGCTTCCAAGTATACTCTATTAACCGGCAAGATCTTCTTTTCGTGCCGTATATACGTCTACTATGTACGGGATGAAAAGAAAGCGGATATTATTGATATAATAAATTATGTCAGAAAATATGAAGATATATTTTTAAAGATATTCTATAATTCGGTTAAAATAAATTTTTTGGAAATTAATATTTACGAAAACATTCTTTGTCTTCTACTGAAATTTTTTAAATTTTAAGTCCTTAACCTTTTGTGGTACAGGTGTGATATGTAAATATTGCTTACTCATAAATTAATACTTGTTCACATCAATATTTTTGTATCGCTTCGAAATTATTTAATCTGACATATCGTTAGCAAAGCATGCAAATATGCTAAGTCCAGTTTCAAAAAGTTTACAGAAGGAAGAAACATTTTTTAACTGTTTCTATTTAATATAATTGTCTTTCTGCAAATACGTGAATGATCTTCTATTTGTTCCGCTTAAATATCAATAATTGTTAATTATAATTATCCGTTTTTATACAGACATCACATGTTTTGCATTTTTGTGTGAACTTAGAATATTTGAATATCACTGCACAAAGCATAATGGTGTTTTCTTTTTTCTAGATGTTTTATTTTTGAATCTTCTATCATTCTATAAAAAATCCCTATTTTCATAAAATTAGATTTAGCAAATTGGCATATTTAGTTAATGATATTCTATTTAATGCACAAAATAAAAATAATATTTTATTTATTCAGTATGGAAATATTTGAACTTTACTTCGACAGCGGAAAAACAACGTTCGATTGTTCATTGTTCCGACATCGGCTTTATTCCGTTCTTTCTTGAATACATACATACACTCATTTACGGTCTTTTTTCGTTGTTTTGCCACTACTCTGAATATCCGAAAGAGATTTGACGACTCTTTTTTGTTAACATTGCGCGTAACTACTACGCACACATTTTGTAATCTACCACTGAGACAAATCTCATCGTCGTATGAGCAGCCAATCGATATTTCCAGATACATAATTTATTTTCGACTACCTGTGATACACTGCCGACAAACAGCACCACTCGCATAAGCGCACACAACGTTTCTCTACACGGGGCAAAATCGCCTTTTTTGATATGTTTGAATCGAAAGGAAATATATTTGGAACACAAATTTTTAAATATTATGTATTTCTGAGCAAATAAATTTTATTTGAAAATCAATAAAATATATTTGGAACTCATATATTAATATGTTACAACATATAATATTTGCGAACTAAATTTCTCAAATAAAATATGTATTTTAATACAAATAAAATTATTGTTTAGGAATTGCTTCAAATATATTTTATTTAAAAAATATTTTCGAAACTTTTGTTGAATTTTTCGAATTTCAGTTTTAATTTTTTTTTGGTTTCGAATAGAACCTCCCAGTTATGATACCAAATGCAGCATTAACTTATGTTTTATATCAATCATTCAAAATTTCTGAGTATTCCAAGCCATCATTAGTTGTCAATCCTCCAAGTAATATATTTCGATCGAAGATTATACGATTTCAATTTTTACGACTGAAAATTTTCTAAAAAATTAGGTTTGAATTACTGAAATATTAAACACAATTTAGGTATTTTCTGAATACTTAAATGCAAATAATTATTTGCTTCGGAAAACAATCGTCCAAAGTAAACACATATTGCGATGTAAACAAAGATTTGTTTAGAACAACATCTTCCCAAATATAAATTTGTTTGTGTGTACCAAATACTATATGTTTAGAGTGTACCCTAAACATATATATGTTTCAAGCCGAATATGTTTGGGACAATATACTACAGAAGCGATTTTTTTTCAGCGTGTACGACCGCTCAACAAGAATTGATTACAAACCAGTAAGGAAAGGCAGAAAGTCGGGCGGGGCCGACTATATAAAACCCTACACCTCCCTAACAATGCGATAAAGGTCCTGGCGATAATAATTTGGAATAATTGGTAAGTAGGCAGGAACATATTATCTAATTCTGAGCCGATAATCGCTAAATTAAGCAATATTCGTTCCTAAATTGAGAAACATATTTTAGGAAAATATTAATGATCGGAAGTAAAGTACAACTTCTATAGCGCGTTAATACCAAATCAGGAGGAACATATATATGGAGGTTATATATAAATCTGAACCGATTTTCCCTGAATGCTCATTCATGTAAAAAGACCTCTTTCTGTAGAATTTCGTACTGATCGGATATAAAATACAGTCTCTACAGCGCTTACATGTCAAATCGGTGGTAACATATATATGGGGGCTATATCTAAATCTAAACCGATTTCCCTCAAATTTGGCAGTGTTAATTCACGTAATGAGAAACCTCTTTCTGCCAATTTTTTTACTGATCGGATATAAAATACAGTTTCTACAGCGCTTACATGTCAAATCGGGGGTAACATATATATGTGGGCTATGTCTAAATCTCAACCGATTTCTCTCAAAATTGGCAATATTAATTCACGTAATAAGAAACCTCTTTCGGCCGAATTTCGTACTGATCAGATTAAAAATACACTTTTTACAGCGCTTACATGTAAAATCGGCGGTAACATATATATGGGGGATATATCTAAATCTGAACCGATTTTCTCCGAATTTGGCAGTATTCCTTCATGTGGAAAGAAACCTCTTTTTGCCGAATTTCGCACTGATCGGATATAAAATAAAATTTTTACAGCGCTTACATGTAAAATCGGGGGTAACGTATATATGGAGGCTATATCTAAATCTCAACCGATTTCTTCCAAATTTAACAGTGTTCATTCATATAATAAGAGACCTCTTTCTGCTGAATTTCATAGTGATCGGATATAAAATAAAGTTTTTACAGCGCTTACATGTCAAATCGGGGCTAACATATATATGGGGGCTATATCCAAATCTGAACCGATTTTAACCAAATTAAATAGGGATCGTCCTTGGGCCAAAAAATGATATGTGTAAAGTTTCGTCAAGATCGGGCCATAATTGCGACCTGTACTTTGATTACAAGAATACATCTACAGACGGACAGACGGACAGACGGACAGACGGACAGACAGACAGACATAGCTAAATCGACTCAGAAAGTGATTACAAGTCGATCGGTATAATAAACAATGGATCTATCTCTTCTCCTTTTGGGTGTTACAAACAAATGCACAAAGTCATAATACCCTGTACCACAGTGTGGTGTAGGGTATAAAAATTCCCAACAAACTTCACTGTAACTCTCACTATTATTCTCAATTTTGCGACCAAAAAAGTCTAAATTGTCCTTTCGCAGATAAAAACGATCTCTTAATTTAAAAGATAACTAATCATTAATTCAAAAAACAAAACAAAGTGGACTGAAAATTAAGGGTAAATTGTTTTTAAAACCATGACATGAGAATTTCTAAATTTTTAAGGAAAAAATCTTACAAACTATTAAAATGTGTACTTGAGTTAATAACAGTTGCACTACAATCAATTATTTTTACTTTAATTTTATGACTCAGCGTTAAAGTCAACATGACATAGTGTTATGGAAATCTTATCATAGAAGTAAGAAATTTTACTTTAAACGAATGAAAATTTGTTTTAAATCAAGTAAATTTTCTTTAATTGAAAGAAATTTGTTCTTCAAACAAAGACAGATTAAATATCTGATTTAAGGGCAAACTTGTATTTAAGTTATGTCAAATTTTATTTCAGTGTAAGATTCGGCATAAAATGTATTTGGAAAACTTCTTAAACAATAACTTTGTTTGTGTGTTAAGACATCTTTTATTTGTGAAATTCAGTTCGCAAATATATTTTGTTCTATTATATTAATATATGCGGCCCAAATAATATTTCTTTATTTTCAAATAAAATTTATTTGTTCACAAATATGTTATATTTAAAAATTTTGTTTCCAAATATATTTTTTTCAATTCAAACATATTAAAAATGGCGATTTTCACCTATGTAGGGAATAGCTACATTACTAGAGAAACAGGAGACAATTACCACAAACCATCTTAAATGATGCCCTAAATTATCCAAGCGAAGTAAATACCCCAAAGAAGCTAACAACCTCACTTGCGATGCAGGGACGATTGCTGTGTGTGTCAGGTTACCCCCCAACACCCAAAGGATATCCAAATATCCTGTATATCTAAATGTTTATATATGTCACTTACTGCAAACCAATCCACGTTCTTCCCCCTCCTCAAATACAAGAATTGTGGCAAAGCTCTCGGTAAAGTTGTACTCTTAATGTGGTTGTCATTGAAACCGTTTATCATCAGGATATGTTGTGACTCTCTCTCTCACTCTTTATATCCGGGTTTGTAGCGAACAAACGAATTGATTCCAATAAATCTTTGCCAAGATTTGTATCTTTAATTTTGCTCTGTCTTCTTGTGTGCTTCGTACTGAGGCTGAGGTAGTGTCAAAAGATGCCATTAATTTTTACAGTAAAGAAAATATGTTTTTATTGTTCTATTCTGTTTTGAGCTGCGGCCTATATAAATGTCTTTGAACTGTGCTTTAAAGGAGTATCTACTTCAAAAATATGAACATTATAGAATGTCCAATGTTCTGTGAATAAGCTACACTTCGGTTTACAATACTGAAAGTCATCGCTTGGAAAAGGAAAGAAAACGTTTGAAGAATTATCCAGTACTCATATTGCAACAAAATTTTTGTCGAAGAACTGTGTATAACATTTTCTGGTGTAAGATATAAAAAAAAATTATTGTACATTTTTTTAAAAGATCCCATTTTCTTCCAATGTGTCTTTAGTATTTGTCCCATATTATAGTAATGACACTTTCTCGTGGAAACATAAGTTTAGTAATCGTTGTAAAAATTAGAAAAAATTGTTTTGTTTTGAAATCGTTTTTTGCTGGTACGAAAAAAACATATAAAATAAAAAAATAGGAAAAAAATATTTGTTCCAATGTTTGGAGGCTAACATTCCAACGAAGAACACAATGCCTTTTTGAAGAAAGTCTATGAATAAATGTAAAATTATAGTTATTTTGGTAGAAATAAGAGAATTTCAACATAATCTGGTTTTTATACACCCACTATTGTGAACAATGGTATATATCAGATGCTGCAGGTCAAAAGTGTAACATATCGATGAAGTGGCGATGAAGTTGAAGGAATATTTGGCGGAAATCCATTTTGGGCCATTTTAAGTAATTATAATCCGTCTGTCTGTCTGACATTCGACAGGATTAACCAATTGATTTCAATTTTGGTATGTGCCAATATTTTTTCTATCTCAGACTAAGGTCAAAGATGGACTATGTAGATCCATTCCTTTGAGTACCTCCCCCACAGGGGTAAACATTTAGTGAAATATATATCGTTACCTGAAATAAACCAGTAAGGAAAGGCAGAAAGTCGGACGGCGCGATACTGGCATTGCGATAATAATTTGGAATAATTGGTAAATGGGTAAGAACATATCGCTCACTCACTTCAAGAGTGGCATAACTCTAAACTGAAAATTGCCAAGATGTGTAAGTCCGTATAAAAAGATAAGTAACACGACATAAGATGTTAAAAACGATTGAATAATCCGAAATATGGTTGTGTATTTATAGACCAAATTTCGCTGAGAACAATTTATGGACATTTGCAAAATTCGCATTTTTGTAAGGCATACTCAAAAATTTTAAATTTTGAGTTATGTCACTCTTGAAGTGAGTGAGCGATATATACATATGTGGATATATCTAATTCTGAACCGATAATCGCTAAATGAAGCAATATTCGTTCCAAATCAGGAGAAACATATATATGGAGGTTATATAAATCTGAACCGATTTTTCCCTGAATACTCATTCATGTAAAATAGAAACCTCTTTCGGTCGAATTTTAGTCTGATCGGATATAAAATACAGTCTCTATATATATGGGCGCTATTTCTAAATCTGAACCGATTTTCTCCGAATTTGGTAGTATTCCTAAAAATACTACTAATAAGAAACCTCTTTCTGCCGAATTTCGCTGTGGTCGGATATAAAATACAGTTTCTACAGCGCTTGAATTTCAAATCGGGGGTACCATACTTATATATGGAGGCTATATCTTAATCTGAACCGATTTTCTCCGAATTTGGCAGTATTTCTTCATGTAATAAGAAATCTCTTTCTGCCGAATTTCGTACTGATCCGATATAAAATACAGTTTCTACAGCGCTTACATGTCCAATCGGGGGTAACATATATATAGGGGCTATATCTAAATCTGAACCGATGTTCTCCAACTTTAGTATTGTCTCTAAGTGTATCACGAGACTACTCTACATATGTCAATTTTTGTACAAATCGGTTAAAAAATGTTGCTTATACAGTGCATGTATGCCAAATCGGAGGTACATATATGGGAGCTATATGTAAATCTGAACCGATTTTAACCAAATTCAATAGAGATCGTCCTTGGGCCTAAAGAATGATATGTGCAAAGTTTCCTTGAGATCGGACCACAATTGCGACCTGTACTTTGATTACAAGAATACATCTACAGACAGACAGACGGACAGACGGACAGATGGACAGACAGACGGACATAGCTAAATCGACTCAGAAAGTGATTACAAGTCGATCGGTATAATAAACAATGGGTCTATCTCTTCTCCTTTTGGGTGTTACAAACAAATGCACAAAGTCATAATTATGGATTTCCAGACTATTAAGGCGAAATCAAATAACAAATCTAGTGCAATTAGTTATGGCGTACAATCAGTGTTGCCAGAAATAACGATTTATCGTCATTTTGACGATTTTTGAAGCCAAAAAGAAGGAAATGACGATTTGAAGATTTTTGTTCTGAAATTACGATTTTTTATGATATGGAAAAGTAAGGAAAACGTCACATAATGTTCTTATATTACGGTTTTTTATAATTACTTCGGGATATAATTAAACTCCCATTTATGTTTTGAAATGAAAATCTGAAATTTTAGGAAATTTCTCAAATATTATGAATCGCATACCATAACAGGAAAAATCTCTGAGTTTTGTTAAGTTGCAAAATTGATAGAGGAAATTGCAGTGAAATTTTGTAAGTAAGTAATGTAATGGCTACGTCGAATTTTTGACCTACGATGTCATTATTACAAAGAATGGTTTCAGTTAAAATTAATCGCAAATTATAATTTTTAAGCCAAATTGTTAAAATTTTTTTATTTGGGACCAAGAAGTCAATTCTAATGGGACCTTTGTACGACACTCTATGAAACCAGTAATGAAAGACAGAAAGTCGGGCGGGGCCGACTATATAATACCCTACACCTACCTACCAATTCGAAAATGGGCATTGCGATAAGAATTTGGCAGAGTTCATACATGTAATACGCAAACTCTCTCTGTCGATTTTCGTACTGATCGGATATAAAACACGGTTTTTACAGCGCTTACATGTCATATCGGGTGTAACATATATATTGGGACTATGTTAAAATTTGAACCGATTTTTCCCGAATTTGGCATGTAATAAGAAAACTCTCTCTGTTAAATTTCGTACTGATCGGATATAAAACATGATTTCTACAGCGCTTAAATGTTAAATCGGGTGAAACATATATATGGTGGCTATATCTAAATCTGAACCGATTTTCCCCGAATTTGGCAGTGTTTATTCATGTAATAAGAAAACTCTCTCTGTTAAATTTCGTACTGATCGGATATAAAACACGATTTTTACAGCGCTTAAATGTTAAATCGAGTGAAACATATATATGGTGGCTATATCTAAATCTGAACCGATTTTCCCCGAATTTGGCAGTGTTTATTCATGTAATAAGAGAACTCTCTCTGTTAAATTTCGTACTGATCGGATATAAAACACGATTTCTACAGCGCTTAAATGTTAAATCGGGTAAAACATATATATGGTGGCTATATCTAAATCTGAACCGATTTCCCCCGAATTTTGCAGTGTTTATTCATGTAATAAGCTAACTCTCTCTGCCAAATTTCGTACTGATCTGATTTAAAATACAGTTCCTACAGCGCTTACATGCCAAATCGGGTGAAACATATATATGGGGGTATATCTAAATCTGATCGGATTTTCTCCGAATTTGGTAGTGTTCATTCACGTAATAATAAAACTCTCTCTGCCGAATTTCATAAAGATCGGATGTAAAATGTGGTTTCTACGGCGCTTGCATGTCAAATCGGGTGAAACATATATATGGGGACTATATCCAAATCTGAACCGATTTTAACCAATTTCAATAGGGATCGTCCTTGGGCCAAAAAAGAGCACTATGCTAAATTTCATCACAATCGGACCATAAATACGACCTGCACTTTGATTACAAGAATACATGGACAGACGGACAGACAGACGGACAGACAGACAGACGGACATGGCTAAATCGACTCAGAAAGTGATTCTGAGTCGATCGGTATAATAAACAATGGGTCTATCTCTTCTCCTTTTAGGTGTTACAAAAAAATGCACAAAGTCATAATACCTTGTACCACAGTGTGGTGTAGGGTATAAATATCGACCAATGAGGCGACTTGCTCCTTAAAATGGTTCTGGGTAAAATAAAATTCATGCAGAATATTAGCCCAATCGATTGGTATTTGTGGTTTCTAAGGTCCTAAAAGTCAATCAAAGTGTTGTCTAATGAAGTCCGTTATGTGATTTTTCTATATAAAAATGTTCACCATTTATCCTGGGAATTTTTCTTAATAAAATTATATACGTATTGGCAAAATTCAGCGTAATCGGTTGGTACTAGTACTACGCTGAACCCTGTTGACGTGAACGGTCATATGCATTTTATCAAAATTCGTCCCAGTAGGATGAAGTTTGTGGCTTTCATGACGTAGAGAAATAGACTGGGATCCTTCTAAGAGGAAAACCATTTTCAATCCTAGGAAATTAAAATCTATGTATGAGATATTTTTTCGGCAAATTTGATGATTAATGCGAGTTCCGTGAAAAAAAATTGATTTTAAGTTCACTTTGAGGAAATGTAAATATCATTTGATTCCACATTATAAGCACATAGCAATCTCTTAAACATGTCCTTTGACCGGAAAAAAACTCAAACATCTTGTTGACGTTTTTGAAAATTTATTTTGACGAGTTTTGAGCTCCTATTTTGACGATTTTAGGTCATTCATCTGGCAACACTGCGTACAATCTGAATAAAAAAATAAAATTTTGTGAATCATTCCGCTTTTTTAATGACCTTCATAAAATTTCACTCATAAAATGGTCAATTTTAGATATTGAAGTATACAATTTTGTAGGAATGTGTTGTTTAGTCTAATAGACTGTAATCAATCATAAAATAAATTTTGATTTTTTTGATGTTACGTCATTTTGGATTTCAGATGACGATATATGGTCGTTATCATCTTGAGAAAAATGGTCGATGTTGCCTCGCCCCTTATGGTACCTCCCATACAAATTGACCATTTTCACAAAAAAATTAACGACTTATAACGTTGATTCCATTCCATAGAAGTACTTGCAATTTAGTGAAGCCTGATAATACCACGCCCCTTTTGGTACCTCCCATACAAATGGGCCATTTTGCCAAAAAGTTAACGGCTTATAACTTTGATTCCAGAAAATACAAATGCTTAAAATTTTGTGGAGTGTAATGCCTGTACAGTACGTATAGTCCCCTGTAAAATGGAAGTTATTACCACGGTCCCTTTTGGTATCTCCCATACAAATGGACCATTTTGCACAAGAAGTTAACGGTTTATAACTTGGTTTCATGCACATACAAATACCTGCAATTGTAAAGTGTAATGTTTTTATAGTACCCATAGTACAAGGTGGCGCAAAAGTAATCCTCCTATCAGAAAATGCTATACATTTTGCGATTGGACCCTAATGCCTAATGTTGACATTTGTATAGTATATTACAAAATGGGGTTTATTGCCACGTCCCTTCAGGTACATACCAAACAAAATTGCCCAAATAAACCAGTAAGGAAAGACGAAAAGCCTGGCGGGGCCGACTATATAATACCCTACACCTCCGTAACAATGCGAAAATGGGCATTGCGATACGAATTTGGCAGCGTTCATACATGTAATAAGCCAAATTTCGTACTTACATGTCAAATCAGGCGAAACATATATATGGGGGCTTTATGTAAATCTGAAATGATTTTACCCGAATTTGGCAGTGTTCATTCATGTATAAGAAAGTTCTCTTTGCCGAAGTTCGTACTGATCGGATGTAAAATACGGTTTCTACAGCGTTTACATGTCAAATCGGGTGTAACATATATATATGGAGACTATATCTAAATCTGAACGGATTTTCCCCGAATTTGCCAGTGTTCATTCATGTAACAAGACAACTCTCTCTGCAAATTTTGAACCTATCTGATGTAGAATACAGTTTCTGCAGCGCTTACATGTCAAATTAGGGGTAACATATATATGGGGGCTATATCTAAATCTGAACCGATTTTGACGAAGTTCTATACGGATCGTCCTTGGGTCAAAAAAGAGCCCTGTGCTAAATTTCATCAAAATCGGACCATAAATACGACCTGCACTTTAATAACAACGATACATCTACAGACGGACGGACAGACGGAGATGGTTAAATCGACTCAGGAAGCGATTCGGTATAATAAACGATAGGTCTATATCTTCTTCTTCTGGGTGTTACAGACAAATGCACAAACATTTATCCATAGGTATTTTGCAAATCGACATTGTTTTCTTCGTTAGGATGATAGCTTTCAAGAAATGGAACAAACCTTTTTTATGCATTTTTGCGTGCCAGAAAAACAAAATATTTAAAAAAAAAAGTCCGTTTCCAAGTAATTTAAGGGGTATCCAAGTTTCGTCGAGCTTTTACTTAAAAAAATATGGTCCAAATACTAAAGGTAACTTTCATTAAAATCGGAATCTTAGAAACAATTTAAAAAAATATTAACCATAAAAAAAATTTACCATAAAACTGGAATCACAGTTATAACCCGTTAACTTTTTGTGCAAATTGGTCCATTTGTATGGGGGGTACAAAAAGGGCGCGGCAACTAATACTATGTGTGGAATTGTAAAAGATTCCATTTGTGTGGGAGGCACCAAACACTTTTCTCTGGACCAAAAGGAGCGTGGTAACCACGCCCCTTGGCGTGTCAGCGACTATTAAATTATTACTATGTGTGGAGTTTCAAAAGATTCTAGTAAGTAGTGTAGAAGGCATTAAATAATACAGTGCGACAAAATAAACTCAAGTTGTGAAGCAAATGACACGATACTATTTTTCCTGTAGGTTTTGTGGAGTAAAACAAGGATCTTTTTTTGGAATTCCCCGGACACTCCCAAACACATTTTCACCAATTATATTTAGAGTTAACCGTACATTAGCCGTTTTTCTATGTTAGATCTTGTTTTCGCGATATTCAACCACAAAGTTTGTTGGGAAATCAGAGAGGTTACATATCTCATTGGTGATTTTGTGGAAGTGGAAGACTTCGGAATATACGCTTCAGTCCAAAGATCGAAATAAAGGGAACATTTAGAGAATTATTTCTCTCAAATCAGTCGTCCACGCTTCTCACCCCCTGAACCCTGAAAAAGTGCAATGAAATCTTATCCTGTGTTAAAAATTATACATATGGTCGACATTTTTAGTAGGCGTCGTTGAGAAAAATATTTCTCGCGAAAAAATACTATAAGTCCTTTCTCACCTTTTTTATGAAAATTAAGCAGATTTCGAGTTATTACGTAATTTTGTGTATTTTTCTACTCATAGCAGAAAATATTTGTAATAAAATTTTACGACTTAAATTTTTGTAAATTATTTTTGTAAATTATTTTTTGGTTAGTGTCAATGGAAATTTCAAAGTTAACAAACAAAACCTGCTAAATTATGAAACCTGTTAATTTTTCATAAATATGTTGAAAGGAGACTCATAGTAATTTTTTGCGAGGAATATTTTTCTTAAAGACTCAAACTAAATATGTCGACGATTTGTATGACGTTTGCATATGGTAAGATTTGATTGCACTTTTTCAGGGGTAAAGGGGTGAGAAGCGTGGTTGACTATTTTGAGAGAAATAATTCTCGAAGGGTTATCTTTATTTCATTCTTTGGAATGAAGAGTGTATTCCGGAGCCTTCCACTACAAAATCACCTCCGAGATAACGAACCTCTATGATTTCCTTGCAAACTTTGTGGTTGAATATCGCGAAAACAAGAGCTAACGTAGAAAAACGGCTGGCACCTCTGGATTCAGCAATGCCGAAATAGGTATATCCATAGGGTCTCATTTCTGTTACATTTTTAAAGTGTCAATTTCAAGCACAGTGTAATTATCAAAGTTATAGGTGTTCAAGTGAAAAAAATCGGGTTTTTATCTGTAAATCTGGATTTTGGGGGTGTCCGGCAAATTTCGTAGAACAAACGTTGTTCTAATCGCCAAAACCTACAATAAAAATAGTATCGCGGTTTTTGGTTTTAGGACTGTCACACTGTGTAATCAACATTCCACTAAAAGTTAACCCTTACTAGGTACTAGAAGGAGTGGATAAATATGGCCCTTCTTCGAACTTAGCCGGAGACAGAGACAAATATTAAAAATATTATTAAAAAATCGCTTATGTAGTACGAGTATATTGCGATAAACATATTCGGCTTGAAATATAAAAATATATATATTTCCCTGGGCTACTCAAAAAACGCCTAAAATTTTGCAACTCTTTCTTGAGTATTTTTTTTAGCAATGTACTCAAAGTTTCTGCACCACGTTTAGGCATTAAAATTAAACAATATTAATTAATTAAATATAAATTAACAACATTAAATTATTGCTTTAGACCTTGTCGACCTTTCTACTCGTACGTAAAAACATTGATAAATATTGTTTAATATTGACATTAAAAGACATATTTTATTAACCCATTTTCGTGCTGTCCGGAACATGCCGTCCGGAATTCAAAAATCATAATATCTCAAAAAAATTGCATTTTTAGAGTAAATGGTAAATACACACTTAAGAAGTATTGGCTCTAGTATATGCAAGCACAACAATAGGTATTATTTATAAAAGAAGTTTCGTTGACATTTTTAAATCACTTATTATACTTGAAGAATCGTTTTTTTTTCGTGCCGTCCGTCACAGACACAGATTTAAGAATTCTATAAATTTTGAAATCTTTACAAATTAGGCTTTACAAATTAGCTAATAAGAATTGATTTTATTGATTTTCAAATAAAAATTAAATATTTACCCATTTATAATATTTAAAATTTTTTGTTCGAAATATACATTCTTTCAAAAACGGCGTTTTTTCCCTGTGTATGAATGGAGTTTCAGAAGATTCGAATTAGTAGTATAGAAGTTATTAAAGAATCAATATTTCACAAAATGTTAATACTTTGTGGAATGGACCATTATGGCCCATCTTCGAACTTAGTCTAAGATGGGGAAAAAATTATCGTGCGCACTAGCCAGCAGACAGACGGACGGACACAGCTCAAATTATTTAGAATGACCAAAATCGAAGAGATAAACTCACATCCAGGAAATTTATCATGGAATAGAATAACACCTTAAAGTTCAAATAGAAATGATTGGAATAATTTTGTATTGGCACTATGCGCTCAAATGCAATAAATAATAAAATCGAATTTCCACCAAACATACTTGGGGTCTTAGGTCCCTCCTTCGATGAGTTAAACTGTTGGCTCGTAGTAAATTATATATGCCCTCCTCTGTAAGGTGAGGGAATAAATATACAAGAGGCATTCTTATACTGAGTCAATAAATTTTTTTATATCTTTTGGGTCTATCAAGGCTCTATTTAGCGGATTTCATGGTCAGCTCATAGTTTATAGTTTCACCCTTTAGTACAAAACACATAAAGAGCTTGCATAAATATTTTTCTAGGATATTCCAGGAATAATGATGTTTTCTATATTTTGACCTCCAGTTACAAAAACGACATTCTTTATTCCAATGCTTTGAAGATGAGTAGCAGAGCATTTCATTGGTATTAATATCTTTAAAAGTGAAGCGGTGAAGAAGATATAGCACTGTTAACAAATGGTATTTAAGATAAAAATCCCGGAAATAGATGAATGTAGAACACCGTACCAAAAATTGCAACGAATTTTAAAAAAAATAGAAAGACAAAAATATTCCCATGCTCTAGGTGAATAACTGTGCTACATATTGTTAAAATTAAACGGAAAATTGTATGGTTTTCTCACTGTAGAGTTAAGCTGAAGATCAAAGAGTTCCTTCAAAGTAAAGGAAGGTATTTTGAATAGTCAAGAAAATGTTATGCATTGTTCGAACAGGTTTGGAATTGTCCAATAGAAAAGAATTACACTGTATTGCAACTTTATCTCGGAAATGTTGAAGAATTTGGTATATATTTAATACAGCAGAATATATTTTCTGTTCTAGTCGTAGTAGTGGTAGCGATAGTGGTACTGTCACCGTGGCATTTTGCATTAAAACGCCATCTACATTCCTCACAATACAATGCGAGGAAAACAATGGTATATGTAAAAAATCGAATAAAGTTAAATTCACTTCATCAAAATTTCTATTTACTTGGCTAAACATTTTTGTATGTTTGTATATACTCGTATGTATATTAGGGCGGGTTGATTTTTTTTAATCGTATAGCAAAAACGTAGACTACATGAAATTCTAAGAAAATTCTCCGAAGAAACCATGTATCTAAAATAAAATCCTAATCCGCTCCTCTCGAGTTAAAAATGTATACACCCGACTTTGCAAAAAAAAAAACAAATGTTAGAAAAAATAGCTTTTTCCAAAAATAAATCGTATTTTCTGAATAAAATTGTTTAGTAAGGTAATTCTTTTGCACTTTATATCATTTCTACACTCAACATTTTTTTCATTAAAAAAAATATTCACCCAAGTGAAAAGGTTTCTATATAATTTTATATTTAATATTTTTATAAGGAACATAGATAATTTTCATAATTTAATAAAAAAGATTGGAAATACAAAGTAAATTGAACTCAAAACATTGTTTTCAGTATTTATAAAATAACCTTCTTTTGTTTCGATAAACAATTCTTATTTTTTTTTATTCAAATAAAAACGTGAAACGTGTTCTAATTATTTTTTATATAGAACGCAAAACAGAGGAGATGCAAATTTGGGTTCAACTGCTTTTTGATAATTGAATATATTGATTAGTCTCAAGACAAAACCTTTATTGTATAAACTATAATATAACAAGTAAGAAAGATTCAGTCGGGTAAACCGACTTAGGTATACCCTCACTTTGTGAGTACTGTAATATGAAATACACAAATTAATCTGTCAATTTGTATGGGTGGTACCAGAGGGGGTTTAACAAATAATCAAATTTTTCGCTAAACAGTAAACTTCAAATATATTGCACTGTATCGAATTGTAAGCCTTTATATGCACTGGTATACTAAAGTTATGATCTATTCAATATGAGTTGGTCATTTTGTGTGGGAGGTACCAAAAGAGGCGTGGCAACTTCGCCCATTTTTCACTGGATTTTAGGTACTATGAAACCATTACACTATACAAAATTCCAAGTCTTTTTGTGCATACATAGGTATTCAAGTTATAAGCTGTTAACTTCTGGAGCAAAATGGTCCATTTGTGTGGAAGGTACCAAAAGGGGCGCGGTAACTTCGCACATTTTTCTTCAGGTGATAGTGACTTATAAAACATTATTATGTGTAGAATTTGAGAGGATTCGCATAAGTAGTATAGAAGTTTTTCAATAATCAATAATTCGCTTAATATTAACACTTTGTGGGGGAGGTACTAGAAGGAGTGCACCAATATGGCCCATCTTCGCACTTAGCCGGAGATAGAAAAAAATATTACCACATACCAAATTCGAAGTCAATCGGTTACTCCTTTCGAGAGGTATCGTGCGCACCAGCTAGCAGACAGACAGACAGACGGACGGACATTGCTCATTCGACTTAAAACGACCTAAAAGAGATATCCGCTAAACATACTTAGGGTCTTATGTCACTCCTTCGATGTGTTACACTTTTGGCCCGTAGCAAATGATATACATATACCCTCGTATCACTAATGTGAGGGTATAATAAAGCATAATATATTTCAAAAAAAGAAAATAATTTAAGAGAAAGAAGAGGAAACAAATTTTCAAGTCGAGAGGCGCGGATTAGGTTTTGATTTTAGACCCATGGTTTCTTCGGAGAATTTTCTTAGAATTTAATGTAGATTAAGTTTTTGCTATACGATTTTTAATTTTTTTTTTCATCCATACAAATCAACCCGCCCTAATGTATATTCTATGAAATTATGGGTTTCACATCAAGGTTCAGTTTGATGGATGTTCTTTGGTATTCTGAGTATAGCATATATTTCCATGAAGTTTGAATGATGTGGGTTGAGATGCAATGACAACCTTAGGAATTGTTGTTGAGTCATGTTGAGGAAATGTTTTCGAAGAAAGACCAATGCAAAGGGAGAAAGGAATACTAATAGGTTATATAAATCTCATAAATTACCTTCAATGATTAGCATGTCTACCTATCTAGATACTATATAAAAGGGCTCAAGTCTGTCTGAGTCTGTTTATATGACAGTTATGACATTGCTCTTGTGAGTTTTTTCAATTTTTTTATAAAATATTCCAATTTAACTCCATCAATCATTTCATATTTTTTTTTTCATTTTCCATTCTGTCTGTCAATGTTACTTTTAAATGTTATCGGATATGTTTAAAGACTTTTATTACTTTATGTTTGTTCAATAGGAAACCCTTATCAACACGTTTCCATTGCAACACGTATGGTAAATTGGCAAAATATGTTTCCACATTCGAAAAATTATGTTTCATCACTGAAAGATTTTTGTTCAACGTGATTTTAGTGATTGAAAGAGAATCGATAGCATTGGTAATTACAAGCTATTATAATTATCATTAACTTAAGTACAAAATTGGCTTGCTTAAGGTATAATATTCAGCACCAAATCAAAATTTTCGAAATTTGTTTAGGGTATTTGAAAGAAAATTGATGAATTAATAAAAACAAGTAAGGATATACGAATAAAGAAAACCAAACTGTAAAGCACAGCCTCACTTTCAATGAGATACATATGTATCAAATAGAATTTGGAATTTGGAACTAGTGCGGAAAACTTGTTCGTGACATACTAAAGCCATTGCAAAAATAATCTAAATAATAATGAAATAATTTGAAGACATTAGGATGATTGCTATAGAAGTTATGGCGGAAACAATTTGTATGAGTGGTACCAGTGGCGAGCTCGACAAGTATGCCCATTTTTTTGGAGAACTGTAGATGCTGCAAAATCATTGCTCTTTACCGAATTCCATTTAAATTAAATTTTGGACGGGAAAAATCGCCGTTTTTATATCCCTACTTTAGTGGAGGAGGGTTCATATTACACTATGCAAAAACTATTTTTTTTTTGTCCGGGACCTAAAAACTTTTTTGTATATTATTTCCATACTATCTTATGAAACCATGGAAGGTACCTTTAGTTTTTGAACCATACTTTTTGAAGTAAAGGCTCCATTTAATTAACCATTTTAATTAAAGAAAATTATAAGGGCTAAAAATGCCATGATTTGTATGTGTTTCAATTATATTTTCCCTGTAGGAAATGCCATTAGTAAAATTGTAGTGATTTACTTGTGACATTGTCAGTAGTACTACAGACAAAATGTGCCCCTGCCCATGTAATCTCCTATAGACATTTAACATTAGCTGTCATTGAAAAACCACCAGAAGACATTTGATCCAAAGATTCAGTAGTAAATGTTAAATGTCAAAGTAAACCATATGTAGACATTTGCACCAAAGATTCACTAGTAAATGTTAAATGTCAAAGTAATTCATATAGAGACATTTGAACCAAAGATTCAGTAGTAAACTTTAGTGACCCTGGTCTACATCTTTATAAAGGTGGGCGCAGTACACTAAAACACATATATTTATATGCTCACTTTCTTCGAGGCTGGCTAAACCTTTTATTCATTTAATTAACAAAAAATAATAAATACTGGAATGTATATACAATTAAATTCATTTAATATTGACATAGTTTCTCCAAACACTTCCTAGAAGGAGTTGTTTCTATGTACAAGGTGGCGCAAAAGTAATCCTCCTATCAGAAAATGCTATAAATTTTGCGATTGGCCCCTAATGCCTAATGTTGACATTTGTGTAGTAAACACATGCGAAATACACGTTAATAAACAATGTTACGCTACACTGCTCCAGAACGCGGAATATTGCTGACTATTTATTTGACCAATAATCGGTCGGTGACTTTGGCACAAAAAACATCGAAAGGTTACTTTTGCGCCACCTTGTACCACTGCTTTAACTTCTCCCGCAACGTAAATTTCGGAACGCCAAATTCTCCACAAAATCTTCACTTTCTCCCACAATATTCATTTCGCTGTTTTCTTGCTCACATTGCAAACTTCTATTTTTGAATGATATTGTTTGCTTTTTATAAGTCTTTTATAATTTCTTTTACTCATTATTTTATTTTTATAAAATAATTGTAATCATCTTTTTAACACACAAAAATTATTTTCACAAAACTAACTAAACTAAAAAATCTCTACCTGTTGACTGCGCTGCTGTGCATTCTGCAGGCAGCTATTATAATGCGCAGTCAAACAAAAAAGACAAGCAATGACAATGTCGCCATAAATACTCGCGCATAAAAGGAAAGTTGTAAACTTTTTACCTTGTTCAATTGTCACTATAGAATAAGTGGTGACATAGAGGCATATGGTGCCTGGCTGACTGCAGGGTTGTTTGTTGATTTTTTTTTCAAATATTTTTTCTTTGTAATTTGGTGAAGATTTTCAGTTATTATAATGTAACTTCTGAACCAAAGTCGGTCCCACTCCAAAATTTATCGGTAGAGTACATATGGACCATTTAAAAAAATAAAAAATTAGGGGAAAAAGATTAAATCGATTCCGAGATATCGCAATTTATATTTTTATTTCCGCGAAAAGTCATCGAAATAAATTGTGTAAGACAAAATTAATATTTCTTATGAAAAGTGCACGGAAAATCCTTTAAGAAACAATACTTTATATTTTCAACTGCTTATGATGTTCAGCATTAAAATTAACTTTAAACCAGTTAAGAAAAACCAAAAGTCGGACGGGGCCGACTATATTATACCCTACACCTCCCTAACAATGCAAAAATGGGCATTGCGATAAGAATTTGGCAGTGTTTATACATGTAATAAGAAAACTCTCTCTGTCGAATTTCGTACTGATCGGATATAATACACGGTTTCTACATCGCTTACATGTCAAATCGGATGAAACATACATATGATGGCTATATCTAAATCTGTAAGGATTTCTCCGAATTCGGTAGTGTTCATTTATGTAATAAGAGAACTCTCTCTGCCAAATTTCGTATTGATCTAATATAAAATTCAGTTTCTACACCGCTTTCATGTCAAATCGGGGGTAACATATATATGGGGGCTATATCTAAATCTGAACCGATTTTCACCAATTGCAATTGGGACCGTCCCTGGGCCAAAAAAGAGCACTGTGCTAAATTTCATCGCAATCGGACCATAAATACGACCTGCACTTTGATCACAAGGATACAAGGACCGACAAACAGACAGACGGACATGGTTAAATCGACTAAACAAGTGATTCTATGTCGATCGGTATAATAAACTATGGTTCTATTTCTTCTCTTTTTGTGCGTTACAACCAAATGCACAAAGTCATAATACCCTGTACCACAGTGTGGTGTAGAGTATAAAAACCATGACAGAGGAAAAAATCTATTTTTCTGAACATTGACCTCGCCCACTGCCTCCAGTTTTCATTTAATTTTTTTAATATTAGGATACTAGGATAACGTTTTCTGAGAAGTTGAAAAATATCTAATTTTTGACCTGTGACACTTGAGAAAGAACTGCCCATATATATATATATATATTTATACCCTCACTTTAGTGATACGAGGGTATACATATATCATTTGCTATGGCCAAAAGTATAACACATCGAAGGAGTGATTTAAGACCCTAAATATGTTCGGCGGATATTCGTTATGGGTCATTTGAAGTCGAATGAGCAATGTCCGTCCGTCTGTCTGTCTGCTGGCTGGTGCGCACGATAACCCTCGAAGGGAGTAACCGATTGACTTCAAATTTGGTATGCGGTACTATTTTTATCTATCTCCGGATGAAGTCGAAGATGGTTCATATTGGTCCACTCCTTATAGTACCTCCCCACAAAGGGTTAATATGTTGTGAAATATTGATTCTTTAATAACTGCTATACTACTTTTTCGAATGTTCTGAAATTCCAAACAACTAATACTAGTTTATTAGTCGCTATCAACTCGAGAAAAATGGGCGAAGTTGCCCATTTTGCACCAACAGTTAAGAGCCTATAACATTAATATCAGTGTATAAGAATACTTGAAATTTTTCTACAGTGTAATGCTTTCATAGTGCCTACAGTCCAGTGAAAAATGAGCGTTATTGCCACATCCCTTTTGCTACCTCCTACACAAGGTACCCTTTTTTCACCAAAAGTTAACAGCTTAAAACAGTGTATAAAAATACTTGAAATTTTTTACAGTGTAATGCTTTCCTAGTGCCTATGGCCCTGTGAAATGGGCATTATCAACACGCCCCTTTGGTACCTCCCACATAAAACGACCAAATAATACCTCAATTTAAATCTCATAACGTTAATATACCAGTGCACATAAACTGTTATAATTCGACACAGTGCAATATATTTAAAGTATCTACTGTTCAGCGAAAAATAGCTGTATTTGTAAAACCCGTTCTGGTACATCCCATATAAACTAACAGAATAATTCGCGGAATATTCAATTACTCACAAAGTGAGGGTATACCTTAGTCGGTTTACACGACTGAAACGTTCTTACTTGTTTAATATACTATGGGCACTATAAAAACATTACACTGTACAAAATGTCAACTATATGTATGGACTGGAATCAATGTTATAAGCCGTTAACGTTTTGTTGCAAAATGGTCCATTTGTGTGGGAGGTACCAAAATGGGGGCTGCCAATAACGCCCACTTTTCTCTGGACTCTAGGTGCTATAAAAGCATTACACTGTACATTATTTCAAATATTTGCATGCACTGGTATTACAGTTATAAGCCTCCAACACAAATGGATCATTTTGCACCAAAAGTTAGCAGCTTATAACTTTAATACCAGTACGTAATTTAAAGCTACACGCTGAAAAAAAAATCGCTTCTGTAGTATATTGTTCCAAACATATTCTGATGGAAACATACATATGTTTAGGGTACACCCCAAGTATATAAAACTTGACACTCACAAATATGCTATATGTTTGTGAGGATGTTGTTCTAAACAAAATTATGTTTTCATCCTAATATTATTTTTATTTGGAAATAATATTTCCAAAACAATGATTAATTTGTATTTAAATATTTAGGCAATGTATCGATGCCTTAATTTAAAGGAAAGTTTTCAGTTTTTTAGAAATTTAGGATTTAATTTTTTAGAAATTGTATATGTTTGAAAAATTTAAATCGTATAATCTTGGGTTACGACAAATAGCATTGATGGATTGACAATTAGACTATTTATAAATAAAAAATAGTGCTGTAAAACAAAAGAAAATGCTGCTTACGACATTTTTACCTATAAAGAATAACAAAAAATCTAGGAAAAAATAAAATTAAAAATTGCCAAAGAAAACAAGTTTTAACATTTTTTTTTATATATAATGTATTTGGATAAATTCTTAAACAATATCTTTGTTTGTTTGTAAACACATATTTTATTTGTGACAGTAAGTTCGCAAATATATTTTGTAGTAATATATTAATATATGGATTCCATAGAAAATTTCTTTATTTTCAAATAAAATATATTTGTTCACAAATATATAATATTTTGGTCCCAAGTATATTTTCTTTGAATTCAAACATATTAAAAATGTCGATTTTCCTCTGTGTATAAAATGCAATTTAAACAATATAATTAAAACAAAAAAATAAATAAATTTACGAATATTTTTTTGGGACTCAAGGTGAGGGGATTCATAAGTCGGTTTATCCGACTGAACTTTCTATCTTTTTATCGAAATTTTTAAAAACCTTATGCAGTGATATTCTCCCGATCTTAGCGTGCTCTCCCACTAAGCTAAATGTTTACGAAAAAACAAAATCTTTTCAAATTAGAGTAAATCACATAAAAAGGCATCTTTTAGGACAAACACATTTACAAAAATCGCAAACAAATTCAAAATCGATACGCCCAAAGGGTACATACTTTTGCGCAAATAAAGCATATCTCCTCCATTGAATTTTTAGCAATATATTATTTATTCTCTAGGTATCGAATTCCGATTTTCCAGAAGCAAACTGTACAGAATTTTAGGTTTATTCAACTTCACTAGGACACTGAGACGCAACCATGCATACAGCTCATGCTCAAAGTTTATGAGATTTGTTCATTGTCTAAAGTTTCTTAGCCACAGAGAAATAAAGCAAATAAAAACAGAAATAATGCCTCAAAAGAAATTCTAAGCCGTTTATGATTTTCAAGCACAATAACTTATTTATATGAGAATATATTTTGAACTACATACATCTATATTTACTCTAAAAGGGTTATTAAAAAGTATTGCTTTTTTACATTCTTCGCCCTGGGTAGTAATAACACCATGCAGCAAAATGTTTTTCTTGGAAGACGCCTTCATTTTTGTACCATATTTTTGAAGTATATGCTTGATAATGCCGAGTTAAATAAAAAGGAAATTATGAGGACTACAAATGTTGGTAATGACACCTTTATGTGGAAACAGAAGTTTACTAACTCTCGTTAAAACAATTTTTTTTTCAAAAATATTGTTTTTTGCTGCCACAAAAAAAACAAAAATAAAATAGAAAACAATTCGCCAAAAAATCGTCTGTTCCATATTTTGAAAGCTGACGAAGAAAACTATACCTATTAGAAGAAAATCTATGGATAAATGCAAGCTGGTACAAATAAGAGAATTTTAACAAAAATCGTTTTTTAAACCCCCATACTGTGAACAACGGTATATATCAGATGCTACCAACCAAAAGTGTAACACATCGATGGAGTGACTTAAGAGACCCCAAGAATATTTTGCGGAAATCCGTTTAGGGTCATTTTAAGTCTTTGTCCTGTCCGTCTGTCTGCCTGGTTGGTGCGCACGATATCTCTCGAAAGGAGTAACCGATTGACTTCAAATTTGGTACATGGTAATATTTTTTTCTATCTCCGGCTAAGTTCGAATATGGGCCATATTGGTCCACTCCTTCTAGTACCTCCCCCACAAAGGGTTAAAATGTTGTGAAATATTGAATCTTAAGTAACTGCTATACTACTTATTCGAATCTTCTGAAATTCAACACATAGTATTAGTTTATTAGTCGCTATCAACTCGAGAAAAATGGGCGAAGTTGCCACGCCCCTCTTGGTACCTCCCACACAAATGCACCATTTTGCACCAAAAGTTAACAGCTTATAACATTAAAACCAGTGTATAAAAATACTTGGAATTTTGTACAGTGTAATGCTTTTATAGTGCCTACAGTCCAGTGAAACATGGACGTTATTTCCACGCCCCCTTTGGTACCTCTCACACAAAGGTACCATTTAGCACCAAAAGTTAACCGCGTATAACATTAATACCAGTGTATAAAAATTCTTGAAATTTTGTACAGTGTAATGCTTTTATATTGTCTATAGCCCTGTGTAATGATTTTATATTGTCTATAGCCCCTTTTTGTACCTCCCACACAAAAGTACCATTTTGTACAAAAAGTTAAGAGCTTACAGCGTGAGTACCAATGCACGAAAATGCAACAACATTTTGCACAGTGTAACGCTTTTTAAGTGCGTATAGCTCTGTAAAAAATGGGCGTTATTACCACGCCCCTTTCTGTACCTCCCACGCAAAATGGCCAAATTATACCAAAATTTAATATCTTATAACGTTCATATACCGGTGCACATAAACGCTTATAATTCGGCACAGTGCAATGTTTTTAAAGTATCTACTTTTCAGAGAAAAATAGGTGTATTTTTTAAAAACCTTCTGGTACCTCCCACACAAATGGACATTACTCACAAAGTGAGGGTATACCTAAGTCGGTTTACCCGACTGAAACATTCTTACTTGTTTATGGTTTTTTCGTGCCACCCAAAAAAGATGTTTTGAAAAAAATCCATTATTATCCCCTCACCTTAGAGAGGAAGGTGAAGGGATAATGGCTCGTAGCAAATGATATATTGCTACGAGCCAAAAGTGTAACAGATTGTAGGAGTGACCTAATACCCCCAAATATGTTTGGCGGGAATTCGTTTTGGGTCATTTTAAGTCATTTTAGCAATGTCCGTTCGTCTGTCTGTCTGCCTGTGTGTCTGTCTGCTGGCTGGTGCGCACGATAACTTTTGAAAGGAGTAACCAGTTGACTTAAAATTTGGTATGCGGTAATATTTTGCTCTATCCCCGGCTAATTTCGAAGATGGGCCATATTGGTCCACTCCTTCTAGTACCTCCTCCACAAAGGGTTAACATTTATTGAAATATTTATTTTATTTATTAACTTGTATACTCCTTACTCCTGAAATTCCTCACAAAGTATTAGATTATTAGTCGCTAACACCTCAAGAAAAATGGGCGAAGTTGCCATGCCCCTTTTGGTACCCCTCACACAAATGAACCATTTTGCACCAAAAATTAACTGCTTATAACATTATTACCAGTGCATACAATTACTTAAAATTATGTACAGCTTAATGCTTTTGAAGTACCTAGAGTCCAGAGAAAAGTGGGCGTTATTGGCACGCCCTTTTTGGTACCTTCCACACAAATGAACCATTTTGCACCAAAAATTAACTGCTTATAACTTTAATAGCAGGACATACTTTAAAGTTTATAACTGCAACTTAAATTGATAATATTTATCGCGACCTAAGAGTGTAAAGGCGCTAAGTCCAATATTTAAAATTTTACAGGAGAGGCAAAATACTTACCGTATATTGAAGTTTTCACAACTGGTATATGGACTACGATTCAGATATTAAAGATGACAGAGCATGATTTTTTAGACTTTTTGTTTCCAAATCGATGTATGTTCAACTCATATTGCATTTCGCTTCAAAAAATACATTTAGGCAAAAAGTGGACTCAGCGCCTTATCTCTCTTAGGTCGCGATATGTTTTTGGGACTCACGGTGAAGGGATTCGTAAGTCTGTTTACCCGACTGAACTTTCTTACTTGTTTTCTAATTGTTTTAACGACAGCTACTAAACTTTAGTTTCTAGATGAAAGTGATATTTTTAGCCCTACATGGAAAATAAAGTCCTCCAAAATGGACCGGAGCCCTGCTTAACCAATGTTGTACTCAAAAAATACCATGTACAAAATTTTCAAATTAAGACCAACAATTATTCAGTTCTAAATTAACATCATTGTTTTTGAAGATGTATGGACCAATGTAATGGTGTTTGGTCAATAGCTTGTAGATTATCTTCACTCCAAATGCCAAAATTTTGCTTATTTACATACCCATTCAACCAAAAATTAGCTTCATCGCTAAAAGTTCGAAGTTTCAAATTTGACGAACGGAACCATTATTTTGATACAAAATTTCAACAATTTGCAAGCGTTGCTCTCGTGTATGTCTATCCACTTGAACTAAAATCAACTATTTGCTGTAAAAACAGTTGTCAATTAAAATTGTGTTACCAACTCAAAGTAGTGATCCTGTAAAAAACCATCCTGTACTTACCGAGGCTATAACTAAATGTGAACCGATTTTCTTCAAAACATCATGATTAAATATGGAATTTTCTCACATCAGAAGCGAACCCTATTGAAATTGGTTAAATCGGTTAAGATTTAGATACAGTCCCCATATGGGTAGTTCTTTCTCAAGTGTCGCACAGGTCAAAAATTATATCTTCAATTATATCATTTCGGAGTAATGACCCACAATATTAAAAAATTATATGAAAATTGGAGGCGAGGTCAAAGTTCAAAGTTTTTTTTTCTCTGAATTGGTTTCTTGTAGTTAATTTTAATGCCATTAGAATTTAAAAATAGAAAATATTGTTTCTTAAAGAATTTTCCGTGAACTTTTTATAAAAAATATAAATTTTATATTAAACTATTTATATCGGTCACTTTTCGCGGAAATAAAATTATAAATTGCGATATCTCAGAATCAATCTAATTTTTTTCCTTAATTTTTTTATAAAAATTGGTCCATAAGTACTCCAGCGAAGGTGTAAATTTTGGAGTGGGTTCAGAAGCTACATTATAATAACTGAAAATCTTCACCAAATTAAAAGAAAATATATTTGTTTGTGTGAGCGCCCCAGTAGGTGAGTTGGTAGCGTACTCGCGATGAGTTTGGGGGTCGTGGGTTCGATTCCCACCAGAGGCTCTGGTCTGTCGCTGCAAAATTTAGCCACATGGTCTTTGTAACCCGGGTTTTCCCTGGACCGTAAAATAAGAATATAAATTTACTTTGTATTGTAATTTATATAAAATAAAATAAATAAAAAAAAAATCTGTATGAGTTTTTAACTATATTTTGTTTTTTATCCCCTCACCTTAGAGAGGATGGTATATATCATTTGCTACGAGCCAAAAGTGTAACACATTGAAGGAGTGACCTAAGACCCCCAAGTATGTTTGGCGGAAATTCGTTTTGGGTCAATTAAAGTCGAATGAGCAATGTCCGTCCGTCTGTCTGTCTGCTGGCTGGTGCGCAGGATAACTCTCGAAAGGAGTAACCGATTGACTTAAAATTTGGTATGTGGTAATATTTTCTTCTATCGCCGGCTAAGTTCGAAGATGGGCTATATTGGTCCACTCCCTCTAGTACCTCCCCCACAAAGGGTTAACATTTAGTGAAATATTGATTATTTAATAACTTCTATAGCACTTATTTTAATCCTTTGAAATCATACACATAGTATTAGTTTATAAGTCACTATTACCTCAAGAAAAAATGGGCGAAGACATTTTGTACAATGTAATGGTTTAATAGTACCGAAAATACTGTGAAAAATCAGCATTATTTCTACGCTCCTTTTGGTACCTACCAAGGGTAACCAACTTATAAATGTAATACCAGTGCATACAAATACTTGAAATTTTGTACAGTGTAATACTTTTATAGTACCTAGAGTCTAGAGAAAAATGGGCGTTATTGGCCCGCCCTTTTGGTACCTCCCACACAAATGGACCTTTTGGTACCAAATGTAAACAGCTTTTAACTTTAATACCAGTGTATATAAATACTTGAAATTTTGTACAGTGTAATGCTTTTATAGTACCTTGAGTCCAGAGAAAAGTGACCGTTACTGGGACGCCCCGTTTGGTACCTCCCACACAAATGGACCATTCTTCATCAAAAGTTAACAGCTTATAACATTAGTACCAGTGTATAAAAATACTTGAAATTTTGAACAGTGTAAGGAACTAACTTTTTTAAAAAAAAATTTTAAAGGTTTTTGAGTCTTTAATTCAAAAAAGTCCATTGTAACATAAATGTTACACTGCCTAAAAGTCCAAAAAAAACATAAAGTGAATAAATTTATTAAAGATTATATGAGCGGAAAGAGTTGTTGTTATACCCTACACCACACTGTGGCACAGGGTATTATGACTTTGTGCATTTGTTTGTAACACCCAAAAGGAGAAGAGTTAGATCCATTGTTTATTATACCGATCGACTTGAATTCACTTTCTGAGTCGATTTAGCTATGTCCGTCTGTCTGTCTGTCTGCTGTCCGTCTGTCTGTCTGTAGACGTATTCTTGTAATCAAAGTACAGGTCGCAATTATGGCCCGATCTTGATGAAACTTTACACATATCTTTTTTTTTGGCCCAAGGACGATCCCTATTTAATTTGGTTAAAATCGGTTCAGATTTGGATATAGCCCCCATATATATGTTAGCCCCGATTTGACATGTAAGCGCTGTAAAAACTTTATTTTATATCCGATCAGTATGAAATTCAGCACAAAGAGATCTCTTATTATATGAATGAACACCGTTAAATTTGGAAGAAATCGGTTCAGATTTAGATATAGCCCCCGATTTCACATGTAAGCGCTGTAAAAACTGTATTTTATATCCGATCAGTACGAAATTCTACAGAAAGAGTCTTTTTACATGAATGGGTATTCAGGGAAAATCGGTTCAGATTTATATATAACCTCCATATATATGTCCCTTCTTATTTGGTATCAACGCGCTATAGAAGTTGTACTTTACTTCCGATCATTAATATTTTCCGGAAAGATGTTTCTCAATTTAGGAACGAATATTGCTTAATTTAGCGATTATCGGCTCAGAATTAGATAATATGTTCCTGCCTACTTACCAATTATTCCAAATTATTATCGCAATGACCTTTATCGCATTGTTAGGGAGGTGTAGGGTATTATATAGTCGGCCCCGCCCGACTTTATGCCTTTCCTTACTGGTTTTGTTATAACATAATGCAACTTCGCATTTTTAGCACAACGTTTGCGAAACTGCTTGGCAGTTCGGCATTTTACATCTTATTCGTTTACATATCTTCCCATGTTGGCCAATGTCCAATCTTGTCCATCCGCATATCTTGCGGTGAGGCATGCTGAGCCGGTCCCTTGTGTTTTTTAGCTTGTATTAGTGGCTCAATAGATCTTTTGTTAGAATTGGCCTTTGTACCAAGCTTCAAAACAGTTTCAGCAATCTGGAGACTAAACTCTACCGCAGGAAGCAACTTTTCTGCTTTATTAGCTCCTTTATTTTTATACCCTACACCACACTGTGGTACAGGGTATTATAACTTTGTGCATTTGTTTGTAACACCCAAAAGGAGAAGAAATAGACCCATGTAAAAACTTTATTTTATATCCCATTAGTATGAAATTCGGCAGGAAAAGGTTTCTTATTACATGAATGAACTCTGTTAAATTTGGAAGAAATCGGTTCAGATTTAGATATAGCCCCCATATATACATTAACCCCGATTTGATATATAAGCGCTGTAAAAATGTTATTTTATATTCGATCAGTGCGAAATTCGGCAAAGAGGGGTTTCTTATTACATGAAGGAATACCGCTAAATTCGGAGAAAATCGGTTCAGATTCAGATATAGCCCCCATATATATGTTACCCCCGATTTGACATGTAAGTGCTGTAAAAATGTTATTTTATATCCGATCAGTATGACATTCGGCAGAAAGAGGTCTCTTATTATATGAATGAACACTGTTAAATTTGGAAGAAATCGGTTCAGATTTAGATATAGCCCCCATATATACGTTACCCCCGATTTGACATGTAGGCGCTGTAGAGACTGTATTTTATATGCGATCAGTACGAAATTCGACAGAAGGAGGTCTTTTTACATGAATGAGTATTCAGGGAAGATCGGTTTAGATTTATATTGATTGTTCCTCCTGATTTGGTATCAAACCGCTATAGAAGTTGTATTTTACTTCCGATCATTAAAAATTTCCAGAAAGATGTTTCTCAATTTAGGAACGAATATTGCTTAATTTAGCGATTATCGTTTCAGAATTAGATAATATGTTTCTACCCATTTACCAATTATTCCAAATTATTATGGCAATGACCCTTATCGCATTGTTAGGGAGGTGTAGGGTATTATATAGTCGGCCCCGCCCGACTTTCTGCCTTTCCTTACTGGTTTTATACAGAAGCCATGCGTGCTAAATATAAAAGGTGATAAAACACTCGAACTTGCCATCTTTTGCTGCGAAGTTTAATTTTGTATCTTCCCATAATTGCATTAATGAGATCCACACCTCCTATGTGCGAGTTCTATTGACCAACAATAGACGGACGCTCAATTTCGACGTATTTTTTTTTGGGGGTTTCTCATATCTCTTTACAGAGCATTTTGGCATTTCACCAACGAATGTGGATGCGAGATTTACAGTTTTATTATCTTTCGACGAAACACCTGCAATATCAATTCCTTCAGCATTACATACATACTCCAGGGACGATCCTCTTTCGTTTTTCATCATTTCTTTTTCGCTTGGAAGCTTACAATTTGGTATTCTGTTCCGTCGAATTGTTCCAGCACTGAATATTCCTTCATTTGCCAAGTATGCGAGCAGTGGTATAAAAGTAAAATAATTATCAAAATTAAGTTGAAAGTTTTGATTACGTGGAATTATACGTGACATTCTCACGACCACATTCGAGAATGCTCCTAAGTCCGGCTCGTTGTCAACCACAATATTTTCATTGTCGGTTTTTGGCTCAATTTTGTAAGCAAACACCGTAGAGCCGCAGAGAACGTATATTTTATAGCCCCATTTATGAGGTTTATTTGGAAGGTATCGTTTCAAAAGGTTTCGAGCTTTAGTAGAAAACATTTGCTCATCAACGCAAAGTTGTGGTTCAGGAGGAACTTTTCCGAAATTCTTATTCAACTCCTCAATGATCGGGCGGATTTTGAACATTCTGTCGTGATTTTTATCCGTTGATGGTAGATTTTTGTTATTGTCGTTGAAGTGTATACGACGTCGTATATTTCCAAATTTTTTAAAAGTCATCACTTCTTGGATTGCCTTCGTTCCAATTTTCCTACTCCAGTGACTTGCTGCACTGGGAAGTTGTACTAAAGACATCATACGCCAATAAATTGTTGAATATCAATTTCTGACACACCAAATGTATCACTTACGTCTTTTTGAACAATATACAAATTTGTTTGCTCAGCAATTAACCGTAAAAAGTCTTTTGGAAGCACTAATTTTTAATTTTTATTTATTCCATTTAAAATATCTGAAAAAAAATCATCATTTATATATTTTCTGAAACCGTAAATTCAAATAAATATTTGTTTCGTAAATAATACTCCCAAATAAACGAAAAAAAAGTATTGTTTAGAACAACATTTTCCCAAATATATAACATTTGTGTGTGCCAAATATAAAATATTTCGAGTGTACCCTGAACAATTATATATTTCAAGCAGAATATGTTTGGGGAAATATACTACAGAAGCCATTTTTGTCAGCGTGTGCATATCGATTTTCCATTAAGGAGCTATTAAATCCGCATTTCTCAACAGATCTCAAAATTTACCAGCCCCCCTTTTTAAGACCCAAAAACGTACTACTGGAAATTTAGATATCGTGGCCAATAATTAGATACAGGCCTCTTATACACCAATATACCGATTTTGAGTGCAAGCATATAGATCTTCTTATATGCTTTTATTAAACATTTTTCAAGCTTAGAACATTAAAATATTCGCACTCAATGTACAAAGGGACTGTTACATAGTTTAATCTAAATAAATTATCTTTGAAATATCTCTGCCAATTTTTCGATCGGAAAGATACCTTGTTCATAGACAGCGGTCATTATTGATTAAATCGCATGTGCAGTATATGATAGGTAACACCATATTTTATAACCCCTTCGAATAAGTCTGTATTTATATGTATTTATACACTTAGAGCAAACAGCTCAGTAACCGGAATGCATTGTCCATTTATAGTTAAACAGCATTTGCGGAGAGTTGCAATATTTTTTCTCTTCGTGTATGAGTACATGTGCACAATTATATGAGAATCTGTGCTAGTGCTCATCTGGTACAACGAGTACGTATCACGTTCGTGTATAATAGGCAGCAGGGAATACATTCCAGAATCTGTGTCAACCTAATAACGCCGCTTTCTATGACATTATGTGACGGTGCCTCTGTTGTGTTGCAGCTGCAACATCAAGTGGCAATTTATAGGTCTACTACACACCATAGTTGTATTAATTTATGTGCAACTCTATATTAAATTTCCCACATTGTTGCCGATGTCTTTGCGGGTGCCAGTGCGTGTTGCCCACAGCAGTCAGTGGTGGCTTGTGCTGTTGCTACTTCTGCTGCTCCTACTACTGCTTGTACTGGTAAGCATGGTCATTATCATGTCTTTGGCTATAATTTTATTCTGCAACATTATTAGCTTTTATGTGTGTATGGGCCATAATCATATGTTGTAATTAGAGTAACAATATGATTAGATTCGTAGTCATGTTTAGAACCACAAGTTATGATTACAGGAAATGATGTCATTTCCTGTTATATGTGTGTGTGCACAGAAAAGAGTGAGGGAAATTCTTAATGGACCTGTGTGTCACCAGTAGCAGAGAAGCATTTTTCCCTGGTTAATGACACATAAAACAGGTAAGAACATATCTGTAAACTAAACCGAGAGAAATATACCTTCATCTACGGTGAAATTTAAAATGAAATTTGATATTTTGTGTAACAGATATCAAAATGGTTAGAAATAGTTTGTCCACTCTTTGATAGACTATTGTCATAATCAAAATAACCTAAACTTGTTTCTCATTTTTAACCCCTCACATTAGGAGGGTATATATCATTCGCTATGAACCGAGAAAAATGGGAAAGACCATGTTGTACTAAAAGTTAACAGCTTATAACTTTAGTACCAGTGCATACAAATAATTGAAATTTTTTACAGAGTAATTATTTTATAGTACCTGGAATGAAGATAAAAGTGGGCGTTATATGGACCACTTTGCACCAAAAGTTAAGAGCTTATAAATTTAATATCGGTACATACCTTAAAGTTATTAAATGCAAATAATGAGGAATTGATAATAATTGATTAAAACAAAAAAATTACAAATATTTTCTTGAGACTCAAGGTGAGGGGATTCATATGATGACTGAAATTTCTTACTTATTCATATGTATAAATTGATAGAAAACCTTAGAGGCCGATACAAGTATAGATGAATATATCACAGGTCAACTCTAGTATAGAGGAAGACTCAGAGGTCGAATCTGATATAATGTAAAACCATAAAGGTCGACCTAGTATAGAGGAAGACTTCAGAGTCTAGTATAGAGGAAGACCTTGGAGGTCGACCCTTGTATAGAAGAAGACTTCAGAGGTCGACTCTAGTATAGAGGAAGGCCTAAGAGGTCGACTCTAGTATAGAGGAAGACCTCAGAGGTCGACTCTCGTATAGAGGAAGACCTCAGAGGTCGACTCTAGTATAGAGGAAGACCTCAGAGGTCGACTCTAGTATAGAGGAAGACCTCAGAGGTCGACTCTAGTATAGAGGAAGACCTCAGAGGTCGACTCTAGTATAGAGGAAGACCTCAGAGGTCGACTCTAGTATAGAGGAAGACCTCAGAGGTCGACTCTAGTATAGAGGAAGACCTCAGAGGTCGACTCAAGTATAGAGGAAGACCTCTGAGGTCGGCTCTAGTATAGAGGAAGACCTCAGAGGTCGACGATAGAATAGAGGACGACCTCAGAGGTCGACTGTAGTATAGAGAAAGACCTCAGGGGTCGACGCTAGTATAGAGGAAGACCTCAGAGGTCGACTGAAGTATAGGGAAATACCTCAGGGGTCGACGCTAGTATAGAGGAAGACCTCAGAGGTCGACTCTACTATAGAGGAAGACCTCAGAGGTCGACTCCAGTATAGAGGAAGACCTCAGGGGTCGACTCTAGTATAGTGGAAGACCTCAGGGGTCAACGATAGTATAGAGGAAGACCTCAGGGGTCGACGATAGTATAGAGCAAGACCTCAGAGGTCGAATCTGATAAGACCATATGTCGACTCTAGACGACTCTAGTATAGACAAAGACCTCAGAGGTCGACTCTAGTACATAGGAAGACGTCAGGTCGACTCTAGTATAGAGGAAGACCTCAGAGGTCGACTCTAGTATACGGGAAAGACCTCAGAGGTCGACTTTTGTATAAAGGAAGACCTCATAGGTCGACTCTTCTATAGAGGAAGACCTCAGAGGTCGACTCTTCTATAGAGGAAGACCTCAGAGGTCGACTCTTCTATAGAGGAAGACCTCAGAGGTCGACTCTGGTATAGAGGAAGACCTTAGAGGTCGACTCTAGTATAGAGGAAGACCTTGGAGGTCGACCCTAGTATAGAGGAAGTCCTCAAAGGTCGACTCTAGTATAGAGGAAGACCTCAGAGGTCGACTCTATTATAGAGGAAGACTTCAGAGGTCGACTCTAGTGTAGAGGAACCCCTTTAGAGGTCGACTATAGTATAGATGAAGACCTCAGAAGTCGACTTTTGTATAGATGAAGATCTCAGAAGTCGACTCTAGTATAGCATACTAAAAAGTGACTGTTTTAGGTTTTTTAGGTTTAGGTTAGGGTGGCAGCTGTATTTTTTGACAAGCTCACATAGACCAGTTTAGATCCCTAGTGTTACCACGGGCTGAAATGCACCTCATCGAAACCAACCTGTTTGATATATAAATTTATCGATAGTACGAATATCAGTACTGGAAAGATCTGTTAGGCTGCCTAAAAAGGCCGACCCCAGTATGTCCAGTCGTCGTTTACTCAAAGCGGGACAGTCGCAAAGCAAGTGCTCAATGCTCTCCACTTCTTCCTCATCTCCACAGCTTCGGCAGAAGTCATTGGAGTCAATACCCAATCTTTTGGCGTGTTCGCCGATCAAGCAGTGTCCCGTCAGATCATGTACTAACGTAGACAATTGTTTCCTTTCTAGTGCGAGGAGATATTTTGACCTTCTCAGTTCATACCTTGGCCAGATTTGTCTAGCTACCCTGCAGGTGCCGATTTCTGTCCATCTTTCGTTGGACTGCCTGATTGCCTCTTGCCTAAGCCAAAGCTTGCACGTGGATAGTGGCGCACCAATATATGCAAATTCTCCGAGAATTTGTAATGTCGTCCCTTTCCTAGCAAGTTCATCGGTTTTGCAGTTCCCCGGAATATCCCTATGCCGAGGCACCCTCGTTAAGAGATCTGCGGCAGTCGAGGGCTGTTTGTCCGAGTAAATGACAACGCCAGTGTTGGTTACTATGTTGCGACTCAGCCACTTGGCGACTTCCCATATTGCCATTATTTCGGCTTGATAGACACTGCAGGTATCTGGTAGTCTATGAGCTATATCCAGACTAAGTTCTTCACAGTGTACTCCGAAGCCAACCTTTTCATCAAGCTTCGAACCATCCGTGTAAAAGTGGAGATGGTTTCTATTTGTTGGTATTCTGCCAACCCATTCATCCCTGGCTTGTATCATAGTGATGTAGTTCCTCTCAAAGGTGCCCACAGTTGATATATAGTTCACTCGGTCGGTTACCATAGCCCTACACTTTGATATCCTCATGTGACCGTAGTTTTTGTACCTCCACATTGATAGGCAGTTAAATCTTATTGCCGCTTTGGTTGCAACTTCTATCGCTACAATATTAATCGGCAGTATATGGAGTAGGGCTTGTAGAGACTCGGTCGCTGTAGTCCTTAAGGCTCCGCTTATGCTCAAGCAGGCAGTTCTCTGAACCCTTGTTGGTGATGGTTAGTTTGTCAGTTACCGTCCACCATACCACAATACCGTATAACAGTATTGGACGAACTACTGCTATATATATCCAGTGGACGATTGTAGGAGAGAGTCCCCACCGCGACCCTACAGCCTTTTTGCAGGAATATAAGGCGACGTTGGCCTTCCTTACACGTTCCAATACGTTAAGTCTAAATAACATGTTCCTATCTAGAATTATTCCTAAAAATTTTTTACTTTCAGAAAAGACTAGATCTGTTCCATTTATCCGAGGTGGAGGGTCCACATGTGGGACATTATTCATCCTAGTAAAGAGAACCAATTCTGTCTTGTTGGGTTTAACGCCCAAACCGCTGCTTCTGGCCCATCTAGCCAACTTGTTCAGAGCCACCTGTAGGATGTCTCTGAGGACGTTTACGAATTTGCCACGTCGTCCGCATATGCCACGACCTTGCAGCCACAAAGTTCTAGATCTAGCAGGATTTCATTCGCCGCTAGGTTCCAAATTAGTGGAGACAGTACTCCTCCTTGCAGTGTTTACAAACCTTGTTAGAGTTGTGGACCCTAGACATGCTGTTATGCGTCTTCTGGTGAGCAGACTTTGAATTAGTCTAATCAAACTAGTGTTAACTTTCAGATGTGAGAGTGCTGCAATTACCGCATCTGAGTGAATGTTGTTAAAAGCCCCTTCTATGTCAAGAAATGCCACCATGGTGAATTCCTTGAAATGTAGGGATGATTCGATAGTGCTCACAAGTTCGTGCAGGGCAGATTCTGTAGACTTGCCCTTATTGTAAGCATGTTCCCCGACAGGAGTTTTGTATCCAGGTTTTCCCTAATGAAATGATCTAAAAGTCTTTCCAGATCTTTCAATAGGAAGGAGGATAGGCTAATTGGCCTGAAGTCTTTTGGCCTAGTGTGTGATATCTTTCCCGCTTTAGGTATGAATACCACTTTGGTATCCCTCCATCGATTCGGGACGTATGAAAGCCTGATACAGCCTACATAAATTTTCTCCAGCCAGGGTATAATGTACTTTAACATTTTCTGCATTTCTGCTGGAGTGATGCCATGTAGTCCAGGTGACTTGAAGGGCTCAAAGCTATTAATAGCCCAGATTATTCTGGATCTCTCATTCAAGAAATTAGCGACGCTCGCAGTCCACTCGCACTCTTGTTGGTCCTGCTGATACTCGGGTTCTGTTACAGAGTTCCCCGGGAAATGTATGTCGAGCAGTACATTGAGCGACTGCTCGCTGTTTTTGGTCCAGTTATTTGCCTCATCCTGTAAATATCCCACTGTACAGGGTGAAGCAGATAATATCTTCCTCAGCTTAGCGGCGTCCACTTCACCACAGAAGGTATACCAAGAGCGCCTTTGCGCCTTTCTAAGCTCCTTCTTATAGATCTTGATTTGCTCTTTATAGGCATCCCAATCATTAGCGACCCCAGTAGATTTAGCCTTATTGAATAGCTTGTTGCAGGTCTTTTTCATAGCCGTTAGCTCAGAAGTCCACCATTGGGGTTTAGTTTTACCCTTGTACCTTGTTTTTGGACAGGCTTCTTCAAGGGATCTATTGAATGATATGGTGATATGATCGACCAGATTATCCAGACCGGCTTTGTCATTCGGTTCGTACAGAAGCTCAGAGTTGAGGCCTTTCTTGAAATTCTTCTCATACAGGTGCCTCTTTGTCTTCCTTACATTTCTGTGGACGGCAGGTTTAGGCGCTTTTTCCGCGAGTTTGAACTCAATATAATGGTGATCTGAGAATGAGTGGTCGTCCAGTACATTCCACCCAATAATTTTGTCTGACAGCCGGTCAGTAGCAAACGTTACGTCGAGTACTTCTTGTCTGTCTTTAATTGTAAAGGTCGGTTTATTACCTATGTTACAAATACTAAGGTTGGTAGTTAGAAAAAAGTCAAGAAGCGAATCACCCCTATTGTTTGTATCCGTACTACCCCAGATAGTATGATGAGTAACTGTTCCTCTTGTTTCGTTTGGGAGAAAATATAGCTTATAGAGCTATATCTTCTATATTGTCAGATTTATTTTCATTCTTCCTTCGCTGTTTCCCCACTGAATTCTTTAACGAAACAAAGAAAGTCCCAACTCCATAAATAAGAACCATATCTGTTTGTTCAGCTAGATAATATGACCACAAACGAATACACACACATATCGTATATAGGATGTTTTTGTTATATTTCATAGGCTACCGCTTCGCTCAGAGTCGTCTACGTTGCTTATATGTAAATGAATGCAAGAAACTGCCTGAGAAAAGATAACGACAACAACAACATGATCTTTTTAGTATTCGCGTTCTAACGCTAGAAAAAACACTATTCACTACCTACTGACATGTAGCCGCCTACGCCACCCACCGCATCACAAAACCCTTTTTTATTATGCACTCACTTGATTCTTATTCTAACAAAAGTTCTCTCACACACACACATGAGAATACTCACTCAACACACAACTACACAAAGAGATAAAAATGTTTTATTTTCATAAGACCATGAGAAGAGAAAGGGTAGAGAGGGCGACTGAGCAAAGAAAATAAAAAACGACTTAACTTTCTTTGTCATGTAAATTATCCACAAAAGCCACAGTACATCGTGAGCAGCTAAATAACCAAAATAAGATGAAAGGCATTGTGTATCATCCACCTCCCAGCACCAACCTTCGCCTCCTACTCTTCACTTTCAACATTCACGACCCGCAAATGCACGTGAGCGGTTATGTATGCAGATGCGTGGGTTGCCATATGTGTTTGTGTGGATGATGAATTTCGTATTTACATAGGTGTATCAGTGTGTGGTTTACACCCTTTCATCGTGATCACAAGAATCTTTGGGGCGAAACGACGCGGCACAGTGTTTGCAATTCAATAAGAAGTGTTTTAACGAAAAACTTTTTATAGAGGTTCCTCATTAAACTGTACTAGTATGCACTGAGAAATCTTGTACCCTAAAATTAGCAGCAAAATTTTTGAATGGATTATATACCCAAGCGCTTGGTTTTTTGAAAATTGAAAAAAAACATGGATAAGAAACATGGACCTATGACTACCGTTCCGGGTATAAATATCCTCCGGTTGCCAAATCCCTACTTACATACAGCTATAAGAATTACACTGTTCGTTACGACTTTTCACCCATGAACGAAACTATATACAAGTGAAACATGAGACAATAGTTAGCAAAACTGAAGGATACAAGTATAAAAGAACATTTTTTAATACCTTTCCTCCTTGGAAAATTATTCCAAAAATTCTAATGAATAGCAGGAACTCTCCTCTTTTATTTAATATACATATGTATTTATAAATTTATATTGTAATAAGTGCAATAAAAACTATTTCAAATGTTTTATCCTTGAAATTGTTAAGGTCCTACAAAAAGGACAAAAAGTGTCTCGAAATAAAAAACTAACTACATTTTTACATCTATGCAACTTCGTTCATGGGTGACAAAAAAGTTGTACTTTGTCGCACGAAGTAATCGGTGCTAAATTTCTGACAGTACGCTCAATTATTGTAGCGTGATTACATCAGACGGACATAGCAAAATCGTCATAAAATTTTACGATGATTAACAATATACATGCTTTATGGGGTCCCTGGTTTATATTTCGATGTGTTAATGAGTATACTCCTATGGTGGAGGGAATAAATGTAAGTGAACAAATCACAAAACATGAACTAAGCAGATTTGTATCGCTTGTGCAAACATCGCCCACTGTGCGATGACAGTTTTCTGCCCCAGTCAAAATATGCACTTGTATAAGCAAAAAACAAAAGGCAAAAACAGCTACAGATTGCATTTTTTCTATGCCCCATAAGCCTTTTCTTGCGTCTGTCCTTATTTCAACGTCTGTCCAATGTTGCTGCTCCGTCTTGTTTTTCTGCGAGTTCCATTTGCCCGTGTTGGTAAACAAGACAAGTTCACCTGAAAAAGACATCTCAGGTTATGCTCAACTTCTTGTTGCCGCTATACCTTTTGGTTTATTTTATCCAAGGTTCACCCCTTTCTTCTAATTCGTAACCGTTGCTCATGAAGACAAGCGATATTTTATTCATACATTTGTGAGATATGTAAATAGCAAAGAACATTTGTATTTTAATAATATGTAACATTACACAGTACAGCATTTTTCAGTTCATTGATTTGGTACTTAATTCATCTGCATCATTCGTTGAGTCAAGTTAGCTAAATTAATAATTTAATGGCCTTACGAATTTTGTTTGCTCAAGGTGGACTTTTAGCACCTCTATATATATATATATTTCTCGGTATACCGTACGGAATATCTCTTCTTAGAATTGAGTCCCAAATTCTCAGAATTGAGTCCCAAAATCATGTGTTGTACTTTGTTAGTAAAAAATTTCGATGTAAGGAGGTGTAGTTTATTTTTATCCCCTCACCTTAGACAGGAGGGTTTATATCATTTGCTACGAACCAAAAGTGTAACACATCGAAGGAGTGACATAAGACCCTAAGTATGTTCGGCGGATATCCGTTGTGGGTCATTTCGAATGAGTAATATCCGTCCGTCTGTCTGTCTGTCTGCTGGTTGCTGCTCACGATAACTCTCGAAAGGAGTAACCGATTGGCTTCAAATTTGGTATGTGCTAATATCTTCTTCTATCTCCGGCTAAGTTCGAAGATGGGCCATATTGGTCCACTCCTTCTAGAACCTCCCCCACAAAGCGTTAACATTTAGTGAAATATTGATTATTTAATAAATAATATACTACCTATTTGAATTCTCTGAAATTCTACACATAGTATTAGTTTATAAGTCACTGTTACCTCGCAAAAAATGGGCGAAGTTGCCACGCCCTTTTGGTACCTCCCACACAAATGGACAATTTTGAACTAAAAGTGAATAGCTTATAACTTTATTGCCAGTGCATACAAAGACTTGAAAATTTGTACAGTGTAATAATTTAATAGAACCTAAAATACAGTGAAAAATGGACATTATTGCCACGCTCCTTTTGGTACCTCCCACACAAATGGACCATTTTGTACCAAAAGTTTATAACTTTAATACCAGTGCATTCAAATACTTGAAATTGTGTACAGTGTAATGCTTTTATAGTACCTAGAATCCAGAGAAAAGTGACCGTTATTGGGACGCCTCTTTTGATACCTCTCACACAAATGGACCATTTTGTACCCAGTACTTTTTTGATAACGATTTAAATAAAACAAAAAATAAATAAATTTACTAATATTTTTTGAGACTCAAAGTGAGGGGATTCATTAGTCGGTTTACCCGACTGAACTTTCTTACTTGTTTAACAGTTACAAGAATAGGAAATGATAACATTGATTCCAGCAAACTATATCAATCGGCAACATGATCAAGAAATGAGGAATTTTTGTCATTGTAATACGTTTTTGAGTGCTATTTTAAGACACACAACTGTACGATACAATAAACATTGAAACACAAAAAACTGCAAAAACACATTTTTTGCGGTTTTAACGTAAAAAGGGGTGAAAATATTATTAACATTAACGAACGTTCAACAATTTTCACTACTTGAACGACTTATCTTTAATGAACATTAAAATATTTACCGTAAAGACTAAGTGAAACAACTTAAGGCAACCAACTAAGAGCCCAATATTGAAATTAAAGAAAATAATTCAAATTTGGCATTCATAAAGCACAGTGGAGCTAAGTACAAAGCAATTGGTAATAAATAGAATACAAATTCAACTGCAAATGGAATTATGACTTTGTTCAATTGTTTGCATAGTCCCAGAGAAATGTTGTACAACAATAATTTGTTATACCGATCGACATACTCGTATCTGATTCCATAAAATTTTTTTCTGAGTTGATTTATGGATGTCCGTCTGATTTAGATAGTTTATTTAGTTAGAACAAGTAAATATATATTTTCTGAAATATAGTTTCCTTCATACATAGGACAATTTTGGATTTCAAAAACGTTCAATACTTCATTTTTTAATTCTGAAGAAAACTTTCAAAACGAAAAGATTGTTATATTTAATATGTGGAAGAAAATTTATTTATATAAAAGAAAAATTATTTGTGGATGACTTTGATATTTGTCATTGACTAAACTACTACATGTGCTCCAGTTGATGCAAGCTTCCGAGTACCTTATTCAATAACGCCATGCAACATTTTTTTGTTTGTTTCCGAGACCTCAAAAATTTTTCTTAGTATAGATTGAGACCAAGCAATGAAATCAAAACAACAATTTGTTTATGCTAAAGTTTTGTTAAGTATTTTTTTCTAAAATTGCAATTTTCATGGAACGTACCTTTGGACCATATTTTTTGAAGTATAAGCTCGATAAAGCCGGGATACAATTTAAATTAAAGGAAATTATAAGGCCTATAAATGCTGAAAAATCACCTTTATGTAGAAATGGAAATTTAGTAACTGTCGTTAAATCAATGAGACAAAATTTTATTTTATTTTTTGAAAAATCGTTGAAAAACCGGAAGCAAGTACGAAAGTTCAGTCGGGTGGACCGACTTATGAATCGCCCCACCTTGAGTCCCAAAAATATATTAGTAAATTAGTTTTTTTTGTTTTAATTAAATTATTATCAATTTAAATTGCATTTAATAACTTTAAAGTACTTACTGGTATTAAAGTTAAAAACTGTTACCTTTTGGTACAAAAAGGTAAATTTGGGGCGTGTCCACACCCACTTTTCTCTGAACTCTAGGTACTATAAAAGCATTACCCTGTACAAAATTTCAAGTATTTGTATGCACTGGTATTAAGGCTATAAGCTGTTAACTATTAGTGCAAAATGCTCTATTTGTGTGGGAGGTACCAAAAGGGGCGTGGCAACCTTTCCCATCAAGGTGTTAGCTGCTAATAAACTAGTACTATGTATCGAATTGTAGAAGATGGGAATAAGTAGTATAGAAGTTATTAAAGAGTTAATTTTTCACTAAATGTTAACCCTTTGTAGGGGAGGTACTAGAAGAAGTAGGCCAATATGGCACATCTTCGAACTTAGCCGGAGATAGAAGAAAATATTACCACATACCAAATTTGAAGTCAATCGGTTACTCCTTTCGAGAGTTCTCGTGCGCACCAACCAGCAGACAGACAGACAGACGGACGGACATTGCTCATTCGACTTAAAATTACCCAAAACGGATAACCGCCGAACATACTTAGGGTCTTAGGTCACTCCTTCGATGTGTTACACTTTTGGTTCGTAGCAAATGATAACTCAAAATTTTAAATTTTTGAGGTTGCCTTACAAAAATCCGAACCCCGGGTTATAAAGAAATTGGAAACATGGGGTCGTATGTGCAACTTTTATGCTATTGTGTAAAGTATACGCCACAACATACAATTATTTATTTATCATGGAACAATCAGTAACGATAAAAATATATAAATTTGTGTTCGCCTTTTCGTTGTTTCCTGACGTTTACGATTACTTTTCATTATTTGAAATATCAATTGTTCAGCGCAAATAATGCGTGTTTGTCAAGCACCATCTGATACCTCCCACACAACTTGATAGATTCACTTCAAAATAATTTCAGTACAACTTCTGTTGCAATCATGTAAATGTTTTCATATTCGGCAGACTGTAGAGAGACAAATAACACTGTGCAACTGTGAAAAAATACACGGACTTGACAGTATAGGTTCGATTCTACTATCAAAGGGTAGTATAACCCTATACTCGGTTTGGCGAAATTTGTGACCAATTTTTTTTTTTATGGGCCTCCAAAGTTTCTGAAAATCAGTGGACCCCTTGAAAAAGGTGTCATCAGCTTTTATCCAAAAACTAATTCAGACTTGGTGATACCGCTTAACTATGTTTGGCGATAATGTACCTAAAAATATGCTGAACAAATTTTCTTAGCATTTTTTTTTGGAAAAAATATGTTTTCCGGTACTTTTTTTGGAAAAAGTGAAGGAAGAAGATATTTTTTTCACTTTTTTCAGCATAACTTCCAGGGACTCGTAATTTTTCACTAGCAATGATTGGCAAAATTGTAGCCAACGTATTTGACCTTTTTTTGGTTTTTGTGTTAAGTTTTGGGCCAAAATATTTGTAGAACGTTTCATCCCCGCCCTCCCCATTTTAAGGGGTGTTTTTTACGATTTGTTAAATTGGGTCGAAAATTACAGTTATGTGTGGGAGCTAGACGGTTATTTTGTTCCACAAAAATATTGGCCTTAATATTTTTTATAAAGTTGCTGAACATACCCTATACCAAAAAAATATATTTTTGTTACATAATAGTGAAATACTAGCATTTTTGGGGTACAATGTAGTTTTTTGAGCTATTTAGGGTGCCTAGACACGTTCAGATTGTATTGATATGTTCACAAAAGTTGTTCAGATTTACGTTGGCTACAATTTTGCCAGTCATTGTTAGTGAAAATTACGTGTCCCTGGAAGTTATGCTGAAAAAAGTGAAAAAAAATGTCTTCTTCCTTCACTTTTTCCAAAACAAGTACCGGAAAATTTTTTTTTCGCAGAAAATGCTAAGAAAATTTTTTCAGCATATTCTTAGCTACATTATTGCCAAATATAGTTAAGCGGTATCACCAAGTCTGAATTAGTTGTTGGACAAAAGCTGATGCCACCTGTTTCGAGAAGCCCACTGATTTTCAGAAACTTTGGAGGATCAAAAAAAAAAAATTGGTCACCAATTTCGCCAAACCGAGTATAGGGTTATACTACCCTTTGATAGTAGAATCGAACCTATACTGTCAAAACCGTGTATTTTTCATAAAGTGTTCATTTGTTGCATAGTGTAATTAGCAAAATGTTTATACCTTTTCTGCTACAAAACTTCAATATTTCCTATTACAATACTCGCAAAGTGCGTGTATACTTTAGTCGGTTTACTTTACTGAAATTGCGTTACTTGTTTCTAGGATCACGTGAAGTTTAAATGCTTTGTTCGCAGTTTCAACTTAACACCGATATTCACACATGCGGTTTTAAACTCTGAACCTAGTTTACAGAAAAAGTTCCCCATAAAATTTAATTAGCTTAAAATTCGTGTAATCCGGTGTATGATCTGTGCAGCTCTTCAATTCAGGCATCGACTTTGCTAACATTCCATCAAAATATTTTTGTTCTCAATTTCAAGCGGCATCTCGAATTTTTTCAGTAGACTTTGCAAAAACGCAGAGATAGCAGGAAACAAGCCTTTCAGTACTAGCGGCAATGACAAAACAACAAAACGCGATTAAAAAACTAACAAAACCGTGGACATAACAAAACACATTCCTCGCATTTACATTCCGCTCGCCACCATTGAAAACAAAAAGGGGAAGGAAGTTTATAGCGTGACGGAGCCGACTATGTAATACACTACATGGCTATAGTTTTCTGTTGCAAATAATACTGTAGACTGAAACTCACATTTTCAGTTAGATCATCTATATATCAGATTTCTTAAGTGAGAAAATTTAATTTGTATATTAGTATATGGGAGCAAAAATAAAACATTAACTTATATAGTACAAAATAAATCTGACAAAATAACAATTTTTCCTGAGCAGTTAGCCAAAATAGAAAACAAACTGCCAGTTTTCTATCTGGTCTGAGCACTGTTTATGAAATGATAGAAAATTCGGGTAAAGAGTATAGTAGTTATACAAAATCTAAATTTCCGGAAGGAGTGTACCACTGTCCATCCTCATTTTCGAGGTTAGAACAATATTGCAGAATGTCAAATTTTTATGAAACAATAAGCGACTATCAGCAGATTCAGAGAATTATAATATGGAATTTGTAATTTTTGCTGCAAAAAAAATTGTTTCTTCTCATTTTTAAAAGCTCGCATCATAACGAAGAAAACCATGTTTTTTTAAAAAAATGTATGGATAAATGTAGAAATTATATCCCTTTTGGCAGAAGTAAGAGAAATTCAACAAAAACATGTTTTTTTCGGCCACTATTTTGAATGGGGTATATGCCAGTTGCTGTGGACCAAAAATGTATTACATAGAAGGAGAGACCCTAAGAATATTTGGAGGAAATCCGTTTTTTATCCCCTCACCTTAGAGAGGAGGGTATATATCATTTGCTACGAACCAAAAGTGTAACACATCGAAGGAGTGACGTAGGACCTTAAGTATGTTCGGCGGATATCCGTTGTTAGCCATTTTAAGTCGAATGAGCAATGTCCGTCCGTCCGTCCGTCCGTCCGTCAGTCTGTCTGTCAGGCTGGTTCGCACGATAACTCTCGAAGGGAGTAACCGATTGACTTCAAATTTTGTACGTGGTAATATTTTCTTCTATCTCCGGCTAAGTTCGAATATTGGCTATATTGGTCCACTCCTTCTAGTACCTCCCCAACAAAGGGTTAACATTTAGTGAAATATTGATTATTTAATAACTTCTACACTACTTATTTGAATCCTCTGAACATTGTATTAGTTTATTAGTCACTATTACCTCGAGAAAATGGGAGAAGTGTCCACGCCCCTTTTGGTACCTCCCACACAAATGGACAATTTTGAACAAAAAATTAATAGCATGGAACATTATTACCAGTGCATACAAAGACTAGAAATTTTGTACAGTGTAATAGTTTAATAGTACCTTCAATGGACCATTTTGTACCAAAAGTTACCAGCTAATACCCTACCAGTGCATACAAATATTTGAAATTGTTTACAGATTGTTTTGTTTACAGAGAAAAATGGGCGTCATTGGCCCGCCCCTTTGGTACCTCCCATAGAAATGGACCTTTTTGTACCAAATGTAAACATCTTTTAACTCTAATACCAGTACATGCTTTAATGTTAATAAGGTAGGGCTAAGCTCAGGCTACTGCCGGGGTCAGCAGGTGGCGGATAGCTGGACGGCCTGTAGATATGCAGGCTAGCTGCGACAAATAAGCAGCCCCCGACCAAGAGCGGCAGAGTCCGAGGGCGTGCCATAAAAAGGTACATGTCCCGATAACGACTCTGTGTCATGGCGAACAGATACCGCCAGTACAAAAGTATCTCCACATAGGGTACCCCTTCTTAAGAAGGCAGCTGATAGAGTGATGCCTCAGTGGATACCTTATAATCTAAATCCAGAAGCGTCTGTTCCATATTGGGCGGCTTTCTGGTATGCGTCTGATCCCTGGAGGGGCGGCAGTATATAATGACCATTATCGCCGCAGGGCATTGAGATCGAGACCAGTAAGATCTCAATTATGGTATACTGGACACCACCTACATGACTAGATAACCCCGGGCTGACAATAATGGTATTCTGGAACCTGAATACACAGAAGTGAATTTCTGTGGAAATGGCTTCCAGGCTAATGCCATGGTTGCCTCCGTCTCGTTAAAACGTAGCGAGTCTTAAAGTGCGCTCAAAATTTCGTCACCATTAAGTTGGTGGTGCAGGTTCAGTTGACACTGTCCTGATTAACACGGATCTGGCTCTGAACGTATGGACTCATAAGGTCCTACGTCAACCCTTGCATGGCCTCCCTGCTTGCAAAGACAACCATGGGATCAATTATACGTGACTGCACAACGAGTGGAGATAGCGGCTTTGAGTTGAGACCCCTTAGAATCTGGATACTAATACCTTCCACACTGGCGAGAAGAACAATGGTGATGACAACCGCATGTTCATGGAAAATCCTTTCCAAAGGAGTGAAAAAATACCGAGATCACCTATAAAGGGGTGTACTAGCGGAGATTCAATAATAACCGATGTACCGAATATTATCGTTGATGACGACAGACATGTAGATCAATTAAAATACGAAGACGAAAAAGCATTTGTTGACCTAGGAGATCGTCTAAATACTATGGAGTCCATTGCATCCGAAGCGAAGAACGTCCATTAATCGATCAGGGACAACCTGAAACAAGCACTAGCCTTATACCAAAAGATTAAGGCAAGCAGGGAGTCTATTGCGATAGCAGATATTATTTGTTTACCCAGTCCAGTAACTGGCACTGTTAGAACTGCAAGTAAGGCAGTCCAAACTGAACGCGTAAATTCAAATCCTATGAACAAACAACCAACCAAAAAAGAGCCAAAATCAAATGCAACGGCAACCAAGTCCTCAGAAGCTACACCCGACGAAAGCACAGTGAATGAGTCGACCTGGACTACAGTGCACAACAGAAAGCAAGGAAAAAAGAAGAAAGTTGTAAAAAAAGGAATAAAAATCAGGGGCGAAGCACTGACCATTAAAGCTCCCGAATCGTCATACGCGGAAATACTTAAAAATATGAAGACGAAGATATACCCAGAAGAAGTTGGGGTTAACATAAAATATATTCGTCGAACTAGAGAAGGAGATCTATTAGTAGAGTTAGCAAAAGGTGAAGGACAAGCTAAGAAATTAGAAAATGCCATCAAAAACTCCTTGGGCGATGACCTACAGGTTAAAACTTTGTCAGAGAAGCACCTACTGGAAATTAAAGATATGGAGGAATCTACTACTGCCGAAGATATAATTAAGGGTCTAACGACCGTAGTAGGTGTATCTGAACGTGAACACATTAAAGTGCATAATATTCGGGTGTCGTATAGTGGAACCAAACAGGCAATCGTGCAGATTTCAGCCCGCGCAGCTGCAATTATAAATAAAAAAGAAAGGGTTAAAATAAGTTGGATAAACTGTAGAGTGAAAATGAAAATTCCAATTAAACGCTGCTATAGATGTATGGAGACGGGACACATTGCTAGAATGTGCAATGGGAAAGATCGTAGCAATAGCTGTCGTAAATGTGGAAATGATGGTCATAAGGCCAAAGAATGCAAAAACTCGATTCGCTGTATTATATGTGCAGATGCAGGTCGTCAAAAAGTTAATCACTACATTGGTAGCACCGCAGCATGCAACAACAAAAAATGAGACTTAGACTTAAACAAATAAATCTGGGCAGAGGACGTGAAGCCCAAGACCTTATGATGTCTAGTGGATACCAAAAGAAGATAGACATATTGATAATTAGCGAGCAATATAGGAGAACTGATAATAGTGCATGGTTTCAAGATAAACTAGGAAAAGCTGCGATATGTGTATTGAACAGCAACATAATAGTGAAGAAAGTGAACGAAGAGCTGGAATATTTTGTGGTAACACAAACCAAAGGTCTGAGGATTTATAGTTGCTACTTCTCACCCAGTGTTGAGATATCAGAGTTCATTACGGCTCTTGATAAATTGGCTGCAGACATTCGAAAAAGTGGCACTCCAGTGCTGATTGGAGGTGATTTTAATGCGAAATCCCCGGAATGGGGGTGTGATGTCCTTGACCGACGAGGAGAAGCAGTAGGAGACATGATTTCGTGTCTTGGATTGATATGCCTAAACAGAGGAAGCTCCCATACGTTTAGAAGGGGATCAACGGGCTCAATTATTGATTTAACCTTTGCGTCTTCATCAGTCGCGAGGAAAACCCTTACCTGGCAAGTTTTAGAGGACGAAACGTTAAGTGATCATCAATATATTTCAATCGAAATTGATATGCATACGTGTGATTCAAAACCCATGGAACCAAGGCCGCGATGGAATACAAACAACATTGATATCCATGCATGTAAAAATGTACTTCTTGACTATAAGTCTAGAGTAACTACCACTGAAATAATTGAATCCGGAGACGTGGATGAAATATCATTATACTTGAACGAGATACTTAATGATACATGTAACGCCGGAATGTCAAAAGTTAACAAAATTAGACGGAAACCTGCATACTGGTGGAACAGAGATATAGCCGTATTGAGAAAAAACTGTCACAAATCAAAACGTCTAGCAACAAGACATAGAGGTAATGACTACTACATGGAGCAATACAGACACTCTAGAAAGTAGGATTTTCATCAATGCAATTTGGTTTCGTTAAAGGAAAATCAACTCTTGATGCTATTTTTGAAGTCGTCCGATTTACGGAGATATCGAGAGCGCACAAACATTTCTGCGTAATAGTAACGCTAGATATTAAGAATGCTTTTAACACTGCGAACTGGAATATAATAAAAAATTCAATGAGAGAGAAAAGCTTCTCGCAATATCTTATAAAGATAATTGACAGCTACCTGGATGACAGGGTACTAATGTACCGAACAGATAATGGTATGGAAGAGTACAATGTGTCAGCAGGCGTTCCTCAGGGGTCAATACTAGGACCGTTCTTATGGAATTTAATGTATGACGAGTTGTTGAGATTAAAATTACCCAAAAATTGCAAGCTTGTTGGATATGCCGATGACGTAGCTTTGGTGGTGACGCAATCATCAACAGCTGTAGTGGAAATAACAACCAATGACTGCCTTAGCAGAATTAGCACGTGGCTGAGATCAAATAAATTAAAACTTGCAGCTGAAAAGACGGAGGCGATAATCGTGACAGACAAGCGGGTTTTTTCATTGCCGAAATTGGAAGTAGAAGGACATGAAGTTCAATTTAAAAAAAGTTTGCGATACCTTGGAGTAGAGCTAGACGGAAGAATGTCTTACGATGTACATATTAAACTTGTCACCGAAAAGGCACTGAAGACGGCATCGAAACTCACACAAATAATGCCAAACATGAGAGGTCCTGGTCAGACGACACGTAAACTAATAGCCAGTGTAGCGTTTGCGCAAATGTTATATGGTGCTCCAGTTTTCGGCGATACCGTTTGTAATAACACCACGCTTCTAAAAAAAGTAAATAAAGTACAGAGGATGTCGACACTGCGAATCATTTCGGCGTACCGCACAGTTTCCACAGCTGCTGCATCGGTACTCAGTGGTATTCCACCAATGTACCTAAAACTGAGAGAAATCAAAGAAATTTACGATGAGAGGAAACTATTGAACACATCGAATATACATCTCGAAACAAATAGGATAAAGAGACAGGCAAGGACTCGCCTATATCATAGATGGCAACATATATGGGATAATGAGGACAAAGGAAGGTGGACGCATAAACTAATTCCTAACATAGAAAAATGGTTGGAACGAAAATACGGCGAAGTAAATTATTATCTTACACAAGCGCTGAGTGGACATGGAAATTTCGCAGCTTATTTATATAAATTTAAAATAAGAGAAAGTCCCATGTGTGATATGTGCGGCAATATGGAAGATACAGCGGAACACACTGTTTTCGAGTGCAATTTTTGGTCGGAACGACGGGAAATATTGAATAGTTCACTTGAAATGAATATAACCCCAACAAACATGGTAGCCATAATGCTGGAAAATGAAACAAACTGGGCCAGATGCTCGACGTTTATTGGAAATGTAATGCGGTCGAAACAGATTTACCAAGAAACGCATACTCTGAACCCCTAATCTAAATAAATAGGACGGGGGAATAAGAGAAGGATGAGGCTTGAAAGTAGCATAATATGAACCCACCCCGAAGTAATGCGAAAGCGGTCCCGGGGTGGTGGTTCCTGCGTAGGACCACTAGTTGATAGCGCGCTATCACTACGTCCATAAAAAAAAAAAAAAAAAGTTAATAATGCAATTTAAATTGATAATAATTTAAATATACCAAAAAAATAAATTAATTTACTTATATTGTTTTGAGACTCAAGGTGAGGGGATTCATTAGTCGGTTTACCCGACTGAACTTTTGCTATAACTTTCGATAAGTGTAACCGATTGATACGAATTCGGTACGTTTATTTTTTCTATAACAAGATCAATGAGTACCTCCCCAGAGGGTCAAAATTCCACTCCTATTATTAGTTTCATGGTAGCTTTTACCTTGAGAAAAATGGGCGAAATTACCACGCCCCTTTTGTTATCTCCCATACAAATGGACCATTTTGCGCAAAAAGTTAACAGCTTATAACTTTCATTTCAGTCCATATAAATACTTGCAAATTTTGTGGAAATTTTTGGGTCATAAATTATACATTTTTCACAGGCATCGGTTTCTAGCTAGTCAGGCTTTCCAAAGTGTGACAATTTTTTGTGGCTTTTTTTTGGGGTTTTTTTCGTGCCAGCAAAAAAACTATTAAAAAAAATAAAATTTTTCTAATTGTTTTAACGACCTTTACCAAACCACCGTGAAAGGGTATTTCCAACATTTATTTACTTACTTTAATTTAAAGGGTATCTGTCGATTCTATACATCAAATACTATGGGTTAAATACCAAAGGTACCTTCCATGAAAAAATGTTTAAAAAAACATTATTTGTTGTTTGGCTATATTAAAATGGTACGCCTCAATCTAAAAAAAAAAGTTTTTAGGTCTCGAAAACAAAAAAAAATGTTTGTTGCATAGAGTAATATGAAGTATTTGTTTAACTGCCATTAAAAACACGAACTGTTCATTTTTGATACAAATGAGGAAGGTACCGATATGGGCGTGGCAATGATGCCCATTATTTTAAAGTAGATAGCGACAAAGAGCTTATTACTATGTCGGAAATGTCAAAGTAGTCGAATGAGTAGTATATAAGTTACTAGCTTCAACCCGGTGCGCTTCGCAGTCCCCGTCCTTTATTTATTTTCTGTTTAGGGCACTCTTTCGTTAAAATGTACATGGTTATTCCACATGGAGCAAACTAAGGTAAATTTGTTTACTTTTCTACAATAAAATAGGAAAATCCCCGTTTCATTTTCTTCTGTTTATGTTGCTTTTCCCCAATGTGCCTTTAAATGTCAAAAACAACTTTTTATACCCTACACCACACTGTGGTACAGGGTATTATAACTTTGTGCATTTGTTTGTAACACCCAAAAGGAGAAGAAATAGACCCATCGTTTATTATACCGATCGACTTAGAATCACTTTTTGAGTTGATTTAGCTATGTCCGTCTGTCCGTCTGTCCGTCTGTCTGTGCATGTATTCTTGTAATCAAAGTACAGGTCGCAATTATGGTCCGATCTCGACGAAACTTTACACATATCTTTTTTTTGGCCCAAGGACGATCCCTATTGAATTTGGTTAGAATCGGTTTAGATTTAGATATAGCCCCCATATATATGTTACCCCCGATTTGACATGTAAGCGCTGTTAAAACTGTATTTTATACTCGATCAGTATGAAATTCGACAGAAAGAGGTTTCTTATTACTTGAAGGAATACTGCCAAATTCGGAGAAAATCGGTTCAGATTTAGATATAGCCCCCATATATAAGTTACCCCCGATTTGACGTGTAACCGCTGTAGAATCTGTATTTTATATCCGATCAGCGCGAATTTAGGCAAAAAGAGGTTTCTTATTACATGAAGGAATACTGCCAAATTCGGAGAAAATCGGTTCAGATTTAGATATAGCCCCAATATATATGTTACCCCCGATTTGATATGTAAGCGCTGTAAAGACTGTATTTTATATCCGATCAGTATGAAATTCGGCAGAAAGAGGTTTCTTATTACTTGAAGGAATACTGCGAAATTCGGAGAAAATCGGTTCAGATTTAGATATAGCCCCAATATATATGTTACCCCCGATTTGATATGTAAGTGCTGTAAAAACTTTATTTTATAACTGATCAGTATGAAATTCGGCAGAAAGAGGTTTCTTATTACTTGAAGGAATACTGCCAAATTCGGAGAAAATCGGTTCAGATTTAGATATAGCCCCAATATATATGTTACCCCCGATTTGATATGTAAGCGCTGTAAAGACTGTATTTTATATCCGATCAGTATGAAATTCGGCAGAAAGAGGTTTCTTATTACTTGAAGGAATACTGCCAAATTCGGAGAAAATCGGTTCAGATTTAGATATAGCCCCCATATATAAGTTACCCCCGATTTGACGTGTAACCGATGTAGAATCTGTATTTTATATCCGATCAGCGCGAATTTAGGCAAAAAGAGGTTTCTTATTACATGAAGGAATACTGCCAAATTCGGAGAAAATCGGTTCAGATTTAGATATAGCCCCAATATATATGTTACCCCCGATTTGATATGTAAGCGCTGTAAAGACTGTATTTTATATCCGATCAGTATGAAATTCGGCAGAAAGGGGTTTCCTATTATATGAATGAACGCTTTCAAATTTGGAAGAAATCGGTTCAGATTTAGATATATCCCCCATATATACGTTACCCCCGATTTGACATGTAAGCTCTGTAAAAATGTTATGTTATATCCGATCAGTGCGAAATTCGGCAGTAAGAGGTTTCTTATTACATGAAGGAATACTGCCAAATTCGGAGAAAATCGGTTCAGATTTAGATATAGCCCCAAAATATATATTACCCCCGATTTGATATGTAAGCGCTGTAAAGACTGTATTTTATATCCGATCAGTATGAAATTCGGCAGAAAGAGGTTTCCTATTATATGAATGAACACTTTTAAATTTGGAAGAAATCAGTCAAGATTTAGATATAGCCCCCATATATACGTTATCCCCGATTTGACATGTAAACGCTGTAAAAATTTTATTTTATGTCCGATCAGAATTAGAATATGTTTCTACCCTTACCCAGAATATGTTTCTACCCTTATCGCATTGTTAGGCAGGTGTATGGTATTATATAGTCGGCCCCGCCCGACTTTCTAAAAATATAATAATAAACCAGTAAGGAAAGGCAGAAAGTCAGGCGGGGCCGACTATATAATACCCTACACCTCCCTAATAATGCGCTAAGGGTCATTGCGATAATAATTTGGAATAATTGGTAAATGGGTAGGAACATATTATCTAATTCTGAACCGATAATCGCTAAATTAAGCAATATTCGTTCCTAAATTGAGAAACATATTTCTGGAAAATTTTAATGGTCGGAAGTAAAGTACAACTTCTGTAGCGCTTTGATACCAAATCAGGAGGAACATATATACGGATGTTATATATAAATCTGAACCGATTTTCCCTGAATCGAATTTCGTACTGATCGGATATAAAATACAATCTCTACAGCGCTTACATGGGGGTAACATATATATGGGGCTATATCTAAATCTGAACCGATTTTCTCAGAATTTGGCAGTATTTCTTCATGTAGAAGGAAACCTCTTTTTGCCGAAGTTCGCACTGATCGGATATAAAATAACATTTTTATAGCGCTTACATGTGAAATCGGGGGTAACGTTTATATGGGGGCTATATCTAAATCTGAACCGATTTCTTCCAAATTTAACAGTGTTCATTCAAATAATAGGAAACCTCTTTCTGCCGAATTTCATACTGATCGGATATAAAATAACATTCTTAGAGCGCTTACACTTCAAATCGGGGGTAACGTATATATGGGGGCTATATCTAAATCGGAACCGATTTCTTCCAAAATTAACAGTGTTCATTCATATGATAAGAAACCTCTTTCTGCCGAATTTCAGACTAATCGGATATAAAATATAGTTTTAACAGCGCTTACATGTCAAATCTGGGGTAACATATATATGGGGGCTATATCTAAATCTGAACCGATTTTAACCAAATTCAATAGGGATCGTTTTTGGGCCAAATAAAACATATGTGTAAAGTTTCGTCGAGATCGGACCATAATTGCGACCTGTACTTTGATTACAAGAATACATGCACAGACAGACGGACAGACGGACAGACGGACATAGCTAAATCAACTCAGAAAGTAATTCTAAGTCGATCGGTATAATAAACGATGGGTCTATTTCTTCTCCTTTTGGATGTTACAAACAAATGCACAAAGTTATAATACCCTGTACCACAGTGTGGTGTAGGGTATAAAAAGCTAAAAGGAATCCTTAGTTAAGGTTGCAAGACTTACAATCGCCATTGAGATCATATTTTATCATTTTCGCTCCTTGTACCACATTTAACCCAATGTGTCAGAACTAACCATTTTGCACCACTGTACAACAGTTAATCAATTTTACCCCACAGTGCCATTAAAAGTGTGCATTTAGAGAAAATCATAGTTTATAATCCAATAGCCAAATTCGCAACCTTAGGTCGTATTTAACCCTTTTTCCCATATTTGTGCATATCTATCTTATTTTTCGCCACGGTTTACATATTCGAAATAAATGTTTCTTAGCTTTGGTTTATGCTGTAAGAGCTACTTTCGCACTCTGGACCTTTTTTGAACCACTCAACCATATTTAACACCTTTTCGCCCCTCTGTAACATATTTAACACTTTGTACCACTTTCAACCATTTCTGTCCCAGTCTATCATAGTTAACACATTTTTGCCCCATTGTTCCATATTTGGTCCCACGTTACCATATCTAACACTTGTTGCCCCAATGTAAATATGGTTAGCTCCACTGTACAATATTTAACACATTTTTCCCCCACTGTACTATAGATAACAATTTTTGCCACACTGGACCACATTTACCCCTTGTGTGGCCCACTGTATCATAGTTAATATATTTTTGCCCCCACTGCTCCATATGTAACCCATCCTGTACCGCATTTTAACCCATTTTGTCCCACCTTACCATATACATATGTACGACTATTTATACCCAAATGTATTATAGTTAACTCTTTAACCCCACTCTGCCCATTTCACCCTTTGTCTTACTGTATTATACTTAACCCTTTTCCCTCACTGTACCATATTTAACCGTTTTTGACTAACTGTGCTCAAAAAACCAGAAAAACTCTTTATATGTAAAGTATACGTTCCAATTTTGCCAGATTATTCCACTATTGCCCCTAATGATATAACCCGTTTTGCCCCACCGTGCCTCCTAAAGTTAGATTTTCTTAAATTCCATTCCGATCTCTAGCTTATATTCCACCATGGGAAAAAGTCTAAGATATTTGACTCACTGTACCATATCTTACACTTTTTGACCCACTGTGCCGCAAAAACTACTAATATCGAAAAAACTGACTACCCCGATCCGTTATCCTAAGGACATCCCAAGCTCATAAGGGCTACCCTCACACCAAATTTCACGATTTTAGCTCATTCGGTTTAGATTTGGCGGTGGTACCATATTTATCCCATTTTGCCCCATTGTGTGGGTAATAGTACGAATTTCGAAAAAATCCCGTCTTATTGCACGTCTACATCCCAAGGGCTCACACTAAATTTCATGATTCTAGCTTCAGCCGTTTGGCCTGGGCGATGATCAGTCAGTCAGTCAGCCAGTCACGCAACAATTTTATATATATAGATAGATACATACATCACCAAATTGTGGCCCTTTGCCGGAGAGGTTCCAGAAGCAGTGCGTCACTGTGGTTCATATTTGAATTAAACTTAGATTTGGAGAAAATATTACGAAATACAAAATTAGAAGTCATTCGGTGACTTTATTCGTGAGTTATCTTGCGTAGCAACTAGACAGACATATCTCAAATGACTTAAAAGTACTAAAGGTAAGTACACACGATTTGCAGATCGGACAATATTGCCTATTGAAAAACCCGTTCCTTCACCGTGTTACCAACACATGCAGTCAAGTCATAATACCCTGTACCACAGCGTGGTACAATACAAACAAGAAAAAAAAAACATAACAATCCCGTAACTAAGGACGAGAGGTGGCGTGGGTGGTACGTACAGCTTAGGTGCTTCTAAAAACGTATAGATAGCCTAGGGAACATTAAGAGAGGTTACTTTTATGGCTAAGAGAGGAACATTCACATTCAATGTAGCTTTGGTTCATTGATACCATTCTATTGTACGAGTTCATATACTCGTACATACGTTCGTCTTGTATACAGTCGATAGATCCACAGGAAACTAGGAGTTGATTGGACACAAACATGAGTAATGCCATGCCATGTTGGACAAGATGCCAGAACAGTGGAAAGACATTTCGAATGGGAAACAACAGATTGCTGAGAAATGAAAACAATTTGGTTTGAAGTGAAAATGATGGAAATTGCAAACATAGCCAGAAACCAGACACCTATGCAAATACATGCATAAATACCTACATACATAGCAATTCCGTTGAGTGAAGACAAAACTCGGATATTTAGAAAACCCGGTTTTAGGTTCTCAAAAAAGGACAAATAAATTAAGTAAGGAATGTTGAAACTAGGAACGGGCAGACTATTTATTATTCAGTATCACTCTTGCAATAGCAACATTTGTTTCGAATTATACATATTAAAAAAGTAAGAACATTTCAGTCGAAAAAGCCGTTTGTATGCAATGTTAGAACAGTGGAGGAATGTTGACCTTTACCTAACAGATTATTGTTACTGAAAATGGGGATCAGAAAGGGCTTGATAAATGTAAATGTTTTAATGTGTAACAAGTATAATAAGGAAATTGGAATTTTATAAAATTGGAATTCATGGAAAATTTTTGTATGGAGGATATAGCAAAAAAATTAAAAAACTAGTAAGAAAAGGCAGAAAGTCGGGCGTGGCCGACTATATAATACCCACTTCCTAACAATGCGATAAGGGTCATTGCGATAATAATTTGGAATAAATGGTAAATGGGTAGGAACATATTATCTAATTCTTAACCGATTATCGCTAAATTAAGCAATGTTTGGTCCTAAATTGAGAAACATCTTTCTGCCAAATTTTGTAATGATCGGAAGTAAAGTACAACTTCTATAGCGCTTTGATACCAAATCAGGAGGAACATATATATGGAAGTTATATCAAAATCTAAACCGATTTTCCCTGAATGCTCATTCATGTAATAAGCAACCTCTTTCTGCCGAATTTCGTACTGATCGGATATAAAATACAGTTTCTACAGCGCTTACGTGTCAAATCGGGGGTAATATATATATGGGGGATATATCTAAATCTGAACCGATTTTCTCCGAATTTGGCAGTATTCCTTCATGTAATAAGAAACCTCTTTTTGCTTAAAATTTTTACAGAGCTTACATGTCAAATCGGGGGTAACGTATATATGGGGGATATATCTAAATCTGAACCGATTTCTTCCAAATTTAAAAGCGTTCATTCATATAATAGGAAACCCCTTTCTGCCGAATTTCATACTGAGCGGATATAAAATACAGTCTTTACAGCGCTTACATATCAAATCGGGGGTAACATATATATGGGGGCTATATCTAAATCTGAACCGATTTTCTCCGAATTTGGCAGTATTCCTTCATGTAATAAGAAACCTCTTTTTGCTTAAATTCGCGCTGATTATTTATTTTTTATTATTATTATTATCAATTTAAATTGCATTTAATATCTTTAAAGTATGTACTGGTATTAAAGTTAAAAGCTGTTTACTTTTGGTACAAAATGCTCCATTTGTGTGAAATGTACCAAAAGGGGCGTATCAATAACGGTCACTTATCTCTGGACTTTAGGTACTATAAAAGCATTACACTGTACAAAATTTCAAGTATTTGTATGCACTGGTACTAAAGTCATAAGCTGGTAACTTTTGGTACAAAATGGTCCATTTGTGTGGGAGGTACTAAAAGGAGCGTGGAAATAATGCCCATTTTTCACAGTACTGTAAACCATTACACTGTACAAAATTTTAAGTCTTTGTATGCACTGGTATTAAAGTTATAAGCTATTAACTTTTGGTTCAAAATTGTCCATTTGTGTGGGAGGTACCAAAAGGGGCGTGGCAACTTCGGCCATTTTTCTCGAGTTAATAGTGACTTATAAACTAATCCTATGTGTAGAATTTCAGAGGATTCAAATAAGTAGTATAGACGTTATTAAATAATCCATATTTCACTAAATGTTAACTCTTTGTGGGGGAGGTACTAGAAGGAGGACCAATATGGGTCATCTTCGAACTTAGCCGGAGATAGGAGAAAATATGACCACATACCAAATTTGAATTTAATCGGTTACTGCTTTCGAGAGTCATCGTGCGCACAAGTCAGAAGACTGACAAACGGACGGACATTGCTCATTCGACTTAAAATGACCCAAAACGGATATCCGCCGAACATAGTTAGTGTCGTAGGTCACTCCTTCGATGTGTTACACTTTTGGTTCGGGGATAAAAATTGCAAAAAATTTGCATTTTTGCAATTTTTTAGGCACTGGATGCACTTTTTTCAGGTAGGTTTGTTCCGCATTTTTTTCCTATTGAATATCTACAACTTTGCTTCGACAAAATACGTACGTTCCGTACGGTATGCAGAGATATAACCGTTAAAATATAGAAAAAGTGCTAAAAATCCACATTGAGCAAAAAAATCATATCGCCATTAAATTATTAATTGAGCCAACATGACTAAATGAAAGATGCAGAAGTTCTTATTTTTGCGATTTCTTTCACGTCTAATTCTGAGAATTGAATCCCAAATCAATGAGCTGAAAAATGCTGTTCTGTGTTATTCATTACTTGTATTTCCTTCTATGTGTACTAACTTCCTAAATGTCTTTCTTTTAAAAACAACTTATTTAATTTAACCCTCTAAAACATACAATCCAGGAAATAGGACTACTTACATGTAAGTATGCTCCAATGCTCCTTTGAAATCGATAACTCAGCGCCAAGAGGTTTTGGCCAGAAAATCTGGAAAATTACCCATAAATCAATGAATTAAATTAAAATCGCCAGATTTTGCATCCTGGGATTAATTTTTTGTTTCCAAACTTGAAAAAGTGTCTCTGCGGAAAAAGATTTGTCAGCAATGAAGAGGTGGAGTTTACGGTTGGTGGCTATTTTCAGGAGCTAGACAGTTTTACTATAAACAGGATGTCTATGCTATTGAAAATCGATGGAAAAAGTGTATCCAGCTAAAAGGAGATTATACTGGGAAATAAAGAAAAAAAATTCCAAATTTGTTGTGTTGTTAGGTCGGCTAGTTTTGGAAGTAGCTCGTACACATATTGTTCAACAAAAATTGCAAAACTATTTTGGCTGGTCGTTAATGAGATAACATTGACCGTATGTAATTCACCCCTGATATTACGAACTTCGTCTATAACGAACCTAAACGCATAGACCCTCAGAGTCCCTGGTTATGACCGCACTGGACTGTATTGATAAAAATACGACACAGATTTAGCGTTTTGATATTTTTTTAAAATTTAAGTTTAATTTTTTTTTTGAAAGAAAAAATCAGTCATGGCCTTTTTAACACAAAATATTGACGGGAAAACAAGCGGTTTGAGTTTTTAAATAAATTGATCCAAAATATGAATAGATTTCGCGTTTTGATATATTGTGAATTTTAACAATTTAAAAGATAAAAAATTTTTCTTGTTTGTTTATGTTGCAGTTACTTACGTGGTATATGTTTATCACAAAATTTATCTGAATTTTCGCTGGGAGGTGTATAAATATTTTACTAAGTTGTAGCCATTTCTGAAGGAGGTACCAGCAGGAGTGAGCCAATATGGCCCAACTTCGAACTTCGCCTAATATTGAAAATATGTTATCACATACCAAATTTTAAGACAAACCGATACTAGTTTCGAGACTTATTCAAATGGCTTAGTATATTCTAAAAAGTCCAAAAACGGATTTCCGGCGAACATGCTTATGGTCTTAGGTCAGGCCATCGGTGTGTTACACTTTTTTCCGTACCAAATGATGTATTACCTCATCCACTAAAGTAAGTGAATAAATCGTAAATCCTTACGAGAGTTAATGTGCGCACCACCCTAACGAGCAGAAATGTCTTAAAATGTCCTAAAAAGCATTCCAGCCTAACATATTTAGAGTATTATGTCACTCCTTCGATGTGTTACACTTTCGGCCCGTGTCGGATTTGTTTACCTCTCATATTTCTTCTTTTAATTTGCCATTACGGACAATTTTTACCTTACCGAAACTATACATTCGTTCAATTTTATAATTTTCCTTCCTCTTATATTATATATTTTCCCCGCAAAAATTAACTATATCTAAAGTCATCTTTACCACACACTCGACGATGTTATCTTTAAACATTTTTCAAACACACACAACACGACGATAAACTTGCAACATCATTTTGGAATGAGAGGAGTTGTTTGTGTCTGTAGCCGAGAAAAAAAAAATGCGGTTAAGAAAACACCGAAACTAAGCCAACATTGAAATACAAGAACAAATACAAATCCAAAACTAACTAAGAACAAGAACTAAATGCAGCAAGATAGATTCCACGGGCCACAACCCCGGTGTAGCATGCGGCATTCCTTAACATTTGTTCGTTCACATGTAACTACTACAGCCAGCCAACATTTGTGGTTTTTTTGAACTCGAGATCGAGTGCAGCTCATCGTCGTACGAGTACTTCAACTACATACTAAAGGAAACTTTCTACAATTTTTGGTTTATTCGATGGTTATTCACTTATATATGAAGGAAAGTGTTCCCCTCACTCCGCCCCACACATTCGGTTACTGAAAGGGATGTCAGAAAGTTGGCTGAGGAGAAGCAATATTAGGGTTCTTAAGTGTATTTTATTTAAGTTTATCTTAAACTACAATTCTTCTCTCTCGATTTTCAGCTCCTCTTCTAGGAAATCCCACCACACAAAAACCAAAATAGAATGTATGTGTGAGAATCGGTTTCTATTTCCGTTTTTCTTACCATTTTATGGCATTTTCTGTTGCTATTTCATCTGTTCTGGTTACATGCGCCCGCGTCTGTCTGTAGTGGTATTTGCTAAACTGTCTTAAATAAGAAAAAGAAAAATCCCAAAAAGTTTTCTTTACATGCTCTCTCAACATTCCATACATCCTTTGAAGTGCGTTCCACAAAAGGATACAAAGTCCTTTATCGATTGTTCTTTTGAATTGTTGCACTCTTACTTGTATCGGATTCATGACTTTTACTGCTCGATGTTCTCCATGAAAGGGAAATTATTTGCAATCTGTCAAAGATCCTGGAATATTATCACAAAAAAAGGGGGATTACGAAAATGTATTGAAAGATGGGAGGATTTGCTTAAACATAGATTTAGGTATGTTGACTTTCGGATTTCTCCCCAAAAAGGAGTTGAATGGGACATTTATATTGAATAAAGCAAAGAGTTTTCCAGTATACGAGTTCCTCGAAATAGTCTTATATTTTGGATGATAAGGGTTATGTGTAGTTTTAAAATATAGTTTATATACCATCATTGTGGGTGTAACACATCGAGGGAGTGACTAAGGACCCCATGCATGGCTATATCTCGTTTAGTGCCAAATGTTAGAGGCCCAAATTACTCTCAACGGAGTTTGTTATCAGGGGTTGCCAGAAATGTCATCCTGTATGCAGCTCCTGCGTGGTCCCAGTCGATGAAATACCATGCATACAGAGATGAAATCGCTTCAGTATACACTTGGTGGCTCTACAAGTGTGTTCAGTTTATCGGACGGTGTAGGATGCGGCGGCATTGGTAATGGCGAACATGATACCTATTGATCTGCTATACATATGCTAACGATTAGCAACCAACGACAGTAATTATGACCCATGCGGAGGTCCAAAAAATTGCGAGGGACAAATCCATCCATGATTGGCAAAACAGGTGGACGACAACCAGTGATGGGCGATGGACGCATCGACTAATCCCCAAGGTAGGAGTATGGTTGGATAAAACATATGAAGAAATGGACTACTTCTTGACGCAGATGCTGAGTGGCCATTGTAGCTTCAAACATTAGGTTAGGTTAGGTTAGGTTAGGTTAGGTTAGGTTAGGTTAGGTTAGGTTAGGTTAGGTTAGGTTAGGTTAGGTTAGGTTAGGTTAGGTTAGGTTAGGTTAGGTTAGGTTAGGTTAGGTTAGGTTAGGTTAGGTTAGGTTAGGTTAGGTTAGGTTAGGTTAGGTTAGGTTAGGTTAGGTTAGGTTAGGTTAGGTTAGGTTAGGTTAGGTTAGGTTAGGTTAGGTTAGGTTAGGTTAGGTTAGGTTAGGTTAGGTTAGGTTAGGTTAGGTTAGGTTAGGTTAGGTTAGGTTAGGTTAGGTTAGGTTAGGTTAGGTTAGGTTAGGTTAGGTTAGGTTAGGTTAGGTTAGGTTAGGTTAGGTTAGGTTAGGTTAGGTTAGGTTAGGTTAGGTTAGGTTAGGTTAGGTTAGGTTAGGTTAGGTTAGGTTAGGTTAGGTTAGGTTAGGTTAGGTTAGGTTAGGTTAGGTTAGGTTAGGTTAGGTTAGGTTAGGTTAGGTTAGGTTAGGTTAGGTTAGGTTAGGTTAGGTTAGGTTAGGTTAGGTTAGGTTAGGTTAGGTTAGGTTAGGTTAGGTTAGGTTAGGTTAGGTTAGGTTAGGTTAGGTTAGGTTAGGTTAGGTTAGGTTAGGTTAGGTTAGGTTAGGTTAGGTTAGGTTAGGTTAGGTTAGGTTAGGTTAGGTTAGGTTAGGTTAGGTTAGGTTAGGTTAGGTTAGGTTAGGTTAGGTTAGGTTAGGTTAGGTTAGGTTAGGTTAGGTTAGGTTAGGTTAGGTTAGGTTAGGTTAGGTTAGGTTAGGTTAGGTTAGGTTAGGTTAGGTTAGGTTAGGTTAGGTTAGGTTAGGTTAGGTTAGGTTAGGTTAGGTTAGGTTAGGTTAGGTTAGGTTAGGTTAGGTTAGGTTAGGTTAGGTTAGGTTAGGTTAGGTTAGGTTAGGTTAGGTTAGGTTAGGTTAGGTTAGGTTAGGTTAGGTTAGGTTAGGTTAGGTTAGGTTAGGTTAGGTTAGGTTAGGTTAGGTTAGGTTAGGTTAGGTTAGGTTAGGTTAGGTTAGGTTAGGTTAGGTTAGGTTAGGTTAGGTTAGGTTAGGTTAGGTTAGGTTAGGTTAGGTTAGGTTAGGTTAGGTTAGGTTAGGTTAGGTTAGGTTAGGTTAGGTTAGGTTAGGTTAGGTTAGGTTAGGTTAGGTTAGGTTAGGTTAGGTTAGGTTAGGTTAGGTTAGGTTAGGTTAGGTTAGGTTAGGTTAGGTTAGGTTAGGTTAGGTTAGGTTAGGTTAGGTTAGGTTAGGTTAGGTTAGGTTAGGTTAGGTTAGGTTAGGTTAGGTTAGGTTAGGTTAGGTTAGGTTAGGTTAGGTTAGGTTAGGTTAGGTTAGGTTAGGTTAGGTTAGGTTAGGTTAGGTTAGGTTAGGTTAGGTTAGGTTAGGTTAGGTTAGGTTAGGTTAGGTTAGGTTAGGTTAGGTTAGGTTAGGTTAGGTTAGGTTAGGTTAGGTTAGGTTAGGTTAGGTTAGGTTAGGTTAGGTTAGGTTAGGTTAGGTTAGGTTAGGTTAGGTTAGGTTAGGTTAGGTTAGGTTAGGTTAGGTTAGGTTAGGTTAGGTTAGGTTAGGTTAGGTTAGGTTAGGTTAGGTTAGGTTAGGTTAGGTTAGGTTAGGTTAGGTTAGGTTAGGTTAGGTTAGGTTAGGTTAGGTTAGGTTAGGTTAGGTTAGGTTAGGTTAGGTTAGGTTAGGTTAGGTTAGGTTAGGTTAGGTTAGGTTAGGTTAGGTTAGGTTAGGTTAGGTTAGGTTAGGTTAGGTTAGGTTAGGTTAGGTTAGGTTAGGTTAGGTTAGGTTAGGTTAGGTTAGGTTAGGTTAGGTTAGGTTAGGTTAGGTTAGGTTAGGTTAGGTTAGGTTAGGTTAGGTTAGGTTAGGTTAGGTTAGGTTAGGTTAGGTTAGGTTAGGTTAGGTTAGGTTAGGTTAGGTTAGGTTAGGTTAGGTTAGGTTAGGTTAGGTTAGGTTAGGTTAGGTTAGGTTAGGTTAGGTTAGGTTAGGTTAGGTTAGGTTAGGTTAGGTTAGGTTAGGTTAGGTTAGGTTAGGTTAGGTTAGGTTAGGTTAGGTTAGGTTAGGTTAGGTTAGGTTAGGTTAGGTTAGGTTAGGTTAGGTTAGGTTAGGTTAGGTTAGGTTAGGTTAGGTTAGGTTAGGTTAGGTTAGGTTAGGTTAGGTTAGGTTAGGTTAGGTTAGGTTAGGTTAGGTTAGGTTAGGTTAGGTTAGGTTAGGTTAGGTTAGGTTAGGTTAGGTTAGGTTAGGTTAGGTTAGGTTAGGTTAGGTTAGGTTAGGTTAGGTTAGGTTAGGTTAGGTTAGGTTAGGTTAGGTTAGGTTAGGTTAGGTTAGGTTAGGTTAGGTTAGGTTAGGTTAGGTTAGGTTAGGTTAGGTTAGGTTAGGTTAGGTTAGGTTAGGTTAGGTTAGGTTAGGTTAGGTTAGGTTAGGTTAGGTTAGGTTAGGTTAGGTTAGGTTAGGTTAGGTTAGGTTAGGTTAGGTTAGGTTAGGTTAGGTTAGGTTAGGTTAGGTTAGGTTAGGTTAGGTTAGGTTAGGTTAGGTTAGGTTAGGTTAGGTTAGGTTAGGTTAGGTTAGGTTAGGTTAGGTTAGGTTAGGTTAGGTTAGGTTAGGTTAGGTTAGGTTAGGTTAGGTTAGGTTAGGTTAGGTTAGGTTAGGTTAGGTTAGGTTAGGTTAGGTTCCTAGTGCTAAGCTCAGGCTACTAGGGGGGTCGGCAGGTGGTGGATAGCCGGACGGCCTACAGACATGTAGGTTCGCTGCGATTGATAAGCAGTCCCCGACCAAGAGCGACAGGGTCCGAGAGCGTACTACAAAAAGGTACATATGCTCGGAGAAGGCTCTGTGACATGGCGAAAGGATGCCGCCATTAAATAAGTATCCCCCACAAGGGTGCTCTCTAGAGAGGTGCAATCAGGGGTGTGACGTCCCCATGGTACCCTAGTTTACAAAATCTGGGAACGTCTTTCCCAGTATTGGGCGGCTTCCTGATCGGTGTCTGTTCCCATGTTAGGGGCGGCCGTAAAATAATAACCTGGCGGAAGGTATAAAACGATAAGGGTAGGAACCCTGACAGAAAATCCAACATGGAAAAGTCAGTAGAAAGAATAAAACTTACGGTGCAGGGAGTTAATAACCCAGTACCGGCGGCAGTAGGGGGCGACCATGCAGGCTCCCGGTCGTCGAGATCATGCGACTGGAATGGTAATAAAAATAATAATATAAATCAAAATGAAAATGATATGACAGCAAGCAATGACAGTACTGCAATGAAGGCAACACCGATGACAAACCCTTTCGGTAGAAGCAGTTTGATTGCGAGAACACCTCCAAATTCGTCTAATGAAGGATTAGCACACGACACTTTTAATGGAAATGCTAACCTGCATAAGAGTAGCATGTCTAAATTAAGAGAAAAAATAAATGCGTTAGTCGAATTCGTCAAAGGACGGACAAATGTTCACAAGGAGATTGTGTCAATAACACGAGAAATACAGGCGATGTTTATGAATGCGTCAGATGAATTAGTCACTGGGGATAAAACCCAAACCCAGATTCAGACAAGAAAAGGACTTGGTATTTTGAATGAGAAAGTGTCTGAGTCAGCTTCGTCCGTGTCACAAACACCAAAGAGAACAAGGGACAACACGACTGGCGCGAGTCCTAAAGGCAATAAGTCTAAGAAGAAAAAAGTGGACAATCCCGTGAAATTGACCGTGGTACAGAATGTGGCAAACGTTGAATCAGTCACTCCGGTGCTTCCATCCAATAGTGCAAGTACAAGTGGTGTGGTACCTGAATGGACGAAAGTTAGAGCTAAAGCCCGTAAAAGAAAGAGACAACGGCCGATCCGCCCTGATGCCCTCGTCATCAGAGAAGTCGGAGGAATATCTTATGCGGATATTCTTAGGAAAGTTAAGTGTGAGCCAAAACTGGACGTATTGGGACAAAATGTCAAGAAAATACGAAGAACGGCTAAAGGTGAGCTACTATTTGAGCTAAACAAATCGGCACATCAGCATACTGGCGAATTCAAACAAAACATTGAGGAGGTTTTGGAATCGCAAGCACAGGTACGGGTGTTGACACACGAAACTTATATTGAAATTAAGGATATAGAGGAGACCACTGTCAAGGATAAGATTCACAGTGATCTAATAAAAGCCTTCCCGGAACTGAAAACATTGCATGTAACAGCAATAAAATCTGTGCGGAAAGCTTACGATGGAACCCAAACGGCTACACTTGCGTTAAATGCTGCCTTGGCAAGGCCATTGCTAAAAGCTACGAAAGTCCGTATAGAATGGTCAATATGTAGAATTAGAGAGAAGAAAATTGCAAGAAAATGTCTGAGATGTTTTGATTTTGGACATTTCGCTTCAAAATGTAACAGCGTGAATGACTACTCGGGCAAATGTCTAAGATGTGGTATGGAAGGGCATAAAGCTAAAACATGCAAAAATGTGCCAAAATGTTTACTGTGCCAGGACACAAAAAATAATCACGCAACGGGAGACAAATATTGCCCCCGATACAGAGAGGCCGTACAAAAAATGAAATAACAGCATGAAATTACTTCAATTAAACTTGAACCATTGTAGTGCAGCTCAGGATCTTCTAAAACAAAGCGTACGTGAGCAGGGTATAGACTTTGCTCTCCTCAGCGAACCCTACCATCATCCAGATACATCCTGCTGGGTTACGGATGACTCAAAAACCTCGGCGATATGGTGCGTAAGCGGATTAATGCTGCAAAACACAGGAGCGGTGGCTCCTGGCGGATTTGTACGTTGTTCTGTCTCCGGGATAACCATTTACAGCTGCTATATTCCACCAAGCTTATCCATACAGGAATACGGAAATATTATATATAATCTAGTTTCTGATGCAAGAACAAAGAATAATGTTATAATTGCTGGAGACTTTAATGCATGGGCAATTGAATGGGGTTGCCCAAGGACAAATGCAAGGGGTAACCTCCTACTTGAGGCTTTTGCTGGGCTTGGAGTGGTCCTACTTAACTCTGGAAACGAGCATACATTCAGTCGTAATGGACGAGGTTCCGTAATAGATATTGCTTTTGCAAGCAATAATATTACGATGCGAACAAACTGGATTGTGTCTGATATCTATACACACAGTGACCACCGCGCAATTATAATTAATATATCCGAGCATGCTACGCCCCCAACCGTAATATCTACTGGGAGAGGTTGGAAGGTTAGCTCATTTGAGAAGGACGTATTTTGTGCATCTGTGGAAGATTTGACCCTCAGTGGATCACCAGAAAACATGGCAGAGCAATGCATTGCCCAAATTATCCGGGCATGTGATATCTCAATGACCAGGAGAGGAAGTAGAGATAACAAACCACCTGTATATTGGTGGAATGCAGAGATAGCAATGTTGCGTGGGGAGTGTATAAGAGCCCGAAGATTGTATACCAGATCAAGAGGACGCCAAACAAACCAAACACATCACCAAGTGTACAAGACAAAAAAGAAAATTCTGAGCCAGGCGATAAAAAGAAGTAAAAGACAGTGTTTCTTAGAGATATGCGACGACCTAGACTCAAACCCATGGGGACTAGCATATAAAATTGTTAAGAAGAAGCTTAAATGCTTAAATGCATCGCCACCGAAAGAACCCGCTGTTCTCGATAGGATTGTCAAAAATCTTTTTCCTGAACAGACACCTCCTTACTGGATGGATCATACCAGCAGTGTATCAGTTACACCTGTTCCAGTTACCGTTCCTGAAGTTTTGAAAGTAATTTCAAAGTTCAAAGATAAAAAATCACCGGGTCCTGATGGAATCCCCAACCGGGTACTAAAGGAATTCGTTAACACTTGCCCGAACCAAATAATGCTGTTAATGGACACATGCTTGCAAAGAGGCTCCTTCCCTAAAATATGGAAAAGGCAGAAGCTAGTTCTTCTGCCTAAGGACAAGAAACCGGCTGAAAACCCATCATCCTATCGACCATTGTGCATGATTGATACGTGTGGTAAATTATTAGAAGGTCTAATATGTGGACGGCTAGAAGAGCATATTGAATGCATTGATGGCCTGTCAGAATTCCAATTTGGATTCAGGAAACGAAAATCTACAATGGATGCAATAAAAATAGTAGTTAACACAGCTGCGACTGCTATCCAAGGAAAAGGCGGAAAGCACGGCGGAAAAGAATATTGTGTGGTAGTAACACTTGACGTGAAAAATGCTTTCAACACTGCAAAATGGGATGAAATTGTAAATGCGTTGCAACGTATCAATACTCCATCCTATCTCGTGGAAATTGTCAAGGATTACTTTAGAAATAGATATCTGTCTTATGACACTGACGAGGGTCCTAAGGACTACAAGGTAACAGGAGGTGTTCCACAGGGTTCGGTGCTTGGACCATTATTATGGAACCTGATGTACGATGGTGTACTGAGACTACATCTACCAGACAACGCTAGGATTGTTGGTTTCGCGGATGATATTGCACTGGTGATAGTGGCAAAATACCTAGGAGAAGCAGAAACGGTAACGAATTCAAGCGTTAAATTGGTTCAATCCTGGCTTAACAAAGCAGGATTAACGTTGGCAGAACACAAGACTGAAGTCGTACTGATTAGTAGCCGCAAAGTGATGGAGGAGATACAAATTTTAGTTGGTAATTGTTCTATACGCTCCAAACCCTATCTAAAGTATCTTGGAGTGCTGATCGATATGAGACTATCATTCAAACCACACCTGACCTACATTAGTGAAAAAGCTAGAACGACGTTTATGGCTATATCTCGTTTAATGCCAAATACTAGAGGCCCAAAGTACTCCCAACGGAGATTGTTAGCAGGGGTTGTCAGAAATGTCATCCTGTATGCAGCTCCAGCGTGGTCCCAGGCGATGAAATACCAATCATACAGAGATGAAATCGCCCCAGTATATAGGTTGGCGGCCCTACGAGTATGTTCGGCTTATCGGACGGTGTCGGATGCGGCGGCTTTGGTGATGGCAAACATGATACCTATTGACCTGCTTGCTAGTGAGACAAAATATGCTAACGACCTGAAATCAACGACAGCAAATATGACCCATGCGGAGGCCCAACGAATTGCAAGGGACAAATCCATCCATGATTGGCAAAACAGGTGGACGACATCCAGTGATGGGCGATGGACGTGTCGACTAATCCCCAATTTAAGAGTATGGCTGGATAGATCATATGGAGAATTGGACTACTTCTTGTCGCAGATGCTGAGCGGCCATGGTAGCTTCAAATACTACCTACATCGCATCGGCCGAGAAACAGACCCATTTTGCCCAAATTGTGAATATATCGTAGAGGATGCTGAACATGTTTTGTTTGAATGTCCTCGGTTTACAAATCGGAGGCTGCAGTTGGAGGAATCGCTAGGAGTTGCTTTGACTCCGGACAACTTAGTTGGTTTTATGCTATCCTCGCAAAGTAATTGGCAGTGTATAGCGACGTTAATTAGGTCCATTATGACCGAATTGTGCGAGCAAGAAAACTTACGACGAAGAAATGTTAGATAGTGATGGATCTTGAAGATCTTCCCCACCCTGTGAAGTAATACCTAAAGGTGGTCCCACAGGGCTGAATGGACAAGTGTAGAGGTGTTTTTAGCGGGTTAAAGTCCCGCACTATTTGCCAACTCCATCAGGCAAATGTCTTTCGACGATTTTCACCTCATTAATAAAAAAAAAAAAAGGTTAGGTTAGGTTAGGTTAGGTTAGGTTAGGTTAGGTTAGGTTAGGTTAGGTTAGGTTAATTTAATTTGGTTATTTACACGAGATAATTCTTTAAATTGTTCTTAAACAAGTAAAGACGAATTAAGTTCGGTTACAAATAAATTAATTGTACCAAATTTCAGCACAATTCGTTGAAATTTTATGATTTTGTGGCATTACGAAATCAAATCTAGAGGGACCTTTGTATGGGGGCTATATCAAAACATGGACTAATGGACTACCGTAGTACGTGTTAAGGATTCCGGATATAAATAAACCCCATTTACCAATTCTCAGCCCGATCAGTTGACATTTTTGGACTCTATCAAATCGGAGTGATGTTGTATATAAGAGCTATATCAAAAAATTAACCGATATTGCCCATTCTTAATCCCAAGTTACCTGCAGCCGTTAGAAGTATCTATACCAAATTTCAGCCATCCAGCTCAATTATTGTAGACACAACAGATCAATATTTAGAGGTGTTACAGACGTAGGGACAAAATGAATATACCCCTCAGTCATCGGTTTTTAAAACGTACTCATTTGACATGAAATCCCCATTCGGTCATTTTGGCCACCCTGTATTTGTAACCACATACAAAATTAAGAGTGAAACTATAAATTGTTTCTAAAGAATTTACATCGAATATAAATGGGGACTTACTTCCTTCGAGTTGTTGGATATTTGACCAGTTTTAAATAATATATACCGGCCTTCACTAAAGTGAAGGCTGACACAAGTTGAGTTATTTTTCAGAATTACATTCATAATGACTATGACCTAAATTTCATAAGCATATTTCTTATTTTAGCGAATCCCTGGAAAAAGTTACAAAATAAAAAAAAAATCCAAATAAAGAGAATACACAACAAAAACACCACACAGTTTTCGTTTAAAAATTAAAATGAAATTATAATTTAAAATAATGGATTTTATGGTGTGGGCTAACACCACAACTCTTCATTCACTACATTCTGAAGCTCTGAATTTCTGATGTTTAAATTTCTCGCAGAATTTCGATGGCTGAAAACAAAAACTGATTACAGCTCTTAGTCGCGTTATGTCATTCTGTTGCGGTGAGTCGTTTTTGTGAAACCTTTATAAGCTGATTTGGTCAATTAGAGAGTCGTTTTTTTTTGTTGCCCCAAAAAGGGGTTTAAGGTTTTTCGTTATTCGTTCTACTGTTCTACTGTTCTTTTTGGGTGGGTTTGTTGTTTTTCGCCGGCAAACTCTGTGAATATTTCGTCAAATGGTGTAATGACGTTGTCAATCACTTTGTTGTTGTTGGTTTGCGGTTGTTAACACAGATATTCTTTGGTTACTTTTCACCATTTTCCATTTTCTGCTTTTCCATCGGTTTCGGTGGTCTGATTTAAAAGCTACAAATTGATTTCTTTTATACGAGAATAAGGCTTTAAAATATATTTTGAAAAGGGTATAACTGAATGAGGTTTTCTTGATAAAAAAAGACAAATTGCTTACGTCGTTATGTGTGTTGTATTCTAGAAGGCAATGCTTGATGTGAAAAGAGCTAAAGGAAATATATAAATAAAAAGATATATAAATTTTAACGCTTTAAGACTTTAAGGCTTAAAGGAAAAACTAGTGACTTTAATTTGTTTTAAATAGATTTAAGTTGTACAAGTTTTTTTCTCAATTACTGAAAATAATTTAACAAAAATGTTTACAATTTAAAGTTCAATAATGGTGCTTCCTATACAGTTCTGTATTTATATATATGAGCTGCCACTCAAAGTGTTACCTATGCAATTCCAAATGCTGTAATTTTGTTAATTTGTTTTTCAACGTTTAAGTGTGAAATTTGTAGACAACATGTAATGCCCATCTGAAGAAAATCTATACGTAAATGTGTAAATTATAGCACTATTGGTAGAAATAAGAGAATTTTAAGATAATCCGATTTTTATACTTCCACTATTATGGAAATGGGTATATATCAGATGCTGCGTTCCAAAAATGTAACACATTGAGGGAGTAACCTAAGAGACCCCAATATTTATAGCCGAAATCCGTTTTGGACCATTTTAAGTCATTTGAGCAATGTCCGTCTGTCTGTCTGGTTGGTGAGCACTATAACTTTCGATAGGGTTAAACGATTGACTTCAAATTTGCTATGTGTCAATATGTTTTTCTATCTAAGGCTCAAATCAATGATGGACTATGTTGGTCCGCTCCTACGAGTAGATTCCCCACGAAGGTTTAAACTTTAGAGAAATCTCATAACTTTTATACTACTACTCAGAAGCTTTCACAATTCCACATATAGTATTAGCTTCTAGGTCGCGAATTATATTTTTATACCCTCTCTTTAGTGATACGAGGGAATATATCAGTTGCTACGGGCCAAAAGTGTAACACGTCGAAGGAGTGACCTGCAACCCTAAGTATGCTCTGCGGATATCCGTCCGTCTGTCTGTCTGCTGGCTGGTGCGCACGATAACTCTCGAAAGGAGTAACCGATAGAATTCAAATTTGGTATGTGGTAATATTTTTTTCTATCTCCGGTTAAGATGGAAGATGGGCCATATTGGTACACTCCTTCTATTACATCCCCCGCAAAGGGTTAACATTGCTTAACCCTTTCACGTAGAATCGTTGGTTTAGTAACAGTCGTCAAAAATATGAGAGAAAAATTATTTAAAAAAAAAAAAAAACACTTTTCCCCGGTACAAAAAAAAACATAAAAAATAGAAAAAAAGTCGAACACATCACATCACATTTTTAAAAATGCGTGCTGCTTACGAAGAAAACAGTGTCTATTTGAAAAAATCTATGGATAGATGTAAAATTTATGAGCCATTTTGTAAATGTTAGGGAAATTCAAAAAAATCTTGTTTCATATTTTTTCGTTTTTAAATGTCCTCCTTTTTTACCTTTGTCCTCCCTCCTTTTTCAAAAATGTGGTGTTTGTCCTCCTTTTGTCACTGATTCAAATGTATTTTAATAGTTCAGCAAATCGTGACTTTCATTATGCAAAGCTCCATTCGAATGAATGACGCAAAGGCGGAATTTATTAGTTGGGATATACATATGGCGGATTTCAAGCCAAGTGAGCGAATTTTCAATAACGATGTCTTCTGATCAGGAGGAAACTTTTCCCAAGTTTAGTCCTATTGGATAGTAGTTATAACACAAAATTTCAACCAAGTCGGATAAGGACTGTCCTAGTTGGAGGGTGTCGAATTTTGACAGCGGTATTTTTTCCATCCATATAACTAGTTACCTATTGTATTTAGAAAATTTTGCCCAAAGTGTTTTCGATAGCCTTTTCTAAAAAAACGTTTTTAAAAAATAAAAAAATTCTCAAAAATATTTATATGTAATTTTTTTTGCAATATTAAAATTTTTTTCACATTCTTGTCAAAAACTATGTTTTTATTTTAAAAATTTTTGCTCAAACTTGTGTCATTTGATTTAATAGCTTAAAAGTGATTTGTGGCATGCGACCATAAAATTGATATAAAAAAGGCGGATGAATATTTTTCAATGATTTTGCCGAAATGCCTTTCGCGGCCCGTTCTGTGACGAACCAATTTTTCTACACATTTTCGATTGTGTGGCCTTCGTTAAAATAGCAACCGCTAGATGGGCCACACGTTATAATATAAATATGTATAACAAAGATAAACATCTAAAAAAATAGCAGTTGAGCCACATACTTTAGCAGAACTCAAGAACCATTTATCCTAATTACTTCAAGAATGCTTTAAATAATCCTAACTTAAGTAGACTTTATCTTCTTTAAATATCAAATATTCATCCCATCAGCGGTTTCAAAGAGATCTTACAAAATATTGAGAAAAATACAACCTTTTAAGATAATGTTAACAACCTTTTAAAAAAATTAATTGTTGATCATAATAAAATATTTATTTTTTCCAATTACTGCTATTTTTATTTAAAAAAAATTTCCTCCGAAGGTTCCAAGGGCTCTTTGTAAATATCACTAATGTCCTCCATTCAGAAAAATGTTTATGGTAACCCTGCATATAAGAGACATTGCACTTGCATTTTGTTTTATGAGGATTGATGTCAGACATTATAAAATTATTGAGAGGACGAGGTTTTATCCATAAAACATGATATGCAATTTGAGAGCTATATTGGACGAGATCCGCTCCGGTAGAAGGTCATACAACAATATTTATGGTTTTTTATTTATGAGGTTTCTATTCAGTTACGCCTTTTAGAGGCATGGACATCCCAGTCGAATATACAGGTAGTAAAATTATATGTACGAAATACAAAGTAGTACGCGACAGTCTTGAAAATATTGGGTTTTTACGTTCAGCTACAGGTACTGCAACTTATGAACCGTAAACCCGGAATTTATGAATGAAATTTCTTATTAGTGTAATTCAGCGCCTTAAAGAGATAAATCGATTTTCTGAAAAATATTATAAATTTATATTTCGAAGTATGAGTAAAGGGAAAAGAACTTTTCAATGTGTAAATGATCCCGACAATTTCTGCAACATCTGCGGAAAATATGTAATTAAAAAATCGACGTGAGTTTAGTAAAATAATAGAAGGAATATATGTGTAATATTTTGGTATACGAGCTAAAAATATAAACGAACCGTGGTCACCTAGTATTTTGTGTATTTCGTGCCATGTAAATCTTACTCAACGGACTAGTGGAAGAATGCGGAAAGTAATTTAAAATTAATGTATTACGACGTTTTGTGGAATAAAACGTTTTAATTTTAGACTTCACGTGCAATTTGGAATGCCAATGATTTGGAGACAACCTTTCATTTACGATACGGACTGCTATTTTTGTCTAAGTAAACAGATTGGAGTAGGAAGGAGCATTCGCTGGAATTACGCTGAAGTAAAATCTGTCACTTCGCCAGTTGCGTATTCGGAAACAATACCAATTCCCAAGTGTCCAAGTATAGCTAACAGCCCGGAAACGTCATCAAGTTCAACTGAGTACTCAACTCTGAGCGATTCAAGTTTGAGTCAGAATTCATCACTTTTAACTCAGTTTCAACTCACTGATCTAGTGAGAGATTAGGAGCTGACCAAATATAAGGCAGAACTACTTGCATCTCGGATGAAACAGTACAATATTTTGGCCCCAGATGTTAACATATCATATTATAGTCCGTGATATACCTTACAAACAATTTTATACAACTGTGGATAACAGATGCTTTTGCAAAGACATTTCCGGATTGTTCGAGGATCTTAATCAAACATACAATTCAAAGGAATGGCGGTTATTTGTTGACAGCGGTAAAGAAAGTTTGAAAGCAGTACTTTTACACAACGTAAATCAGAAACCGCCGATTCCCATTGCTCATGCCGTCAACACTAAGGAATCATACGAAACAATGGCTAAATTGATAAAATACATAAAATATGAACATGACTGGAAAATTTGTTGCGATTTTAAAGTAGTTGGTATGTTATGCCTCTGGGATAGCAGTGCTCGCGATGATCATTACAGAAATGGCCAACAAGAAAACACATTACATTTGGTGAAAACAACATAAAATACACACCTCTCGTCCAAAAAGAAAACATTATTTTGCCACAACTGCATATTAAGCTGCGGCTCTTTAAAAAATGTGTAAAAATCTTAACCCTTCTCCTAGCGATGGGGTCCCTGGGGACCTTTTGGATTTTTACATGCTTATAACTTTTCTTTCGGCATATTTAGGATTCTTGTTGTGCACGTATTCCAAGAAAAAAATGTTCTCATTCGATCAAAGCAGATTTTTAACTTATGCCTACCCCTTTTACAAATTTTACACGCGTTTTAAGAGGTTTAGTTCGGATCTTACTAATGGGGTTCTGTGGGACCCAGTGATAATAGTAAGAGAAACTGTAAATTGATCATTCTCGTTGGTTATCTTTTATCACATACTAATATACATAAACACTCAACTACTAGATGTTCCTTCGCTCTCTTAAGCAAATTTCTCGAGTTCCGAACGATTAAATTTTTGACATTAGTAGTTAAGAGAAGAAAGAGCACAAATTTGTTTTTATTTTTTATACATATTTTTGGCATTTTTCCTCAAACATTTCACTTTACAATCACAATGGTAGCAAACACAATTGATTTTTTAAATAAAATTGCAAAAAACACATCTTTAAATCAGCAAATTAAATCTCGAGAGCTAACAAGAGAATGCCAAAGAAACTCGAAGAGAGCAAAACAAATGTCAAAAATTTAATCGTTCGCAACTGTCACTGTTTAAAGAGTCGGACGGACCATCTATTAGGTTGAGTGTTTATGACTAATATAGTGGCCAGAAAAAGAGAACATCACAAGAGCGCGAGTTCGTTTTATTTCTCTTTTGCACATGTTCTGTGTTACGGTTCTTTTGAGGCTCATGCATAATTCAATATTTTACTCCACCTGACATTCTTTTATTTATTTTTCGTGGAAAGTGAGAATATTACGTGTGAAAGTGTCTTTTTCTGTGAAGTCATAAACAGCGTTTCTACAAAAATTGGTTTGTTATTTAAAATTTTATCGATCCGCACATTGCAAAGTTCTTTGGATGTGGCTTGTTTCGTAATACCCTGATAAATATTTCGGAATTGTTTACCATAGAACTATGTCAGATTCGGGTTGGGATGTTGTGGATATGATGCTGCGTAACGGCAAACGATACCAGGCAATTGCAGAAAATGAAAGGCAAGCCATAGATGAACGGTCTGCTAATTCTTTGGAAGAATTATCAGATGATGATAACGACCAGCTGTATGTCGAAGACGACAATGATGATGGTGTGTCCTATCGACCAGAAGACGCTTCTGACGTTGAGGCAGATGCTCATGTCGAAATAAGCGATGACTTGGATGAAGATGGAAAGGATGAAGAAGAAGCAGAATACGCTGCTGCTCAAAATCGGGATGCTGATAATAACGCTTGCTTTATTTCCAAGAATGGGACTAAATGGGATAAAATTCCTCCGCCAGGTAGCCGCATACGTGCGCATGATGTCGTCGACTTCAGAAGAAAACAGGGGCCCGTGAATAAAATCCACGATCCACTAACAATTTTTCAATCTTTGATTACGGCGGATATAGCGTACATTATTTTACGAGAAACTAATAGGAAAGCCAATCAGGAAATATTAGCATTGAATTCTGCAAATCCAAGAAATCAGAAAGAGTGGAAGCCCATAACATTGAAGGAGTTCAATGCATTTGTTGGAATCGTTTTGCATGCCGGACTTTCTAAATCTAATAATGAGCCCGCTACAGAACTTTGGGGCAAAACGCGTGATCCATTATACAAAGCCGCATTATCTTTTGATCGATTAACTGTGATAAAGAGATATATACGGTTTGACAACGGAAATACTAGACCTGAGAGATTACAAACCAGCAAGTCAGCTGCTATCGATGACATATGGGCTATGCTGCAGCAAAATTTGGCAGCTGCGTATATTCCTCATGAATCTCTCACCGTGGACGAGCAATTGTTTACGTATAGAGGTCGTACGAAATTAACCCAATATATTCCGTCCAAACCGGCCAAATACGGAATCAAAGTATGGTGGTTGTGCGACGCAAAATCCTTCTATCCCCTGAAAGGGGTGATTTATACTGGAAAATTGGCAAATCAGCTACGAGAGATAAATCAAGGCCAAAATGTTCTACTTCAATTGGCGGAGAAATACTTACATACAGGTCACACAATTTATGCCGACAATTTTTTTTCTACGTTGGATATGGCAAAAACTTTGAAAACTGTATTTGTCGGAACTGTTCGATCAAATAAACCTTATATTCCACAAGAGTTTTTGAAGAAGTCTACTTGTCCTGTTTGTAGCTCATTACTTGGATTTTACGAAGGGGATGTGTATTTGTGTTCATATGTTCCGAAAAAATAAAGCTGTTCTTCTTTTGTCCACTGTACACTATACATGTGAGGTAGACAACGTATCTGAAAAGAGAAAACCAAACGCTATTTTAGACTATAATGCCAATAAATCAGGAGTCGATACCATGGACTAGATGCTTGGAACTTATTCATGTAAAAGATCAACAACACGCTGGCCACTTGCAATGTGCTACAACATGTTGGATATCGCAGCACTTGTCGCGTTTGTAATTTATAACGAGATTTCTCCTTCGCAAAAAAACGATAAGCGACGTTCATTTTTGAAATTGTTGACGAGACAATTGGTAACACCAAATATAGAAGAAAGAGCTACCAATGTGAACTAACGCGTTTCCCCAATATTCGAAATGCAATGGAAGCGTTCGATGTACAGGTAAAGACGACATATAGAAAATTAATATGCAAATTCTTTAAATTTTATGTTTTTAGGTAGTAGCAAGAACAGTACCGGTAGATGAAACAGAATTTGCACCGCGTTCCAATCGGCCATCTTGTAAGTTATGCCTTGAAAAATGTAAACGCCGCCGAAAAACCAGGTCCTATTGTTCATCCTGTAAAAAATCAGTTTGTACAGAACACTCTAAAACATTTTATAGATGCGAAAGCTGCAATACTGAATTATACGAGCCCAGAGTAACTATACAGTCATAATATTTCAATATATATATCTAGCTAATATCTAACTGAATTGCAAACAAAAAAATTTTTCAATGTTACCGTTTTGTTTTCCCTTTTTAGCTTTTAGTTTATTCTTGCCCAAAAATATATAAATTAATAGTTTAAAATAGTAGTGTGCACCTGTATTATTCTAATGGCGCTGAATTTGTTTTGGGGTCCCTAGGGACCCCACCACTCTGATAGCGCTACCGAAGCCACCACTACGAGAAGGGTTAAGGAAATATGGCAATTCACTCTCATATTTAAAAAGTTTATTTAAAAGTCTTTCTTTTCAAAAAATCGAAGAAGGCGATTTTGATGGGCCTAAAATAAGAAACTGATGACAGATGTAAATTTCGAATCATATTTGACGTCGGATGAAATTGCAGCATGGAGGTCGTTTAAGCTTCTGGTTTAAAATTTCTTTGGATCCAATAAAAGCCCTCAATATGAAACAATGATTAATGATTTGTTAAAAAAATATGAAAAAATTGTTAAGAAATATATTTTTCTATATTTATGTATGTAAGTATTCTTCTAACTTATTTTCGCTTTATGTATTCCAACAGGTGTAAATATGTCCCTAAAAATTCATTTCTTGCATTCTAATTTAAACTTTTTCCCCGAGAATCTTGGCGACGTAAGCGACGAACATGGCGAAAGGTTTCACGAAGAAATTAAGTCCATCGAGCGGCGGATGAAATAATGATGGGAGATTATATTTGGTTCCTCATTAGAGAAACCGATTCCGACATCTACAAACGTCAACAAAGAACTCACAATTACTTCTAATGAAACTTGTACATGTAAATAAACTCAAATTTACATAATATAAATAAAAGTAATAAAAAAAATCGCTATTTAAACAGAAGTTTAAAAAAAATATATTTTTTGAAATTCTCTTATCTCTAACAAAAAGGCTATAATTTCTAAAGTTATCCATCGATCAAATAGGCATTATTTTCTTTGCTAGGATGCAAACTTTGAAAAAATAAAATATTTTTTCGATTTTTTTTCTATTTTTTATGTTTTTTTTTGTCCCAGGATTTTTTTTTTTTAAAAAGCTAATTTTTCCAATTTGTTTAATGACTGTTACGAAACCACTGTTTCTAAGTGCAAGAGATATTTCCAACATTGGTAGCCCACATTAATAGCTTCAATTTAACGTATAAGTACACCTTATCGGGCATATACTCCAAAATTTTTTTTAATTAAAGGTCAGAGCTACATACCTGGAACAAACATAACGTCTGAAATATTCAAGAACTATTTCCAAGTTCTGTTAAATCCCCCTGAGACATCAAACGACATACAATATGCACCCGATTTTATAACAGATGAAGATCTAGACCATCCAATATGTGCAACAGAAGTCACGGATATTCTGAAAAAAATGAAAGTAAACAAGGCGCCTGGAAAAGATCGCGTCCCATACGAATTTTTTAAAAACGCGTCCACGGCTTTCATAAAGGAAATGACAAAAACTTTTAACTCAATATTTGAATCGGGAAGTATAGATGATCGATTTGACGAGTGTATTGTTTTCCCAATCCATAAAAAAGGCGACGTGAACGATCCAAAGAACTATAGAGGTATATCATTTACAAATTGTATTACCAAAATCTTTATGGGTATCATAAATGAGAGACTGGTGAATTGGCTGGAAAAGTATAATATCATAAATGAGTACCAAGCAGGTTTTAGAAGAGCGTACTCAACGATTGATAACGTCTATAACTTAACAGCAATAGTTCATCTAAATTTCATAGTCAACAAAAAGGTATACGCATTCTTTGTGGACTTTAGAGCAGCATTTGATAAAGTCCCCAGACGAAGATTGTTATATAAGTTAAACAGAATGGGTGTATCGAGCAAGATGATCAATCTGATAGAGATTATATATAGCAACACTATGGCTGAAGTTTGGACAGGAAATTATCAAGTGCATTTGAAACACACTCAGGAGTAAAACAAGGATGCTTGCTGTCACCTCTACTGTTCATCTTGTATCTCAATGATCTCCACGACTCTCTTGAAGGAGGTATAAATGTCGGAGAAACAAATGTAAGGCTATTAATGTATGCTGACGATCTGGTCATTCTCGCAGATGATGTGACTATTATGCAAAAAATGATTAACAACCTAGAACTTTATTGCAGTCAATGGGGCATGGAAGTAAATATGGAAAAATCCCAGATGATTGTATTTAGAAAAGGTGGAAGACTGTCTAGGAAAGAGTATTGGACATACAGGCAACAAGAGGTAAAGATTGTAAATGAATATACATATCTTGGAGTAACCTTGACTACCAAAATGTCCTTCCACAAGCATATTGTGAAACGAAACAACACAGCAAAGTATAGCATAAATGCAACTTGGAATGAATACCTCAACAAAAACAATGTAAGTTTGACATCGAAATGGAAACTATATCAAGCAATCTGCAGATCAGTCCAGACATATGCGGCCCAAATCTGGGGTTACAGCAATTTTAACGATGTGGATAAGCTACAAAGGTATTTTATAAAGCGCATCCTAAATCTTCCTGATTTCACACCGAACTATGCAATATGCTTAGAAACAAACACTGATGATGCCCACTTATTTTCTCTGGAGCTCCATATGAAATATATATATAAAACCATATTTAGAATGCACAGAAGTAGACTTCCTCACAAACTGCAATGCTAGTTCTATCACGAAATGTTTTCTGGGCAAAGCATATTAACGAGATAGCAAATGAATTCAACTGTAAGTTCGATCTGGATACGCCAGAGTTAGAATGGTGGGATAATGTAATGTTTTTGTTAAAAAGTCTAAAAGATAAACATATCGAGGAAATGGAAAGATTGGCAACAGCGAGTTCAACAAGCTTTTACAAATTCCTTAACCATAGGATCGAAAAAAGCTACATGAATGAAGACAATAATCAGGCAGTCATTACAACCATCTTTAAAACCAGATGTGACTTGTTGGGACTGAAATCGAATAAGTTTAATTTACAAGAGAATCTAAAATGCACCCTTTGTAATACAGATGAAGATGAATCTCTGCTACATTTCATGGCCAGGTGTCCAATACTCCGAGAATTTAGGATTAGACACTTAGGGAAACCATTTTTATGTCAAACCGAATTAACTGAAATTTTAAATGGAGAAGTATTTGATAGTTGGGAAAATATCGGTTTCTATGTGCAAGAAGCACTAAAATATAGAAACTTTATGATTAGAGAATTCGCATGATTTGTTGGTAACATAAATATTGTGTATCTATCTATATATATAAAGAAGAATGTGTGTTTGTTTGTTTGTTTGTTTGTTGGTTTGTTTGTTTGTTGGTTTGTTTGTTTGTTGGTTTGTTTGTACCGTATAGACGTCTAAACGGCTGAACCGATCTTCTTGAAATTTTCACAGAATGTACATGTGTGGGGCGTGGTGAAAATAGGGTACTTGAATTTTCGATATATGAAGTGGGCGTGGCTCCGCCCACATAAGACAAATTTTAAAATTGAGATATCTTGCACAATTTGTTAGTGAGAGTGCTGCAATTTTGTACATATGTATCTGGTGGCAGTCTACGTGATTAATCCAAAAATGGGCGGGATCGGGCCAATGGGCGTGGCCCCGCCCATATAAGCCAAATTTTGAATTTGAGATATCTTGCACAATTTGTTAGCGAGAGAACTGTAATTTTGTTTATATATATCTGGAGGCAGTCTACGTGATTGGTCCAAATGGGCGTGGCCCCGCCCCATTAAGCTACATTTTGAAAACGAGATATCTTGCACAATTTGTTAGCAAGAGAGCTGTAATTTTGTGTATATATATCTGCTGGCGACTTACGTGATTGGTCAAAAAATGGGCGGGATCGGACCAATGGGCGTGGCCCCGCCCATATAAGCCAAATTTTGAATTTGAGATATCTTGCACAATTTGTTAGCGAGAGAGCTGTAATTATGGGTAAATATATCTGTTGTCGACCTACGTGATTGGTCCAAAAATGGGCGGAATCAGACGAATGGGCGTGGCCCCGCCCATATAAGGCAAATTTTGAAATTGAGATATCTTGCACAATTTTTTAACTAGAGTGCTGTAATGTTGTACATATGTATCTTGTGGCAGTCTACGTGATTCCTCCAAAAATGGGCGGGATAGGACCAATGGGCGTGGCCCCGCCTTTATAAACCAAATTTTTAAATTGACATATATTGCACAATTTGTTAGCGAGGGTGCTGTACTATTGTGCATACGTATTAGGTGGTAGTCTACTTAATTGGTCCAAAAATGGGCGGGATCGGACCAATGGGCGTGGCCCCGCCCATATAAGCCAAATTTTGAATGTGAGATATCTTGCACAATTTGTTAGCGAGAGAGCTGTAATTTTGTTTATATATATCTGTTGGCGACTTACGTGATTGGTGCAAAAATAGGCGGGGTCGGACTACTGGGCGTTGCTCCGCCCCTTTAAGCCAAATTTTGAAATCGAGATATCTTGCACAATTTGTTAGCGCGAGAGCTGTAATTTTGTGCATATGTATCTGGTGGCAGTCTTCGTGATTGGTCCAAAAATGGGCGCGATTAGACCAATGGGCGTGGCCCCGCCCTTATAAACCAAATTTTTAAATTGATATATATTGCACAATTTGTTAGCGAGAGTGCTGTAATGTTGTGCATATTAGGTTGTGGTCTACTCAATTGGTCCAAAAATGGGCGGGATCGGCCAATGGGCGTGGCCCCGCCCCTATAAGCCAAATTTTGAAATTGAGATATCGTACGCAATTTGTTAGCGAGAGTGCTGTAATTTTGTGCTATGTATCTGGTGGTAGTCTTCGTGATTTGTCCTAATATAAGCGGAATTGGACGAATGGGCGTGGCCCCGCCCATACAAACAAAGAGTTTAAATTGACATATCTTGCACAATTTGTTAGCCAGAGTGCTGTAATTTTTGCATATGTATTAGGTGGTAGTCTAATTGGTTGGTGCAAAAATGGGCGGGATTGGACCAATCGGCGTGGCCCCGCCAGTATAAACCCAATTTTGAAATTGACATAACTCGCACAAATTATTAGCGAGATTACTCTAATTTTGTGCATATATATTAGGTGGCAGTCTACGTGCTTGGTCCAAAAATGGGCGGGGTCGGACAAATGGGAGTGGCCCCGCCAATATAAGCCAATTAAATTTTGTGTTTGATATATCTTGAGCAATTTGTTAGAGAGATCAATGTAATTATGTGCATATATATTTGGTGTCAGTCTACGTAATTAGTCCAAAAATTAACGGGATCGGAAATCTGAAGTCTGGGGCAACGAAGTGGACAGGGTCCAGCTAGTATTAAATAAAAGTCGATCCATAAGTAAAGTACTGACATGACAGACGGCTTACACGCCATTGTCATAACTTCAAATTTATAATTCCCTTCTCTTTATTATTATCTCAAACATGTAACATTAGCTAATGAATTATTGTATAAAGAATTTAAACAGAGAAAAAAAATAAAGAAGAAGAACTACTACTACTACTACTCCAAAAATTATAGTGCAAATACTAAGGGACGATAATAGTATTTTTAATAAAAAATTTAAAAAAATATATCCATAACAAATTTTTGGTTTTGATTTTATATAACAGTATGCCACAATCTATACAAAAAATAATAATTTGTTGTTGTTGCATAGTGTTATTTAATAACTTCTATACTTCTTATTTTAATCTTCTGAAATTCTACACATAGTATTATTTTATTAGCCACTATCACCTCGGAAAAATGGGCGAAGCTTCCACGCCCCTTTTGGTACCCCCCACACAAATGGATCATTTTGCACCAAAAGTTAAGTGCTAATAGCTTTTTGCACCAAAAGCTAATGCAAATACTTGAAATTGTGTACAGTACAATACTTGAATAGTACCTAGAGTCCAGTGAAAAGTGGGCGTAATTTCCACGCCCGTTTTGGTAACTCCCACACAAATGTAATATTTTGCACCATAAGTTAACAGCTTACAACATGAATACCAGTGCATAAAATGACTTGAAATTTTGTACAGTGCAATGGTTTTATAGTACCCACAATCCACAGAAAAATGGGATAACCATGACCCTTTTGGTACTGTCCACACAAAGGAAACATTTTGTACGAAAAGTTTACAGCTTTTAACTTTAATACTAGTGCCTACAAATACATACAATTTTGTACAGTGTAATGTTTTTATAGTACCTGCAGTCAGGCGTTTTTAATACGCCCCATTTAGTACCTCCCACACAAACGTACCATTTTGTACACAAAGTTAACAGCTTATATCGTGAATATCAATACATATACAGGGTGGCTGATATGTATTGCAACCAACTTCAGGTTACTATCATTTCTAAACCGCTACTCTGATAGCTGACAGATTTATTTCAGTGACAGTTAATTTTATTGTTTACAAGCTTACAAAAGCATTTTGATCTATTGTGAATAAATGTGAATAAAATGTGAATAATTCTTTTGTTTCTCGTACCATTGCTCTTTACCGTGATACTGGCAGTGTTGCATCGCGTCCAAAATGTGGACGAAAAAACGGTAACAACGCCAGAAATGACCCGAAAAGTGAAGGCCAGATTTGATCGAAATCCACGCCGCAGTGGTAGAAAAATTGCTCGTGAGCTGAACATATCGCGAAAACGGATACAACACATATTAAAATATGAGCTTGGACTAAAGCCATTGAAGTTCCAAAAAGTGCAAGAGCTCACCGATGCACAAAAAAAGTTAGACTGGAAAGAGCTAAGTAGTTGCTTCGCTTGCACGAAAGTGGCCAGTTACCGAATTTGGGTTTATCCGGTGAGAAGCCATTCCAAATTGAGCAGTTTGTGAACAAACAAAATGATCGGGTTTACTTGCCAAAGAGGTCAGCTGAAAATTTACACCTTCGATTGGCCACCAGAACTCAAGCGCCGCCGATGGTAATGGTGTGGGCCGCCGTAACGGCCGATGGTCGCTCCCCGCTCGTATTCATCGACCATGGGGTCAAAATGCCGAATATTATCGGGAAAATGTCCTAAAGACAGTATTGAAGCCCTGGGCAGACAAACATTTCGGCCGCAGACCATGGACATTCCAACAGGACTCAGCACCATCGCACTCAGCACGCGTCAACCAAGAATGGCTTAAAAAGGAGGTTCCTCGCTTCATTTCTACCGCACAATGGCCACCAAGATCTCCGGATCTCAATCCGTTGGACTTTTGCGCCTGGGGCATTTTAGAGAGTAAGGTTCGCACTACAAAATACCAAAGTATCGATCATCTCAAGACGGCGCTTCGCCGGGAATGGGCCAAAATACCGCAGAGCCACTTTCGTGCAGCGTGTGATGGCTTTGTCGGCCGTTTGAAGGCCATAATTCGTGCCAAAGGTGGCCAATTCGAACAAATCTAAACGGTTTCTAAAATTGTATGTTATTTCCGACATTTTTTGCTTTTGAACAATAAAATTTAAAAAAAAAATTAAAAAAATATAGCGCTTTACTTTGTTGCATTACATATCAGCCAACCTGTATATGCTCAAAATTTGTGCACATATGTAGTTTTTAAAATTCCTACAGTCCTGTTAAAAATGGGAGTTATGACCACACCCGTTTTAGTACCTCCCATACAAAAAGAGCCAAGACATACCAAAATTATATAGCTCATAATATTAGTACATACACCAGTGCATATTTATATTGCTCACAAAGTGAGGGTATACCTTAATCGGTCTACCCGACTGATATTTCTTAATTGTTTATGGTTTTTTCATAAAAATTATATGTTTTATAATTGCTGTAACGACTTTTACTAAACTTCAGCTTCTAAGTGAAAGTGATGTTTTCAGCTTTTCTGGCACTCATAATTCTTTAATTTAAATGGTATCCCGGCTTTATCGAGCTTATACTTAAAAATATTCTCCAAATACTAAAGGTACCTTCCATAAAAATTGCAATTTAGAACAAAATGTTAAAAGGAAATTATTATAAAAAAATATTGTTTTGGTTTCATGAAATAGTATGCCTCAATATATTAAAACCGTTTTTAAGTCTCGCGAATCAAAAACATTTTTTTTTTGTTGCGTAGTGTTATCCGAAATAACATATAGCCAGAGACATAAAGCAAATTTTTGATGTTATTCGAATATACAAACTGAAAACGATCTCGATTACTATGGCGATACTTTAAACTGTATCAATGTTATTTTTATTGACTATGACAAAAGTATAACTTTAGGCCCGATTCTTTGACTTTCAGCTTACAGTACCATTCAGTATAGTGTTGCAGGAACTTGGCTTCACAGAACAAACTATGGTATACATTGACAACAAAGTTTTGTGTAATTACAGTTGAAATGGTGTAAATTAAATTAAATCACACATCTAAGTTTTTTGGTCGGCAAAGTTAACGATGGTTTATTTAACAATCCCCAGATAAACATTAATATTCTCTAATTAACTAATTTTTTTGCCAGCGTAATAAAGTGTCGAAAACTATATTGCATTTTTATGCCTTACTAAAATCTTCAACGCCTCCGCAAAAAGTGAGAAAACTGAAGAAGACAAATGCATATAATTATTATGTCGATAACGATTGACTTAATTTTGGATTTATTTGCGGTTTGATAATTAAAATACTTTCCCCTCTGGCAGCAAAATTATGCTGTGGCCAAAAAAGTAATCAACTAAAAATTCAAAGTAAAAATTGCACAATTTTCCGGCAACGCCCCCTCACTGTTCATTAAAGCGTGACATTTTGGGGTTTCAAAGTCAATTTCGATTATGTTTAATTATCTTCGGGATTTTATGCTTCATTAACAAGAATACGCAAAATAAGTAAATACATTGTTAGACAAATGACAGTTTTCATTTAAAATATTAATTAAAATTTGAAAAATATGTATTGCGTACTACGCTTGATTGCATTTTGAACACAAAGTGAAGGTCTGTGTTAAACATAAGGTATTTGCAATTGTATCCATAAATTTTGCGATTACGAAGAAACAATTATGCACAAATATATTTTAAGTGGAGGGGAGTTTGAGCTAAATTGTGTTATTGTAATTATAATAGGTACGGTGGATGCATTACACTAAACTAAGGATGTAAGGAATAATCGCATTCGCATATGCGAACGCGAATTATTCGCATCATTTTAACATTCGCTTTCGCAAAAATATATTTTTCAGTATTCCCTTCCTCAAAGGTGGATTTTTAGCACTTTTTATACCCTCACTTTAGTGATACAAGGGTATACTACATCATTTGCTACGTCCATAAGTGTAAAACATCGAAGGAGTGATCTAAGACCCTAAGTATGTTCGGCGGATATTCGTTTTGGGTCATTTTAAGTCGAATGAGTCAGTCCGTCTACTGGCTGATGCGCACGATAACTCTCGAAAGGAGTCACCGATTGAATTCAAATTTGGTATACGGTAATTCTGTCTCCGGCTAAGTTCGAAAATGTACCATATTGGTCCACACCTTCTGGTACATCCCACACAAAGGGTTAACATTTAGTCAAATATTGATTATTTAATAACTTCTATGCTACCTACTCGAATCTTCTGAAATTTCACACATAGTATTAGTTTATTAGTCGCTAACACGTCAAGAAAAATGGACGAAGTTGCCAAGCCCCTTTTGGTACTTCCCACACGAATGGACTATTTTACACCAAAAGTTAAATGCTTAAAGCTTTAATCCAGTGCATACAAATGATTGAAAATTTTTACAGTGTAAATGATGTAATATTACCTAGAGTCCAGAGAAAAGTGGGCATTATCGACGCAACCGTTTTGGTACCTCCCACACAAATGAACCATTTTGCATCAATATTGAACTGCTTATAGCTTTAATACCAGTGCATACAAATGCTTGAAATTTTATACAGTATAATGCTGTTATAGTGCCTACAGTCCTGTGAAAAGTGGGCGTTATCCCCTCCCCCCTTTATGTACCTCCCACACAAAATTACCAAATCATACCAAAACTGAATAGCTCGTAGAGTTAACATACCAGTGCACATAAACGCTTACGTTCGAAACAGTGCAATAACGGTTTTTTTCTTCGAAGAAAACCGGGGAAACCGGTAGAACCGTTTTTTTCTGCATAACAAAACAGTATGAAAATTGCCGTTTGAAAAACATTTTCCTTTTTAATAACAAAAAATTTTTTTTTTTTTAATATTAAATTTTTAAAAGCGATGTCTTCTGATCAGGAATCTTGCACCAAATTTAGTCCTGTTGGATAGTAGTTATGAGTTGGATTGAGATGAATATTGTCATTTGAGTCAAACGGTCCTTTTATCTCATACTTATAACTAATTAGCTATTGTATTTAGAAACATTTTCCAAATGTGTTATCGATAGTCTTTTCTTCAACCTTTTAAAAAAATTAGCAAATATATTTTCATTACTTTTTTGCAAAATTAAACTTTTTTGAAATTTTGGTAAAACCTATGCTTTAATTTTTGATTTTTTTTGCTCAAAAGAAAGCTTAGATAATTTCCTTTAAATGCTTTGTGACCTATTAATGGGATGGGACCTGTTGATCTATCAAAATAAATATAAACCTCTGAAAAAAAATTAACGCTCAACCAAACATTTTAGCATTTCAGATGGGAAAAACAACCGTTTGACAAAAATGTCAATATTTGACACCCTCAGACTCGGAAAGTCCTTAACCGATCTCGTTGGAATTGTGTCTCATAACTACTATCTGATAGGGCTACTTGGTGCAATTTTCATCCCGACAGAAGACATCCCTTTTAAAAATTAACCCACTTGACATGAAATTCCCCTTATGTAGTTCAGTCAAGAAAATATTAATATTTCGGGGTATTAAATAGAATATTTAATACAGGTACGAAATCTTTATACATATATATTTTATATACACACTTTAGTGCAGGTCGGTATACACGAGTATATAAATATATAAGAGTATACACTACTCGGTTTACCCCATTGAAATTTTCTTACTTGTTTTTGTTTCGGTTTGGAAGTGGGAGAATGCGTTTACTTTTCACATAACTTCTGCGCGTATGAATCATTTATTTTCTTTAAATTTTTGTAATTTGTATAGAAATTGGTGAATGGCTTCGTATTCTAGCAAAGTTGCCGAGTCTTTTTAGGCCATATAAGGAGATCTTTCATATTATTATCTTAATTTGTGATATTTTGTATATAAAGTTGTAAATAATTTTTAATATTTTAGTGATAATAAAAAAACCGGAAAACCGTTGGAAACAAACGAAAAAAACCGGTGCACCGGTTGTTCGAAATTCATGATTTTGAGAAAAACCGGGGACGGTGGAAGCAAAAAACCGGTGTGCCGGTTTATTTTAAACCGGTTTTGATCACTCTAAGTGCAATGTATTTAAAGTATCTACTGTTTACCGAAAACCAGGTGTATTTGTTAAACCCCACACAAATTGACAGATTATTTAGTATAACGTTATATATTACATTACTCGCAAAGTGAGGGTATACCTTAGTCGGTTTACCCGACTGAAACTTTCTTACTTGTTCTATATTTCTACTCGGTTATATCTCGGTATGCCATATGGAACATCTCTTTGGTGTCTGAAGCAAAGCTGTAGATATTGAATAGGAGAAAAAATGCGGAACAAATCTATTTACAATACCGTAGGGACGTTTCGTCGATGTGCTATAGGAAATGGTATAACGAGAAGTAAGAAAGTTCAGTCGGGTAAACCGATTAATGAATCCCCTCACCTTGAGTTAAAAAAAAAATGGTAAATGTATTTTTTTTATTTTAATTAAATTACAATCAATTTAAATTTGTGTGGAGGTACCAAAAGGGGCGTGCCAATAACTCCCACTTTTCTGTGGGCTCCAGGTACTACAAAAGCATTACACTGTACAAAATTTCATGTATTTATATAAACTGATTAAAGCCATAACCAGTTAACTTTTGGTGCAAAATGGTCCATTTGTGTGGGAGGTACCAAAAGGGGCGTGCCAATAACGGCCACTTTTCTCTAGACTCTAGGTACTATTAAAGCATTACACTGTACGAAATTTCAAGTATTAGTATGCACTGATATTAAAGTTTAAATCTGTTAACTTTTGGTACATAAAGGTCCATTTGTGTGGGAGGTACCACAAGGGGCATTCCAATAACGCCTATTTTTTCTGGACTCTTGGTACCAAAAGGAGGGTTGCAATAATGCCCATTTTTTCAAAGTATTGTAGGACTATTAAACCTATTTAGATGCTATTAAACAAAATTTTTAGGTCTTTGAATGCACTGGAAATAAAGTTATCAGCTATTAACTTTTGATTCAAAATTGTCCATTGTAGGAGGTACCAAACGAGGCGTGGAAACTACGCCCATTTTTCTCGAGGTAATAGTGACTAACAACCTAATACTATGTGTAGAATTGCAGAGGATTCAAATAAGTAGTATAGAAGTTATTAAATAATCAATATTTTACTAAATGTTAACCCTTTGTGGGGGAGGTACTAGCAGGAGTGGACCAATATGGCTCATCTTCGAACTTAGCCGGGGATAGAAGAAAATATTGCCACATCCCAAATTTGAAGTCAATCGGTTACACCTTTCGAGAGTTATAGTGCGCAATAGCCAGCAGACAGACAGACGGACGGACATTGCTCATTCGACTTAAAATGACCCAAAACGGATATCCGGATACTTAGTGTCTTAGGTCACTCCTTCGATGTGTTTCACTTTTGGCTCGTAGCAAATGATATATACCCTCCTCTCTAAGGTGAGGGGATAATAAGCTGAAAATCATTCAAAATTTCCATATTGAAAATAACAAGTGCACAAAATTTGATAATTTTTGCTACGTTTGTTGTCATATTGTCCCACAAATAGGCAATCAGGATCGAAAAAAATTGAGGAATTTAAAACAGTGTATTGTCATAATTTTGATGAAACAGATTTAGGTGCTGCAAATTTTACGCCGAACACAGTGTGATGAATCCAGGTGCAACGCCTGCATAAATTCTGGTTATGGTTTGAACAGAAAAAACTTTAAAACAAAAGTAAACTTTACCGCTTTTACTGCCACACTTCCAGTACAACACTGCTGATACCGATCAACCTACTAAACCTCAGAGTCTGGATACTGCGAAGATGAAGATGACACTGAATTTGGTGGACACACTGAACAAAACCTGCCTTCGCATATTATGTCTAACTCGGAAGATGATGCAGACTCAGAACATGAATATGAACAACCTACGAAGAAAAAATGATCATCAGAACTACAAGCGCCAACTTCTACGTGGATGGATATTTTAGTTTCCATGCATATATAACATGTAAAAATCTCATATTTTCTGTGTAATCGGAATTTTTATTTTCATGTAAAATAAAGTTGAAAATTTGCGAAAAAAAAATCGTAACAAAATTAAAATTGTTACGAAATTTTAAGGCACTAGATGGACTTTTTCGGTTAGGTTTGTTTCGCACTTTTTTTCCTATTTAATATCTACAACTTTGCGTCAGACACAAAAGGTATATTCCTTACGGTATACCGAGATATAACCGTGCAGAAATATAGAAAAAGTGCTAAAAATCCACCTTGAGCAAAAAAATTCGTATGGCCATTAAATTATTAATTGAGCCAACTTCACAAACGAATGGTGAAGAAGTTCCTATTTTTGGGGCTATTTTCACGTCCAGTTCTCAGAATTGAGTCCCAAATTAATGAGCTGAAAAATGCTGTACTGTGTTATGAGTGAAATTGCCGACTATTCGGCTATATAGTATAGAAGTTATTACAGAATCAATACCAGAAAGAGCGGATCATCTAATGGCAATATATTTCCATCAAATGGTAAATATTTTTGTCTTCCCAGAAAGGATAATGAGAAAGGAATCGGTATAAATCTGGCTGTAATATATACCGATTCGTAGAATAGGATCTGGAAAAAAATAAACAAGTCAAAGCGTTAAGTTCGGCCATAGCTAATCTTATATAGCCTCGACCATAGATTGCATTCAATTTATTACTGGAAAAATCTTTGGATATGGAGCAAATTATGAAATGAACCTTTTGTTTAAAATTATTGAAAAAAACGAACGCTGCAATTTTTAGCAAAAATATAGGCCGCAAATTCTTTAGACAAACTCTTCACCTGCAAAATGTGATTTTTATGGCCTCAAATAGCATTTTTAAAAGCTACACTACAACAATATAAAATTTGATTTGTATACATTTTATTGAGATGAATTCTTGCCAAAATAGAATATAAACTGCAAAGTTTCAGAAAATATTTCTTAGAAAATATGGTGTTTATGACTTAAATAAGCTTTTTTGGTAGCGACATCTATAGGTGGACTATAACAAAATATGAACTGATTTAAAAAATTTTAACTGCGATGATTTAGTTAAAATGCTTAGAAAATGTAGTATTTATTGATTAAATATGTATATTTTGGAGAGACCTCTATAGGGTGACTATAAGAAAACATGAAAAGATTTGTAAAATTTTTGCTGTGATGAATTTTTGTCAAAATATAATACAAAGTGCAAAGTTTCTGCTAAATGGCTTTAAAAATGTGGTATCTATGGCTCAAAACGAACGACCTCTATAGGGGAGCAATTTCAAAACATTGACCGATATGGCCCATTTGCAATCCCAAACGAGCTGCAACTATTAGAAGTATTTCTACCAAACTTGATCAACCTATTAATACGAAAACCATCGTGATTACAACAGGCGGACGGACGGACAGACAGACTTGTTTAAATCGTCTTAGAATTTTACGACGATTGAGAATTTACATACATACTTTATGGAGTCTCAGATCAATATTTAGAGGTGTTACACGGAGTGACAAAATGAATATATCCCCATCCTATGGTGGAGGGCATAAAAAAATGTTTTCAAATGCAAACAGAAACGTTATAAAGACTTTAATATGACAACGAATAAACACCATTTTGACTGACATTTATCTTATTATTTTAAAATTCTTATTTAATAAATGAAGCCTTGTTCTGTACTAGTACATGCAAATTACAAAAATAATTGCAATTTTTTTTTCATATATTCCCTTTTATCTTATAACAAACAATTTTAATTAACATATAAATTATATGTGCAATTCTATCTTCAATATATACCAATTTAATATGGCTTCAACAATTTCATTGACACGTTTTTGTAACTCAAACCCTTGGTTCGCATATAACAAAGAAAATGCTCTGCATACATGAAAACAAAAATAAAAAGTTTAATAGAATGTATTGCCTTGAAGATATTGAACTTCTCGTCCGCACTTTGCAAGAAGTTCAGTATATTTTCGATACTTTCAATTATTATTGTTGTTCGCTTCAATGCGCCATAAATTCATCATAGCAAACGCAATAAATCCTTTAATTATCAACATTATCATTTACATAATTTCAATGTCAATGACTCGATACGATATGCAAGCACTCTCGAACTCCGCTGCAGAGAAAAAATGTCTGAATCAATTTATTCAAGCGTACAAATAGATACCCATTATGATCTTAAGATCAAAGAACTACATGTGGTGCTCATAAATATAAACGAAGAAATGTGTATGAAGTCTCTAAAGGGTTACTAAAAAGAAGTACAAAACAAGTAAGAATGTTCAGTCGGGTAAACCGACTAATGAATCCCCTCACCTTGATTCTCAAAAAAATATTAGTAAATTTACATATTTTGTGTTTGCACTTAGGCTCAAGATCGTTATTGTTGTTTTCAGTATATGAAAACAACTTTGTTAAAAAATTAAAGAAGAAGTAAGTGAAATGTATTGGGGTGGTTGTAATGGTTTGATAGACAGATCTGTTTCGGGAGCCACCAAACTCCCATTACACTGTGCAACAGTAAAAAAAATACACGGACTTGACAGTATAGGTTCGATTCTACTATTAAAGGGTAGTATAACCCTATACTCGGTTTGGCGAAATTGGTGACCAATTTATGTTTATGGGCCTCCAAAGTTTCTGAAAATCAGTGGGCCCCTCGAAAAAGGTGTCATCAGCATTTGTCCAACAACTAATTCAGACTTGGTGATACCGCTTAACTATGTTTGGCATTAATGTAGCTAAGAATATGCTGAATAAAGTTTCTTAACATTTTTTGCGAAGAAATAATTTTTTCCGGTATTTTTTTTGGAAAAAGTGAAGGAAAAAAATATTTTTTTTACTTTTTTCAGCATAACTTCCGGGGACTCTTAATTTTTCACTAACATTGCTTGGCAAAGTTGTAGCCAACGTAAATCTGAACAACTTTTGAGAACATATCAATACAACCTGAAAGGCACCCTAAATAGCTCAAAGAACCACATTGTACTCCAAAAATTTAAGTATTTCACTGTTATGTAACAAAAACATATTGTTTTGGTATAGGGTATGTTCAGTTACTTTATAGCAAATACTAAGGCCAATATTTTTGTGGAACATTTTAACCCTCTAGCTCCCCCACATAACTGTAATTTTTGGCCCAATTTTAACAAATCGTAAATAACACCCCTTAAAATGGGGAGGGCGGGGGTGAAATGTTCTACAAAAATGTTCGCCAATTTTACTATATGTGTCGGAACACACCAAATCCCAAATCTTAACACAAAAACCCAAAATACGGTCAAATTCCTGTTCGTGCAGGAATGGTAGTCGTACGATCTAGTGGTCGAAGCAATAAAGATACCAATAAAGAGCGTTGTTGACTGGAATTTGACCGTTTTTTAGGTTTTTGTGTTAAGATTTGGGATTTGGTGTGTTCCGACACATATAGTAAAATTTTATGGCGAACATTTTTGTAGAACATTTCATCCCCGCCCTCCCCCTTTTAAGGGGTGCTTTTTACGATTTGTTAAAATGGGGCCAAAAATTATAGTTATATGGGGGAGCTAGAGGGTTAATATGTTCCACAAAAATGTTGGCCTTAATATTTTCTATAATGTAACATATATTTTCTATAATGTTTTTTTGGTATAGGGTATATACAAAAAAAATATATTTTTGTTACATAACAGCGAAATACTTAAATTTTTGGGGTACAATGTGGTTTTTTGAGCTATTTAGTGTGCCTAGACACGTTCAGATTGTATTGATATGTTCACAAAAGTTGTTCAGATTTACGTTGGCTACAATTTGCAAAGCATTGTTATTGAACAGTTACGAGTCCCCGGAAGTTATGCTGAAAAAATGAAAAAAAATATTTTTTTCCTTACCTTTTTCAAAAAAAGTATCGGAAAAAAAATTTTTTTCGTAAAAAATTTTAAGAAACTTTGTTCAGCATATTCTTAGCTACATTATTGCCAAACATAGTTAAGCGGTATCACCAAGTCTGAATTAGTTGTTGGACAAAAGCTGATGACACCTTTTTCGAGTGGCTCACTGATTTTCCGAAATTTTTGGGGCCCATAAAAAAAAATTGGTCACCAATTTCGCCAAACCGAGTATAGGGTTATACTACCCTTTGATAGTATAATCGAACCTACACTGTCAAGTTCGTGTATTTTTCAAAAAGTGTTCATTTGTTGCATAGTGTTATCAATATCCTTATTACAAGGATTACTTCAGTAGAAATTATTAGAATATATACAGCCAAGTATCATTAAACGATAACTGTTTGCTAAAAGCGCATATCTCAAAAAAAGACAATTCAGTAATCATCGTCCCTCGTCCCTGTAGTTGACTATGCAACAACAACGTATTTGGTCGTGCCCTACCATTTCTTCTTGTTTTTGTTTTTTGTTTTTTGTGTTATTCGATCTGCTGTCAAATCGGGGCTAACATATATTTGGGGGGCTTTATCTAAATCTGAACCGATTTTAACCAAATTCAATAGGGATCGTCCTTGGGCCAAAAAAAGATATGTGTAAAGTTTCGTCGAGATCGGACCATAATTGCGACCTGTACTTTGATTACAAGAATACATGCACAGACAGACGGATATAGCTAAATCAACTCAGAGAGTGATTCTAAGTCGATCGGTATAATAAACGATGGGTCTATTTCTTCTCCTTTTGGGTGTTACAAACAAATGCACAAAGTTATAATATCCTATACCACAGTGTGGTGTAGGGTATAAACATTGAGTAATCCGTACTTGAATCAAACCGTAGCGGTGTCAAAAGTACGTTAAGTACGGATTTTCTTAAACCAAGTACTTATTGTTAGCCTTTCAGCGCTTGATTTTTTCAATTTAAGCCGATTTATACTTAATTTAAGAAAAACTTAGTTAAAAATTTAAGTACGATTTCGGCTTAAATTAAGATTTTTTTACTTAAATTTAGTGTGGCACTTTTCTTTCTGTGTAGATACTATAAAAGCATTACACTGTACAAAATTTCAAGTATTTATTTGCACTGGTGTTAAAGTTATAAGCTGTTTACTTTTGGTGTAAAATGCGCCATTTGTGTGGGAGGTACCAAAAGGGGCGTGCCAATTACGGCCACTTTTCTCTAGACTTTATGTACTATTAAAGCAGTGCAATGTACAAAATTTCAAGTATTTATATGCACTGGTATCAAAGTTATAAACTGTTAACTTTTGGTGTAAAATGGACCATTTGTGTGGTATGTACCCAAAGGGGCGGGCCAATAACGCCCATTTTTCTCTGGACTCTAGTTACCATAAAAGCATTACACTGTACAAAATGTCAAGTATTTGTATGCACTGGTATTAAAGTTATATGCTGGTAACTTTTGGTACAAAATGGTCCATTTGTGTGGGAGGTACCAAAAGGGGCGTGGCAACATCAACCATTTTTTTCGAGGTAATAGTGACTAATAAACTAATACTATGTGTAGAATTTCAGAGGATTCAAATAAGTAGTATAGAAGTTATTAAATAATCAAAATTTCACTAAATGTTAACCCTTTGTGGAGGAGGACCAATATGGCCCATCTTCGAACTTAGCCGGAGATAGATGAAAATAATACCACATACCAAATTTGAAGTCAATCGGTTACTCCTTTCGAGAGTTATCGTGCGCCCCAGCCAGAAGACAGACAGACGGACGGACTCCTCTCGAAAGATGGCTTAAATGACTTAAAATTACCTAAAATGGATTTCCGTCGAACATACCTAGGAGCTTAGGTCACTTTTTCGATATGTTATACTTTTGGGCCATAGCAATTGATATATACTCTTCCACAAAAGTAAGTGTTTAACAAAGACAACTTAAGTCTGATCATCGTATTTTATGGAGAGTGTTTACAACATGACTCCACCATCTAAGGTTATTCGCTAGATGGTCGAGTCATGTTTCCACGGATTCCACAGGATGAGCTTTTGTAAGTGTATTGGATTTTATCTATTAGTCTGATCACTAGCGCAATTCTAAAGTATATATATATGTCAAATTGCATAACCCTTTATTTTAAGGGTTCGTGACTCATGTTTTTAGGTATTAGAATGAGTGAACCAATATGGCCCATCTTCGAACTTAGCCGGAGATAGAAGAAAATATTACCACATACCAAGTTTGAAGTCAATCATTTACTCCTTTCGAGAGTTATCGTGCGCACCATCCAGCAGACAGACAGACAGACGGACGGACATTGCTCATTCGACTTAAAATGACCCAAAACAGATATCCGCCGAACATACTTAGGGTCTTAGGTCACTCCTTCGATGTGTTACACTTTTGACTCGTAGTAAATGATATATACCCTCCTCTCTAAGGTGAGGGGATAAAAAGAATCGTCGAAATGGACTTGATCAGTTTCTCTTGTACACCAACTATATATTAATAAACGACAGATGTTTGGCTAAAAATAATTCAAACTTAATGTCGTTTCGTATAAATCTTTTATTGTTTAATTGTTTCCTCTACATAAAATGTTTATACCAGCAATGAGACTTGGTTATTTCTTCCGAAACAAAGATATAATATTATTATGAAGGAGGGAAGAATGATAATAGTAAGGAAACACAACATAAAAGTCATTATATGCTTATAGTAAGTAATATCATTTCGAGTAAACTGACTACGTTGTACTCTACGGGTATGTAGTGTAATATGGTGAAAGGCAAATTTCTCTCGACAATTACTGATTTTATTCAAAGTGATCTTGCGAAGCCATCGATTTGGGCAACGGCAAATTGGCTAGGAATTAATCCAAATAATAAAAAGCTGGTACTATTCTCCAGGATAAATAAGATCATACCTATCCACGAACCTCTTCTGGAGTTGACTAGAAACTGTCATCTGGGGCAAAATGTCTTGGTGTTATACTTGACCAGAAATTAAATTGGAAAAGAAGCATGGAGGACAACGTTAAAAAGAACTGAACACAATATACTCAGGCCAAGTACTATCCACTGGGTATACACATCTATTGTGCGCCATATCCTTACCTATGGCTACGTGGTCTGGTGGAAGGTCAGCTGAAGGCTGTAGAAAAAGTACAAAGAATCACATCAGTATTTATAACCGGTGCAAGGAAGATCACACCACAACCGGCCCACCGTTGGAACCGATAGAGATATTTTAGTAGGTAACTCCTTAAGCTTTTCGCCAGTTTTTATTTCAATAAAATCGGGTCAGCAGTTATTGAGGAATTCAAGGTCAAAGTCAAAGTTGAACTTTGAATTTTTTTAATATTTAGCATGGGTATGTGGGGTTTTGTTTTCATCTTCTTTATTTATTAAAAGAATGTCATACGTTGATAAATAAACCATATTAATAATAAATTTTGTAAAAGTAAAAAAAAAAATTTAAATCGTATTCTTGTATGTAGTGCTGATAATCCAAATTCATATGCATCAGTATTATCTACTGATTTTTCTGGGACTTGGTTTAATTTGCTTGATGTAGATTGACTTATAATGCAGCTGGATGAAGCCTTTGTGTCAGTCAAAGCCTGGCCAAGTTTTCCATCTATCATCGTTAGCACTAATTGGTAGTTAACTTCAATTGTCTGGCCTTCAATTTCTACATCTAATGGCTGCAGTCTTGTTATTTGGGTTCTTATATCATTGACTTCTTTTTCAATGGTATCATGAGTTTCTTTTTATACCCTCCACCATAGGATGGGGGTATATTCATTTTGTCACTCCTTTTGTAGCACCTCTAAATATTGATCTGAGACCCCATAAAGTATATATATTCTTAATCGTTGTAAAATTCTAAGACGATTTAACCATGTCCGTCCGTCCGTCCGTCCGTCCGTCCGTCCGTATGTGGTAATCACGCTACAGTCCGCAATAATAGAGCTAGGTTGATCAAATTTGGTATAAATATTTCTTATAGTTGCAGGTTTTTTGTGATTGCAAATTGGCCATATCGGTCAATGTTTTAATATAGCCCCCATATACAGGTTGTCTGATATGTAATGCAACAAAGTAAAGCGCTATATTTTTTAAATTTTATTGTTCAAAAGCAAAAAATTTCGGAAATAACATACAATTTTAGAAACAGTTTAGATTTGTTCGAATTGGCCATCTTTGGCACGAATTATGGCCTTCAAACGGCCGACAAAGCCATCACACGCTGCACGAAAGTGGCTCTGCGGTATTTTGGCCCATTCCCGGCGAAGCGCCGTCTTGAGATAATCGATACTTTGGTATTTTTTAGTGCGAACCTTACTCTCTAAAATGCCCCAGGCGCAAAAGTCCAACGGATTGAGATCCGGAGATCTTGGTGGCCATTGTGCGGCAGAAATGAAGCGAGGAACCTCCTTTTTAAGCCATTCTTGGTTGACGCGTGCTGAGTGCGATGGTGCTGAGTCCTGTTGGAATGTCCATGGTCTGCGGCCGAAATGTTTGTCTGCCCAGGGCTTCAATACTGTCTTTAGGACATTTTCCCGAAAATATTCGGCATTTATTTTGACCCCATGGTCGATGAATACGAGCGGGGAGCTACCATCGGCCGTTACGGCGGCCCAAACCATTACCATCGGCGGCGCTTGAGTTCTGGTGGCCAATCGAAGGTGTAAATTTTCAGCTGACCTCTTTGGCAAGTAAACCCGATCATTTTGTTTGTTAACAAACTGCTCAATTTGGAATGGCTTCTCATCGGAGAAAACCAAATTCGGTAACTGGCCACTTTCGTGCAAGCGAAGCAACTTCTTGGCTCTTTCCAGTCTAACTTTTTTTTGTGCATCGGTGAGCTCTTGCACTTTCAATGGCTTTAGTCCAAGCTCATTTTTTAATATGTGTTGTATCCGTTCTCGCGATATGTTCAGCTCACGAGCAATTTTTCTACCACTGCGGCGTGGATTTCGACCAAATCTGGCCTTCACTTTTCGGATCATTTCTGGTGTTGTTACCGTTTTTTTTCGTCCACTTTTTGGACGCGATGCAACACTGCCAGTATCACGGTAATGAGCAATGGTACGAGAAACAAAAGATTTATTCATATTTAAATGCTGGAGGGCTCTAACGATAGCCACTTGTGTTTTTCCACCCAAATATAAAGCAATCACACTATCACGCTTGAATTCCATCACGAATAACCTTTTTTCTGAATGCAATAGATCAAAATGCTTTTGTAAGCTTGTAAACAATAAAATGAACTGTCACTGAAATAAATCTGTCAGCTATCAGACTAGCAGTTTGGAAATGATAGCAAACCTGAAGTTGGTTGCAATACATATCAGCCACCCTGTATATATTCGTGCAGTTTCCTTGGTATATTCATTAAATTTTTTTGCATCCATTTGTTTATGGCACGCAAGTACATCGATAATTGTTTTAAATCTTGAAATGAGATTTACATCAACACCAGTTAATTGAGATGCTTTTTCGGGATCTGAAAATAACCTTCTTGCTGTATTCCCATCATTGGTATTGCCTGATCCTTGTTTTGGTTGGTCTACAATCAACCCACATTTGAGAAATTCATCCTGAACATGTTTCTTTTTTAAATTTCTTAAATCCTTGTTGGTGTCGTTGTTTCTTATTGATCCTGTAGGTCCAAAATCCAAATCATAACTGATTTTAAGTATGTGTTCCATAAATCGTATTCTTGTATGTAGTGGTGATAATCCAAATTCATATGCATCAGTATTATCTAATGATTTTTCTGGGACTTGGTTTAATTTGCTTGATGTAGATTGACATATAATGCAGCTGGATGAAGCCTTTGTGTCAGTCAAAGCCTGGCCAACATTTCCGTCTATCATCGTTAGCACTAATTGGTAGTTAACTTCAATTGTCTGGCCTTCAATTTCTACTTCTAATGGCTGCAGTCTTGTTATTTGAGTTCTTATATCATTGACTTCTTTTTCAATGGTATCATGAGTTTCTTTTTTAAATTCAAATTTGATTGGTCTGCAAAAGATGGTGTTTGATTTTTCCAAATATCTCTTGTCTGCATAGTACTGGTCGTAGGTTCTGAGTCTTCCAAATTCTTTATCAATCGCAATGGCACAAATGACACCATGAGCATATCTGCGTCTTAAGTATTTTCACATACAGATTGCTTGTTGTGTGTTTGTCCTGGAGAACCATCACATCCCCATTTGCAAAAGAGAGTTAACTTGCAGTTTCCATATTTCTTAAAATAGTGTCCTTTAAATAATTGTTGCAAGCGTTGAGCTGTATGATTAAGTAGGTCTTGACGTTTTACCTCTGCCGAACTCGATGTGATCTTAATAGTGTCCGTTGGAGGCAAACAGTCTTTTTTAGCAGCAAGTATTTGATGATGGATACAGATTTGAGCCTTTTTCAATCGCGCTCAACCTGAGCTGTGTATATTGGTGTTTTGTTAACTTCAAATCTTCTTCATTTGAGAACTGTTTTTCATCGCTTAGAGTTGGAATACTCTTAATAATCCGTTTTGCTCTCAGAGGGCTAGCGTTTAAAACTTTTTCAACAATTTCGGCTTTTGTGCGATGTTTTTGTGATCGCAAGTGACGTAGCAAGTTTTCTGCAATAGTTTCACATCCGATTTCTTCATTGATATCCGCCTTTACGATCTATCGCTACAGTTGCCGAGTGATTTTGGTGGTCTCCCACAATTGTTTTGATTTTTACTTTCTGAAGATGTGTCCAGGTATAAGTTCTCTCTCTAACCATATTGCAAAGGTCTTATAAAATGTATGTTTATTCCATACAACTTGTTTGTAGCGCTTAGTTAAGTTGTTGATGAAAATATTTACTTTATTTTGCAGTTCCAATTGTATTTCGATGCTTGAGAAATTTACTTTGTTTTGAACGCAACTTAAAACATCTTCCTTCATTTTGTTTCTAAAATACTCTTCGGATAATTCTTTATAGCTGAAGTTCTCAATTTTTTAATATTCTAAAATTTGATTGTTTCTGCTTGGATATAACTATGCAACTGAGTTTGTAATCCAAAACCACTGGATTTTATCCTTTTCTTACATGTATAGTGTCATACTTTGGTCATAAGCTGCATAATCATAGGTAATTTTGGTACTCGAACAGTATTTTCATTTCAGTTTCGCCACATTTTTCATATTTCCATTTGTCTATAATTCCATACGTCACAAAATATGAACTAAAAAAGCAAGTATTTTTATTAATATGGTTAGAAAGGATAAAGTATAATTAATAAATTTAGCTTTACTACAATTCACATACTTCAAAGAAATCAACATACTTTAAACTGACTTAATTTTATTTTAATCGACTATAAAAAAGTCGACTTTAGGGTCCGTCTAATCGACCTAGTCGACTGAAACGAAATTTGGTTGAAATAGTCCAAAATCGACTTTCAGCTTCCAGTACCACTCACTAGATGTAACGGCGTCTGAACAATGGCTTGTGGATTATCTTTACTCCAAATACGACAACTTTGTTTATTGACGTACTGATCGTCAAAAAGTGAGCTGCGACCGAATATTGGACGAAGCGCGCGAACCATTATTTTGGTAATAAATTTGCACGATTTGCAAACGACGCACAATGGGAAAAAAGGGGTAAATACGCGCGCATAGCTATATTTTCTATCTCATGACTATACCGTTAGAGATAGAGTCCTACGGTTTGGACCATATTCAAGAGAATTCTTTGGAGAAGAAATAGGTGTGCCCAGATTTTATTTTACTGTTACCATGTATCGCACAGTGAGGCTACAAAAGCGACTTTGTGGAAATTAGTGTAAAAATCGGAATATCGTACCAACTTCAGTGATCTTGATTTTAAATTAGAGCTGACAAAATTTAGTTCAAAATCTATTTGAGTTACTTGATTGTATGTTGCTGCGTTTTAAATATATAGACCATTGAAATTCAAATTTATTTTTGTCAACATTGCGTTAAAAGTCTACAAAGCAGGGCAATGTTTTTGAAATTTAAACCAAACCAACATAAATAGGATAAAATCGTAGTCTGCAATATTTTTGAAAGCTGAACTGTTCCAATAATGCTCTTACACAATGGGTCGTCGGCTGGTAATAAAAGAAAAGTTAAATTAAAAACAGAAAATAATCGGTCCACCCTAATATACACAAACTACAGAAGAGTTTAACTATATTTTTATAGTTTTTGTAGAAGAAGTAAACAACAATAATTACACATATAATTCTTATAAAATTAATAAGATCACTATTTGTGATCGTGGGACACTACAAACTTGCAGCCGGACATCTTCCGATCGTATTTATTGTCCGATTTTGTCGAAATTTCGTAAAAGTTATTTTTTTTGACCAAGAAAATCGGTCCATATGTTTCGGGAAAATCGGTTCATAGTTCGATGTAGCTCCCACACATATTTTCTATATTTAAAGTAAAAAAGGACATATTTAAAGTACAAAAAACTGCCATAGTCGCAAAAAGTCGCAGATAAACTTGGTACTGTTGGATTCACCACTAAGTCACCTCTCTTCTCTATGTCATATGGTAGTGATCACACGTGATCCAAAAAAGTTGTATTCCATTTATTGTGGATAATTTTTTTGAAAAACAAAAAAAAAACTGTATTTTTGCTTTGAAATGTCTCTTCATTTAATGACGCTAAAAGTGCGTCTTATACACAAAAATTAGGATGAATATAACCTCATAATATGTAACAACAACAAACGAGAATTCTACAAGCATTTTAGTATATATATTTTATCATCGCAATTTTATTTGCATTTATGAGTAAAAAAGACAAACTTTGAATGGTCATAACTCGGAATCACCTAGAGATATTTTCATAAAATTTGAGGGTATTTTCATTAAATGTTGTCCACAATAAAACAACAATCCCAAAACAATAAAACAACAATCCCATTGTGCGACGTTCCGGAGTAGGTTTATTCATTTTTAAATGACAAACCAAACTGAGCATAAATCAAGTGACAGTTGTCAAAAAGACCAACTCCGATAATAGTTACTAGATTGCCAGAACAACACGTCTAAAAACACAATGTAGTATAGTAATAGGATACCTAACGGGTTTTCCAATAGGGATGCTATGATTTTGAAGTGATGTTTCGGCCATTTGTAATATGTCATGACCTGTCATTTGTTTTTCATTGTATTCAGTAGTGTTTACAATTTCATCATGGAGAGATATACGCAAGAACAACGTTTACAAATTATTCAGTTTTATTATCAAAATAATCGATCTCCAATTGCAACTATTCGTGCGCTAAGTCCATTTTTTTTAAATCCAAAAAAAAACACTTTCCAGTCAACCTACGACGTTGACACCCATGAGCAATATTTTAGCACTTGCTAAGATCTATCTTTTTGCCATTGACCGATTCCCAATCCCACGTACCGTTAAGGAGCTAGAGCAAAAATAAACTTTCCGTTCACATTTGAAAATGATGCTAAGTACATTTTTATCCCCTCACCTTAGAGAGGAGGGTATACATATATCATTTGCTACGAGCCAAAAGTGTAACACATCGAAGGAGTGACCTAAGACCCCAAGTATGTTCGGCGGATATCGGTTTTGGGTAATTTTAAGTCATTTGAGCAATGTCCGTCCGTCCGTCTGTCTGTCTGTCTGCTGGCTGGTGCGGACGATAACTAACGAAAGGAGTAACCGATTGACTTCAAATTTGGTATGTGGTAATATTTTTTTCTATCTCCGGTTAAGTTCGAAGATATGCCATATTGGTCCACTCTTTCTAGTACCTCTCCCACAAAGGGTTAACATTTAGTAAAATATTGATTCATTAATAACGTCTATACTACTTACTCGAATCTTCCAAAATTCCACATATGGTATTAGTTTATAAGGATCTTACTTCTCAAGAAAAATGGGCGAAGTTGCCACGCCTTTTTTTTGTACCTCCCACACAAATGGACCATTTTTTTGTACAGTGTAATGTTTTTATAGTGCCTACCTTCCTGTCAAAAATGGGCATTATTGTGGGGCCCCTTTTGGTACCTCCCACACAAATGGACCGTTTTGCACAAAAAATGAAAAGCATATATGCATGTATGTAATGTTAATACCTATGCATACAACTACGTAAAATTTGTGTACAGTGTAATTCTGTTATAGTGTCTGCAGATCAGTGAAAAATGGGCGGTACTACCACGCCCCTTTTGGTACCTCCCACACAAATTCTGCACAAAAAGTTAACACCTTATAAATTTAATTCCAATGCATACATATACTTTAAATTTCGTACAGTATAATGTTTTTATAGTACCTACAGTCCATTGAAAAATTGTCCGTTCTGATACTTCCCACACAAATATGTAAATTAAATTTATAATAATTTCATTGAAACAAAAAATAAATTAATTTACGAATAATTCTTGGGACTCAAGGTGAGGGGATTCCTAAGTCGGTTTTCCCGACTGAACTTTCTTACTTGTTTTTAAATCCAAAAAAAGACACTTTCCAGTCGACCTACGACCTTGACACCCATGAGCAATATTTTAGCTCTCCTCAAGAGCCATTGACCGATTGTGGCTACGTGCCACACAGCGAAGGAAACAATTGATTTGTTGCGAGAAAAGTTTAGAGATTCGATTATTTAAAAAAATTGTGATATTGAATGGCCACCAAGAAGTTGCGATTTAACACCATCAGACTATTTCTTATAGGGTTATTTGAAGTCACTGGTCTTTGGAAATACACCAGACTATCTTCCAGCTTTACAAGTCAATATTGAACATGCCATTTATGACATACGACTTGATTTAGTGGAAAAAATGCTCGAAAATTGGGTTCATCGAATTCGTTCCTGCAGAAGAAGTCGTGGAGGCCATTTGAATGACGTTTTATTTAGAACTTAATTGTATCGATTGTATTCCACATTAAATAAAAAACGTTTTAATTTCCTTAACAATAAGTGTGTTTTTTTTCAAAGAAATCATATCACTCTTATTGGAAAACCCTGTATTATCACTATTTTGTCCTGGATCATTTTAGTTAGCTTCACTTGCATTTGTGATAATATTTTTTACGGAATATTGAACCACAGATTGTGGTCCAAACGCGTAATTTTAATGTAATTTAAAGATAGTAAGAGATGCAATTAAAATACTTTGGATTAATGGATAAATGTTTATTTTTTTTCAGTATGTTGTAAACATGTACAAAAAATTAGATGATGTAGATGCGTTGAACGATTTTGAATCAGATATATTTGACATAATGAATGTTGACAACGTACCTTTTGTACACGCTGAAAAAAAATCGCTTCTGTAGTATATTGTCCCAAACATATTCGGCTTGAAACATATATATGTTTAGGGTACACTCCAAACATAAAATTTTTGATGCACACAAAAATTATATATTTGGGAGGATGTTGTTCTAAATAAATCTTTGTTTACATCCCAATATGTGTTTATTTTGGACTATTTTTTCCGAAACAAATACTTGGTTGCATTTACGTATTCAGAAAATAAGTTGAGTTAAATTTTTCAGTAATTCAAAGTAAATTTTTTAGAAATTTTTCATGTCGTAAGAATAATAAATAATAATAATTGAAATCGTATAATCTTGGATCGAATTCTATTAATTGGAGGATTGAAAACTAATGATGGCTTGGAATACTCAGAAATTTTAAATTATTAATTTAAAACAGAAGTTAATGCTGCATTTCGTATCATAACTGGGAGGTTGAATGCTAAACCTAAATTCGAAAAATTCAACAAATGTTTCGAAATATTTTTTAAATAAAATATATTTGGAGAAATTCCTAAACAATAATTTTATTTGTTTCCAAACACATATTTTATTTGAGAAATTTAGTTTTCAAATATTATATGTGTAACATATTAATATACGAGTTCCAAATGTATTTTATTGATTTTCAAATAAAATTTATTTGCTCAGAAATATATAATATTTAAAAAATTGTGTTCCAAATATATTTTCTTTCGATTCAAACATATCAGAAAAGGCGATTTTGCCCCGTGTACAAACAAAATTAATTTTAGTACAAAGTACATTGAATTTTCCTGAGTACAAATATTTTCTGGGGATTTTTTGGGGATGAGAAATCTTTTTTGGAGATTTATTGGATAAAACATAAAAAACTTTTGGTGATTAGGCACTAAAAAACTGCCAGGCCTGGGTTAATACATAATAATACAGGTAAGTAAGTTCAGTCGGGTAAACCGACTAATGAACCCCTCACCTTGAGTTTAAAAAAAATAATAGTAAATTTATTTACTTATTTTTTTGTTTTATTTAAATTATTATCACTTTAAATTGCATTCAATAACTTTAAAGTATGTACTGGTATAAAAGTTAAATGCTGTTTACTTTTCTTACACAATGGTCCATTTGTGTGAGAGGTGCCAAAAGGGGCGTCCCAATAACGGTCACTTTTCTCTGGACTCTAGGTGATATAAAAGCATTACAATGTACAAAACTTCAAGTATTTGTATGCACTGGTATTAAAGATATAAGCTGGTAACTTTTGGTACAAAATGGTCCATTTGTGTGGGAGGTGCCAACAGAAGCGTAGCAACATTGTCCATTTGTTCACTGTATTGTAGGTACTATCAAACCAATACCTTGTACAAAATTTCAAATCTTTGTATGCACTGGTAATAAATTAATAAGCTATTAACTTTTGGTTCAAAATTGTCCATTTGTGTGGGAGGTACTTGGCAACTTCGCCCAATTTTCTCGAGGTAATAGTGACTAATAAACTAATACTATGTGTAGAATTTCAGAGGATTCAAATAAGTAGTATAGAAGTTATTAAATAGTCAATATTTCAGTAAATGTTAACCCTTTGTGGGGGGAGGTACTAGAAGGAGTGGACAATATGGCCCAACTTCGAAGCCGGAGCCGGAGATAGAAGAAAATATTACCACATACCAAATTTTAAGTCAATTATTAACTCCTTTCGAGAGTTATAGTGCGCACCAGCCAGCAGACAGACAGACGGACATTGCTCATTCGACTTAAAATTACCCAAAACCGATATCCGCCGAAAGTACTTAGGTTCTTAGGTCACCCTTCGATGTGTTACACTTTTGGCTCGTAGCAAATGATATATACGCTCCTCTCTAAGGTGAGTGGATAAAAATGGAGGGCAGTATTGCGTATGAGTATTATTGAACGAATGGAAAAATACGTTTACATACGTCACAGTAACAACATCAAGTGACAATGACGCCAAATTGCATATTATATACAAGGTGGCGCAAAAGTAATCCTCCTATCAGAAAATGCTATAAATTTTGCGATTGGCCCCTAATGTCAGTTCTGTTTTGACATTTGTGTAGTAAACACATGCGAAATACACGTTAATAAACAATGTTACGCTACACTGCTCCAGAACGCGGAATATTGCTGACTATTTAATAATCGGTCGGTGACTTTGGCACAACATGAATTTCGTCGCAGATTTCCTGGTCCAACGCCTATTGGTGAAACACTGCGACGTTTAGCCGCTCGCCTCGAAGAGACTGGCACAACACGAGATGCTGCCAGGCGTGGCAGACCCCGGAGTAGCCGTTCTCCAGAGAATATTGCTGCTGTAGCCGAGGATGTCATGGAAGCGCCGTCGACATCGACCAGACGACGTGCTACGCAAATGTGTATCAGTCGACGGTCTCTACAGCGAATTTTGGTACAAGATTTGAAGATGTTTCCGTACAAAGTCCAGACGGTGCATCAGCTGTTAGGTGCTGACCGCCAATCGCGTCTAACATACGCTCGAAAGGTTACTTTTGCGCCACCTGCTATTTTTACACCGTCCATCATTTTGTCACCCCATTTGTGACACCAGGAAATATTGATCAGAGACTAAATACAAAGTATTTATATGGGGGATTTCATGACAAAATGATTCAACTTTTAAAAGCGATGTCTTCAGATAGAAATGAGACTTGCAGCAAATTTAGTGCTATTGGATAGTAATTATGACACAAAATTGCAACAAAATCGTTTACGGACTGTCCGAGTTGAAGGGTGTTGAATTTGGAAATTTTTTGAGCAGATCTCCAAAAATTAAAAGAAAGTCTAATTTCAATTGAATTTGAGTTTCATATTTAAGTTAAACGGAAAATATAATACATACTCGTATTTATTTTTTGCGCAACAGTAGAATATTTAAAAATATAGTGCATTTTATTACCATAATTTCTGAGCCAACCTCAGGCGGATTTATTTCCACATAGTCCTCTGTATAAGTATTGCCAATGTGTGTGCAGCACAATATAAATAACTTCTTGGATTTCAATAAAAGATAAAGAGGAGAGTTCAACAATACGTATGTATCCCATTCAGAGGCAGACATTTATAAATCGTTTGTCTCTGGCAAATACATATTGATCGCCATATGTTCATTTATTGGAATGCCTGTGTCTGCATTGCATTCTAATAAAAAAATAAATGAAAGGCTTATTTCAATTGAATTTTTGCCTCATATTTAAGATAAATAGCAAATATAAAATTTAATGTTCTTAGGAACTAAAGAGTATTGATATATTTTTGGGTTATCGGGTTTTTGGTTATGGGTATTTATTTGTAATGAATAATAACCCAACAAGTAAAAAAGTTGCAGTCCGGTAAACCGACTAAGGTATACCCTCAGTTTGTGAGTAATGCAATATATAACATTACGGTAATTAATCTGTCAATTTGTGAGGGAGGTACCAGAAGGGGTTTATCAAATACACCTATTTTTCGGCAAACCGCAGATTCTTTAAATACATTGCACTGTGCCGAACTATAAGCGTTTCTGTGCACTGGTATATTAGGTTTAGGTTAGGGTGGCAGCCGTTTTCTATTTTTATTTCTTTAGCTCACATAGACCAGTTTTGGTCCCTAGTGGTACCACGGGCTAAAATGCCCTTCATCGAAACCAACCTGTTTGATACACAAATGTATCGATAGCACGAATATTGGTACTGGAAATATCTGTTAGGCTGCCTAGAAAGGCCGACCCCAGTAGGTCCAGTAGTAGTTTACTCAAAGCGGGACAGTCTCCTAGCAAGTGCTCAATGCTCTCCACTTCTTCCTCATTTCCACAGCTTCTGCAGACGTCATTGGAGTTTATACCCAATCTTCTGGCGTGTTCGCCGATCAGGCAGTGTCCCGTCAGAACTGATACTAACGTAGATAATCTTTTCCTTTCTAGTGCGAGGAGATATTTTGACCTTCTCAGGTCATACCTTGGCCAGATTTGTGTAGCTACCCTACAGGTGCCGATTTGTGTCCATCTTTCATTGGACAGCCTGATTGCCTCTTGCGTAAGCCAAAGCTTGCACGTGAATAGTGGCGCACCAATATATGCAAATTCTTCGAGAATTTGTAAAGTCGTCCCTTTCCTAGCAAGTTTATCGGCTTTGCAGTTCCCCGGGTTATCCATATGCCCAGGCACCCATATGAGGTGTATATTAAACTGCTCAGGCATCTCGTTAAGAGATCTGCGGCATTCGAGGGCTATTTGTGAATTTAGGGATGTGGCCTCCAGAGAATTGATGGCAGCCTGGCTGTCCGAGTAAATGACAACGCTAAGTTCCGAATCAGCCACTTGGCGACTTCCCATATTGCCATTATTTCGGCTTAATAGACACTGCATGTATCTCATAGTCTGTGAACTATATCCAAATTATGTTCTCCGAAGCCAACCTTTTCATCAAGCTTCGAACCATCCGTATAGAAGTGGAGATGGTTTCTATTTCCGGGTATTCTGCCATCACATTCATCCCTGGCTGGTATCATAGTTATGTACAGGGTGGGCCTAAAGAAACCAAGGGGTGTAAAAGTTTAATAACTTTTTCGTTTATTAATTTTTTTTTATTTTTTCTTCCAGATTATATAATATACAAAAGGCAAATTTTTTTTACACTAGGTATGAAAAATAATGTCTCTTAAATGACCACCGTTTTCAGCTTCGCACTGATGGGCTCTTTTTAAAGCATTTTCCATAACACCTTTCAAAAATTGTGGCTGTAGCGTTCGAATTTCTGCAACAATGTTTGCCTTGAGTTCAAGGATTGTCTCTGGCTTGTTCACATACACTCGCTCCTTCAAATAACTCCAAAGAAAATAGTCGGGTGCTGTTAAATCTGGCGATCGCGCTGGCCAAATAATTTCCGAATTTCTGGAAATTATTCGCTCTCCAAAAATTTGACTTAAAAGTGCCATTGTGTCTCGGGCAGTGGCTCCGTCCTGCTGAAACCACATACCAGGCCTGTTTTCAAGAGCAGGATGTAAAAAATGTTCTATCATAAACCGATACCGCTCTCCATTTACGGTTACAGCACTTCCATCTTCATTCTCGAAGAAGTAAGGCCCAATGACATTTTCAGATGTGATCCCACACCATACTGTACACCTGATGGGGTGCAATTGCCGTTGATGAATGGCTCTTGGATTTTGAGAACCCCAGAACCTACAGTTCTGCTTATTAACAAAGCCATTCAAATGAAAATGAGCTTCATCACTCATAATCAAATCTTTAATATAGTTGATTTCATTTTGGCCAACTCTTGAAATTTTACTGCAAAATTTAGACGTTGCCGATGATCTGGGGGTTTTAATTCTTGCACCAATTGGACCTTTTATGGGTATAACTGTAAATCTTTTTTTAAAATGCGCCGTAGTGACGTACGAGACATTTCTAGCTGAGCAGAACGCCTTCTGACAGATGTTTCTGGTGCTTCGTTAACACTTTGCTGTACTCGTTCAATATTTTCCGCAGTGCGACTTACACGTGGTCTACCGGTTCGAGGCAAATCTCTTACGCTGCCATGTTGGTGATGACGATCAACTAAGCAACGAATCATTGCATCAGAGTTCGAAATTCTGACGTTAAAATGTCGACGATATGCTCTTTGCGTTAAAATAATTGATCTCTGGTTTAAATAATAAAATTCTATTGTTCTGGTTCTCTGTTCAATTGAGAACCTCTCCATTATAAATTCTCCAAGTGTTGTCTATATAATCTGAAAGAAAAAATAAAAAAAAATTAATAAACGAAAAAGTTATTAAACTTTTACACGCCTTGGTTTCTTTAGGCCCACCCTTTAGTTCCTCTCAAAGGTGCGAACCGTTGATATATAGTCCACTCGGTCAGTTACCATAGCACAACACATTGATATTCTCATGTGACCGTAGTTCATGTACCTCCACAGTTTAATCTTAGTGCCGCTTTGGTTGCAACTTCTCTCGCCACAACATTTATCTGCAGTATATGGAGAAGGGCTTGTAGAGACTCAGTCGCTGTAGTCCTTAACGCTCCGCTTGTGCACAGACAGGCAGTTCTCTGAACCCTTGATAGCAGGTTTGTGATGGTTAGTTTGTCAGTTGCCTTCCACCATACCACAATGCCATATAACAGTATTGGACGAACCACTGCTATATATATCCAATGGACAGTTTTAGGAGAGAGGCCCCACCGCGACCCCACAGCCTTCCTGCAGGAATATAGGACGATGTAGTAGTAGTAGTATCTCTTTATTTCATCAAACAGTTGATTATAAGTTAAATAAATTTCAAGGTAAATTACATTACATTATGTGAAAAAAAAGAAAGAGAGATGTACAGCATTGACATAAAGTCTTCAGCCGGAAAAAAAATATATAAAATCCCTATTTATATAATTTTAAAAGAAAATACATTAAAAATAGTTGTTTAGTTAAATTCATTGATTAATAGTTTTCTGTATTCTAGTGATGCCTTAAGATAGCCAATAAGATTCTTCCAATCCGTTTCCTCTCTTCCGTCCAGTATACGTATTACTTCATATTCCACCAGTGTAGATTTGCCGAAGTACATCCTTCTATATGGTTTCAATATAGGGCATATTCCAATAAAATGCTAGATTGTTTCATTTTGTCTCATGTTGCACAAGGTACATTCTCCGCTTTCGGCTGCATTCAACCTATATCTATTGCTGTTTATGTAGATTAGATCACATCTAGCTTTAAATATCCAGGTTATCTCTCTGGAACTATAAGTCCCGTTGAAGTAATGCGCTCCTCTTCATTGATCTAAGTCCTTATAAATTCTTGTATTGCTGTTTTGTGCTCTGTAAAGCTAGTGCTTGATTTGAAGCACTTAAATATTCTAATAGTATACAACATGTATGATTCCAACAATATTTCGAGATATTTTCATCTATCGGTTGTGCATTTGCTTGCCTGCGTAGCTGGTTTATTTCTTTTGTCCAAAAAATTTGCTTTCTAATTATACGATATGTTAACTTATGCGGTAGCCTATGCCTTTCATATTTATACATTGTTCGACAGATGCATTGTAAATTCATCTGGAGCGTATAGATATAACTATCCTCAAGACCAGTCTCAATCGATAGTACATAAGTTGGTGTTGATTCTGGTAGTTTTAGAACCATTTTTAGGAAATAACGTTGGAGCTTATCAACTTCCTCGAAGTGTCCACAGCCCCAGACCTGTTCTGCATACGATTGTATTGACCTGACGACCGCCATATATAGGCTCCACTTCTGCTGCAGCAATATGTCATCTTTCTTTAAAAATTTCTGCAAGGTTTGGCATATTGCACTTTTTGCTTGAGTATTTCGGGTTCTGATGTGTTTTGAAAAAGACATTTGTGGTGTTAGAATAACTCCAAGATAATTGTACTGGGATACAATTTCAACTTGTTCTCCAATGTAAGCCCAGTTCTCTTGCGTCGATAGTCTTCCGCCTTTTCGAAATACCATAATTTTGGACTTATTAGCATTGACGCTCAAATTCCAGCTTGAGCAATAAATCTCTAGTCTATACATCATTTGCTGTAGGACTTTTATATCTTCTGCCAAAATAACAATATCGTCGGCATACATTAAAATTCTAATATTGATACCATCAATATTTAATCCCCCACCTAGGGTTTCGTGGAGATCGTTAATATACAAAGCAAATAATAAGGGTGATAAAAGACAACCTTGTTTCACACCGGAATTTGTGTTAAAATAGTCGGAAAGTTCTTCTCCGGTCCAAACAGCTGATTGGGTAAATTGATAAATACTTTGTATCATTTTGACATATTTGGTTGATATGCCTAATTGATGCAATATAAAGAATAGGAGATTTCGGGCTACATTGTCAAAGGCTGCTTTGAAATCAACAAAGAACGCGTAATTTTGTTTCTTTTCGGCAAATTTTATGTTAATTATGGATGCTAGATTATATATGTTATCTATTGTTGAGTAATTTTTTCAGAATCCAGCCTGATATTCTACCAATATTTTACGTTCATCTGCCCAGGATTGTAGACGTTCATTCATAATACACATGAAAATTTTTGCTACCGTGTTCATAAACGATATTCCTCTGTAGTTTCCCGCTTCATCATAATTTCCTTTTTTATGTATTGGAAATATTGCTGTTTTGGTAAAAGCTTCATCTATAATGTCATCATTACATATGCGGTTGTATATGTGAGCTAGTTTTGTGAGAAATTCATCTGGAGCATTAGTGAAGAATTCATACGGGATTCGGTCTTCTCCAGGTGCCTTATTTGGTTTTGTCTTATGAAGCATACATTTAATTTCTTCGACTGAAAAGTCCTTGTCCAACCGATCATTGGTTATTAAAAGTGGTGCATAGTATATGCTCGAGGATAATTGTTCGGGGTTGAGCAATTTTTCGAAATACCCCATGAATTCATTTGTTGTGACATTTTGACTAATATGGAATTCCTGTTCATTTATTTCTCTCGCTAACATCCACCATTCTTTTCCACTTGAGACAGTGTCTAATTTTTCTCTAATTTTGGTATAATACGCATGTTTACTTGCTTCACAAATCGCTTTATATTGTGTCCTCGATCTGATATATTCGTGTCTATCATTTTCTGAATTAGATTTTCGAAATTTTGATAGGTTTTCAAACGTTTTCTCTCTTATCCTGTGACATTTATTGTTAAACCATTTGTTTTTTGCTGTGAAATGTTTAAAAGCTTCCCTTTTTTGCGAAGACGCGGCTATAATATCTGTCATATCTTTGAGGTTGGCAATGGGGCGATGTTGGCCTTCTTTACACGTTCCAGTACGTTTAGTCTGAATGACAGTTTCCTATCTAAAATTATTCCTAACAATTTTACACTTTCAGAAATGACTAGATCTGTTCCATTTATCCGAGTAGGAGGGTCCACTTGAGGGACATTATTCATCCTAGTAAAGAGAACCAATTCTGTCTTGTTTGGGTTAACACCCACACCGCTGCTTCTGGCCCATCTAGCCAACTTGTTCAGAGCCACCTGTAGAATATCTCGGAGGATGTTTTCGAATTTGCCACTCACTGCGATTGCCAGGTCGACGTTCTAGATCTAGCAGGATTTTATTCACCGCTAGGTTCCAAATTAGTGGAGACAGTACTCCTCCTTGTGGGGTCCCTCTGTTTACAAACCTTTTTAGAGTTGTGGACCCTAGACATACTGTTATGCGTCTTCTGTTGAGTAGTCTTGATCTTGAGTTGCCCTTTATATGCATCACAATCATTAAAGGCTCCAGTAGATTTCGCCTTGTTAAATAGTTTGTTGCAGGTATATTAACGTTACTAGCAATTCTTTGTTGGTTATATTACATTGTTATATATTACATTACTCACAAGGTGAGGGTATACCTAAGTCGGTTTACCCAACCGAAACTTTCTTACATGTTTAATTTTTAACAAACAAAAATATTCTAAATTAGAAAACACTGGGCGTCCTGCTAGAATGTTAAAAGCAGAACTCTTTTCAAATTTTTCTTTTAGTTTACCACCTATTTTCTACAATATATTGATATTCGTTAACTCCATTCGAGAAATATACTTATGCTATCCAGAACCAACCAAAACCTTGTAAAAATGTAAAACTGTTCATGTCAGTTCAACAGTCAAAGTACTACATCCAAAAATTTTATAATAACCTACAGAAACTCATTGTTAGGAAAAAAACCTATTTCTAAATTTCATCAACTCTTCTTGAAGTTCTAAAATGTAATTGTTCGTGCTGTCCTTTATTGTATTTTTTTTTTTGCAAAAATTTGATTTATTTTTTTTATATGTGATGGGGTCAGTTTACGTGGAATCGCCCATATTTAAAACAAAATAAATAATAATTGTAAAAATTTGCAATAAGATCTACAAAAAACACTATACTCTCGTGACAACAGAAAAATAGGTTTTTGCTGACAGTACAGAGAACAATTTTACAATATGCAATAAAGAACTCTGATGATCTAGATTTAAAAAAAACTTACGGTCACACCCGATACGGTGATAAATAAAATATATATATTTTTTTTATTTTAAATATTATTCAATTTCTTTGCATGTCGGTAGGTAACACTTAAGTACATATATATAAACAACCCCTTGTGAATTGTTATAATAAATTAAATTTACCAAAAGTCAAGAATATACTCAGTAACTGTGTCACACCCGTTCCGTTGGAATCACCCATATACAATAAATTTTAATTTTTACTATACGTGTTTTCATGTGAAATTGCGAAGAATCCCTCCAGGTAATCGGAGGTGCTAAAATGGGGATTCGCGTGTTTTTTTGTCCCTCCCTACTGTACAGTTCACAAATTATTTCTGCGACTGTTTTTCATATACACAAGGACTACTAAGAGAAATACATAGAAAACTTATGTTTTACGTTAGAAAACCAATGCCAACGCACTTAATACACATGCTAAGCATCTACTGCATTCCAGTTGTTAGGCTCTTTAACCTAAAGAATTTGTCAAATTCCGGATTCCTCGAACACTCAAAAGGAAATACTTGAAATTGTAGGAGTATTCATAAAGGCAACATTTTCAAAGCCAAGGATTAACGCATACAAACATGAGAGGAAGGCCACCGCATATACTACATATGTATATATGTATGTATATAATTCAACGATAACTTTCTCTTTAAGTAGCACTTCAAAGAAAAATCCATTTGGCGTTGTTTTACTTTAAGGGCAGTTGGCAATTCTTCTGTCGTTGTCCATTAGTAAAACCTTAAACCCAAAAATAACTGATACATGCCCACAGAACCCACACAGAGAGAAATGTACACACGCACACTCTTCCATCCATCCATTAATGCAATGTAGGTTTGCGGCGATTGTGTATTGGGAGTTTCGTCTGTCCCTCGGTAGAACTCGGTGTGTAGTAACATCAATAAATTAGAAAATGAATAAATAAAATTGTCCGTCTATCTGTTGGTTGCCCGCCGGCTATGGCACAGCATGTTGCAACAGTGTGGGATTATATTTTAAGTTACGTCTTTGCCCCCCTGTCAATGTTTCCATCTCTCACTTATTTTACCAAGAATATATGTATAAGAAAAATAGGTACTCGATGGGAAGGGGGAAAGAGGAGGTGTTGAACGACTAGAAAACCCCCTAAACTGAAACAAATAATTCGCATACAGCTTATCCGCGTTAATTCAATATATATTTTCATAATTACACGTGGCAACAACATTTTAGTTCAGCTGATGACTGTTGTTCATATTTTCCTTTTTTTTGTTTTGATGTTTTGTATTTAAATTTATGATTTTTTTGTAAATTTATAGATTTTTTTCCATAGATTTTAAATGTTTATGTTGAAAGTAATTTAGGTCTAAATGTATAACTCATCTAAAAAAGTTATGATATAAAAATGCAGGGACATGTCTCGGTGAAAACATACACGCAAACATAAAATTCGTTACTCCCGAACGAAAAATTAGACAAACGAATTTCGTTTATGGTCTATGTTTGTCGCAAACGATTTATGTCTATCCCAAAACCCAAACAAACGTTTATAGCAAACGGTTAGTGTACATGTTGTAAATGATTTATATTTATTACAAACCCTGTGAAACGTTTGTTGCAAACGGTCATTGCGTTTGTCACAAACAATGCTAGTTTATCAATAAATGATAAAACATTTGTGGCAAACGAATAATTTGTTTGAATTGTGATATTTAATATGTTTTATACAATTCAAAAATGTCATAATTTTTAGTAAAATATATCCGGGAGCACCCCGACAAACACCTCTGCTATTAATTGGCTGATATCTTCTAATTGAGTTGTAAACAAACTGTAAATGAACAAGTAAAGATGGATTAAGTTCGGCCATGCTGAATCTTATGTACCCTCCAGCATGGATCGCATGTGAATGGTTTCGGATACAAATAAACTCATTATACCAAATTTCAGTGTATTTCGTTTAAATTTGAGGTTTTTGTGGCGTTTAGGTTAGGGTGCCAGCCGTATTTTTTTTTTGTATACAAGCTCACATAGACCAGTTTAGGTCCCTATCGGTACTGGAAAGATCTGTTAGGCTGCCTAGAAAGGCCGACCCTAGTATCTCCAATCGTCGTTTACTCAGAGCGGGGCAGTCGCATAGCAAGTGCTCAATGCTCTCCACTTCTTCCTCATCTCCACAGCATCTGCAGAAGTCATTAGAGTCAATACCCAATCTTTTGGCGTGTTCGCCGATCAAGCAGTGTCCCGTCAGAACTCATACTAACGTAGACAATCTTTGCCTCTATAGGTCATACCTTGGGCAGATTTGTCTAGCTACCCTGCAGGTGCCGATTTCTGTCCATCTTTCGTTGGACTGCCTGATTGCCTCTTGCCTAAGACGAAGCCTGCATGTGGATAGTGGCGCACCAATATATGCAAATTCTTCGGGAATTTGTAATGTCGTCCCTTTCCTAGCAAGTTCATCGGCTTTGCAGTTCCCCGGGATATTCCTATGCCCAGGCAACCATATGAGGTGTATATTAAACTGCTCAGCCATCTCGTTAAGAGATCTGCGGCAGTCGAGGGCTATTTGTGAATTTAGGAATGTTGCCTCCAGAGAATTGATGGCAGCCTCGCTGTCCGATTAAATGACAACGCCAGTGTTGGTTACTATGTTGCGACTCAGCCACTTCAAGTCACTTTTGTGGCGTTGCGAAGTCAAATCTAGAGGGACCTGTCGATGGGGGCTACATCAAAACATGGAACTATGACTGCCGTTGTTCGTGCGAAGAATTCCGGGTATAAATAAATCCCAATTTCAGACCGATCAGTTAAAATTTGTTGTCTTTGTGGCGTTAAGAAGTCAATTCGGGGGCTATATAAAAAAATAGACCGATATTGCCCATTTCAATCTCAACATATCTGCAGATATAAGAAGTATATGTACCAAATTTCTGCCACCTAGCTCAAGTAAGATTGTAGCGTGATTACAACAGACGGACGGATATGGCTAAAGCGTCTTAAAATTTCTTTATGGGGTCTCAGATCAATATTTAGTGGTGTTACAAACGGAGTGACAAATGAATATAAATGGAGGGTATAAGCATTTATGTTACAACATATCAAACATTTAGGAGGTCTTTGTATGGATCAAAGCGAGATGTAATCTTATCATAAAACTTTTTTGTCAAAACTGAACTTCATAGGTCAACATTAAAAATTCTTACCTAAATGCTGACCATTCAAAAGTTTCCACATCTGTGAATAAAAATGCCAAACTACATCATAAAATAACATGCAAAACTTCGGGTGAAAATCGTGATGCATAGTATTATAATGTTGAAAATTTCAGCTGTTTCCAGAAGTATCTAGAAGTTCAGGGTTTTCCAATAAGAGCGATATGAATTCTTTGAAAAAACACTCTTATCGTTAAGGAAATTCAAAAGTTGTTTATTTAATGTGAAGTACAATCGATACAATTCAGTTTTAAATAAAACGTAATTCAAATGGCCTCCACGACTTTTTCTGCAGCAACGAATTTGACGAACCCAATTTTCGAGCAATTTTTCCACTAAATCAAGTCATATGTCATGAATGACACGTTCAATATTGACTTGTAAAGCTTGAAGAGAGACCAGTGACTTCAAATAACCCCACAAGAAATAGTCTAATGGTGTTAAATCACAACTTCTTGCAGGCCATTTAATATCACAATTTCTTTAAATAATCGAATCTCCTGTGCTGTGTGGCACGTAGCCACAATCGGTCAATACCAAAAATATAGCTCTTAACGAGAGCTAAAATATTGATCATGGGTCTCAAGGACGTAGGTCGACTGGAAAGTGTTTTTTTTTTGGATTTAAAAAAAATGGACTTAGCAAAATTTTCAAATGTGAATGGAAAGTTTTTTTTTTACTCTAGCTCCTTAAAGGTACGTCGGATCCGGAATCGGTCAGTGGCAAAAAGATAGCTCTTAACGAAAGCTAAAATATTGCTCATGGGTGTCAAGGTTGTAGGTAGACTGGAAAGTGTTTTTTTGGATTTAAAAAAAAATGGACGTAGCGCGAATTGGAGAAAGATTATTTTGATAATAAAACTGAATAATTTGTAAACGTTGTTCTTGCGTATAAATCTCCATTATGAAATTGTAAACACTACTGAATACAATGAAAAACAAATGACATATTACAAATGGCCGAAACGTCACTTCAAAATCATATCACCCCTATTGTAAACCCCGCTATACGAGTGCAGTGTATTGTGCCTGATTGAGATGGGTTTGACAACAAATTTATTTCACAATTTCCATTAGGAGCTTCAGTACCTAAACGTGTGATGATTATTTTTTTATTAGTTTTAATTTGCGTATTCATAATTAACTACGTGTGAAAATATAACCATTTACATAGTCATTAACAAAAACAGTACATAGTTCGACAAAGTTTGTGTTAAAATAAATATATTGTTTTTTTATTCCGGCTTTCCACAAAATGTTAAATATTTGCATGCAGTGCTTGATCTATTGTTTTCGTTATTGACTATCTGGTTATTTTCCCTCATGTCTTCACTTCAATTACCATTTATCTATAACTACATTTACCATTTACCATAAATTGGAGTCCGCAGTGTATTTGCGAGGTATCGTACTACCGATAATTTAGATTCTTTGGTTTAATTAAATCTTTGAATGAAATAATTTTGAGTTCACTGATAAGACATATCTAATTTTGCCACAAACGCGCACTTATACCGAACACCACAAACGCCAGTACAAAACTAAAGGCCCAACAGCATACGACTCAACGCATGCTGAGTACGATTGCAAATATTGTGAAAATAATAATATTCCAAATAATCCAACATATAAAAAATTTATAAAACACTCACAAAAAGAGAACAACTTGCGTTCTGTGTTCTCTCATCTCTCTTTAAAATATTCAATCAAGTTTAAATACAATATGTTTCCGTAAACGTTTTTCGTTTACCTTAAACGTAAATTATAAAAATTTTGGAATGAAAGAATGTTCGTTGACAACAAGAGAAACTACTTTTATGATAAATGTTTTCATTCACCAGAAAGATTTCAACCGTTACGGGAAAAGTAAAGCGTTTGAGGCAAAGAACTATGTTTGCGATAAAATACCTCCAAACGTGTTTTTTCTTTGCGTGTATATGGGCACTAAAACGGGTTGGCCTCCAGGTAAACAAAAAAAGTTCCCGGATGCGAGGCGGGATATGAAAGCTTGAGACAATCCTAAAAATATTTTTGTTTTCAATATTTTCCGAGACCGCGGAATCGGCCCAAAATCGTTTTTTATCGTAACTTTTTTGTTTGTAACTCGATTGCCACATGCGATACATCAATGTATTGGCCTAGATAAGTACTACATTTTCCTCATAGACGTCGCTGATGTAAAAAGTCATTTTCTAATGAAGACTTCACTTACTGCAGTTTCTACCCCTAAAATTTAAAAATATTTTTATGTAGGATTAAAGCGCTTTAAAAACCACGAACATGTTGTAAAGGGTGTCCCAAGAAGAACGCAATTTTTAAATCTCGCAACATTCGAAGTGTCATTGTTTGACATTTGAATAATTGTTATTGTTTGTTAGTAGAAGGTACGAGGTTAGTAAAAATGGAGAAGGACAGCGAAGGGAGTTCGTTAATTGGGTATTGGAGAGACAACATGAAAATGCTGATTTTGCCGATAAAATCATCTTCAGTGACGAGGCCCATTTTCATCTTGATGGCTTCGCCAATAGGCAGAATTGTCGCATTTGGGGTGCGGAAAATCCTCGAGTGATTCACGAGAAGCAAATGCATCCTCAACGTGTCACTGTGTGGTGTGGTTTTTGGGCTGGAGGAATCATTGGACCTTTGAGGCAGGTCAAGCGCAAACAGTCAATGGTGTTCGGTATCGTGAAATGATAACCAGTTTTTTCTTGCCTAGAATTGAAGAAATGAATGTGGAGGGCATGTGGTTCCAACAAGACGGCGCCACATGTCATACAGCCAGAGAAACAATTCAATTGCTGCATCAGTAATTAAAAAATTACGCTCTTCTTGGAACACCCTTTATTAGGTGTACGCACTTTTATTCAAAAACAAAAAAGTTTAGATTTTTTCAGAAAATGGCATTTTACATCAGCGACATCTATGAGACAATGGTGTACTCGTCGATACCAACCCATGGATGTATCGTATTTGACAATCGAGCTACAAACAAAAAAGTTACGGTAAAAAATCGATTTTGGGCCGATTCCGCGGGCACGGAAAATGTTATAAAAAACATTTTTGCGATTGCCTCGGAAGCATTCATATTCCGTTTCACATTTGATATCTTTCTTGATGACCCGATTGGAGAAAAAAAAATTTTGGGCCGATTCCGCGGGCTCGGAAAAAATTAAAAAAAAATGTTTTTGCAATTGTCTCGAGGTAAGCTTTAATATTCCGCTTCGCATTTTATAACTTGATGAGATTTGATGACCTGGTCTAATGGACACTATGTTTGAAAAATCCCAAAAATGTGCAAATTTTTCAAAATTGTTAGTAGGAGCCCAAAGCGATTTATTTAATATTTATCCCCTCACCTTAGAGAGGAGGGCATACGAGTATATCATTTGCTACGAACCAAAAGTATAACACATCGAAGGAGTGACCTAAGACCCTATGTATGTTCGGTGGATATTCGATTTGGGCCATTTTAAGTCATTTGAGCAATGTCCGTCCGTCCGTCCCTCCGTATGTCTGCCTGTATGCTGGCTGGTGCGCACGATAACTCTCGAAGGAGTAACCGATTGACTTCAAACTTGATATGTGGTAATATTTTCTTCTATCTCCGGCTAAGTTCGAACATGGGCCATATTGGTCCACTCCTTCTAGTACCTCCCCCACAATGGGTTAAAATTTGGTGAAATATTGATAATTTAATAACTCCTACACTACTTATTTGAATCCTCTGAAATTCTACACATAGTATTCGTTTATAAGTCACTATTACCTCGAGAAAAATGTCCCTTTTGGTACCTCCCACACAAATGGAAAATTTTGAACCAAATTTAATAGCCTATAACTTTATTACCAGTGCAAAGACTTGAAATTGTGTACAGTGTAATGATTTAATAGTACCTTCAATATAGTGAAAAATGGGCATTATTGCCACTCTCCTTTTGGTACCTCCCACACAAATGGACCATTTTGTACCAAAAGTTACCAGCTAATAACTTTAATACCAGTGTATGCAATACTTGCAATTTTGTACAGTGTAATGCTTTTATAGTACCTAGAGTCCAGAGAAATATGGGCGTTATTGGCCCGCCCCTTTTGGTAACTCCCACACAAATGAACCACTTTACTCCAAAAGTAAACAGATTATAATTTTAATACCAGTACATTCTTTAAAGTTATTTTCATTTTATAATAATTTAATTAAAACAAAAAAATAAATAAATTTACGAATATTTTTTTGGGACTCAAGGTGAGGGGACTCAAAAGTCGGTATACCCGACTGAACTTTCTTACTTGTTCAATATATATTTTCATAATTACATGTGGCAACAACAAAATTTTAGTTCAGTTGATGACTGTTGTTGATATTTTATTTGTTTATACCCCACCATAGGATGGGGGTATATTCATTTTGTCACTCCGTTTGTAACACCTCTAAATATTGATCTGAGACCCCATAAAGTATATATATATATTCTTAATCATCTTAAAATCATAAGACGATTTACCCATGTCCGTCTGTCCGTCCGTCCGCCCGTCCGTCTGTGGTAATCACGCTACAGTCCGCAATAATAGAGCTAGGTTGATGAAATTTGGTACAAATACTTCTTCTAGTTGCAGGTTGTTTGGGATTGCAAATGAGCAATATCGGTCCATATTTCGATATAGTCCCCATATATAGCATCTTACTTATTGTGATTACTACTGTTATACTATACATTTACTATATTTGTATACCCTCCACCAAAGGAGGGGGGTATAACACCCCTAAATATTGAAATGAGACCACATAAAGTATTTATTTATATTCTTAATCGTCTTAAAATTCGACGACGTCTTAGCCATGTCCGTCTGTTTTAATCAATTAATGTTAATGTTTATACCTGCAGGTAACTTGGTATTGAGAATGGGCTATATCGGTCCACATTTTGATATAGCCCCATGTATATGATCTGTCAGAAATGTCAACTGATCGGGCTGAAAATCCTTAAATGGGGTTAATTTATCCAAGCACCCTCACATGAACAACGGTAGCCATATTTCCATGTGTTGATATAGCCCCATAGAAAGGTTCCTCTAGATTTTAATTCTTAACGCAACAAAAACCACAAATTTCAACGAATTGGTCTGAAATTTTGTAACATGGCTTTATTTGTGCCCGAAACCATTCACATGCTACCCATGGTGGAGGGTATATATGATTCGGCCAGGCCGAACTTAACGCTTTTACTAGTTTTTTCTTTGCGTGTATATGGACACTATGTTTGAAAAATCCCAAAAATTTCTAAATTTTTCAAAATTGTTAGTAAGAGCCCAAAGTGATTTATTTAATTCATATTTTTAAAATTAAATACAATAATATTGAGATAAGGATTAGATCCCAAAGGGAAAAAATATACAGATTGAGTGTATACCCGTTCCTTATATTAGGTCTTGATATATAGATAAATATAGCATTATTCGATTAAAACCATGTGTTACAACTAACATTGCAAAACCACAACACCTTCCGCTGTGTAGTAGTGCGTCCCCATATTATTCTGGTTACAAGAAGATAGCAAAATGGAAAACAAGAACAAGACACCAAGAAGGGATACAATCAAGCATACAAACAAACAACTTGGCCAGCCAGACAGAGCCACAGCAAAATAAATCACTTTATAATAAATCTTTTATTTGTGATGCCTTACGAATAATTCCATGTGATATGTCGAATTCTACGATTATTGTATGCTAAGACATGGACATGGTGTTTTCTGGTTTATGGTTTGTCCTACTATTAACACACTCTATATATGGATGGAGCTGTTGGGCAGGACATGCTGCGATAAACTCAAGGACAAAATATTTAGATTTCCAAGTAATGTTTGAGCATACAATCGATTTTGTGTTTATTATTATTAACTAAATAGAAACCTTTAAGACAATGGAAGTGTTAAATGTGAACATGTTGAAATTAATGCTCAAATTGCATTAATGGTAATGTTTTTCGAAAGGACAGTGTCAGATTATTTTTAAATTATTTTATGTTTAAATTTTGGGTTTGAGGTACCTTTATAGTTTTGCCTATAATTTGGGAATGAGACGCCCCAAATACAGAAAATTAAAGAAAATAAAATAATGGGAGCATGATTGTAACCTGTATTTTGATTACAGGAATACATATAGAGAAACCCGGCAAATACAGGAACGGACATATCAGAACAGACTAAGAAAATTACGGTCGAGTAAACCTATTAAGGTATATCCTCACTTTCGGAGTAATGTTGTATGAATTTTAGTATAGCTAAGAGCCAGAAACGTGAAAACATTTTATCTAGTACGTAGTCATTGCAAAAGTCGTCTAGAATACACAATATTAACAAATTGGGATGATTGCTAAACAAGTTATGTTCAAATGAATCTGTTCATTTTAGGTGGGTTCCAGAAGGGGCTTTGCGAGATTTCACTTTACTGAATTTTTTGAGTTCATTAACACAGATATTTAATTGATATTGATATGATATTTAATTTTTGTTATGAATTGAACAGTTTGTGTGGGAGCAATAATGATAATTCGTCACTGAACTGTAGGTACTGTAAAAGCATTACACTGCACAACATTTCAAATGTTTGTTATTTATTTATCCTAGCGTAAAAGTTATATGGTGATAACTTTTTGAACAAGACGGTCCCTTTGTGTACTTCGCCCATTTTTCTCAATGTAACATCGACTGATAAACTACCACCATGTGTGGAATTACAGATCATTCGTATATGTAGTAAACAACATACTAGACAATCAATATTTCAATAAATGTTAGCCCTGTTTTTTTTTTGGAGGTACCAGGGGTAGTGGATCAGCAGCCCATCTTCGAATTTAGCCGGAGATAGAATAAAATATTACCACATACCAAATTTAAACCCAATCAGTTACTCCTTTCGGGAGTTACCGTGCGCTCCAATCAGACAGACAGACATATCGATGGACGAGCATATCTTAAATAGCTTAAAATGTCCTAAAGCGGATTTCCGTCAAACATATAGGGTTTCTAATAAGGATGATATGATTTTGGAGCATGATTGTAACCTGTATTTTGATTACAGGAATACATATAGAGAAACCCGGCAAATACAGGAACGGACATATCAGAACAGACTAAGAAAATTACGGTCGAGTAAACCTATTAAGGTATACCCTCACTTTCGGAGTAATGTTGTATGAATTTTAGTATAGCTAAGAGCCAGAAACGTGAAAACATTTTATCTAGTACGTAGTCATTGCAAAAGTCGTCTAGAATACACAATATTAACAAATTGGGATGATTGCTAAACAAGTTATGTTCAAATGAATCTGTTCATTTTAGGTGGGTTCCAGAAGGGGCTTTGCGAGATTTCACTTTACTGAATTTTTTGAGTTCATTAACACAGATATTTAATTGATATTGATATGATATTTAATTTTTGTTATGAATTGAACAGTTTGTGTGGGAGCAATAATGATAATTCGTCACTGAACTGTAGGTACTGTAAAAGCATTACACTGCACAACATTTCAAATGTTTGTTATTTATTTATCCTAGCGTAAAAGTTATATGGTGATAACTTTTTGAACAAGACGGTCCCTTTGTGTACTTCGCCCATTTTTCTCAATGTAACATCGACTGATAAACTACCACCATGTGTGGAATTACAGATCATTCGTATATGTAGTAAACAACTTACTAGACAATCAATATTTCAATAAATGTTAGCCCTGTTTTTTTTTTGGAGGTACCAGGGGTAGTGGATCAGCAGCCCATCTTCGAATTTAGCCGGAGATAGAATAAAATATTACCACATACCAAATTTAAACCCAATCAGTTACTCCTTTCGGGAGTTACCGTGCGCTCCAATCAGACAGACAGACATATCGATGGACGAGCATATCTTAAATAGCTTAAAATGTCCTAAAGCGGATTTCCGTCAAACATATAGGGTTTTCTAATAAGGATGATATGATTTTGAAGTGAAGTTTCGGCCATTTGTAATATGTCATGATCTGTCATTTGTTTTTCATTGTATTCCGTAGTGTTTACAATTTCATCATGGAGAGATGTACGCAAGAACAACGTTTACAATTTATTAATTTTTATTATCAAAATAATCGTTCTCCAATTGCAATAATTGCGCAAAGTCCATTTCTTTTTAAATCCAAAAAAAAAACACACTTTCCAGTCAACCTACGACTTTGACACCCATGAGCAATATTATAGCTCTCGTTAAGAGCCATCTTTTTGCCATTGACCGATTCTAGATACGACGGAGGAGCTAGAGCAAAAATAAACTTTCCGTTTATATTGATGATGATAAGTCCACTTTTATTTAAATCCAAACAAAACACTTTCCTGTCGACCATCCACCTTGACACACATGAGCAATATTTTAGCTCTCGTTAAGAGCTATATTTTTGCCATTGACCGATTGTGGCTACGTGCCACACAGCAAATGAAACAATTGAATTGTTGCGAGAAAAGTTTGGAGATTCGATTATTTCAAGAAATTGTAATATTGAATGGCCTTCAAGAAGTTGTGATTAAGCACTATTAGACTATTTCTTGTAGGGTTATTTGAAGTCATGGTCTTTCGAAATAAAGCAGGCTCTCTTCAAGGTTTACAAGTCAATATTGAATGTGCCATTCATGACATACGACTTGATTTAGTGGAAAAAGTGTTCGAAAATTGGGTTCATCGAATTAGTTCCTGCAGAAGAAGTCGTGGAGGCCATTTGAATGACGTTTTATTTAGAACTTGATTGTATCGATTATACATTAAATAAAAAACTTTTGAATTTCCTTAACAACAAGTGTGTTATTTTGTCACAGAAATCATATCACTCTTATTGGTAAACCCGTTTATACTTTTGGAACATACTTAGGGACTTGTTGCCAGACCTATGATCTCGAACTTTAACATTTGCCAACCATCACTGGTACAAAACCATTACGTGTTTCCCTCTACATTTGAGCCCATAATTAAAGTCTCACGCAATATTTTAGTCGACCACTGAGGTCTTCATCTGTACTAAAGTCGATCACTGAGCTCTTCCTTTACACTAGCGATGACCACTGAGGTCTTCCTCTGTAATAGAGTCGACCTCTGAGGTCTTCCTCTATACTAGAGTCGACCTCTGAGGTCTTCCTCTATACTAGAGTCGACCTCTGAGGTCTTCCTCTATACTAGAGTCGACCTCTGAGGTCTTCCTCTATACTAGAGTCGACCTCTGAGGTCTTCCTCTATACTAGAGTCGACCTCTGAGGTCTTCCTCTATACTAGTGTCGACCACTGTGGTCTTCCTCTATACTAGAGTCGACCACTGAGGTCTCCCTCTGTACTAGAGTTGACCACTGAGATCTTCCTCTATACTAGAGTCGACCACTGAGGTCTTCCTCTATACTAGATTCGACCTCTATACTAGAGTCGACCACTGAGGTCTTCCTCTATACTTGAGCCGAACACTGAGGTCTTCTTCTAAAGGGTTTTCCAACAAGAGGTGTTATTTTGGTATTCAAAGCAAAATGCAATTTTTTGAGATAAATGATTGGATGTTTATCTCATAATAAAGAGGAAGGTATGCCGTTAATAATGAAAAACAACATCAGCCAAATGGCCACCACGACCACGCTTACAGGACCATATCCTTTTCATGAAATTTTCCATAAACAAATCGCATCGTGGCTGCCCTATGTTCTCAATAGCCTCACGAATTCTATCTTTGAGGTCTTGAATCAACGCTGGGCTGTTGGCGTAGACCTTATCTTTCACGTGGCCCCAAATGAAGAAGTCGCAAGGTGTTAAATCACAAGATCTCGGTGACCAATTGTGATCTACTCTTCGAGAGATAACACGGTCCGGAAACTTTTCCCGTAATAAAGCAATGGTTTCGTTGCTTGTGTGGCACGTAGCGCCGTCTTGTTGAAAGTAAACGTTGTCCAGATCAATACCATTCAACTCCGACAGTAAAAAATCATTAATCATCTCTCGATAGCGCAATACATTCACCGTAACTGTTGATCCAACCTCATTTTCGAAAAAGTAAGGTCCAATGACCCCGCCGGACCATAAACCGCACCAAAACAGTCACACGTTGAGGATGGGGCTTCTCAACAATAACTCTTGGGTTTTCCGAGCCCCAGATGCAACAAGTTTGCTTGTTGACGTAGCCACCGAGGTGGAAATGGGCCTAATCAGTCAAGATGATTTTTCTATGATTTTCGATTTTTCGAATTTTAATAATTTCAACGGGTTGTTGAATCGTGTATAGTTCCATTTTTATACCCTACACCACACTGTGGTACAGGGTATTATGACTTTGTGCATTTGTTTGTAGCACCCAAAAGGAGAAGAGATCGATCCATTGTTTATTATACCGATCGACTTGTAATCACTTTTTGAGTCGATTTAGCTATGTCCGTCTGTCTGTCCGTCTGTAGATGTATTCTTGTAATCAAAGTACAGGTCGCCATTATGGCCCGATCATGACGAAACTTTACACATATCTTTTTTTTTTGCACAAGGACGATCCCTATTTAATTTGGTTAAAATCGGTTCAGATTTGGATATAGCCCCCATATATATGTTAGCCCCGATTTGACATGTAAGCGCTGTAAAAACTTTATTTTATACCCGATCAGTATGAAATTCAGCAGAAAGAGGTCTCTTATTATATTAATGAACACTGTTAAATTTGGAAGAAATCGATTCAGATTTAGATATAGCCCCCATATATACGTTACCCCCGATTTCACATGTAAGCGCCGTAAAAAATTTATTTTATAACCGATCAGTGCGATATTCGGCAGAAAGAGGTTTCTTATTACATGAAGGAATACTGCCAAATTGGGAGAAAATCGGTTCGAATTTAGATATAGCCCCATATATATATTACCCCCGATTTGACATGTAAGCGCTGTAAAAACTGTATTTTATATCCGATCAGTATGAAAGTCGTCAGAAAGAGGTTCCTATTATATGAAAGAACACTTTTAAATTTGGAAGAAATCGGTTCAGATTTAGATATAGCCCCCCTATGTATATACGTTACCCGCGATTTGACATGTGAGCGCTGTAAAAATGTTATTTTATATCCGATCAGTGCGAAAGTCGGCAAAAAGAGATTTCTTTCTACATGAAGGAATACTGCCAAATTCGGAGAAACTCGATTTAGATTTAGATATAACACCCATATATATGTTACCCCCGAGTTGACCTGTAAGCGCTGTATAAATTGTATTTCATCTATATCCGATCAGTGCGAAATTCGGCAGAAAGAGGTTTATTATAACATGAAGGAATACTGCCAAATTCGGAGAAAATCGGTTCAGATTAGGATATAGCTCCCATATATATGTTACCCCCGATTTGACATGTAAGCGCTGTAGAGACTGTATTTTATATCCGATCAGTACGAAATTCGACGGAAGGAGGTCTTTTTACATGAATGAGTATTAAGGGAAGATCGGTTCAGATTTATATTAAAGCTCCACATATATGTTCGTCCTGATTTGGTATCAAACCGCTATAGAAGTTGTATTTTACTTCCGATCATTAAAATTTTCCAGAAAGATGTTTCTCAATTTAGGAACGAATATTGCTTAATTTAGCGATTATCGTTTCTGAATTAGATAATATGTTTCTACCCATTTACCAATTATTCCAAATTATTATGGCAATGACCCTTATAGCATTGTTAGGGAGGTGTAGGGTATTATATAGTCGGCCCCGCCCGACTTTCTGCCTTTCCTTACTGGTTAGTAATAGCGTCGTTTCTACTTGTCAAATGTCAAAGAATAAAAGCTTCAAAAGTGACAGCTACCAAAATACCGGGTGATTCAAAATAACACCTCTTGTTGGAAAACCCTGTATACTAGAGTCGACCACTGAGGTCTTCCTCTATACTAGAGTCGACCACTGAAGTCTTCCTCTATACTAGAGTCGACCACTGAGGTCTTCCTCTATACTAGAGTCGACCACTGTGGTCTCCCTCTATACGAGTGTCGACCACTGAGGTTCACTGAGGTCTTCTCCTGTACTAGAGTTAAAGCTGAGGTCTTCCTCTATACTATAGTTGTTTACAGAGGTCTTCCTCTATATTAGAGTCCACCACTGAGGACTTCCTCTATACTATAGTCGTTTACAGAGGTCTTCCTCTATATTAGAGTCCACCACTGAAAACTTCCTATATCGACCACTGAGGTATTCCTCTATACTAGAGTCGACCTCTGGGTAGGATGTCCAAAACCGGGACCGGTTATCCGGTTAACCGGTTTTGCAACCTAAACCCGTAACCGGTTTCTTAAAAAATGTCATTTTAGGTTAACCGAGAAAGCCGGTTTTTTCATGTCGGTTAACCGGTTTTTTTATTTATTGTTTAAAACAAAAATTAAAGTATTGATCTATTTTTTCTACTTGTTGGGGATACCATTTATACAAAATGCAACAAATAACAACAATGAGGTGGATAATTCTGACAGTTGCTCTGAAAGTGAATATGAATTCACTGATCTTGAAAATGATTTTGGCTTTATTCCTGATATCATGATGTAATAAATAAAGTCAGGAAGTACAGCAAAGCATTTAATAAGTCGTCCATGAAGCACAGAACACTTGCTTGAGCATACGTTCAAGAACGGAAAGACAAATAGCTTCGACTTTTTTGCGATGTTAAATCCCGACAGAACAGCCAGATACCTCTGATTCGGTTTGATATATAAGTTGTTATATTGATGAGTCAAATAATTTAAATTTTGATTTATGTCACACATAGAATCGGAAAACGAAATGCAAGCAACATTGTATGATGACTTTGCTTTTTTTGAAAAGTTTAAGAAGAAAACGGAGAAGCTGTGTTACTTAGACAATGCTTTAATGACTATCGGACTAATATAGACTACATCAACGTTTGTGAGCTTTTTCAACGTCAAGTTTCATAAAAAGTTAAAAGAAAAATCATTTAAATTGTAAAGTTTTAACGAGCGCAAAGTTTCCACGGAATTTTGAACACCAAATACAAAACTCAAGATTTCGAAGCAAAGGTTCTATTTTTAAGTATTAAAATTCCTATTAAAAGGCAAAGAAATTATCCGTTTATAAAGGAATACACAATGTCTTATTATACTTATACTAACTTTTTGGTATGAAAACAAAGCGCAAATTATTTAAATATTCGAAATTAAAATTACAAGATCTTTATATGATTTTTTTGAAGCAAAGATATACAAATTGTAGCCACAAATCAACTTTTCTTATTTCTGCAGAAAAGGCGCTTTCATTCGCTTGAGTTTACTTTTATCTATTGACATTACATTACTTGACGAAAAACAAAAAATACAACTAATCGATAAATACGACACAAATAAATAAATCGATAACTTCATAAACGACAGTGGCGTTAACAATATTATTATAAAAAAACATTCTAAATGATTTACTATTTTTTAAGGAAAATTCAGAAATATAATACTTTCTATTTAAAGTAAACAAAAAATTAAACCTGTAATAAACGAAATAATAATCTATTTTTGTTTACTAATTTTTACTACTAATGATTGTAAGTTGTTTTTTGTTTTACAATAAACATTTAATGACATTTTAATCACTTTCGTATATTATTTTAAAACCGGCCTTAAAACCGGTTAACCGGTTTCGACAAAAAATTATAACCGAAAACCGGGTTTTAAAAAAAGTAATATTTCGGATAAACCGGAAACCGCTTTTTCGAAATAACCGGTTTTTTGGACACCCTACCTCTGAGGTCTTCGTCTATACTAGAGTCGACCTCTGAGGTCTTCCTCTATACTAGAGTCGACCTCTGAGGTCTTCGTCTATACTAGAGTCGACCTCTGAGGTCTTCGTCTATACTAGAGTCGACTGAGGACTTCGTCTATACTAGAGTCGACCTCTGAGGTCTTCCTCTATACTAGAGTCGACCTCGGAGGTCTTCCTCTATACTGGAGTGACCTCTGAGGTCTTCCTCTATACTAGAGTCGACCTCTGAGGTCTTCCTCTATACTAGAGTCTACCTCTGAGGTCTTCCTCTATACTAGAGTCGACCTCTGAGGTCTTCCTCTATACTAGAGTCGACCTCTGAGGTCTTCCTCTATACTAGAGTCGACCTCTGAGGTCTTCCTCTATACTAGAGTCGACCTCTGAGGTCTTCCTCTATACTATAGTCGTTTACAGAGGTCTTCCTCTATATTAGAGTCCACCACTGAAATCTTCCTATATCGACCACTGAGGTCTTCCTCTATACTAGAGTCGACCTCTGAGGTCTTCCTCTATACTAGAGTCGACCACTGAGGTCTTCCTCTATACTAGAGTCGACCACTGAGGTCTTCCTCTATACTAGAGTCGACCACTGAGGTCTCCCTCTATAAGAGTGTCGACCGACCTCAACGGTATTAAGGTCTACCACTGAGGTCTTCTCATGTACTAGATTTGAAGCTGAGGTCTTCCTCTATACTAGAGTCGTTTACAGAGGTCTTCCTCTATATTAGAGTCGACCACTGAAATCTTCCTATATACTTGAGTCTACCACTGAGATATTCCTATATATTAGAGTCTACCACTGAGGCCTTCCTCTATACTAGAGTCGACCACTGAGGTATTCCTCTATTTAATAAATAACCATTGAAGTCTTCCTTAATACTAGAATCGCCCACTTAGGTCTTCTCTATACTAGAGCCGACCACTGACATCTTTATCTATAAGTATATTCGAGTAAGGACTTACTTACTAAAATTATATATACTTTATTTAATATATTCGATTCCTGGAGTCTTCCTCTACAAATGATGTGATTTGTGACACACTAACGAGAATAGTGTAGTATGTTTTCTTTCGCTTTGTCGTTCTGATGCAACTTCGAACGTCGCAAATGTACTGTTTGGCGCATAGAAAGCAATTTAACGTTACCGTTCGACATCGAGGGTCAGGCAGTTAGTATTTAATGTGTTACATATTTGTCCCATACCCACTGTTGCCAGACGATTTTGACAGAAAATCGTCAAAATGGGGGTAAAAAATATATTCAAATCGTCAAAATAAATTTTCGAAATCGTCAAAAAATTGTCAACACAAAAATCTACCAGCAACGTACAGCTTTTGAGTTTTTTTTATGACGAAGGTATTCTAAAATGTTTTTTTCGGTGTTCCTCAAAGAGAACATAAAATTGATTTTGTTGGCGGATCTCACATTCTTAGTCTATAGCTAGTATTGGAACGAATGAATATAGTAATATTCTTTTGTCATTTACATGTAATTTATTTAATTTTTCAAACCAAACGCAGGCATCGATTATAAGCTATGTGATTTAGATTTGACTTTACCCTTACAACAAAATTTTAGTTTATTTTGGTAATAGGGATTAGGTTTTAAATCTTACCTTTAATATTATCAGAAATTGCAGATGACAAAGTATGTATTTGTACACTCACCTGAAAATAGAGAAAGAAAATAATTTATTAGTCTTTAGTGGTGCCCTTGTGTTGAAAACACATGTATTGGTGCCCATATTATTCAATTATATCCAAAAGAAGTTGGTATTCATCCTGACCAACGTCATTCTCAAAAAATATGGGCCGATGACGTCGCAAGCCCAAAATCCAAACCGTGACTTTTCGGGATGAACTGGACGGTCTGGGATCTCGTGTGGATTTGTGTCGTCCCAAATTCGAAAATTATGTTTGTTGACTTAAGAAATTCATAAAGAAATGGGCCCCATAGCTGAAGAAAATTTTAATAAAACAATTTTAAGATTTGCACATGTTGTTGAACACTATATACGCCCACGGTGAGTTGGCAAAAAATACTGAAAATAGGACAGCCAATTCGGCATATGAAACTCCAATAATGTGTCTGCCATCATAGTTCGGAAGTCCCCTTTGAGTCCCTTTATAAGGGGAGGCTATGTCTAAATAAAATTTGGCACTGTGCAAACTTGAATTTTTAAATCTCTTTTGAAAATACAGCTTCATATATATATGTATATATGAGGGCTATATTTAAATTTTAACAGATTCTCCTCAAAATTCAATATGATTCGTTCTTAGACAAAAAGGATATAGTGTCAAATTTTATAACAATCAAAGAATAACTGCGACTTTGATTACACGGACGGGCGGACATAGTTAATCTACTCATGATGTGATTGTAAATCGATTAATTAATAAAAAAGTGAAATGTTTTTTTGTATACCTTACACCACACTGTGGTACAGGATATTATGACTTTGTGCATTTGTTTCTAATAACCAAAAGGAGAAGAGATAGACCCATTGTTTATTATACGATCGACTTGTAATCACTTTCTTAGTCGATTTAGCTACGTCCGTCTGTCTGTCTGTGGATGTATTTTTGTAATCAAAGTACAGGTCGCAATTATGGTCCGATCTCAACGAAACTATGCACAAGGACGATCCCTATTGAATTTGCTTAAAATCGGTTTAGATTTTCATATAGCTCTCATATATATGTACCTCCGATTGGACATGTAAGCGCCGTAGAAACTATATTTTATATCAGATCAATACGAAATCTTGCAGAAAGAGTTCTTCTATTAAAAGAATGAACACTGCCAAATTCGAACACTATGCGCCACGTATTTTATATCCAATAAGTACGAAATTCGGCAGAGAGAGTTTTCTTATTACATGTATGACACTGCCAAATTCTGATATTATAGTCGGCCCCGCCCGACTTCTGTATTCCCTTACTGGTTTACTAGTAAACCATAATCAGTAGGTACAATTTAAAGCTAATTTCTTTATTGCTTTACGGCATATTGTGCAAAATGCTTTTCTCAGAAAAACAATATACACACGCATTCATCTATTTCCCCTTTAGCACTTCGGCAGAATCGAATCGTTTTTGCCTTTTGAAATTTGATGCGCTGCAGTATAAAACGCTCGTTAACTTTTAGCGATACTCGTTTATTTTCAAGGGAATGTCACAAAGAAAAACGATGAAGATTCTTTTCAGATCAAATCCATCAATGCCGCGCTTTTGTTTCCCTTGGCCTTTAAAGAGAATTTCCTCACAGAGGCACAGTGCAGTGCAGCCTTCGCCCCAACCAATGTTTGTCTTTAGTTTCACGCTTAAATGGATTTTCATTGTTTTGCAACGCGCTTTGCGTCGTAGATCTAACATTTTGTTTAGCCTTTGGCATTTCATCATTTGTTATTGGCTTTGCTGCCTTTGCTGCTGTTTAACGCTTAACAATAATTACGATTGTGCAGTCAAGTATGAAATTTGAAGAGCGAAGGAAAAAACAACATAATCGAAAAATCTGTATTCCTTAAGAAATGCAAATACCAGAAAAAAATCATAAAAACAATATTTTCCATGAATATTCAATTTAAGCTTTTATTCCGGAGAATAAGGATTAAGAAGCATTTTAGGATTAAATATTTTTAATTAAAAATTATTTTGTTTTGAAAGATTTGTGGCGTGTGGGCAAAATAATGAATAAGGCTGGAATTAAAATTAGAAATTTCTTATTAGCACTGACCTCAGGGCGGTTTGGTATAATTACCGCAAAAGCATTTCAAATCTTGCAGAAGCCAAAATAGACGCAGACGAAAGAATATTAATGAAACAATGTGGAAAATTAATGCGAATTAATTTTGTTTCTGTGAATTCGAGGAAATTTTCAAGCTCTTCATACCTTTTAAATGTGGATTAATCACAGTGGATTTTACAGATGAAATGAAAGACAGCCAAAAAAATATTCAAATAAAACAGTAGTAAGGAAGTTTGATTTGAGTTGTCTAAAGAGGACTATGCCCAAATTTTATAATTTTTATGAGGAAAACCTATTGTATATCCCAATTTTATCGCGAACAATAACAGTTTTATTTTAGAAAATTTGGTCGGAATTCGATTATTTTTCGAAAATTTGTTACAATATAAAATTGTATAGAAAATGTCGTAGAAAGATTCCACCAAATTACAGTTCTATAGAATATGCCTTTAAAATTTCACGCTTTAAGAAAATTTTGTTAAAATTGGATTTTTACAGAAAATTTGGGGGAAATTACATTTAATTTCAAATCCTGTCCGATTTGCATATTTATGGAAAGTTTCCATCAAAGTTTAAAAGAAATTGCATTTCCTTTTAAATCTCGTCTAAATTACAATTTTCGTAGTTTTATTTCGCGCTTCAAGAAAATTTAGTCGAAATTTAATTTCAAATCCCGTCTAATTTAGAAAGTTTGAATATAAAGTTTCCATCAAATTACATTTCTGTAGAAAAATCCTTCAAAATTTCACGTTTTAGGAACAATTAGTCGAAATGGAATTACTGTAAAAAAAATTGTGGAAATTGCATTTCTTTTTAAATCTCGTTTAAATTGCAGTTCTATTGAAAATTATGAAATTGCTTTACTCTAGAAAATTCCTTGGAAGTTTTCTTTCTGTGGAAAATTTTGTTGAGATTTACATTTTTAGACAATGTCGTCGAAATTGTATTACTATAGACAATTTCATCGAAATTTAATTTTTACAGAAAATTTAAAAAAAACTTGTCGAAATATAATTTTTATAGAAATTAGTCGATATCGAATTATTGTAAAAAAAAATTTTCGAAATTTCATTTCTTTTTAAATTTCGTTTAAGTTGCAGTTCTATTGAAAATTATGAAATTGCTTTACTCTAGAAAATTCCTTCGATGTTTTCTTTCTGTGGAAAATTTTTTTGAGATTTAAATTTTTTAGAAAATTTCGTCGAAATTGTATTACTATAGACAATTTCATTTTTATAGAAAATTAAAAAAAAAACTTGTCGAAATATCATTTGTATAGAAATCTTCGAAAAAAAATATTTTTTATTGAAAATTTTATCGAAATTTTATTTCTATAGACAATTTCATCGAAATTTCATTTTTATAGAAAAGCCCTACGTAATTAGATTGGTTATTCGATTAAAAGCAATGTTGATAACGAAATTTTTTCTCAAAAATAAAATTTCGACATTTTTGATATATGTAATTTCAATGAAATTTTGTGTAGAAAAAAATGTTGATAAAATATTCTCAGATTTCGACTTTTCGGATAAAAATTTCGATGAAATATTCTGAGATTTCAATTCTAGACAATTTTGTCAAAATGTTATTTTCAAGAAAAAACCTGTCGAAATTTCACTTTTCTAGAAAAAGCGTCGAAATTTTACTTTTATAAAAAACTAGCTGAGCCCGGTGCGCTTCGCTGCCCATGTCAAAATTAGCGCTGTAGAAACTGTATTTTATATCCGATCAGTATGAAATTCGGCAGAATGGGGTTTGTTATTACATGAAGGAATACCGCCAAATTCGGAGAAAATCGGTTCAGATTTAGATATAGCCCCCATATATATGTTAACCCCGATTTGACATGTAAGCGCTGTAGAAACTGTATTTGATATCCGATCAGTACGAAATTCGGCAGAAAGAGGTTTCTTATTACATGAAGGAATACTGCCAAATTCGGAGAAAATCGGTTCAGATTTAGATATAGTCCCCATATATATGATACCCCCGATTTGAAATTCAAGCGCTGTAGAAAATGTATTTTATATCCGATCAGTAAGAAATTCGGCAGAAAGAGGTTTCTTATTACATGAAGGAATACCGCAAAATTCGGAGAAAATCGGTTCAGATTTAGATATAGCCCCCATATATATGTTACCCCCAATTTGACATGTAAGCGCTGTAGAGACTGTGTTTTATATCCGATCAGTAGGAAATTCGACAGAAACAGGTTTCTATTTTACATGAATGAGTATTCAAGGAAAATCGATTCAGATTTATATATAACCTCCATATATATGTTCCTCCAGATTTGGTTACAAAGCGCTATAGAAGTTGTACTTTACTTCCGATCATTACAAAGTTCTCCAGAAAAATGTTTCTCAATTTAGGAACGAATATTGCTTAATTTAGGGATTATCGGTTCAAAATACATTTACCAATTATTCCAGATTATTATCGCTGTTTAAGTTTGAAAGTCAAACTGTCATACCTGATTAAATGTACCATGGTATTTGTTTATGGTACTTTCCTTCTCGCTAATATCTATGTACTCCCTTTGTTCCAACACTGAAAGAGTACCTTTGTAGATATTAGCGAGTAAGTATTTTGACATTTCCCCGCGAATGCCCCCACCTTTCACCGTCTATTCAATCGCTAACGATCTCTCTAATCGACGGCATCTCTCACCTCTGCATATCGTTGCATTACCGGCATCTTGTTGCTATATTGTACGTATCGTTGTACTTCAAAAAAAGGTAATCTTGTTTACCATTTGTTGCATAAATAAATTAGAGCTTACGGCTCCCTTTTTAATATTTAAAATTAAAACCTATTGTGTTTTATTTATTTTCTTTTTCGGCACCAACATTTTGGTCACTTCAACCGGGATAAACCGAGCCTATCGGATAAGTGTGCGTGTGTTAATCGGTTTGTTGTTTTTTTTTCGCCAACAGCAGTCATCGCCATCATCACAGCCTTCATCCACATCCATCATCGAATCATAATAAATAATTGATTTCAATAAAATAAAGGTTTGTATAGAGCAGTTTTTTGTTTCTATAACAGTGAGTCGCGAATTTATTAATAAAAAAGTGTTAAATTTTTTGAAAAAAGGTCGTTTTACAACGCGTCGCGAAACCCTCCCGCTACCCGTCTCGTCTTTACGTTGTTCGTGGTATATACAAACGTACATACATACCGGTGTATGTCCGTCTGCTTTTTGTGAGAAAAAATCGGGAACAATTTAAACAAATTAAATTAATTTTTTAAAATAAACAGTGAATAGTGTATTTGTGGTAATAGTGCGGTTGTGTTAATTTTCTTTGGTTGTGTTAATCGTGATATTCGCTGAATAAATTTTTATTTTTCGAAAGACGTATTGCCGTCGGCAAAACATTATTCTAATATTCAGTGCAATTTTCCGATTTACAACAACAACAATATTCCTTCAAGCCCGCCGCCAAAATACATTGTTTTTAAGCGTCTTTCCGTCCGTCCAAGCGCCAACAGACGGTTCAGTGCCCACATACTTTGCATATACGTTCATACATACGTACGTATATAAAGGAATTACATACAAACAAACAAAAGCTGAGTTCTTTTATTTCTCTTTTGTTTCGTTTTTTGATTTTCGGTGCGCTACAGTCGTTGCGTCGGTCAAGTGCATTTAATATAAATTTTGTTACACAAAAAAAATTATTTAGTGAAATTTTTTTGCGGTTTCGTGTAACGTGTTTTTTTAGACAAAATTTTCGGGAAAAATTTACGTGCACCCTACATACGGTCAAATTCGACTTTTTTAAATAAAAGTGAGATTTTTTGTCTTTTTTCAATTATTTTTTGATTTGCGTTCGATTGGGAAGTTTTTTCGTTGGGTTTCACTACATCGGTACGTGCACCCTACAGTCGGCCAACCCAACTAATAATCGAATTTTGAAGTATTTTTCAAGTTTTTTCGGAATTTTCGAATACCGTGCAATCGGTACACGTGATTTACGTTCGGCATTCGTTAAATTTCTATATTTTCGAGAGAAAATATTAATTTTAAAAATATTTCGGTACACGAAAAGTTTTTTTTTTTTGATTTTTGAATTTTAAAGTTTATTTTTTATCTTGAATTTTTTCTTATATATCGTATTTTTTTTAAATTTCAAAGAAAATTTTAGTTTTTTTTTTTCTTCGTTGATTTTGTCGATTTTACAGCGACTTTTGGTTTTCTCGACATTTTTGAAATTTTTGAGCCTTTTCGAATTTTTTTTTGAGATTTTCGATTTTATTATTTTCGGACTCGCGTTTTTGTGCTTTTTGACATTGGTCTCCTGTGTTATTGGAATTCAGGCAAAGCTTCTTCTACATTCGGTAGATAGTTTTTTGGTGGATTTTTTCGGTTTTTTCGATTTTTTGCTAGAAAGGAACTAAATTTCATTGGAAATTTTTGGTGTTCCGATCCATTTAAATTTACATAGGTAAATTTTAGCGATTCTTTCATTTACAGTCCAATCGAAGTTAGATTTTTTTTGATTCTTTGGGGAATTTTGTTTCGTTTTAGTCACTTTTCGTTTGATTTTTTGAAACTTCATAAACAAAATGTCTCTCACTCCTCTCGATATTTTTGTAAGAGCTTCGGATGCTCTTATCAAATTTAATGCAAACTTTGTTGCAGAAAAAGACGAGGAGCTTGATTTGTTTATTCTTGAGGTACGTAGCTCGGAGGTCAATAAAGTTTGGCAACGAGTTCAGGAAGCGTACGAAAAATATATTAGTTATTTGCAGACTACAAAGACTGTAGAGAAAAGCGACATCGACGCTGCGGACAGCAAATATGAGTCTTCGTACTCAACATTTATGAGGTGTCTAGCGACAATTAATAGGAAATTGTCAGAGTTCCGAAACTTGAAGCGCTGGTCTTCGAGAACATCCTTGTCGAACTCAGAATCTGAGCATTCAATTCGGTCTGCTCCTAATGATTCGGTAGCGAATGAAACGCTTCCTCCCGGGAACGTTTCTAATAGAACTCTTCCTTCCGCGACACCTTCCCACCGGTCGAATAGGGAAAGGAGGCAAATGGCGTCTATGGGTGACGTCATGCACAATCTGGCTCTGCCTCCGTGTGATGTTGACGTTTTTGAGGGAGATTTTATATCCTGGCCCACTTTTAGGGACTTATTCGGCGCAATGTATATAAATAATTCTCGACTGAGCGACATTGAGCGATTATGTCATCTGGTACGTAAAACCAGTGGGGAAGCGCGAGAAATTGTCTCGAAATTTCCGCTGACCCATCGCAGCTTCGAGCTTGCGTGGCAAGCACTGAGGGAATCTTATGATAACCCTAGAATACTTGTGCATAACCAAATTAAGACTCTCTTTGACCTTCCGGTTTTATCAAGTGAGACTAGTTCGGGGTTAAAATCGATACAACGCGGTATTAATGGCTGTCTTTCAGCACTATCTACTTACGATATAAGTACGGACAATTGGGATCCGATCCTGATCTTTATTTGCCTGCAACGTTTGCCGAGGCTTACCCAGTCTTTATGGGAACAAAGTATCAGGGACAAATCAGCTCATTCTTCGTGGAAAGAGATGGATACCTTTCTTACGGAAAGGATTCGCACTCTTGTGTGCCTTAGCGACCTTCGGGGACCCGAACCCCAAAAAGCGTCAAATACGAAGAAGGTTAGGACGCATTTTACGAATGCAACATCTCTGAAGCCTTCTCGTGCTCAAACTATTATTAACTGTGTACTCTGCCCTAGACACAGCCATAAACTGTCAAAGTGCCATCGGTTCAAACAACTTTCACCATCGGAAAGGTATTCGGTTATCAAACGGCATAATTTATGTTTAAATTGTTTGGCTAAGGGGCATGATGTCAGAAATTGTTCGAGTGATCGTCACTGTTCGAAATGTGAATCTAGACATCACACATTGTTACATCGTGATGCTACGAATCCTCCTGCAGCTACTCAATCTTCGAACCCCCCTCCTGCAGAACAACCTCAACCATCCACATCGGCTGGATGTTTGCCGCGTCAGGTATTTCACGCTGCTCAGAGCAGAGCTGTGCTTTTGGGAACAGCAATGGTGAATATTGTTCATCAAGGTGCTTCGTACCCTGCTCGAGCGTTGATTGACCCTGCTTCTGAAGCCTCCTTTTTAACGGAGCGTTTGCAGAATAGGTTGAAGTTGCCTGTGCACTCAACCAATGCAACAATTTCTGGTGTCAATCGAGCTATATCTGCCACCTCAAGAAAAGTTTGTACAGTGAAGATTGGGACAGCATGCGACGCGTCGATAATCTTAGAAACGACAGCTCTGATTTTGCCCACTATATCTGGAAATCTGCCATCCTTTACGGTAGCAGCAGATTTTAAGAATCAATTGCCAAATATTCGATTGGCAGATCCAAATTTGTTTGACCCTCGACCTGTTGATCTACTGATAGGAGCGGACTTGTACCCTCAGATTCTCAAGGGAGGATCTCTTCAGATTTCTTCAGGCACCCTGCTTGCCCAGAATTCTATATTTGGTTGGCTTATCACGGGTCCGGTCCCGGCCAATCAAATTCAGACTTTCGCTACGACTTTGGAAATATCTGAAGAAGATAGCATAAATAGAACGCTTTTGCGTTTCTGGGAACTCGAGGAGCCTCCAAAACGTAGTATTTTGTCGCCTTCGGATAAGGTTTGCGAGGAAAATTTTTTACGTACGACCCGTAGAGATTCGGACGGTAGGTATATCGTTACTTTACCCATCCGAACTGACCTTAGCTCACGGGAATACTTAGGCGAGTCGAGAGCAAACGTTCTTAAACAATTCTACCGTAATGAATCGTCATTACTTCGGAAGCCTGACGTGAAGACAGTTTATGATAAGGTCGTCACAGAATATTTGACATTGGACCACATGAGGCCAGTGAATGCGCCTTCTTCGATTGAGAAGTTGTCTTGCTATCTACCTCATCACCCGGTCATTAATATGGAAAAGCAAACCAGCAAACTTCGCGTGGTTTTTAATGCGTCCAATAAAACATCGAACGGTAAAAGTCTGAACGACATCCTTCATGTTGGACCTACGTTGCAGGAAGACTTAGTCCTTCTCATTCTCAGATGGAGAATGTTCCAATTTGTATTTAACTGCGACATTACGCAAATGTACAGACAAATTCGGGTTGATCCTGCGCATACGCCCCTTCAACGAATTCTTTTTAGAGATTCTCCCACAATACCGGTACAAGACTTCGAATTGCAAACAGTCACCTTCGGTGTGAACTGCGCCCCATATCTGGCCATTAGAACTCTTTTGAAGCTAGCTGATGACACCGAGAATGAGTTTCCTCTTGCGGCTCATATCTTGCGTAAGAGTATGTACGTGGACGATGTTCTTGCGGGAACCCACGATCTTGAGACTGCTTTGGTCGCTCGGGACCAATTAATCGCAGCTCTCGCGTCAGCTAAGTTTGAGCTTCGTAAATGGACCGCGAATGATAGATCAATTTTAGATTGTTTCCCATCTGACCATTTGGTGGATGCGGAGGTTCTGACTTTTGTGGAGAACAGCGGTTCTAAACCCTTGGGGATTCGATGGAACGCGCAGTTGGATGCTTTTTACTTCGCGGTGACACCTATAGTCAAGAAATCTTCCTATACTAAACGGGAAGTTCTTTCTGCTATCGCAAAACTTTTTGACCCCGTCGGCTGGGTAGGTCCAGTGATTGTCATGGCCAAGATGGTCATGCAAAAAGTCTGGCGAGACAACATTGGTTGGGATGACCCGCTCCCACCTTCCACTGAAGGAGAATGGCTAAAATTTGTTGACGCCTATCCTGAAGTGAATTCTGTCCGTATCCCAAGATATGTTCGATACCATCCGGACTGTAATGCGGAGCTTCATGTCTTTTCGGATGCCTCGGAGAAGGCATACGCGGGGGTGGTTTATCTTCGGATTGAAGCTCCGAGTGGGGAAATTTTCTCAAATTTACTATTGTGTAAAACTAGAGTCGCCCCTATAAAATCGGTTTCTCTACCTCGACTGGAACTTTGCGGATCCGTTTTAGCTTCGGAACTTTTGAAAACAATCGTGCGAGAGAGTGGTATAGAATTTCGCCAAGTTTATTGTTGGACAGATTCGACTATAGTGCTCGCATGGCTTAGAAAGACGCCTTCGACGTGGACTACTTTTGTAGCGAATAGGGTATGTCGCATTCAGGAGAATGTTGGCAATCACAATTGGTATCATGTGAGATCAGAAGACAATCCTGCGGATTTGGGCAGTCGTGGTCTTCCTCCCGCGGACTTAGCCTCGTCTGAAATGTGGTGGCACGGGCCACAATGGCTCAGCCTTAGTAAATCGGAATGGCCGATTTATGATCTCACCCCCCTTGATACTGATGTAGAAATGCGCTCGGTGCGTACTCATGCGTCGTTCTTCTCTAGTTATGAGGATATTCTTGATAGGTTTTCGACTTTAGATCGTGCTTTGCGTGTCGTTGCTTACATGATGAGATTTTTCCGTAGAACTCATCCTGCTCATAGGAGTCAGAACAACGTGACTAGTTCCACGCTTTCGTCTGAAGAAATAAAAGATGTTCGTACTCGACTGGTTGTCGTAGCACAGAAAGCTAATTATGCGGATGAATATAAGCATCTGTTGAATAGAACGCCGTTTAATAGTAAAAGTTCTCTTGTTCCTCTAAATCCGTTTCTAGATGAGAACGGTGTAATGCGAATGAATGGTAGATTAGCTCGGTCCCCTACCCTTGCCTATTCGGAAAGACATCCTATACTTCTCCCTTACAATTGTCGGTTTTCCAAACTTTTAGTGAACTTTATTCACATGATTTCTGTTCATGGAGGAAATCAATTGATGTTACGCATCATTAGAATCGAGTATTGGATACCTCGCGTGAAAACCTTGATTCGGTCAGTTGTTCACAATTGTAGGAGTTGTATGTTAGAAAGAAAACGGTCCTGTGGACAGGTTATGGCAGCACTTCCGCCAGAAAGAACCATAATTAATAGGCCATTCACTGCCACTGGGGTAGACTTTGCAGGGCCATTTGACATTAAGTCATATACAGGTCGATACTGCAAAATTACCAAAGGATACGTTTGTGTATTCGTGTGCTTCTCTACGAAGGCCATACACTTGGAAGCAGTATCCGACTTATCGACAGCAAACTTCTTGGCAGCCTTTCATCGGTTTATTGCTCGCCGTGGTTGTCCTCGTACCATTTTTTCGGATAATGGAACGAATTTTGTAGGTGCATCTAGGGAAATTGAGAGGAATTTTAAGGATTTTGTTCGGGAATGTAGCTCTTCCATTTCCTCACAATTCGCGCATCAAAGCCTATCGTGGCGTTTTATTCCAGCTGGAGCTCCACATATGGGTGGCCTCTGGGAAGCTGGGGTTAAGAGTTTTAAGCTTCACTTTCGAAGACAGGCTCGAAATCTAAAGTATACTTTTGAGGAATTATCGACAGTTTTGGCTAGAATTGAGGCATGCTTAAATTCTCGTCCGTTGTGTCCTATGTCCGATAATCCAAATGAAAACGTCGCGTTGACGCCAGGACACTTTTTGATAGGTGCTCCGCTACTTGCTCCCCCAGAACCAGTCGTCTCAGAGCAACCGATATCTCTGGTGAATCGGTTTAGGAAAGTTCAGGCACTGGCTCATCAGTTTTGTTTTCGTTGGAAAGAGGAGTATTTGAAAACCTTGCACAAGCGGTATAAATGGAAATTTCCGGAACGTGATGTACAAAAGGATGATCTCGTCGTCGTGAAACACGAGCTTCAAGCTCCTACGTCATGGAAATTAGGCCGCGTCATTGATGTTCACCCCGGGATCGACGGTCATATTCGCGTTGTTGACGTCCGCACTGATAACGGCGTTGTAAGACGACCTATCACCAAATTGGTCCTTCTGACCGACCAAACCTCGCAGTCTTTGTAATCTTATTCTTTCCTCGTAGTAAAATGGAAAAGATCTCATTCTTCGCCGATGATTTGGAAGATTTTGATGAGCTCATGGAGTTGTCGGAAGAAGATAGTCGCCCGGTTTCTGATGCACCTGTGGTTATGGCGCCAATTTTAGACCCAGTGCAGGAAGTTCTGCCTTCGCAGACTGTGATAGCGGATAACAAGACCCCACAACTGCCCTCTGCAGCATTGGCAATCACGTCCGCCACACCAGCACCGTCCGCCCCAACAGTACCGTCCGCCCCAACAGTACCGTCCGCCCCATCAGACCCGTCCGTTCCGTCCGCTTATAGTTGTCGTGTTTGTGGTCGAAGGCATCCACTTCGTTTTTGCGTCAAATTCCGAAAGATGCCTGACGAAACTCGGATTCGGACAGTGGTGATGTATCGCTATTGTTACCGGTGTTTGGCCCATTCCCACCAAACTAAGGACTGTCCGAGTCAGAAAAGATGTACGAAATGTAGTGGCGACCACAACACTCTTTTACATTCCGACCCCAACAAAACTGACCCTAGAGTCGCGCCGAAGCATAAGAATGGCAACCCCAAACGTCCGCGTCAAGTAGCACTCACTCGTCCGTCCGATAGGGGAGATTCTTCTCGTCCGTCCGCTGTTGCTGTGGGGATGGGCGTTTTGCAGAACGTGGTGTCTTTGGTGCCAAGTTTGGTTGTGCACGTTCGGTCGACTGGGGCAGCAGTGCCAGTTCGTGCAGTACTCGATTCCTGTGGTAGGCAGAGTCTAATCTGTGCGTCTATGGTGGAGCAGCTTCGAATTCCGACATCATGGATAGATGGTGTCGAATTCTGTAGGTTGACAGTCGCGTCCGCATACGATGCCCAGCAAACCTTGACTTTTACGGCCAGGGTATGCGACCTCGGGCACGTCTCCACCCCCACTGAATCGGTTCCAGAACGGATCAAGGAATCATTTCTTGGATTCCCATTAGCTGATCCTCACTTTTTTAGAGTAGGACGCGTAGCGCTCGTGTTCGGTCCAGAAATGTACGCACGAATCGTCACTAGTCAGGTACGAACGTCACCAGGGCTTCCGGTCGCCCATTACACCATTTTTGGATGGGTGTTATCGGGCGTATGCAACTGCTAGGGTCCCTACTGGCCTGATTGAGTTGCTGGGGTCCCTACTGGCCCATCGTGTTTCGTCCACCCAAGGGTCCCTACTGGCCCATCGCGTTCTCGCTGGGGTCCCTACTGGCCCATTCGTGTTTGTCGTTGAGAAGTCCCTACTGGCTTCTGGGTCCCTACTGGCCCATTTAGATTAAGTGTTTTTTGAAAAAATGAATAAAAAAGCAATTGAATGAATAATGAATTACAAAAACTCACTGAATTACTTACTGCTCTATACTTTCCCTATCTTAGATGTAATTTAGTTTAAGTTGCAACATATCTGGATGTTGCAAGGTGGGCGGCATGTTTAAGTTTGAAAGTCAAACTGTCATACCTGATTAAATGTACCATGGTATTTGTTTATGGTACTTTCCTTCTCGCTAATATCTATGTACTCCCTTTGTTCCAACACTGAAAGAGTACCTTTGTAGATATTAGCGAGTAAGTATTTTGACATTTCCCCGCGAATGCCCCCACCTTTCACCGTCTATTCAATCGCTAACGATCTCTCTAATCGACGGCATCTCTCACCTCTGCATATCGTTGCATTACCGGCATCTTGTTGCTATATTGTACGTATCGTTGTACTTCAAAAAAAGGTAATCTTGTTTACCATTTGTTGCATAAATAAATTAGAGCTTACGGCTCCCTTTTTAATATTTAAAATTAAAACCTATTGTGTTTTATTTATTTTCTTTTTCGGCACCAACAATCGCAATGACCCTTATCGCATTGTTAGGCCCCGCCCGACTTTCTGCTTTTCCTTACTGGTATTAGTAATAAATTCAGTGAATGAAAAAATACCGAATTCAGTGGAAAGTCCAGAAAATAGAAATGTATACTTATAAAATTTCCAAATTCTTGTTTCATTGGTCATGCATCACATTATCATATTGCGATTGTATTGGAATGAGCAGCTGTAATTATCGCATACCGAGCATTTTTGTTCATGTACTTCCTATATAATACATGCAAGATATATCAAAATATGGGCTGTGCCACGCCCACTGGTCCTATTCCGCCAATTTGTAAGCCAATCACGTAGACTGCTACCAGATACATGTACGCAAAATTTCAACACTCTCGCTAACAAAATGAGCAATATAATTCAATATCAAAATTTGGCTTATATGGGCGGTGGCACGCCCATTGGTCAGATCCCGCCAATTTTTGGACCAATCACGTGGACTGTCACCAGATACATATGTACAACATTACAGCACTCTAGATACAAAATTGTGCAAGATATATCAATTTCGAAATTTGGCTTATAAGGGCGGTCCGATCCCGCCCATTTTCTGACCAGTTACGTAGAATGCCACCAGATACATATACACAACATTGCAGCACTCCCGATAGCAAATTGTGCAAGATATCAAAATTTGGTCTATGTGGGCGGGGCCACGCCCATTGGGCCGATCCCGCCCATTTTTGGACCAATCACGCAGACTGCCACCATATACATATACACAAAATTCCAGCACTCTCGCTAACATATTGTGCAAGTTATATCAATTTCAAAATTTGGCTTATATGGGCGGGGCAAAGCCCGTTGGTCCGATCCCACCCATTTTTTGACCAATTACGTACAATGCCACCAGATACATATACGCAACATTGCAGCACTCTCGCTAGCAAATTGTGCAAGATATCAAAATTTCAAAATTTGGTCAATGTGGGCGGGGCCACGCCTATTGGTCCGAACCCGGACATTTTTGGACCAATAACGTAGATCGCCAACGGAAATATATACACAAAATTCCAGGTCACTCGCTAACAAATTGTGCAAGATATCACATTTTTAAAATTTGGCTTATATGGGCGGTGCCACGCCCATTGGTTCGATCCCGCCCATTTTTGGAAAAATCACGTGGACTGCTACCAGATACATATACACAACATTGCAGCACCCTCGCTAGCAAATTGTGCAAGATATCGAAATTTCAAAATTTGGTCTATGTGGGCTGGGCCACGCCCAATGAGCCGATCCCGCCCATTTTCTGACCAATTACGTAGAATATAACCAGTTTTCTGACCAATTACGTAGAATATAACCAGATACATATACACAACATTGCAGCACTCCCGCTCGCAAATTGTGCTAGATATCAAAATTTGGTCTATGTGGGCGGGGCCACGCCCATTGGGCCGATCCCGCCCATGTTTGGTCCAATCACGCAGACTGCCACCATATACATATACACAAAATTCCAGGTCTCTCGGTATAAAATTGTGCATGATATCACATTTTTAAAATTTAGCTGATATGGGCGGTGCCAGGCCCATTTGTCCGATCCCGCCCATTTTTGGAAAAATCACGTGGACTGCTACCAGATACATATACACAACATTGCAGCACTCTCGCTGGCAAATTGTGCAAGATATCGAAATTTTAAAATTTGGTCTATGTGGGCGGGGCCACGCCCATTGAGCCGATCCCGCCCATTTTTGGACCAATCACGGAGACTGTCACCAGATACATATAAACAAAACTGCAGCACTCTCGATAATAAATTGTGCAAGATATAGAAATTTCAAAATTTGGTCTATGTGAGCGGGGCCACGCCCATTGGGCCGATCCCGCCAATTTTTGGACCAATCACGTAGACTGTCACCAGATACATATACACAACATTGCAGCACTCTCGCTAGCAAATTGTTCATGATATCGAAATTTCAAAATTTGGTCTATGTGGGCGTGGCCACGCCCATTGGGCCGATCCCGCCAATTTTTGGACCAATCACGTAGACTGTCACCAGATACATATACGCTCAACTACAGAACTCTCTCTAATAAATTGTGGAAAATATTTGAATTTCAAAATTTGGCTTATATGGGCGGGGCCACGCCCATTGGTCCGATTCCGCCCATTTTTTGAAAATTCACATAATCTGTCACTAAATGCATACACAAAAAATTTCAGCACTCTAGCTAAAAATTTTTCTCAATACCAAAATTTTACCCATATGGGCGGGTCCACGCCCACTTGATATATCGAAAATTCAAGTACCCTATTTTCAGCACCCCCTTCACATGTACATTCTGTGAAAATTTCAAGATGATCGGTCTAGCCGTTTAGACGTCTATACGGAACAAACATACAAACATACAAACAAACCCACAAACAGACACTCTCTTTTATATATATAGATAAACATCCGATCATTTATCTCAGAAAATGACATCTTTCTTTGAATACCAAAATAACACCTCTTGTTGGAAAACCCTTTACTTATATAGATTTTATCGAAATTTCATTTTTATAGAAAAATAAATTTTTATAGAAAATTTCAACGTAATTAGATCGGTTATTCGATTTAAGGAATTTTGATAAGGACATTTTCAATATGACAACCATTCTTTCAAAAAATCTTTTCACAAAAATACAATTTCGACATTTTGGATGTAATTTCAAGGAAATTTTGTGTTATAAATAAAATTATGTTCTGAGATTTCGACTTTTATGTATAAATACAATTTCGATAAAATTTTCTGTAGAAATAAAGATTCTATGAAATATTTCAATTCCTACACAATTTGGTCGAAATGTTATTTTTAAGAAAAAAACTTGTCGAAATTTCATTTTTGTAGAAAAATTAGTAGAAATTTAACTTTTATGGAAAATGCCATTGTCACAGAAATTATAATTTTCACAGAAAATTTCATTTTCACAGAAAATTTCATTTTCACAGAAAATTTCATTTTCACAGAAAATTTCATTTTCACAGAATATTTCATTTTCACAGAAATTCACGGAAAATTTCACGTTGATAGAAAATTAAATTTTTATATCAAATTTCGTCGAAATTTCATTTATGTTTGCTATATATTTAATGTTTGTAAAAAAGTTTTTCGAAATTCCATTTTAATAACAAGTTTCGTCGAAGTTTAATATTCATAGAAAATTTCGTAAAAATTGTATTTAAAAAAAAATTTAAAAATTAGTTATGGATTTTTATACCCTACACCACACTGTGGTACAGGGTATTATAACTTTGTGCATTTGTTTGTAACACCCAAAAGGAGAAGAAATAGACCCATCGTTTATTATACCGATCGACTTAGAATCACTTTCTGAGTTGATTTAGCTATGTCCGTCTGTCCGTCTGTCTGTCTGTCTGTCTGTCCGTCTGTCTGTCTGTCCGTCTGTGCATGTATTCTTGTAATCAAAGTACAGGTCGCAATTATGGTCCGATCTCGACGAAACTTTACACACATCTTTTTTTTGGCCCAAGGACGATACCTATTGAATTTGGTTAAAATCGGTTCAGATTTAGATATAGCCCCCATATACATGTTAGCCCCGATTTGACATGTAAGCGCTGTAAAAACTTTATTTTATATCCGATCAGTATGAAATTCGGCAGAAAGACGTTTCTTATTATATGGATGAACACTATTAAATTTGGAAGAAATCGGTTCAGATTTAGATATAGCCCCCATATATACGTTACCCCCGATTTGACATGTAAGCGCTGTAAAAACGTTATTAGATATCCGATCAGTATGAAATTCGGCAGAAAGAGGTTTCTTATTATATGGATGAACACTATTAAATTTGGAAGAAATCGGTTCAGATTTAGATATTGCCCCCATATATATGTTACCCCCGATTTGACCTGTAAGCGCTGTAAAAACTGTATTTTATATCCGATCAGTGCGAAATTCGGCAGAAAGAGGTTTCTTATTACATGAAGGAATACTGCCAAATTTGGAGAAAATCGGTTCAGATTTAGATATAGCTCCCATATATATGTTACCCCCGATTTGACATGTAAGCGCTGTAGAGACTGTATTTTATATCCGATCAGTACGAAATTCGACAGAAGGAGGTCTTTTTACATGAATAAGTATTCAGGGAAGATCGGTTCAGATTTACATTAAAGCTCCATATATATGTTCCTCCTGATTTGGTATCAAACCGCTATAGAAGTTGTATTTTACTTCCGATCATTAAAATTTTCCAGAAAGATGTTTCTCACTTTAGGAACGAATATTGCTTAATTTAGCGATTATCGTTTCAGAATTAGAATACGTTTCTACCCATTTACCAATTATTCCAAATTATTATGGCAATGACCCTTATCGCATTGTTAGGGAGGTGTAGGGTATTATATAGTCGGCCCCGCCCGACTTTCTGCCTTTCCTTACTGGTTTTTTGTAGAAAATTTAGTTTTTCTAGCAAATTTGCGAAAATACTTTTTTGTGGCAAATTTCATCGAAATTTAATTTTTATAACAAATTTTGTCGAAATTTCATTTTTGTAGCAAATTTTGTCGAAATTCAATTTTTTATAACAAGTTTCGTCGAAATTTCATATAGCTAATTTTGTGAAAATTTCATATATATTGCGACGAAATTTAATTTTTATATCAAATTCCGTCGAAATTTAATTTTTATAGCAAATTTTGTCGAAATTTAAATTTTATTGCAAAGTGGGCGTTATTGCCACGCCCCTTCTAGTACCACTCACACAAATTTAACAATTTTGTGTTCAAAAGTTATGTATATTTCAAAAAGGCAAAATTTGTTTAAAAAAAAGTTGTAGGTGGCCAAATTGGGCACCCTATAGAATGTAAACCGTTATGAATTTGGACAATCGGTAAAAAGCAAAAAATCTGCATGGTCTTCTAGTATACGAGTGTATAATTTTATTGAAATCGAAAGTGTCAAATATTTAAATTGTAATTTTTGGGTCTTTTTATTTTGGAATTACTCAGTATTTATTCCAAATGTTTTAAAGAAAATACGTTCAGCGTGAGTAAAAATATTTATTTATGTTCATAAATAATGTGTTGGTTACATCTTTAAGATATTGAATTTAATATAAGGGCTCCAGTACACGGGGCAAAATAGTTGTTTTTGATATTTTTGAATCGAAAGGAAATATTTTTGTAACACAAATTTTTAAATATTATATATTTCTGAGGAAATAAATTTTATTTGAAAATCAATAAAATATATTTGGAACGCGTATATTAATATTTTACAAGTAAATATGTTTAAATTTCTCAGATAAACTGTGTGTCTAAATACAAATAAAATTATTGTTTAGGAATTTATCCAAATATAATTTATTTAAAGAAGATTTTTAAAACTTTTGGTGACTTTTTAGAATTTCAGTTTAAATTTGTCCTTAGTTTCGAATTGGACCTCCCAGTTACAATACCATATGCAGCATAAACTTCGGTTTAAATTAATATTTTCAAATTTCTGAGTTAGTATTCCAAGTCATCGTTTTTTGTCAATCCTCCAAGTAATCCTTATTTTTATCCAAGTTTATATGATATCAATTATTATTATTTATTAAGTTTACGAACATTAAAAATCTCTAAAAAAATAATTTTGAATTAGTGACAAAATTTAACACAATTAACGCATATTCTGAATTCTTCAGTGCAAATAAATATTTATTTCGGAAAAAATAGTCCCAAACATATTGGGATGTAAACAAAGATTTGTTTTGAATAACATTTTCACAAATATATAATTGTTTGTGTACCCAAAGTTATATTTTTAGAGTGTACCCTAAACATATATATGTTTCAAGCCGAATATGTTTGGGTCAATATAATACGGAAGCAATTTTTTAAAAAGTAAACGCATAGAAATATCTTCTAAAATTTTAAAAATCAGCAAAGTTTTACAAATTTTTGGAGGTAAGGTTAGATTTTCAAAGTATGGTAAGTCGACCAGGGCTGCGGAGTCGAGCCAAAACTACTCGACTCCGACCCCGGAGTCGAATTTTAAAATCATTCGACTCCGACTCCAGCTCCGACTCCGGCAGTTAAGTAACATAAATTTCTGAAATTTTATTTCTACTAAGACGTGAGTTAATGGTAACTGGTATTGAATTAAATAAAATTTTATTACTTATTAATCGTGGCTTGACCTGCAAGTTGCAACTAATATGACAATTCTTTCAACATGGAATCATGATAAAATTTTCATCAATCACTGCATCTGTTTTAATATACCGAAATTTTTGGAAATTATGTTCGCTTCAGCCAACCAGTTTATTCGTTAGTTATTATACCCTACCCAGGACGTTATACATTAGTTTTGTGACAGATTTGTAAAAAATACTACAGCTGGACACACCTTAAAATATACCGTTCTACTCAGAATCACTAGCTGTCAGTTTGTCCATCTTAAGTTGTTCGTAAAGTAATTGTACCATATTAAATTGTTCCAGTATTAAAATTTGTCAATAAGAACTCTTTCAAACTAGGGAGGAAACCTATTGCAATTGGTGAAAATCGATTCAGGTCGATATTGCCCCCAGATATAAATGTTTCCTTAGATTTGGCCTTGTAACCCTATGGAAGCGGTTTTCACATTCAATAATTTTTTATACTCTCCACTATAATTAAGACAAGAATTCATCTCAGTAAAATTTTTTTAAATCAGTTCATATTTTGTTATAGTCCACCTACAGATGTCGCTGCCAAAAATGCTTATTTACGGTAAAAAACCACATTTTCTAAGAAATTTAGCTGAAACTTTGCAGTTTGTATTCTATTTTGGCAAGAATTCATCTCAATAAAATGTATACAGTTGATCTCAAAAAGTTATTTTAAGCCATAAATGCCACATTTTCAGGAGAATAGTTTGGTTAAAGAATTTGCGGCCTAAAAAATTCAGCGTTCGTTTTTTATAATTTACTTAAACAAAAAGGATCGTTTCATGATTTTCTCCATATCCAAAGATTTTTCCAGTAATAAAATTGAATGCAATCCATGTTGGAGGGTATATAAAATTCGGCATGGCCGAACTTAACGCTTTTACTTGTTTTAATTTAGTAGGGTAGAATTTATTTATCCAAGAACTTAGGAATAGTGTATATTTTTGCAAAAATACTTATTTTGTTAGCTAAATACATATATTCAGAACTTTCCTAAAACTGTTTCACATAAAAACTCGATAGTTTGGTTAACTTTATATATTTTTGGCATACTTAAATATTTGGTTAAATGCTTCGAATATTTTATTCTTCTTTTTTTACCAATTTGTTTTCTCAAAATTTTTTGAGCGCAAAAGTTCTATCACATAATTGGTACATTTTGCACAACACATCTCGGAGTCGGAGTCGACCATAATTTTTCGACTCCGGGCAAATTTCCCAGACTCCGACTCCGACTCCACAGCCCTGAAGTCGACACAGTTTGTCGGGTGTGGCGAATCAACGTTATAGGGAAATTTTATATTTATGTTTTGAGCTTGAGGTGTGATTGGGTGTACGGATTAATATGGAGTCCTAAACAAGAAAAAATATTAACAAAATTTGTATGGTCAATTTTTTTCGTAAAAAATGTTGCTTTAAAATGTAAAATTTTTGGAAGTTGCCTTTAATATTTGGACCATAAACCATATAATATTTTTTAAGTTTTAAACTTTTTTACAAAAAACTTAATAAAGTACAAATGTCGATTAACAAAAATAATAACAACTAAGATATTTTTTAAGTATATGCTCGATAATGCCGGGATACACGTTAAATTAAAGGACATTATGAGGACTACAAATGTTGGTAATGACACTTTCATGGGAAACAGAAGTTTAGTAATTGTCGTTAAAACAATTAGAAAATATTTTATTTTGTTTAACCATATATTTTTATAACCATAAAAATACAAGAGAATTTCAACAAATATCTATCTATATATATAAAAGAGAGTGTCTGTTTGTGGGTTTGTTTGTTTGTTTGTATGTTTGTATGTTTGTTCCGTATAGACGTCTAAACGGCTAGACCGATCATCTTGAAATTTTCACAGAATGTACATGTGAAGGGGGTGCTGAAAATAGGGTACTTGAATTTTCGATATATCAAGTGGGCGTGGACCCGCCCATATGGGTAAAATTTTGGTATTGAGAAAAATTTTTAGCTAGAGTGCTGAAATTTTTTGTGTATGCATTTAGTGACAGATTATGTGAATTTTCAAAAAATGGGCGGAATCGGACCAATGGGCGTGGCCCCGCCCATATAAGCCAAATTTTGAAATTCAAATATTTTCCACAATTTATTAGAGAGAGTTCTGTAGTTGAGCGTATATGTATCTGGTGACAGTCTACGTGATTGGTCCAAAAATTGGCGGGATCGGCCCAATGGGCGTGGCCACGCCCACATAGACCAAATTTTGAAATTTCGATATCATGAACAATTTGCTAGCGAGAGTGCTGCAATGTTGTGTATATGTATCTGGTGACAGTCTATGTGATTGGTCCAAAAATTGGCGGGATCGGCCCAATGGGCGTGGCCCCGCTCACATAGACCAAATTTTGAAATTTCTATATCTTGCACAATTTATTATCGAGAGTGCTGCAGTTTTGTTTATATGTATCTGGTGGCAGTCTCCGTGATTGGTCCAAAAATGGGCGGGATCGGCTCAATGGGCGTGGCCCCGCCCACATAGACCAAATTTTAAAATTTCGATATCTTGCACAATTTGCCAGCGAGAGTGCTGCAATGTTGTGTATATGTATCTGGTAGCAGTCCACGTGATTTTTCCAAAAATGGGCGGGATCGGACAAATGGGCCTGGCACCGCCCATATCAGCTAAATTTTAAAAATGTGATATCATGCACAATTTTATACCGAGAGACCTGGAATTTTGTGTATATGTATATGGTGGCAGTCTGCGTGATTGGACCAAACATGGGCGGGATCGGCCCAATGGGCGTGGCCCCGCCCACATAGACCAAATTTTGATATCTAGCACAATTTGCGAGCGGGAGTGCTGCAATGTTGTGTATATGTATCTGGTTATATTCTACGTAATTGGTCAGAAAATGGGCGGGATCGGCTCATTGGGCGTGGCCCAGCCCGCATAGACCAAATTTTGAAATTTCGATATCTTGCACAATTTGCTAGCAAGAGTGCTGCAATGTTGTGTATATGTATCTGGTAGCAGTCCACGTGATTTTTCCAAAAATGGGCGGGATCGGCCCAATGGGCGTGGCCCCGCCCATATAAGCCAAATTTTAAAAATGTGATATCTTGCACAATTTGTTAGCGAGTGACCTGGAATTTTGTGTATATATTTCCGTTGGCGATCTACGTTATTGGTCCAAAAATGTCCGGGTTCGGACCAATAGGCGTGGCCCCGCCCACATTGACCAAATTTTGAAATTTTGATATCTTGCACAATTTGCTAGCGAGAGTGCTGCAATGTTGCGTATATGTATCTGGTGGCATTGTACGTAATTGGTCAAAAAATGGGTGGGATCGGACCATCGGGCTTTGCCCCGCCCATATAAGCCAAATTTTGAAATTGATATAACTTGCACAATATGTTAGCGAGAGTGCTGGAATTTTGTGTATATGTATATGGTGGCAGTCTGCGTGATTGGTCCAAAAATGGGCGGGATCGGCCCAATGGGCGTGGCCCCGCCCACATAGACCAAATTTTGATATCTTGCACAATTTGCTATCGGGAGTGCTGCAATGTTGTGTATATGTATCTGGTGGCATTCTACGTAACTGGTCAGAAAATGGGCGGGATCGGACCGCCCTTATAAGCCAAATTTCGAAATTGATATATCTTGCACAATTTTGTATCTAGAGTGCTGTAATGTTGTACATATGTATCTGGTGACAGTCCACGTGATTGGTCCAAAAATTGGCGGGATCTGACCAATGGGCGTGCCACCGCCCATATAAGCCAAATTTTGATATTGAATTATATTGCTCATTTTGTTAGCGAGAGTGTTGAAATTTTGCGTACATGTATCTGGTAGCAGTCTACGTGATTGGCTTACAAATTGGCGGAATAGGACCAGTGGGCGTGGCACAGCCCATATTTTGATATATCTTGCATGTATTATATAGGAAGTACATGAACAAAAATGCTCGGTATGCGATAATTACAGCTGCTCATTCCAATACAATCGCAATATGATAATGTGATGCATGACCAATGAAACAAGAATTTGGAAATTTTATAAGTATACATTTCTATTTTCTGGACTTTCCACTGAATTCGGTATTTTTTCATTCACTGAATTTATTACTAATACCAGTAAGGAAAAGCAGAAAGTCGGGCGGGGCCTAACAATGCGATAAGGGTCATTGCGATAATAATCTGGAATAATTGGTAAATGTATTTTGAACCGATAATCCCTAAATTAAGCAATATTCGTTCCTAAATTGAGAAACATTTTTCTGGAGAACTTTGTAATGATCGGAAGTAAAGTACAACTTCTATAGCGCTTTGTAACCAAATCTGGAGGAACATATATATGGAGGTTATATATAAATCTGAATCGATTTTCCTTGAATACTCATTCATGTAAAATAGAAACCTGTTTCTGTCGAATTTCCTACTGATCGGATATAAAACACAGTCTCTACAGCGCTTACATGTCAAATTGGGGGTAACATATATATGGGGGCTATATCTAAATCTGAACCGATTTTCTCCGAATTTTGCGGTATTCCTTCATGTAATAAGAAACCTCTTTCTGCCGAATTTCTTACTGATCGGATATAAAATACATTTTCTACAGCGCTTGAATTTCAAATCGGGGGTATCATATATATGGGGACTATATCTAAATCTGAACCGATTTTCTCCGAATTTGGCAGTATTCCTTCATGTAATAAGAAACCTCTTTCTGCCGAATTTCGTACTGATCGGATATCAATGCGGAGAAAATCCGTTCAGATTTAGATATAGCACCCATATATATGTTTCACCCGATTTGACATGTACGCGCTGTAGAAACCGTATTTTACATACGATCTGTACGAAATTCAGCAGAGAGAGATTTCATGTTACATGTATGAACACTGCCAAATTCTTATCGCAATGCTCATATTCACGTTGTTAGGGAGGTGTAGGGTATTATATAGTCGGCCATGCCCGACTTTCTGTCTTCCCTTACTGGTTTACTTTACACTTGAGAAAGAACTACCCAAACATGGTATGCAATTTTGTATTACTTATCATAAACTCACTTTAGTGATACGAGGGTATGAACAAAATCGCTTCTGCAGTATATTGTCCCATATAATATTTGGTACACACAAAAATTTATTACATTTTTAAAAAGCTAGCATGCTAAAGAAGAAAACACTGTCTATTTGAAAAAAATCTATGGATAGGTGTACAAGTTATAAGCCATTTGATAAATATTAGGGAAATTCAAAAAAATCTTGTTTCATATTTTTTCGTTTTTAAATTATGTTTTTGCGTATATTGAATTCGTCATATGTGAGAGAGACATATAAGAGATATTGCACTTGCATTTTATTCTATGAGGATTGATGTCAGACATTATAAAATTATAGAGTCGACGAGGTTTTATGGCCGTTCGTAACCCTCCATAAAACATGATATGCAATGTGAGAGCTATATTGGATGAGATCTGCGCAGTTAGAGGGTCATTCAACAATACTTGTGGTTTTTATTTATGAGGTTTCCAATCAGTTACGCCTTTTAGGGGCAAGTGCATCCCAGTTGTATATACAGATAGTAAAATTACATGTACGCAATACAAAGTAGTACGCGGCAGTCTTGAAAATATTGGGTTTCTACGTTCGAAGCAAACTATATGTCAGCTACAGGTACTGCAACTTATAAACCTTAAACCCGGAATTTATGAATGAAATTTCTTATTAATAAATTAGTGCAATTCAACGCCTTAAAGAGATAAGTCGATTTTCTGAAAAATATTATAAAGTTATATTTCGAAGTATGAATAAACGGCAAAGAACTTTTCAATGTGTAAATGATGCCGACAATTTCTGCTACATCTGTCGAAAATATGTTATTAAAAAAAATTGACGTGCGTTTAGTAAAATAATAGAAGAAATATATGTGCAATATTTTGGTATACGAGTTAAAAATACGAACGAACCGTGGACACCTAGTATTTTGTGTAATTCGTGTCATGTAAATCTCACCCGATGGAGTAGTGGAAGAATGCGGTAAGGACTTTACAATTAATGTATTACAATGTTTTGTGGAATAAAACGTTTTAATTTTAGACTTCACGTGGAATTTGGAATGCCAATGATTTGGAGACAACCATTCATTCACGATACGGACTGCTATTTTTGTCTAAGTTAATAGATTGGAGTAGGAAGTGTCCAAGTATAGCTAACAGCCTAATAACGGAAACATCATCAAGTTCAACTGAGTACTAAACTCTGAGGGATTCAAGTTTGAGTCTGAAGTCATCGGTTTTAACTCAGTTTCAACTCATTGATCTAGTGAGAGATTTGGAACTGACCAACGATAAGGTAGAACTACTAGCATCTGGGATGAAACAGTACAATATTTTGGCCCCAGATGATAACATATAATATTATAGAGTCCGTGATATACATTACAAACAATTTTATACAACTGTGGATAACAGATGCTTTTGCAAGGACATTCCCGGATTGTTCGAGGAACTTAATCAAACATACAATTTAAAGGAATGGCGGTTACTTGTTGACAGCAGTAAAGAATGTTTGAAAGCAGTACTTTTACACAACGGAAATCAGAAACCGTCGATTCCCATTGCTCATGCTGTCAACATTAAGGAATCATACGAAACAATGGCTAAATTGATAAAATACATAAAATATGAACATGGCTGGAAAATTTGTTGCGATTTAAAAGTAGTTGGTATGTTATGCCTCTGGGATAGCCGATATTTTGCTAACACTGCATATTAAGCTGTGGCTCTTTAAAAATTTTATAAAAGCCTTAAGGAAAGATGACAATTCACTCTCATACTTAAAAAGTTTATTTAAAAATCTTTCTTTTCAAAAAATCAAAGAAGGCGTTTTTGATGGACCTAAAATAAGGAAGCTGATGAAAGATGTGAATTTCGAATCATATTTGACGTCGGATGCAATTGCAGCATGGAGGTCGTTTAAGCTTGTAGTTTCAAATTTCCTTGGATCCAATAAAAGCCCGCAATATGAAACAATGATTAATAATTTGTTAAAAAATTATGAAAAAATTGGTTAGAAATATATTTTTTTATATTTTCTTTATATATAAAATCCTTTGTACGTTTGTTAGTAACGCATGATCTCTGAAACCATAAAAGCGAATGGGCTGAAAATTTAACAATATATTCAGTTTAAGGGTCATTTGTGTTTTAGAATTGTTTTCACCGCGATAAATTTGGGAGTGGTCAAGTTATTTGCAAAATTCGCTTTTCCAGAGCGATTTGACTGAAATTTAAAATGTATGTGTGGTTTGTCTTGATAATAGTTTGTACATATGATCCTAACCGGCAGATGGCGCTGTAGTGGACATATGGTCAATATACATTTTTTATGATTTTTTCCTGAAACTCGGGATGTATGAATTTTTTATGAAATATCAATGAATAACAAACCAATACCTCTCAAACGGGAGGGGCAGGACAACGTCTGCTGGGGTCAGCTAGTTTATTTATATAACACATGCATATGTATGTATTCTTCCAACATATTTTTCGCTTCATGTATTCCAACAGGTGTAAATATGTCCCTCAAAATTAATTTCTTTCATTCTCATTTAAACTTTTCCCCGAGAATCTTGGCGACCTATGTGACGAACATGGCGAAAGGTTTCACCAAGAATTGAAGTCCATCGAGCGGGCACTGGGATGAAAGAATGATGGGAGATTATATTTGGTTCCTCATTAGAGGAATAAATTGATAATAATTAAATAAAACAAAAATAAATAAATTACCGAATATTTTTTTGGGACTCAAGGTACGGGGATTTATTAGTCGGTTTGCCCGACTGAACTTTGTTTCTATACTCTCAACCATAGGTATATTCATTTTTTCACTCCGTTTGTAAAACCTCTAAATATTGATCTGAGACCCCATAAAGTATATATCGCCCATTGAGAAAAAGAACGTCACAACTCAAAATAATTTGTTTGCTGTTGATCATACTAAATTGTCCTACATTTGAATATCTATAAGCTGATCCATGATTGTGCTGATTCCTGAGGAAACAACAATATTTGGCGCACTTCAGAAGTTATGTCAACCCATTTTGCCAAATATGTAGTTATTTTTGTATAGATCATATAAATCATACTTAAGTGAAATGTCATATTTTGAGTTGTGACGTTCTTTTTTTACATTAATCGTCGTAAAATTCTAAGACGATTTAGCAATGGCCGTCTGTCCGTTCGTAACTCTGTCCGTCCGTCTGTTGTAATCACACTACAGTCCGTAATAATAGAGCTAGGTTGATCAAATTTGGTAGAAATATTTCCTATAGTTGCAGGTTGTTTGGGATTGCAAATGGGCAATATCGGTCAATGTTTTGATGTAGCTCCCCTACAGAGGTCACTCCAAAATACGGCTTTTCAACCATAGATACCACATTTTTAAAGCTATTAAGCAGAAACTTTGTAGTTTGTATTCTATTTTGACAAGAATTCATCACAGCAAAAATTTTACAAATCAGTTCATATTTTGTTGTAGTCCACCTATAGAGGTCGCTCCAAAATATACGTATTTAAGCCATAAATACCATATTTTCTAAGCATTTTAACTGAATCTTTGCAGTTTGTATTTAATTAAGACAAGAATTCATCACAGTAAACATTTTCCAAATCAGTTCATATTTTGTTGTAGTCCACCTATAGATGTCGCTCCTAAATTCAAGTAAAAAATTCTTAATTTATGCCGAAATCGTACTTAAAAATTTAAGTACGTTCGTACTAAGTTTTTCTTAAAACAAGTATAAATCGGCTTAAATTTAAAAAATCAAGCGCTAAAAGGCTTACAATTAGCATTTAATGCTTGAAATCAAGTAAACATTTCTTGAAAAGGAAAATTAAGCCTAATATGGCTTAAAGTAAGAAAAAAGTTTACTTTAATCTCTGAGAGACAGAACCATTATAGAGCACAATAAAATTGCCCTATCAACCACTCTCATGCATGTGGTTGATTTTGGCTAACACAACATCAAACACACATGCATATAAAATGTCGAGATGTATATGTATAAATATTTGTGGACGACCACATCCAATTCGTTTCTCGTTCAAGCAGTGTTTGCAAATACATTACTTGGGGTGATTATTATACCCGTGGTACAGGGTATTATGACTTTGTGCATTTGTTTGTAACACCCAAAAGGAGAAGAGATAGATTCATTGTTTATTATACCGATCGACTTGTAAACACTTTCTGAGTCGATTTAGCTATGTCCGTCTGTCTGTCCGTCTGTCAGTCCGTCTGTCTGTCTGTCTGTCTGTAGACGTGTTCTTGTAATCAAAGTACAGGTCGCAATTATGGCCCGATCTTGACGAAACTTTACACATATCTTTTTTTGGCCCAAGGAAGATCCCTATTTTATTTGGTTAAAATCGGTTCAGATTTGGATATAGCCCCAATATATATGTTACCCCCGATTTGACATGTAAGCGCTGTAAAAACTTTATTTTATATCCGATCAGTATGAAATTCAGCAGAAAGAGGTCTCTTATTATATGAATGAACACTGTTTAATTTGAAAGAAATCAGTTCAGATTTAGATATAGCCCCCATATATACGTTACCCCTGATTTCACATGTAAGCGCCTTAAAAAATTTATTTTATAACCGATCAGTGTGAAATTCGGCAGAAAGAGGTTTCTTATTACATGAATGAATACTGCCAAATTCGGAGAAAATCGGTTCAGATTTGGATATAGCTCCCATATATATGTAACCCCCGATTTGACATATAAGCGCTGTAGAAACTGTATTTTATATCCGATCAGTGCGAAACTCGGCAAAAAGAATTTTCTTATTACATGAAGGAATACTGCCAAATTCGGAGAAAATCGGTTCAGATTTAGCTATAGCCCCCATATATATGTTACCCCCGATTTGACATGTAAGTGCTGTAAAAACTGTATTTTATATCCGATCAGTATGAAGTTTAGCTAAAAGAGGTTTCCTATTATATGAAAAAACACTTTTAAATTTGGAAGAAATCGGTTCAGATTTAGATATATCCCCCATATATATGTTACCCCGATTTGACATGTAAGCGCTGTAAACATGTTATTTTATATCCGATCAGTGCGAAATTCGGCAGAAAGAGGTTTCTTATTACTCGAAGGAATACTGCCAAATTCGGAGAAAATCGGTTCAGATTTAGATATAGCCCCCATATATATGTTACCACCGATTTTCCATGTAAGCGCTGTAGAGCCTATATTTTATATCCGATCAGTACGAAATTCTACAGAAAGAGGTCTTTTTACATGAATGAGTATTCAGGGAAAATCGGTCCAGATTTATATATAACCTCCATAGATATGTTCCTCCTGATTTGGTCTCAACGCGCTATAGAAGTTGTACTTTACTTCCGATCATTAATATTTTCCGGAAAGATGTTTCTTAATTTAGGAACGAATATTGCTTAATTTAGCGATTATCGGCTCAGAATTAGATAGTTCCTGCCCACTTACCAATTATTCCAAATTATTATCGCAATGACCTTTATCGCATTGTTAGGGAGGTGTAGGGTATTATATAGTCGGCCCCGCCCGACTTTCTGCCTTTCCTTACTGGTTTTTGATTTAAGTTTTTTAAAGTTGTTAATAATTCTTATTTGTTTCGTTGATGCTATTCCTTATATGTTTCATATTTAAATCGAATAAATGCAGCAAAACTTTTACTTTCGCTGTCAAGCAATTGTATTTTGACATACCATTAAAAAAAATTGCATTATTTGCAATACAGTGTCAAAAATGGTACAATTAATATAAATGGTATATAGGTATAAAACGAACGAAAGCACAATATATATAGTATGACCAGACTTATATCAAGAACTGATCTGGCTTAAATCAAGTATTTGTTAGCATTAAATCAAGAATTATCAGACTTAAATCAAGTATTGGGGAGGCTTAATTCAATCAAAAATTTCTTCATTGAAGCCCGTTTCGCACTCAAATTAATCCGATAAAATTTTTAAATCAATCGCTTTATGCTTAAAATAAGAATTTTTCGCCTTAAAATGAAGCCTAATCAGGCTTAATAAGCGCTAATATTAAGAATTCAGGGCTTAAAAATCCGTACTTGATTCAAGTATTTTGTACTTGGTTTAGGTTTAAGAAAATCCGTACTTAACGTACTTTTGACACCGCTACGGCTGGATTCATGAACGGATTACTCCATTTTTTCTTCTTGGAGGCCATTCAATATCACAATTTCTTGAAGTAATCGAAACTCCAAACATTTCTCGCGACAATTCAATTGTTTCATTTGCTGTGTGGCACGTAGCCACAATCGGTCAATGAAAATATTGCTCATGGGTGTCAAGGTCGTTTGGGATTTACAAAAAAATTGACTGCATAATTTTCAAATGTGAACGGAAAGTTTATTTTTGCTCTAGCTCCTTGACGGTACGCCGGATCGGGAATCGGTTAATGGCAAAAAGATAGCTCTTAACGAGAGCTAAAATATTGCTTATAGGTGTGAAGTTCGTAGGTCGACTGGAAAGTGTTTTTTTTTTGATTTCAAAAAGGACTTAGCGCACGAAAAGTTGCAATTGGAGAACGTTTATTTTGATAATAAAACTGAATAATTTGTACACGTTATTCTTGCGTATATCTCTCCATGTTGAAATTGTAAACACTACTGAATACAATGAAAAACAAATGACAGATCATGACATATTACAAATGGCCGAAACGTCACTTCAAAATCATATCATCCCTATTGGAAAACCCGTTATTAAATGCAATTTCGACGATTATTTATATAGAAATACAATATCAAAGAAATATTCCACAAGGACAAATAGACGTTGTGTTCCACATAAAATGAAATTTCAATAATTTCGTTATAAATGCAATATCGTCGAAATAGAAATATAAAAAAACAATTACGAAGCTTTCTACAGAAATATAATATCGAAATATTTCCACATAAATATAATTTCGTCGAATTGCATTTACATATATCAATGTAAATGTAATGCGACGAAATATTCTTTTGTTATATTAAAATGTTTCACTTACATCGAAATTCAAATAGATTGGCTTCAACTATCCTGTGTCTGCGGAAAAAGTTCTTCATATTCGGGTCATGTTAACCTTCAACGTTAGCACAAATTGTAATCTTTGCTCCAACAATATATTCTGTCTATTCCTTACTAACCATGTCAAGCCGTTAATCTTGACCAACTTAAAAGCATCAAAGCAAAATTCTGGCAGAATTTTCGTTAGGCAATGCCATGAATTATTCTATCCTCCAACAATGCCTGATGCTGCATTAAAATATTTCAAATTGTTTTATTCACTTTCAATGATACAAAAGACAACGACGTTATGCTTAATTTATAAATAAAAGCAAAACACAAAAGGAGAACAGAAGTGAGAAAAATCGGACAAGGAACAAATTTATGTGTGAAAATAAAAGAAGATAAATCAATTTTAATTACAAAAGAATGAGGTCGGAGAAAATGCACTGAAATTGGATGGATTAAGAGAAACAACTGCCAACACCAATGCCAAGTGAGAATGAACATAATTTCACTTCATTTTTCGTTTCGTGGCAACGGAGCAATCGAACGGGCTCGCGACCTACCGAACAGCTATCAGATCAAACCCAGATATCCATTCATCCCTTTGCCGTTTTGTAGGTCACGAAGTGTGGAACGTGTAACAAACGGCGCTAAGATTTAATAACACCCATCACCAGTTTACACGAGAGTATAAAACTGCAATGTGATAACCAAATGTAAGCGTATCATCCCATTGCATCGTATCGCTAACGTACCCTATCCATTTCAGCTATCCATCCTGCTACAGCCGGGTGCCATGATTGGAGCACCGAAACAATCTATTCACACGTTCGTTCGTTCTTTCCTTCACTCGTTCTATCTGTTGTTAATTTAACCCACAATCTGAGATGGCATTGAGGCTACATCATCAACAACGAATCTGATAGATATGAAGATGCAATGTTCATGTTGAACTCCCATCCCATCTCACCTTCTCTCAGCGGTGCATTCATGCATGGCTTCGTTGTTTGAATGAATAGCGGATGCGGATACTTCTGCTCCTCCAGCAGAGGCAGCCACACTGCACGCCTTCGTTGTACAGACATAAATTGCAATGAGAGATCCTCAAATCATATTTCATGTTCGCTCTTGCCATGCAATCACTTTTTTTTCGCCGGATATGCAGACAGACTGAAAGACTGGCGGACGGAGAGCAAAACAGTGCGCGGGTGAAAATACATGAAATGGAAAAGTTTTTGGGTTAAGCTGTAGCTAACTATCTACAGGTTGAAGAACAAATTGGATTCTCTGGTGTATTGAATTAAATTTATTAAAGGGGTAGACGCTTATTTTTATCCCCTCACCTTAGAGAGGAGGGTATATGTCATTTGCTACGAGCCAGAAGTGTAACACTTCGAAGGAGTGACCTAAGACCCTATGAATGTTCGGCGGATATCCGTTTTGGGTCATTTTAAGTCGAATGAGCAGTGTTCGTCCGTCCGTCTGCCTATCTGCTGGCTGGTGCGCACGATAACTCACGAAAGAAGTAACCGATTTTTTTTTCAAATTTGGTATGTAGTAGTATTTTCTATCTCCGCCTAACTTCGAAGATGGACCATATTGGTCCTTCTAGTACCTCCCCCAAAAAGGGTTAACATTTAGTGAAATATTGATTATTTAATAACTTCAGTACTACATATTCAAATCCTCTGAAATTCTACATATAGTATTAGTTTATTAGTCACTATTACCTCGAGAAAAATGGGCCTCTTACGGTACCTCCCACACAAATGGACACTTTTGAATCAAAAGTTAAAAGCTTATAACTTTATTACCAGTGCATACAAAGACTTGAAATTTGGTACAGTGTAATGGGACATTATTGCAACGCAGCTTTTGGTATCTCCCACACAAATGGACCGATTTGTACAAAACGTTACCAGCTTATAACTTTAATACCAGTGCGTACAAATAAAGGGTGGTTACATTTTAAGGGCCGATATTGATTTTGAATAAAACTCGAATTACACTACGCAACAAAAAAAAATTTTTTGTGTCCTAGACTTAAAATTTATTTTTTTTATAGATTGTGGCATACTGACATATAAAATCAAAACCAAAAATTTTTAATGGATAATTTTTTTTTAAAAAATTTTTTATTAAAAATACTATTTTCGTCGAAGGTACTCTTAGTACAGGGTGGCTGATGAAAGCTGCTACCAAAAAAAAATTTAATTACTTTTTTTCTATTTAATGAATCTGGTTAATTTTTTTTATTTTGCAGGTGGATTTCTAGATTTAACAAAAATGGATAACTGGGACAATGAAACAAAAATTTGGATTGTCCGCCGCTATTACGCACTGAAGTCCGTAGTTTCGGTTCAAAGAGAGTATAGGGGCACGTTTGGCGGCAATCCTCCGAGCAGATGGACCATAAAGAGACTTGTTAACAAACTCCACATTCCGTTGGCCCACCAGGTCGCCTGACCTTACTGCACCTGACTTTTTCTTGTGGGGTTATTGCAAACAGGAAGTCTACAAAGCAAAACCAACAAATTTGAATAAACTAAAGCAATCCATTCGAGAAACAATTGCGGCTATTCCCTTCTCAACTCTCCAAGCAGTAATGAACAATTTTTTGGTAAGATGCCGCATATGCATCAACGAGCAGGGGACATTTAAATTCCATTATTTTTAAAACTAATTAAGCTATATTTAATTAAATTTAATGAGCTTTAACATGAATAAAAGGAAACTGAATTCCATACACTGATAAAAAGTTATTTGAGTTTCTTAATGTAGCAATATTCATCAGCCATCCTGTATTTGCACTAAAATTTTTGGAGTATATGCCCGATCAGATCGACTTATACATTAAATTTAAACTATTAATGTGGGCTACCAATTTTGAAAATATCTCTTTCACTTAGAAACAGTGGTTTAGTAACAGTCATTAAACAAATTGGAAAAGTAGATTTTTTTCAAAAAAAATCCTGGGACAAAAAAAAAACATAAAAAATAGAAAAAAAACAAAAAATATTTTATTTTATTTTTAAAAAGTTTGCATCCTAGTGAAGAAAATAATGCCTATTTGGATAAATGTAGAAATTATAGCCCTTTTGGTAGAGGTAAGAGAATTTCAAAAAATCTTTTTTTTTAATTTCTGTTAAAATAGCGATTTTATTTATTACTTTTATTTATATTTTGTACATTTGAGTTTATTAACATGAACAAGTTTCATTAGAAGTAATTGTGAGTTCTTTGTTGACGTTTGTAGATTTCGGAATCGGTTTCTCTAATGAGGAACAAAATATAAACTTCCATCTTTCTTTCATCCCAGTGCTCTTGGTAACGCCGGTCGATGGACTTCAATTCTTGGTGAAACCTTTCGCCATGTTCGTCACTTACGTCGCCAAGATTCTCGGGGAAAAGGTTTAAATGAGAATGCAAGAAATGAATTTTGAGGGACATATTTGCACCAGTTGGAATACATAAAGCGTGTTATATACATAAATATAAAAAAATATATTTCTAACCAATTTGTTCATAACTTTTTAACAAATCATTAATCATTGTTTCATATTGCGGGCTTTTATTGGATCCAAAGAAAGTTTAAACCACAAGCTTAAATGACTTCCATGCTGCAATTTCATCCGACGTCAAATATGATTCGAAATTTACATCTTTCATCAGTTTCCTTATTTTAGACCCATCAAAAACGCCTTCTTCGATTTTTTGAAAAGAAAGACTTTTTAAATATGAGAGTTAATTGGTTTTTACAATTTTTTTTTTCATATTTTCTGTATTTTATCGATTTAGTAGCCATTGTTTTGTATGATTTCTTAGTGTTGACAGCATGAGCAATGGGAATCGACGGTTTCTGATTTCCGCTGTGTAAAAGTACTGCTTTCAAACTTTCTTTACTGCTGTCAACAAATAACCGCCATTCCTTTGATTTGTATGTTTGATTAAGTTCCTCGAACAATCCGGGAATGTCCTTGCAAAAGCATCTGTTATCCACAGTTGTATAAAGTTGTTTGTAAGGTATGTCACGGACTCTATAATATGATATGTTAACATCTGGGCCCAAAATATTGTTCAGTTTCATTCGAGATGCAAGTAGTTCTGCCTTATCTTTGGTCAGTTCCAAATCTCTCACTAGATCAATCAGTTGAAACTGAGTTAAAAGCGATGATTTCTGACTCAAACTTGAATCGCTCAGAGTTGAGTACTCATTTGAACTTGATGATGTTTCCGTAATTAGGCTGTTAGCTATACTTGGACACTTCCTACTCCAATCTATTAACTTAGACAAAAATAGCAGTCCGTATCGTGAATGAATGGTTGTCTCCAAATCATTGGCATTCCAACTTGCACGTGATGTCTAAAATTAAAATTAAACGTTTTATTCCACAAAACATTGTAATACATTAACTTTAAAGTACTTACCGCATGCTTCCACTACTCCATCGAGTAAGATTTACATGGCACGAATTACATAAATACTAGGTGTCCACGGTTCGTTCATATTTTTAACTCGTATACCAAAGTATTACACATATATTTCTTCTATTATTTTACTAAACGCACGTCGATTTTTATACCCTACACCACACTGTGGTACAGGGTATTATAACTTTGTGCATTTGTTTGTAACTCCCAAAAGGAGAAGAAATAGACCCATCGTTTATTATACCGATCGACTTAGAATCACTTTCTGAGTTGATTTAGCTATGTCCGTCTGTCCGTCTGTCTGTCCGTCTCTCCATCTCTCCATCAAAGTACAGGTCGCAATTATGGTCCGATCGCGACGAAACTTTGCACATATCATTTGTTTGGCCCAAGGACGATCCCTATTGAATTTGGTTAAAATCGGTTCAGATTTAGATATAGCCCCCATATATATGTTACCCCCGATTTGACATGTAAGCGCTGTAAAAACTTTATTTTATATCCGATCAGTATGAAATTCGGCAGAAAGAGGTTTCTTATTACATGAGGGAATACTGCTAAATTCGGAGAAAATCGGTTCAGATTTAGATATAGCCCCCATATATATGTAACCCCCGATTTGTCATGTAAGCTCTGTAGAAACTGTATTTTATATCCGATCAGTGCGAAATTCGGCAGAAAGAGGTCTCTTATTACATGAAGGAATACTGCCAAATTCGGAGAAAATCAGTTCAGATTTAGATATAGCCCCCATATATATGTTACCCCCGATTTGTCATGTATGCGCTGTAAAACCTGTATTTTATATCCGATCAGTATGAAATTCGGCAGAAAGAGGTTTCCTATTATATGAATGAACACTTTTAAATTTGACATGTAAACGCTGTAAAAATGTTATTTTATGTCCGATCAGAATTAGATAATATGTTTCTACCCTTATCGCATTGTTAGGGAGGTGTACGGTATTATATAGTCGGCCCCGCCCGACTTTCTGCCTTTCCTTACTGGTTTTAATTACATATTTTCCGCAGATGTAGCAGAAATTGTCGGGATCCTTTACACATTGAAAAATTCTCTGCCTTTTACTCATACTTCGAAATATAACATTATACGAGTAATATTTTTCAGAAAATCGACTTATCTCTTTAAGGCGCTGAATTACACTAATTTATTAATAAGAAATTGCATTCCGGGTTTAAGGTACATAAGTTGCAGTGTCAGTAGCTGACATATAGTTTGCTTCGAAGGTAGAAACCCAATATTTTCAAGACTGCCGCGTACTACTTTGTATTGCGACTGGGATGTCCATGAACCTAAATGGCGTAACTGAATGGAAACCTCATAAATAAAAAACTACAAATATTGCTGAATGACCCTCTATCTCATCCAATATAGCTCTCACATTGCATATCATGTTTTATGGAGGGTCACGAACGGCCATAAAACCTCGTCCTCTCTATAATTTTATTTAATTTAATGTCTGACATCAATCCTCATAAAATAAAATGCAAGTGCAATATCTCTTATATGTTTCTATCACATATGGCGAATTCAATATAAGCAAAAACATCATTTAAAAACGAAAAATATGAAAAGATTTTTTTGAATTTCCCTAACATTTACAAAATGGCTCATAACATTTACATCTATCCATGGATTTTTGAAATAGACAGTGTTTTCTTCGTTAGCATGCTGGCTTTTTAAAAATGTGATAAAATAATTTTTTCAATTTTTTTTCTATTTATTCATCGTTTTTTTACCAGGAAAAAGTGTGTTTTTAAAAAAAAAATCATTTTTTTTCTCATATTTTTGACGACTGTTACTAAACCATCAACTGTTATCCACATCCCTTGGACAACAATTTTATTGCATAGTCGTATTTAGGAAATTATTGTCATTGCTTTTTATTATGATAATATTGGTATGGTTCAATTATGTATGGAACAAAATATCGGTCAAATGGCCGCCGCGACCTCGGCGGTACACCTCCATCAGATGGTCCAAATTTTCGATGCCATTGTTTCGTTAGCTGTGTGGCAAGTGGCACCGTCCTGTTGGGCCATAAAAAGTTCGTTATCATCTCACGTTAGCGAACACCATTCACAGTAACTGCCTGACCGGCCTCATTTCGAAGAAGTATGGCCTGATGACGTCGCCAGCCCCAAACGAACTGGACGAGCATGCACGGGTGTTTTCACATCTCCTACAGACCCGGTTTGCTGAAATTTGCGCACAATTCTCCCGATTGTGGACACATTTGGTCGATTATGCTGATCAAAAAAAACATCACGAAATGCACGAATTGCATTTTGATTTGAACGCCCATTTTCACAAAAGGCTTAAAAAACCTTAACGCGTTGCTCGATTGTGTATCGTTCCATGGTTCAAATTGAGTTAGTCTGAAATTCAGAAATGTCAAATGAAATGCAGAAAAAAACTTGACGTTTAGGTGTGGTTCACATTCAACATCGGCCCTTACAATTTAACCGCCCTTTAGAGATGTATTTTTAACTGAAGTGCTTTCTCTAACTGACAATAAATTGTGAAATTATATTTTAAACTAATTTAAACGAGTTGTAAACATTCCCACAAAAATTTCCACTCACTTAAACCACACACATACATACTCGTATCTACATAGCGGAGAAATTTCCATTATTTTTCTTTGTAAATGTGAATGATAAAGGAAATTCTTGTTCATATGCACCAAGCAAACAAACCAACTGTAATCAAGAGAATGAGCACATCGTTATGTTTCTTCTTTTCAGACGAATTTTCTTGGTCAATGAACAAACGAACGAGTCTAACTTTTTTTCCACTTGGTTTTGTTTCTATAGTTTTTTTTTGTTTTTTTTTTATTCTACTACGCTTCCAAGGCAAGAAACAATGATACGTTTTGCGTCCTGGAATTAGTACTTTGAGAATATGAAACATTCAAATATGGTGATACGATTGTTTAGCTTTTATTCTCGAAAGCTGCCCAGAATAGCATTTAAAAGGAAGAATATGCTTTACTTTAATTGAAGAGTTCGATTCATCAACAATTGAAGATGAGATGGGATTCAATATTAACTCGAGAAGATCAGTTTGGGACCATATTTACGAACTGTACTTTGACTTTAAGAATGGACAAACAAATTAAGAGACGGGCATAGCCAAATCGGCTAAGAAAGTGGTGATTTGGCATCAACATAAGAAATAAATGGGTAACATCTTTGGTCCCTTGTCTGATACAAACGAATACTCAAAGACCTCATTTTCACACCCTCAGATTGGTGAACAGTGCATTATTATTCCATCTCCATCAGTAGGCCACACCTAACCAAATAAACTATTTAATCGAACAAAAACATTTCAATGAACATTGTTCAATTGAAACCGAATTGTTAAATGTGCAGATTTGAGCTTTATTCTGACTCATAGGTGGGATTTATAGATTTTTGTGCTTAAAAAAAAAAAAAAATAACAACATCAATGAGATTTTCGAATTGTTGCCACCAACATTCATGTGGCGGCTTAAACATAAGCTTTTGGTACTCCATAATGATGTTGATGATGGTGACTGGCGCCGAGCACATATTTAATCAAAAAAACAATTGTGATTTTCCAGTCGATGAATGAATGCATTTAGCTCTCTATGTGTGTTTGTGTGTGTCAATTGTTGTGAATATAATTTGGCTATTGTTAGATTTGGAATGAATACTAAAATATTTAGGTCATTGAACTTTTACCAATACCACCACAATATGACAAGCAATTAAAAGCGATTTAACCCGCACAAAAAAGGAACAGAGGGATTACATTAAAGCACATTTTGTGAATAAATCGATATTAAAGATTCACACAAAAAAACAGAAATTCCCACTCGCGGTCATGACATTGTATTGATCTGGTGGTAACTGCGAATTTTATCATATGAATATAGTTTTAAATTATTGAAAAATAAATCTATGGACCATGAAGAAGGCAAATTACAACTGGCAGAAGGTCAGTGCCCATTGAATGTTAAGTCAATTGACTACTGACTGAAGGTTACTGACCATTGACAGAAGGTGAATAATCTTTGACAGAAAGGCAATGACGATTGAAAGAGAGTCACTGACCATTGACAGAAGGTCTATGGCCATCGACAGAAGGTCTATGACCATCGACAGAAGGTCTGTGACCATCGACAGAAGGTCTATGACCATCGACAGAAGGTCTGTGACCATCGACAGAAGGTCTATGACCACCGACAGAAGGTCAATGAGCATTGAAAGAGAGTCACTGACCATTGACAGAAGGTCTATAACCATCGACAGAAGGCCTATGACCATCGACAGAAGGTCTATGACCATCGACAGAAGGTCTATGACCATTGACAAAAGGTCAATGACCATTGACAGAAGGTCCAAGACCATTGACAAAACGCAAATGACCATCGACAGAAGGTCAATATCCATTCACAGAACGTCAATGACCATTGACAGAAACTTAATAAAAATTGACTGTAGGCCAGTGACCATTGAAAGAAGGTCAATGGCCACTTACAGAAGATCAATGCCCATTGATAGATGTTAATGACCATTGACAGAAGGTAAATGACCATTGACAGAAGGACAATGACCATTGACAGAAGGTCAATGACCATTGACAGAAGGTCACTGACCATTGACAGAAGGTCACTGACCATTGACAGAAGATCATTGACCATTGACTGAAGGTCAATGACCACTGACAGAAGGTCATTGACAGAAGATCAATGACCATTGACAGAAGATCAATGACCATTGACAGAAGATCAATGACCATTGACAGAAGGTCAATGACCATTGACAGAAAGTCAATGACCATTGACAAAAGCTCAATGACCATTAACAAAAGGTCAATGACCATTAACAAAAGGTCGATGACCATTGACAAAAGGTCAATGCCATTGACAGAAGGTTAATTACCTTGGACAGAAGAACAATGACCATTGACAGAAGATCAATGACCATTGACAGAAGATCAATGACCATTGACAAAAGGTCAATGACCATTAACAAAAGCTCAAATACCATTAACAAAAGGTCAATGACCATTGACAAAAGGTCAATGAACATTGACAAAAGATGAAAGACCATTGACAAAAGGTCAATGACCATTGGCAAAAGGTCAATGACCATTGACAAAAAGTTAAGGACCATTGACAAAAGGTCAAGGACCATTGACAAAAGATCAATGACCATTGACAATAGGTCAATGACCATTTGCAAAAGGTCAATGACCATTGACAAAAGTTTAATGACCATTGACAAGAGGTCAATGACCATTAGCAAAGGGGCAAAGACCGTTGACGAAGACCAATGACCATTGACAGAAGGCCATTGACAAAAGGTCAATTACCATTAACAAAAAGGTCATTGACCGAAGGCCAAGGACCGTTGAAGAAGACCAATGACCATTGACAGAAGGCCATTGACAATCACAAAAGGTCAATGACCATTGACAAAAGGTCAAGGACCATTTACAAAAGATCAATGACCATTGACAAAAGGTCAATGACCTTTTGCAAAAGGTCAATGACCACTGACAACAGTTTAATGACCATTGACAAAAGGTCAAGGACCATTGGCAAAAGGTCAATGACCATTAGCAAAGGGCCAAAGACCGTTGAAGAAGACCAATGACCATTGACAGAAGGCCATTGACAAAAGGTCAATAACCATTGACAAAAGGCCAATGACCATTGACAAAAGGTCAATGACCATTCACATAAGGTCAATGACAATTGACAAAAGGTCAATGACCATTGACAAAAGGTCAATGACCATTGACAAAATGTCAATGACCATTGACAAAAGGTCAATGACCATTGACAAAAGGTCAATGACCATTGACAAAAGGTCAATGACCATTAACAAAAGGTCAATGACCATTGACAAAAGGTTAAGGACCATTGACCGAAGGCCAAGGACCGTTGAAGAAGACCAATGACCATTGACAGAAGGCCATTGACAATTACAAAAGGTCAATTACCATTGACAAAAGGTCAATGACCAATGGCAAAAGGTCAATGACCATTGAAAAAAGGTCAATGACCATTGACAAAAGGTAAAGGACCGTTGACAAAAGGTCAATGACCATTGACAGAAGGCCATTGAAAAAAGGCCATTGACAAAAGGTCAATGACCATTGACAAAAGGTCAATGACCATTGACAAAAGGTCAATGACCATTGACAAAAGGTCAATGACCATTGACAGAAGGCCAAAGACCTTTGAAGAAGACAAATGACCATTGACAAAAGGTCAATGACCTTGGACAGAAGAACAATGACCATTGACAGAAGTCAATGATTATTGACAGAAGGTCAAAGACCATTGACAACGGTCATTGACAGAAGTCAATGATTATTGACAGAAGGTCAAAGACCATTGACAAAGGTCATTGACAGAAGTCAATGATTATTGACAGAAGGTCAAAGACCATTGACAGAAGGTCAAATGCCATTAGCAGTAGGTCATTGACCATTAACAATAGGTCAATGACTATTAACATTAGGCCAATGGCCCTTAAAAGTAGGTCTATGGCATTCTCATGAGTTCAATGGCCGTTGACAGGAGGTTTATGACCACTGGCAGAAGGTATATAACATCCGACAGAAGTATACGAGAACCGACGGAAGGTATATGGCCACCGACAGAAGGTACATACATGACGACGACAGAAGGTATATGAATACCGATAGAAGATACGGGACCAATTACAGAGTCAATGGTTGTTGATTTGAGGTCAATTATCATAGACGGAAAGAAAAGGTAAATGGCCAACTGCAGAATTAATTGGTACATGTCAATGACAATTAACATAATGTCAATATCCATAGATAAAAGACTGATTCTCAGAAAGAGAAGTGTGAACACTACTCTCATGGTCCATAACAAACTGTTACCGATCATTAACATGAGATCAATTACCACTGACAGATGGATTATCGTCCTAAAGAGAAGGTAAATGACTAACGGTAGGTAATTTATTTGCAGTGTTGCGGGTTAATGCCCAGAGGTCATTGACCATCGACCGAAGGAATAGAATATATATAATGAATGCTCAAGGAAGGAAATTGGAAGAATATGAAATTAAATCTACGTAAGTAAACTTATCCCCTGTTTTCATAAAACGTATTCGCTTGAGGTCAAAGAATCGACTTAACTTTATTTAGCATTTCATAAATTGCAGAAATCTAATTATCTAGATCCGCATTACTTCACAGGTTACCTCTCATTTTACTAGACCAGTTAGTTCTTGCACCTTAGATTGAATGGTTTCAAATCATTGGATTATAAAAACTGAATTTGCTGACAAGTTATGGCGACGAAATATTTTTTATTTAAAAATAAACAAATTTCTGACATGTTCTGCTTTCATAAATTTTTCGATCGCTAAAGCTGTGATTTTGCGACGTGGCACGCCTTATGTTGCTTGCTAACATCTGTCAGTTATGCATCTTACAAAATCATACACTTTGTGGCATTTGCTTACAATGCACACAACTGCAACAAACTTGAATTTATATTGAAATAAAATTTGCCTTTTTACTTAAATAACCAATGAAAGATGTAAAGAGCAATCAATAGTGCAGAAAATTCTTCAAAAACTAATTTTATTAACAAATTTTGCCAAAACCAAATTTTAAACTCCAAATTGGATTCTGTTGTAAATATAAAATGAAAATAGATTTTCGACAGTTTCGCTAAGAATAACAAAATTGTTTTACAACTAAAGTGAATTCAAAGTGTTTTTGAGTTGTTTGTTTGTATTAATGTGTCAGTTCGTTTGATGATAAATAACAAATAGATTGTGGTGAATTTTTAACGTATGGTTTAACACGGGTTTTCCACATTGACTGGATGGCTGACAAATGAAAAAATAGAAAAACAGACAGAGAGCTCAATAACCGGGTCAAATGATGCGAACGATGAACTCTTCCATTCAATTGGAATTATTTAATTCAAATATTTATAGGTACAAAAATGGTAGAGGGTCCTGTAGGACAAGGGGAGAGAGAGGAGGTGGTTGCAACTCGTGTTCATTGAGTATAACTTCAGTTATCTGCCTGTCAGTCCACTGTGGAAGAATTTCCAAAAAAGTGGGATATAAAACCAGTGAACAAATTGGTATAGGGCTGGACTGACTTAATAAAGAGATTAAGATTTAAATTGTAGTCTCCAGCACAAGGGATTGAAGTTTTGGAGCCCTGTATTTTGATTTTGTTAATCAGTTTGTAAAACATCAAACACAAGATTTTAATGAAGTATAATATACTAAAGCGATACAATCGAATTGAGTCAGATGACTGAGAGTTCATTTGATTAAAAGTGGGTAACTTCCCATCCCAACGCAATAGAAAACATTTCAGATGAAATTATGAAATTTGCTTCTAATTATCCTCAGAACTATTCACACGAACAACGGTCGCCATGGATCCATATTTTAATATAGAGCCCATATAAAAGTTACTCCCAATTCAATGTAATGGCGATACATTACTCTCTAATCACCATCAATGCACAGTGGGAGGAATTCCAAAAAAGGAAATAATTCTGCGGTTTCTTAACCAGATCACCGATTGCTTGTTTGTAGAAGAGGTATTAGAGAAGTTACGTTTTAAGCTTGGGCCCCTGCCATATATAGGGGCGGAGCTGTAAGGCCTAAAAGTTGGCCATCTCGGGTAAACAAAATGTTTAAGCGCGTGTAACTTTCGTCTTTTTCTTCCGATTCATAAAATCTTGTTTGTGTGTATTCTAGTAACCAAGGTCTACAAAGGGATTTTTGCACATAACAGTTATCTTGTATAGTTACCGATATATCTGTATTTGAAAATTAATTTTTTCCCCGTTAATTTACTAGTATTTTTTTTACCCTCCACGATAGGGTAATATTGATCTGAGACCACATAAAGTATATATATTCTTGGTCGTCGTAAAATTCTAAGACGATTTAGCCATGTCCGTCTGTCTGTCTATTGAAATCAAGCTACAGTCCGTAATAATAGAGCTTGGTTAATCAAATTTGGAAGAAATACTTCTTATAGCTGCAGGTCGTTTGGGATTGCAGATGAGCCATTTCGGTCAATTTTTTGATATAGCTCCCCTATAGAGTTCGCTCCATAATACGGTTATTGAGCCACAGATACCACATTTTTAATGCAACTTTGCTGAAACTTTGCAGTTTGTGTTATATTTTGATAAGAATTCATCACAATAAAATGTTAACAAATCGGTTGATATTTTCTTATAGTCACCCTATAGAGGTCGCTCCAGAATAGGATTCTTTAAGCCATAAATACCACATTTTCTAAGCATTTCAAACGAATCATTAGTTTGTTTTTTATGTAGGCAACAATTCATCACAGCATTTTTTTTTAAATCAGTTCATATTTTCTTATACTCCACCTATAGATGTCGCTCCCAAAAAGGCTTTTCTAAGCCATAAACACCACATTCTCTAAGCAATTTAGCTGAATCTTTGCAGTTTGTATTCTATTTTGGCAAGAAATCATTTCAATAAAATTTATACAAATTAATTTATATTTTGTTGTAGTCCCCGGGTCCCTCAACTGTGCTAATTTAGGCCTCAAATACCACATTTTTCAGACGAAAAGTTTGGCTTACGAATTTGAGCCATAACTTTTGCTTAAACAAAAACCATCCAAGATTTGCTTCATATCCAAAGATTTTTCCAGTAACAGAATTGAATGCAATCCATGGTGGAGGGTATATAAGTTTCGGCATGGCCGAACTTTACGCTTTTATTTCTTTAAATACACTATGCAACAAAAAAAAATTGTTTAAAAATTATTGTTTTGCATAGATTGTGGCATAGTGTTATATAAAATCAAAACCAAAATTTTTTTATGGATACATTTTGTTTTTAAAAATTTTTTATTAATAATACTATTATCTTCGAAGGTACCCTTAGTATTTGCACTATAATTTTTGGGGTATATGCCCGATAAGGTCTACTTATACGTTAAATTGAAACTATTAATGTGGGCTACCAATGTTGGAAATGCCTCTTGCACTTAGAAACAGTGGTTTAGTAACAGTCGTTAAACAAATTTGCAAAAGTCGATTTTTTTGGGGCGAAAAAAAAAACATAAAAAATAGAAAAAATATTTTATTTTATTTTTTAAATGTTTGCATCCTAGCGAAGAAAATAATGCCTATTTGAAAAAAATCTATGGATAAATGTAGAAATTATAGCCCTTTTGGTAGAGGTATGATAATTTTAAAAAATCTTTTTTTTTTAATTTCAGTTTAATAGCGATTTTATTTGTTATTTTTATTTATATTATGTACATTTGAGTTTATTTACAAGTTTCATTAGAAGTAATTGTGAGTTATTTGTTGACGTTTGTAGATTTCGGAATCGGTTTCTCTTATGAGGAACCAAATATAATCTCCCATCATTCTTTCATCCCAGTGCCCTTGGTAACGCCGCTCGATGGACTTAATTTCTTGGTGAAACCTTTCCCCATGTTCGTCGCTTACGTCGCCAAGATTCTCGGGGAAAAAGTTTAAATAAGAATGCATATTTACACCTGTTGGAATATATAAAGCGAAAAATAAGTTAGAAGAATACATACATATGTGTTATATACATAAATATATTTCTTAGCTTTTTTTTCATAATTTGTTATCAAATCATTAATCATTGTTTCATATTGCGGGCTTTTATTGGATCCAAGGAAATTTGAAACTACAAGCTTACACGACCTCCATGCTGCAATTTCATCCGACGTCAAATAGGATTCGATATTCGTTAAAAGATGGTATTTTCATTGAAAAGTGGAAAGTAAGTTATATTACTCCAGTTTTTAAATCAGGGTCTAAGGATAATATTTCTAATTATAGACCAATCTCTAAATTAAGTAATATTTCAAAACTATTCGAACATATAATGTTTTATAAAATGTACTTTGCTACAAAAAACATCATATATCCATTTCAACATGGCTTTACTCGAGGACGTTCTACTGTTACTAATCTCGCAATTTTCTCGCATTATTGTATTTCTAACTTTTAATTAGGCTTTCAAGTTGATGCGGTTTACACTGATCTTTCAAAAGCATTTGATAAAGTCTCTCATTCAAATCTACTTAAGAAATTATATAAAAATGGATTGAATCTTATTTATCTAATAGGAGTTGCTATGTAGTTATTGAATCTTCTAAATCTTATGCTTATAAAGCTACATCTGGTGTGCCACAAGGTAGTATTATTGGTCCCTTACTTTTTGTATTATTCATTAACGATATATCATCTTCTGTTAAATTTTGTAAGGTTTTACTGTATGCTGATGACTTAAAAATCTTTCTGCGTCTTAATTCGCTTGCTGATGCGTTTCGTCTTCAAAGTGATTTGAATTCTATCTCCCAGTGGTGTTCTGAAAATTCATTAGAAATAAATGTCTCTAAGTGCTGTAAAGTCTCATTTGGTAGGTTTTCAAATCGTATCTGTTTTGATTATGTTATCAATTCACTCAGAATTGAAAGTTCAAATGAAGTTTTGGATTTAGGTGTTATTTTTGACGAAAAATTTACTTTTGTCAGCCGTTTGAATCGTATTATCCCTAAAGCTTATTCATTACATGCGTTTTTAAAGAGAAATTGCAAGCAATTTCAGGATCCATATACTTTTAAGCTTATTTTCACGTCTTTAGTACGCTCAAAGCTGGAATATGCTTCTTTTATATGGAGTCCCTTCTGTTCTAAGTACATTACTAGAATTGAGAATGTACAAAAAAGATTTATAAAGTTTGCTCTTCACTCTATACATTTTACACTGCCTGAGCCCAAATATATTGAAAAATGCAGATTAATATCGTTAAAAACACTGGAAAGCAGAAGACAGGTGTTGTCTCTCCTTTTTATTTTCAAAATTGTTAATGGTGTAGTCGATTGTTCCGAATTACTCAAACTTTTGCCTTTTAATGTTCCTTCTCGTACTTTGAGACGTAATAATTTGTTTTATGTGCCGTTCCACAGAACGAGTTACTCTTAGCATGAACCTATCTCGAGGGCTTTAAATGAGTTTAACCGCATAAATTGTGTGGATTTGGATATAAATTCAAGTTTAGCAATGTTTTCAAATGTATTAGATTTAATTTATTTTTAGATATAAGTCGTAGTCTGTAAGGAATACTGTAATTCCATTGACTGTAAATAAATGAAATGAAATGAAATGAAATTTACATCTTTCATCAGTTTCCTTATTTTAGGTCCATCAAAAACGTCTTCTTCGATTTTTTTGAAAAGAAAGACTATTAAATAAACTTTTTAAATATGAGAGTGAATTGTCATCTTTCCTTAAGGCTTTTACAAAATTTTTTAAGAGCACCAGCGTAAGCGCAGTTGTGGCAAAATAATGTTTTCTTTTTTGACGAGAGGTGTGTATTTTATGTTGTTTTCACCCAATGTATTGTGTTTTATTGTTGGCCATTTCTTTCTTCTGTAATGATCTTCGCGAGCACTGCTATCCCAGAGGCATAAAAAACAGCTATATTTTGTATATCCGCCTTGCATTCCACATAACATGCCAACTACTTTTAAATCGCAACAAATTTTCCAGCCACGTTGTTCATATTTTATGTATTTTATCAATTTAGCCATTGTTTCGTATGATTCCTTAGTGTTGACAGCATGAGCAATGGGAATCGATGGTTTCTGACATCCGTAGTGCAAAAGTACAGCTTTCAAACTTTCTTTACCGCTGTCAACAAATAACCGCCATTCCTTTGAATTGTATGTTTGAATAAGTTCCTCGAACAATCCTGGAATGTCCTTGCAAAAGCATATGTTTTCCACAGTTGTGTAAAATTGTTTGTAAGGTATATCACGGACTCTATAATATGATATGTTAACATCTGGGGCCAAAATATTCTACTGTTTCATCCGAGATGCAAGTAGTTCTGCCTTATCTTTGGTCAGTTCCAAATCTCTCACTAGATCAATGAGTTGATACTGAGTTAAAAGCGATGACTTCTGACTCAAACTTGAATCGCTCTGAGTTGAGTACTCAGTTGAACTTGATGACGTTTCCGTAATTAGACTGTTAGCTATACTTCCACACTTGGGAATTGGTATTGTTTCCGAATATGCAACTGGCAAAGTGACAGATTTTACTTCAGCGTAATTCCAGCGAATGCTCCTTCCTAGTCCAATCTGTTTACTTAGACAAAAATAGCAGTCCGTATCGTGAATAAAAGGTTGTCTCCAAATCATTGGCATTCCAAATAGCACGTCTTGTCTAAAATTAAAACGTTTTATTCCACAAAACATTGCAATACCTTAATTGTAAAGTACTTACCGCATGCTTTCACCAGCCCATCGAGTAAATATTATACATATATGTATTTCTTCTATTATTTTACTAAACGCACGTCGATTTTTTTAATTACATATTTTCCACACATGTAGCAGAAATTGTCGGGATCATTTCCACATTGAAAAGTTATTTGCCTTTTTCTAATACTTCGAAATATAACTTTGTAATATTTTTTAGAAAATCGACTTATCTCTTTAAGGCGCTGAATTACACTAATTTATTAAAAAGCTATTTCATTCATAAATTCCGGGTTTAAGGTTCATAAGTTGCAGTACCTGTAGCTGACATATAGTTTGCTTCAAACGTAGAAACCCAATATTTTCAAGACTGCCGCGTACTACTTTGTATTGCGTACATACAATTGTACTACCTGTGTATACGACTGGGATGTCCATGCCCCTAAAGGGCGTAACTGAATGGAAACCTCATAAATAAAAAACCACAAATATTGTTGAATGACCCTCTACCAGAGCGGGTCTCATGCAACATAAAGGGTTTTCCAACAAGAGGCGTTATTTTGAATCACCCGGTATGTCGGTAGCTGTCACTTTTGAAGCTTTTATTCTTTGATCTTTGACAAGTAGAAACTACACCATACTAAAAATGAAACGATACACGATGCAACAACGCATTGCAATTATTAAAATTCGAAAATCATCGAAAAATCATATTGACTGATGAGGCACATTTCCACCTCGGTGGCTACGTCAACAAGCAAAATTGTCGCATCTGGGGCTCGGAAAACCCAAGAGTTATTATTGAGAAGCCTCTCCATCCTCAAAGTGTGACTGTTTGGTGCGGTTTGTGGTCCGGCGGGGTCATTGGACCTTACTTTTTAGAAAATTAGGTTGGATCAACAGTAACGGTGAATGGATTGCGCTATCGAGAGATGATTAAAGATTTTTTATGGTCGGAGTTGGATGGTATTGATCTGGAGATCATGGCCTTTGGGGCTACGTGAATAATAAGTCAACAGCCCAGCTTCGATTCAAGACCTCAAAGATAAAATTCGTGAGGCTATCGAGGACATAGGGCAGCCACTTTGCGATTTGGTTATGGAAAATTTCATGAAGAGGATATGGTCCTTAATCCATTTGGCTGATGTTGCTTTTCATTATTCACGGCATACCTTCCTCTTTATTATGAAATAAACATCCGAACATTTATCTCAAAAAATTGCATTTTTCTTTGAATACCCAAATAACATCTCTTGTTGGAAACCCCTATAGCTCTCACATTGCATATAATGTTTTATGGATGGTTACGAACGGCCATAAAACCTCGTCCTCTCTATAATTTTATAATGTCTGACATCAATCCTCATAAAATCAAATGCAAGTACAATGTCTCTTATATGTCTCTCTCACATATGGTGAATTCAATATAAGCAAAAAAAAAATAATTTAAAAACGAAAAATATGAAACAAGATTTTTTAGAATTTCCCTAACATTTACAAAATGCCTCATAACTTTTACATCTATCCATAGATTTAATAGACAGTGTTTTCGTCGTTAGCATGCTAGCTTTTTAAAAATGTGATAACATAAATTTTTCGAAAAGGGAAAAGTAAAGACTTTACAGAAAAATATAACTTCTCAAAAACAATATGCTCGAATATCTTGCTGATATTACACAATTTATATACAGGTCTATAATTGGAATTACTATCTTCTAATCCAGGTCAATAAATCGAAAAAAATAGATGCTAATTAAACTCTGCACCATGAAAATGTACAATATCTCTCGATGTGCTTTAAAAGTCTTTGGTTAAGCCATATATAAACCAGTAAGGAAAGGCAGAAAGTCGGGCGGGCCGACTATATAATACCCTACACCTCCCTAACAATGCGATAAGAGTCATTGCCATAATAATTTGGAATAATTGGTAAATGGGTAGAAACGTATTATCTAATTCTGAAACGATAATCGCTAAATTAAGCAATATTCGTTCCTAAAGTAAGAAACATCTTTCTGGATGTATCTGACCGGAAGTAAAATACAACTTCTATAGCGGTTTGATACCAAATCAGGAGGAACATATATATGGAGCTTTAATATAAAGCTGAACCGATCTTCCCTGAATACTTACTCATGTAAAAAGACCTCTTTCTGTCGAATTTCGTACTGATCGGATATAAAATACAGCCTCTACAGCGCTTAGATGTCAAATCGGGGGTAACATATATATGGGAGCTATATCTAAATCTGAACCGATTTTCTCCAAATTCAATCGGGATCGTCCTTGGGCCAAAAAAAAGATATGTGTAAAGTTTCGTCGAGATCGGACCATAATTGCGACCTGTACTTTGATTACAAGAATACATGCACAGACGAACAGACGGACAGACGGACATAGCTAAATCAACTCAGAAAGTGATTCTAAGTCGATCGGTATAATAAACGATGGGTCTATTTCTTCTCCTTTTGGGTGTTACAAACAAATGCACAAAGTTATAATACCCTGTACCACAGTGTGGTGTAGGGTATAAAAAGTTGGCTCACTTTAGTGTAACAAGGGTATATATCATTTGCTACGGCACAAAAGTGTAACACATCGAAGGACTGACCAAAGACTCCAAGTATGTTTGGCGGAAATCCGTTTTGGGTCATTCTAAGTAATTTGTCCGTCCGTCTGTCTGTCTGCTAGCTGGTGCGTACGATAACTCTCGAAAGGTGTAAGCGATTGACTTCAAATTTGGTATGTGGTAATATTTTTTTTATCTCCGGCGAAGTTCAAAGATGGGCCATATTGGTTTACTCCTTCTAGTACCTCCCCCACAGAAGCTTAAAATGTGATGGAATATTGATTGTCTAATAACTTCTATACTACTTATTCGAATATTATAAAATTCTACATCTAATCTTAGTTCATTAGTCGCTACCACCATGAAAAAATAGCGGAATTTGTCACGCCCCTTTTGGTACCTCCCACACAAAGGTAACATTTTGTACAAAAAGTTAACAGCTTATAACGTGAGTACCATTCCAGGAAAATACTGCAAAATAATGCACAGTGTAACGCTTTTAAAGTACCTATAGCCCTATGAAAAATTGGCGTTATCACCACGCCCCTTTTTGTACCTCCAACACAAAATGGACAAATCATACCAAAATTGAATAGTTCATAATGTTAACATACCACTGCACATAAACGCGTATAATACGGCACAGGGCAATGTATTTAGGTATCTACTGTTCAGCGACAAATAGGTGTATATGTTGAGCCCCTTCTGGTATCTCCCACACAAATTGACAGATCAATTCGTATAATATTCTGTTATTACATTACTCACAAAGTGAGGGTATACCTTAGTCGGTTTACCCGACTGAAACTTTCTTACATGTTATTAAAATAATTTGCTGCAAAATAAGCGTATACTCGTATGTCCACGATTTCCATCGTTTCTCACTTCAAAGATTTTTCCGTTCGAGATTTTTTTTTCGAGATATTTCTCTTCGAAATAACTCTTTTGTTTTATTTTCCCCCATTGTGCTGTCTGAGCCCAAATAATTGCTGTATGTTCTTAATGGCCAAAATATGTTTATTAAAACTTTTACAAACAGAAAATTTCCAGAGCCAAACACAACCCCGGGACATCCGGTAGATATCTTGATAAATAGCCACAAAAAGGCTTTTGCTGTGAATAAATGGAACTCCAAAAGAGTTTGCCCGCCAACTATTGGTACTTTTTTTCTGCTTAGCTTCTGTGGTTTTGCCTAACGCTTAAACTTTCTTGTACATTGTGCTAATCATTTAAAATGAAGAATCAGAGTCGCTTCTAACAGATACTTTCGGTTTTGTGCTTTTGATGTCGGCATAAAATCAATTTTTTCGATAATTGACCTCAAGCCATACTTTCATCTCCCGGAGAAGGATTTTGGTTGTTCAAACTTTTCATTTTATTAAAGTTTAAACTGTTCCGCCTTTATCACATCCACCCCTCCCCTACCACCTGATTACAGCGCATTTAATGGGTTAGCTTGCTTCATTCAACCCAGACCTTTTGGTTTGGCTGAGGAGGAAGAAAAGCTCTTTGTTCGCCGGATCAGCAAAATCACCACTTGACTTAATGCTGCGAATGGAACAACACCGAATAACAAAGTTTCGAGAATACTTTAACTCGCCTCATTAGAATAGCATAAACACATAATACTGATTAAATTCAAAGGAGACCAAAGAAAACAAAAAAACCGTGGGGTAACTTACCAACCTACCTCTCTCAATGCAAAAAAACAACTACTTAGAATCAACAAATTTAACGCTATTTAACATCGGCAACTTACAATCTATGTGGAATATGATACGCTTTGGCCCAGCCATTTGTTTCCAAGGACGAAAGTTGGCTCCGACATTGCCTACCACCCAAACCTCATCATTTTGCGCCAGCATTAGCACAGTACTACTTCAATGGAAAATGCAAAAAATGGAAAGCAAAACAGCAAAAAAATAAATCATAACTAAAGCAATTGTGCTAATTATCCACAGCGACCAAAAAGCATCGTGGAGGGGAGATAGAGAGAGAAACACACGAATGAATGAAAAATTTAAGAGGTATTTGGTCGACACGAATTTTGTACACTCTTCATAAGAATAATAATAATATGAAGTTTTTACTACAGTACTTTACTAACTATACCCTACACCACACTGGGGTACAGGATATTATACTCGTATGTTTAATTATGAGTACTTGTATATTTGGGTGTTTATAATTCCTTAAAATATAAGTACTGCAGTTGAACTCATCTTTAATAATGCAGATGCACTCAGAATCTACAGCATATTCTTTATTATACCGATCGGCATAGAAACACATTTTGAGTCGATTTATCCATGTACGTCTGTCTGGCCTTCGATCCTTCGATCCGTCGATGAAGCGATCTTTACAAAAATTGGGGCATATCGGTCCATGTTTTAAAATAGTCCCTATATGCAGGTCCACACCGATGTCACTTTTTGACGATCTACAAAACACATTTTTCGATTGATCTGGTTTAAATTTACAAATTTACATTGCACTTAAGCGTCCCTATGCGACATATCGGTACATGCTTTGATGAAGTCACAATATAAAGGAAAATTCAAAATGTATTCTTTATATTGCATTTAATCGTCCCAAAAAACAAATTGGGCATATCGATTCGTGTTTTGGTATAGCCCCCATGTAAAGGTGCGCTCTGTTGTTACTTCTTAGCGCTCTAGATAATATATCTATGTATACCCGGCACCACACTGTGCTACAGGGTGTTATGACTTTGTGCATTTCTTTGTAACGCCTAAAAAACAAAGAGATGTACGCATCGTTTAATATACCGATCGGCAGAGAATCACATTTTGAGTCGATTTTGCCATGTCCGTCTGTCTGTCCATGTATTCTTGTGATCAAAGTGCAGGTCGCAAATATAAAGCTATCGTTACGAAAATTGGTACAGAGGCATTGCTTGGACTAGGGATGATCCCTATTGAAAATGGGGCATATCGGACCATGTTTTGATATAGCCCCCATATTAAGTTCTCCACCGATGTCATTTCTTGACGATCTAGAAATCACTTTTTATACCCTCACTTTAGTGTGACGAGGGTATATATCATTTGCTACGGAAAAAAGTGTAACACGTCGAAGGAGTGACCTAAGACCCCAAGTATGTTCGGAGGAAATCCGTTTTGGGTCATTTTAAGTCGAATGAGCAATGTCCGTCCGTCTGTCTGTCTGTCTGTCTGTCTGTCTGTCTGCTGGCTGGTGCGCACGATAACTCTCGAAAGGAGTAAACGATTGACCTCAAATTTGGTATGTGGTAATATTTTTTTCTATCTCCGGCTAAGTTCGAAGATGGGCCATATTGGTCCACTCCTTCTAGTACCTCCCCCACAAAGGGTTAAAATGTTGTGAAATATTGATTCTTTAATAACTGCTATACTACTTATTCGAATCTTTTGAAATTCCACACATAGTATTATCTTATTAGTCGTTATCAACTCGAGAAAAATGGGCAAAGTCGCCACGTCCCTTTTGGTACCTCCCACACAAATGCACTATTTTGCACCAAAAGTTAACAGCTTATAACATTAATAACAGTGTATAAAAATACTTGAAATTTTGTACAGTATTATGCTTTTATATTGCGTACAGTCCAGGGAAAAACGGGCGTTGTTGTCACGCCCCTTTTGGTACCTCCCACACAAAGGTACCTTTTTGCACCAAAAGTTAACAGCTTATAACATTAAAACCAGTGTATAAAAATACTTGAAATTTTGTACAGTGTAATGTTTTTATAGTGTCCATAGCCCTGTGCAAAATGGGCGTTATTGCCAGGCCCCTCTTTGTACCTCCCACACAAAATGCCCAAATCATACCACAATTTAATGTCTCATAACGTTTATACCAGTGCACATAAATGCTTATAAGTCGGCACAGTGCAATGAATTTAAAGTATCTAATGTTCAGCAAAAAAAGGTGTATTTGATAAACCCCTTCTGGTACCTCCCACACAAATTGACAGAATAATTCGAGTAATATTCAATATTACATTACTCACAAAGTGAGGGTATACCTTAGTCGGTTTACCCGACTGAAACTTTCTTACTTGTTTCAATGGATCTGGCTAAAATTTAAGAATTTACACTTTATATCGGGTTTTCCAAAGGGATGATATGAATGTGAAGTGACGTTTTGGCCATTTGCCATGATCTGTCATTTGTTTTTCATTGTATTCAGTAGTGTTTACAATTTCATCATGGAGAGATATACGCAAGAACAACGTTTACAAATTATTCAGTTTTATTATCAAAATAAACGTCCACCAAAAAAAACATATTTAACTAAGAATGCTTAATAACTCGAATACCTGGGTTTTTGGCCAAAATGGTTTATAAATATATTTCGATTCAGCATCGATTTATCAATTTTTTGTTGAATACCGGAATACTAAAACTTTTTTGTTAATATTTGGTGAGTATAAAACTTTGCGAGTTAGGTAACCTCTAGTTTAAGAGCTTTTCGCTTATTTATTCATGGCCTTTGTTATACGACTTCTTATATTCGTGTGTTCTTCATTATATTGCACCAAAACAATTATTCAGATTTGATGAAATTCGCATTTTTGCAAAGATTTTAACATTGCTCTGTTAGATTTAAACATTGCTCTATTAGACTTATAAAAGCACTATGTTATCCCCCTAACAGCGCTCTGTTAATATAAAATGGTTTGTATCTTGCAATGCGTATTTATCTTGACGGACATCGTTAAGAACTTTCTTTTTTCCATTGACCGATTCCCGATCTGACGTACCGTTAAGGCACTTTCCGTTCACATATGAAAATGATGCAAAGCCAATTTTTTTCAAAACCCAGTCGACCTACGACCTTGACACCCATGAGCAATATTTTAGCTCTCGTTAAGAGCTATCTTTTTGCCATTGACCGATTGTGGGAACGTGCCACACAGCATATGAAACAATTGAATTGTTGGGAGAAAAGTTTGGAGATTCGACAATTTCAAGAAATTGTGATATTGGATGGTGTCCAAGAAGTTGTGATTTAACACAATTAGACTATTTCTTGTGCGGTTATTTGAAGTCATTGGTATTTCGAAATAAACCAGACTCTCTTCAAGCTTTACAAATCAATATTGAACGTGCCATTCATGACATGCGACTTGATTTAGTGGAAAAATGTTCGAAAATTGGGTTCATCGAATTCGTGCCTGCAGAAAAAGCAGTGGAGGCCATTTGAATGACGTTTTATTTAGAAGTTAATTGTATCGATTGTACTTCAAATTAAATAAAAAACTTTTGAATTTCCTTAACAATTAGTGTGTTTTTTTTCAATGAAATCATATCACTCTTATTGGAAAACCCTGAAAGTGTAGAATATTATGATTACAAAATTTGTACTAATATTGAAAGTTAACATGAACTGGCAATATAGGGAACTGTTAACGCAGACATAGAAGACATGTAATTTGCATTTACAAACAACCTGCAACTATAAGAAATATGTATACCAAATTTTATCAACCTAGCTCTAGTATTACGGACTGTAGCGTGATTACAACAGACGGACGGACGGACAGACGGACTTGCCTAAATCGTCTTAGAATTTTACGATGATTAAGAATATATATACTTTATGGGGTCTCAAATGAATATTTAGAGGTGTTACAAACGGAGTGACACAATGAATATACCCCCATCCTATGGTGGAGGGTATATAGAAATTCTATTTCTGTTGTAAAATTCCATCGATATTGTCGTTGAAAGTGTGGAAATTTTATTTCTGTGTCAACATTCTGGCGACTACAACAAAATAAAGTTTTATTTGTATACATTTTATTGAGATGAATTCCTACAAAAGTAGAATACAAACTGCAAAGTTTCAGCTAAATTTCTTAGAAAATGTGTTGTTTACGGCTTAAATAAGCCTTTTTGGGAGCGACATCTTTAGGTGGACTACAACAAAATATGATCTGATTTAAAAAAAATTTACTGTGATGAAATTTTGTCTTAATTAAATACAAAATGCAAAGATTCAGATAAAATGCTTAGAACATATGGTATTTATGGCTTAAATACGTATATTTTGGAACGACCTCTATAGGGTGACTATAACAAAATATGAACCGATTTGTAAAATTTTTGCTGTGATGAATCTCCAGGTCGGGGAGAGAGTACGAGTACTACAGTGTGAGAATAACTACAACAAGCGACTCACACTGGAGATGCTGCATATCATAAACACACCAACAACCAAACGTATGAACTACAAAACCGACACGGAGAACTTAGCCCACAATTACAGGAATCTGATCAGAAAAATAAACAAAGTGCAGTAGACAATGGAACACTAGTAGTGATGTCAAACGGGAAATCCCGATCCCGAAAATCCCGATCCCAAAAAATCCCGAATTACGGGATTTGTTAAAGTGAATCCCGGGATATTTTAAGAATAATATATGAAGATGTCTAGTAAAAAATATTAAGTGAATGATGGATAATCTCTGTCGAAAATGTAAACTAATGAAGCAAATTGTTAACATCAAAAAACATTGACATAATCCGGTGAAAAAATTAGAAATTTGGAGAAGAATTACAAAATATATCATAAATGTAATTATAAATAAGTAAACTTAAAACAAGAACACAAATAGAGTTTGTTTCCCACAAAAAGAAGATGATTGTATTCTATTCTTTAAAATTTATGAAAAAATCCTAATATAAGATCAGATATGGATCGACAAATCGATTTGGTCCCATAAAAAGGGAATTAGTCAAACTATAAATCGTTAAATGAATAAATAAATAATATAAATCGTGATGATTTCATTGAAAAGTGGAAAGTAAGTTCTATCAGGGACGTATACAGAGGGGGGGCCCGAAATGTTTTAAACATAGGCCTAAACTGTTTACAGTTTTCAAAATCACTCAAAAAACACGAAAAATATTAGGAAGGCCGTTAAAAACAACAATACAAAAACGTAAAAAATGGTAACAGTAAAAGTAATAACAACTAAGTAAACTGCATGGTTTCCTCGCTAAAACTTTTTAAATTATGCATCGATTTTTTCGGAATGGTCTCAATTTATTTCAGAATTTACGATAAAATCACAAAAATTTGACAATTATGCGTTTCTAGATGTTTTTATGAGGATTTTATTTAAAAATTATTAAAATGTTCTCAAAAAATATGATTTTTTGCAATACTTTGTAAGATATCGCCGAAACCGCTGAACGGATGGAAAATTGTATTGTGCGAAGTTGAAGGCTACTTAATTCTGAAGTTTGTAAAGCTTACCTGAACCAATTCGGATGAATGGTTCTCTAGTTATGCCATAATATGTGGTCCAACTTCTCTTTTTTCTTAGCCTAAAGGGTTGTCTCTTTAAATTCTCGCGAAATACGCGGAAAGAAATTAGTGGTTGAACCACATATAGTGGCATAACTCGAGAACCATTTATCCGATTTGGTTGAATGTGGAAATTTTTAAAGAATTAAATATTAAGTAGCCTTCAACTTCATGTAATATGATTTTCCATCCGTTCAGCGGTTTCGATGATATACGCGTATTACAACATATTGCCAAAAAAATTGATTTTTTGATAAATTTTAATATTTTTAAAAAATTTCCATAAAACAATCTAACAAATGTTATATTTTTGTGATTTATCGTAAAGTCTGTTCGGTCATGAATTAAACGAGCCCATTCCCAAGAAAATCGATGCATAATTTAAAAAGTTATAGCTAATTTAGTAAGTTTTTAACTTTAAAACTTTCTTATCGATGTAAAATTTACAAAAACAAACTTTAAAAGCTAAGATTGGAGATTTTGACGTTTTTTGACGTCTAGAATCAGAATCTATGCATTAAAACAGAAACCCAAGAAAAAATGTTGTTTTTGTCGACCGGTGTAATTATCGGTTGTCTTTAAATTTATGATAACCAGATATGGCGAAAATTAAGTTAAAATTTAATTTATGATTTCTTATCTATCTACCTTTTTAACATGTAGGTTGCAGTGATGGAATGAGTTTGCACAACCGTGTATGTAAATTCGACTTTATATTGGGTGTGGTAATAAGTAGTACGGTTTTGGCCATTACACAGAACTTATCACGGTATTTGCAAACGATTAACCTAGATATAATAAAGGCTTGCGAAATCATAAAATTGGCAACGACTAAATTAAGTGACATGCGTAGAAATTCAGATGCGGAGTTTGATAAACTGTTTGAAGAATCCACACAACTTGCAAGAAGTTTTGGAATAGAAGCTGTACTACCTAGAAGAGTAGGCACTCAAAAGTATAGGGCTAATATTCCTGGTTCAGATGCCAAGGCGTATTTTAGGGCAACATTGTTCATACTATATCTGGACGAAGTAATATCACATTTAAATAATAGATTTTTCGAACATGAAGCTATAATTACAAGTCTGTTTAATATCGTTCCGATACGAGTTGTAAATCTAATAAAGGAAGATTTCGAAGAAGTCACACTTTTTTACAAAAACGATTTAAAAAATTCAGCAAAATCTGTTTTAGCTGAAATAAGTATATGGATTGATTATTGGAAGCAGAATAATGATAAGCCATCAAATGCATTAGATGCTATTTCAGTTTGTGATGAGGACATGTTCCCAAGCGTTTTTACCCTTTTGCAGATACTGGCCACAATACTCGACGTTAAGAAGAATAAAAACTTATCTCCGACACAGAATGGAAGGAGAAAGGAAATATACAAAGATGAAATCAAAATCGATGAAATAATTGATATATTTCTTTCAAAAAATCGAAGATTACATTTTTAACTCTTACGTATTTTATTATAAAAAGTTTTACTGATATCGTACTAAAGCACACATTTATATTTAGGAATAAAATTCGAATAAAAAACTAAGGAACTTAACTTCCATTACCTACACAATGAACGCAATTTTTAAATTGTTTATCTTTGTTGTGGAAAAAATGTGGGATGAAGTTTTGGATTTAGGTGTTATTTTTGACGAAAAATTTACTTTTGTCAGCCATTTGAATCGTATTATCCCTAAAGTTTATTCATTACTTGCGTTTTTAAAGAGAAATTGCAAGCAATTTCAGGATCCATATACTTTTAAGCTTATTTTCACGTCTTTAGTACGCTCAAAGCTGGAATATGCTTCTTTTATCTGGAGTCCCTTCTGTTCTAAGTACATTACTAGAATTGAGAATGTACAAAAAAGATTTATAAAGTTTGCTCTTCACTCTATACATTTTACACTGCCTGAGCCCAAATATATTGAAAAATGCAGATTAATATCGTTAAAAACACTTGAAAGCAGAAGACAGGTGTTGTCTCTCCTTTTTATTTTCAAAATTGTTAATGGTGTAGTCGATTGTTCTGAATTACTCAAACGTTTGCCTTTTAATGTTCCTTCTCGTACTTTGAGACGTAATAATTTGTTTTATGTGCCGTTCCACAGAACGAGTTACTCTTAGCATGAACCTATCTCGAGGGCTTTAAATGAGTTTAACCGCATAAATTGTGTGGATTTGGATATAAATTCAAGTTTAGCAATGTTTTCAAATGTATTAGATTTAATTTATTATACCCTACACCACACTGTGGTACAGGGTATTATAACTTTGTGCATTTGTTTGTAACACCCAAAAGGAGAAGAAATAGACCCATCGTTTATTATACCGATCGACTTAGAATCACTTTCTGAGTTGATTTAGCTATGTCCGTCTGTCCGTCTGTCTGTCTGTCTGTCCGTCTGTCCGTCTGTCTGTCTGTCTGTCCGTCTGTCCGTCTGTCCGTCTGTGCATGTATTCTTGTAATCAAAGTACAGGTCGCAATTATGGTCCGATCTCGAAGAAACTTTACACATATCTTTTTTTGGCCCAAGGACGTTCCCTATTGAATTTGGTTAAAATCGGTTCAGATTTAGATATAGCCCCCATATATACGTTACCCCCGATTTGATATGTAAGCGCTGTAAAAACTTTATTTTATATCCGATCAGTATGAAATTCGGCAGAAAGAGGTTTCTTATTATATGGATGAACACTATTAAATTTGGAAGAAATCGGTCCAGATTTAGATATAGCCCCCATATATACGTTACCCCCGATTTTACATGTAAGCACTGTAAAAATGTTATTTTATATCCGATCAGTTCGAAATTCGGCAAAGAGAGGTTTCTTATTACATGAAGGAATACTGCCAAAATCGGAGGAACTCGGTTTAGATTTAGATATAGCTCCCATATATATGTTACCCCCGATTTGACATGTAAGCGCTGTAGAGACTGTATTTTATATCCGATCAGTACGAAATACGACAGAAGGAGGTCTTTTTACATGAATAAGTATTCAGGGAAGATCGGTTCATATTTATATTAAAGCTCCATATATATGTTCCTCCTGATTTGGTATTAAACAAAATTTTCCAGAAAGATGTTTCTCACTTTAGGAACGAATATTGCTTAATTTAGCGATTATCGTTTCAGAATTAGATAATATGTTTCTACCCATTTACCAATTATTCCAAATTATTATGGCAATGACCCTTATCGCATTCTTAGGGAGGTGTAGGGTATTATATAGTCGGCCCCGCCCGACTTTCTGCCTTTCCTTACTGGTTTTTAGATATAAGTCGTAGTCTGTAAGGAATGGAATAATTCCATTGACTGTAAATAAATGAAATGAAAAAAATTCTCAAGTTGAAAAAATTATTGTTCGTGCTTTAATGATAGAAAATTATAACATCAATAATAATTCAGACGACGAACTGAAATTGGACCAAAATTATTTCCTAGCTAAGATGTTGTGAAATATTTTAATAAAAGTAAGTAGATTTAAACAAAAATTAATGTATGCTTTAGCTGTTTTAATCCCTATTTAAATTAATTAAAATTACATTAAAACTGAACTAAAATGTTTGTATTCCTTTTCGAAATATCACATTATTAAGAATGAAAAAATCCCGATTTATCCCGAAAACACCGAAAATACTGGGATATCGAAAAATTTCGGGATTCCGAAAATCCCGATTTATCCCGAAAATCCCGGGATATCGAACAATTGCGGGATCCCGGGATTTGCAATTTAAAAATCCCGCATCCCGGGATTTGTGAAAACCAATCCCGTTTGACATCACTAAACACTAGTATGACAATAGACGGCAACGACGTCAGATCAGAGCTCAGTGAATGTACATTCATTTATGTTTTCGTGAGTGTACAACAACTAACAATGTATACTTAAATTATTAATCGTTAATGTTTAAATGTTTCCTTTTACATGTACAATTTTCAGCCTGATGATGCCTTTCGAGGAAAGGCGAAATATCGAAAATTAATAAGATAAAAAATTAGGACCTCGAGCTCGACTTTCTTTTAACAATTTGTTTCAAATAACAATACAGGTCGAATAAAAGAATATTACCCAAATTTAATGAATATGTTACTATTCGCTTTCGCTTTCGCAAAAATGCATATTTTACTATTCGCATTCGCAGGAAATATATTTCAATATTCGCTTTCGCTATAGTCACTTTCGTTACATCCCGACTTTTAACACACCACACGGAAATTTAAGGTTTTGCACTTCATATTGAATTTAACCGTCTCTAGTGAAAATGGAGTGTATCCGTCCGTGTTTTGATAAGAGTAAGCCCCTCATAAAGGTCAAGTTTTTTAACATGTATCTGGAATTTAGAAATGTACTCTATTTAACCTGCAACTGTTAATAGTAATAATGGTTATCCGAGTATTTGTTGGCAAACAATGGTGGAGTGTATTATACAGTCGGCCCCGCCCGACTTTAGTCCTTCCTTACTGGTTTTTAATTGATTTGGCTGCTATTTCAGCACTTGTAATTATACCCCTCACCACTATGTGGTACAGGTTAACGCCATGCTAGTGCTTGAGAACACTGTAAGCTCGCTTCAGATGTAGGGCTATGATGTGAGTGCTTATTCTGCCCTAACAAATTGGTGTAGGTTATCGCAAAGTTGCTTTCACCAGACCTTTGTCTTTCTTCATTGCCTTTAAATGTATATCTATTGAGTATTATATTCCAAAAATGATTGGTTAAGCATTAAACAAGACCGCTTAAATTCGAAAAGTTTTAACTGATACTTTGGTTGCGTTCATAGAACAAACCTAGCTTTAAATAGCGTTGTTCTACTACTTTCAAACCCCCCTCATATACTATTTCTTGTTTGGGGGAAAATTTCAATATCTGCGTATAACTTTTCAATCGGTCTTAAGATGAATTCATTACAAGAAAAAACAGTCGGAAATAAGCGGCTAAGTATAAATCGAATACAACAACTGGGCAAAGCAAAAGAAACTGCTAAGCAGTTTTCCACTTGAAACTATTGCGAACACTTGAGGAGAAATCTATAATGACGCCAGAGGGCCAATTTAAATACAATTCAACAATTGCCAGGCAACAAAATGGAAAGGATGAAGTTTTTTCTTAGATGAGCGTAGTGTCTGTGCATTTATGAATAAAATGCCATCCTTTTTTGCTTTAGCAAAAACTTTTAATTGGAGTGGAGCATAATAATATCTGCGGCCGTAGAGCAATTGCTCTTTTCATGTTTTTCGGGTCATGTAATGAGACAGTCGAAGTTATTGATGTGTATGGGAATGTGGTAATACGAATTGTAATACGAACTTCGCAATAGATTGGTATTACTAGTAAACAAAATTAACTGAAACATATATTTTTTTTACTAAACCTAGACCCACCTTAAATTATACCGATCGACTTAGAATCACACGGCGATTCGGTTTAACCAAGTTTGTCCGCCTGTTTCTTGCAAAGAAGGATCAGTCCCTATTACACAGTACAGAATTTTTCAGCTCATTGATTTAGGACTCAGTTCTGAGAATTGGAAGTGAAAGTAGCCCCAAAAATAAGAACTTCTGCATCATTCGCTTAGTCATTTTTTGCTCAAGGTGGATTTTAGCACTTTTTCTATATTTTTCTTCGGTATACCTTACGGAATATCTCTTTTTGTCTGAAGCAAGATTGTTGATATTGAATAGGAGAAAAAAATGCAGTATAAACCTACCCGAAAAAAGTGTGCCTTAAAAAACCCCCACAAGGGTTAAAAGTTAGTGAAATATTGATTATCCATTAACTTATATACTACTTATCGTTCATTCGATGTTAAACCGAACATCTTTTATGGGTCACCATTCCCGATTTCCAAAAAAAATTGACATATCGACATATCTGAAATCTTAGAAAATACAGGTTAAATTGTAAGGGCCGATGTTGAATGTGAACCATTCCTAAAGGTCAAGTTTTTTTCTGCATTTCATTTGACATTTCTCAATTTCAGACTAACTCAATTTGAACCATGGAAATATACACATTCGAGCAACGCGTTAAAGTTATTTAAGCCTTTTACGAAAATGGACGTTCAAATCAAAATGCATTTCGTGCACTTCGTAGTGTTTTTTTGATTAGCATAATCGACCAAATGTCGGGAGAATTTTGCAGGAGATGTGAAAACACCTGTGCTGCTAGCCTAGTTCGTTTGGTGCGGCTTATGGGCTGGCGATGTCATCGGGCCATACGTCTTCGAAATGAGGCCGGCCAGGCAGTTACTGTAAATGGTATCCGCTATCGTGAGATGATAACGAACTTTTTATGGCCCGAATTGGAAGATATGGATATGGACAATATGTGGTTTCAACAGGACGGTGCCACTTGCCACACAGCTAACGTAACAATGGTTCTTTTGGGCAACAAATTCAATGGCTGAGTTATCTCACGTCGTGGCGATGTCAATTGGCCGCCAAGATCATGTGATTTGACACCGTTGGACTTCTTTCTTTGGGGTTATTTGAAAGAAAACTTAAGTAAAGACATACACTATTGCTACTGAATTCTAAAGATGACAGAGTGGTGTCTATCGAAACTGCAGTCAATTCTACCAAGCAATTAAAACTCTCTACCAAAGTTCAGCTCTCGTGATGATGCAGTTTTCAAAGTACAGTTTGAACGAAAAAACTTTTCTCCAGTGCACTTGAAAGAAGTCAAAGTCATCAACAATGTTATTGTTACATGGAAGAAACAAAAACCGAAAAAGAACGATCGTCCCACACAATGCTGGAACTGTCTAATGTTCGGGCAAGGGGGGAACATTGCTTCAGAAAATCAGCATGCATGATATGTGCCAACAACCATCATACCGACAAATGTCCATTTAAAGTAAACGACAAAAACCAGCCGCTTTCTCTTCTTACAACTGCAAGAAGTTTGGCAAAGAGCGTTCAGATCATTCTGCGAATGACATAAGCTGCCCTTTACGTGCTCAATATCTGGAGATCAGGGTAAGAGTAACCAACAAGCAACCAAAGAGAGTTACAGTGGCTCGTAATTTTGTCAACCACACTCGTGATGAACAGCAGCCTTCGATGGTGAGAAATGCGACCGCCGGCTCTTCACAAGATCGTTGCTCTTACGCTGCTCAACTGAGTAACAACAACAACAACAACAATAATAATAATAATAATAATAATAATAACCTTTTCAATATAGATGAGTTGTTTAATATTTTTGCAACTGCTCTTGATGAGTTGAGTCAATGTTCAACAAAAGCACAACAAATGTATGTAATTATGTCTCTAGTTAAACATGCTTATGAATTTAAATAACATTGAACTTAGAAGTCTTCATTTGAATTCCAACGGAATTTCAAACATTACTCTTTTGAAACAATTGGAATGTTTGCTAGAAAAACAAAGAATTCATGTTGTCCCACTCAATGAAACGTTTTTAACCGATAATCACAAGACGTATTTTAAAAATTATTTTATCTATCGTAATGACCGAACGATATCTCGTGGTGGCGGTGTTGCTCTATTAATTCATTGTTCTATTCAACACACATTGTTACCCTTAAGTAAGACTTTTCTGATCGAAAACCTATCGGTTGAAATTATTCTAAATCAACGTAAAGTAATAATTACAACGGCCTACTCACCAAGATTTTCATCCCACTTCTCGGAAGATATATCGGCACTTACGCCAGACTCCAAAGAATTTATTCTTTTCGGTGATCTTAATGCAAAGCATTCTTAATGGCATTGCACCATAAATAATTCTGCTGGCGTGTCTCTGCACCAAATGTCTCTTTCCAGAAGTTTTTTCCTATATAGTCCTAATAGCCCAACCCTTTATCCTCATCAGAGAAACCGTAATCCCTCAACTGTTGATCTACTACTCAGCAATTCTAATTTTGACATCGAACTAGAAACTTTAGACTATGTTTTCCCTTCAGACCATCGCCCTATTGTATGTACCGTAAAATCTCAACATATTAGCACAATGATCTTCGTAGACCAAAGGGAAATTGACAAAAATATGATCCCGAATGTAGATGAAAACTACAACACTAAAGAAGATATCGATAGAGGATTAGATAGCTTTATTAATTCTATAATCTCAGCCAGGAATGTTTCAACCCGCTCTTCTCACAACATGTGAATACTAGCTTACCAAATGATATTATTAAATAAAGGGTCCGCCATCTAACGTTTTTTTTTCAACTAGTGCTTATTTCGTGAATGGTAACACTTAGCTCATGTCTGATTTGGCAGATAATTAGTTTTATCCTTCCGCTGAACGAATATGTGTATATTGCGAATATTGCGACATTACTTTGAAAATCATGGTAATGTTGCAGAATGTGTGCGAAAATTGCGTACGGATTTTGGAAGAAGAGAAGCACCGTCAGCTCCGTATGTTCGTTATATTGTGAAAAAGTGATAGAAACTGGCATCCTCATCAATCAACCAAAGCGTGAAAAGCCAAAAACAGTGCGTACACCGAGAATATTGCTGCTGTGGCAGAAAGTGTGCGTGAAGCGCCATCAACATCAATTCACTGTCGTTCTCAACTATTGAACATTTCGGAGACATCATTGAGACGAATTTTGCATAAAGACCTTGGTATGACGCCATACAAAGTCCAATTGCTTCAGGAGTTGAAGCCAACTGACCATCTAATGCGTTTTCAGTAGATTTTTTTTTATAGCATTTTCAAAAAAAAAGTTATTTAGCGGACCCTTTATATAGGCGTTAGGAAAAAGTTTAAAAGAAAACAGCAGCGTGCAACAAGTGAGTATAGAAGAATATTCTACGGTCAGTGTTGCAAATTTCTTATTAAAAAAATTAACGATAGAATTATAGAGGTGAGGAATTCCGAATGGACAGACCTACTCGCACGACTGAAACCCGGAGATAAGAAGTTCTGGAAGCTTAGTAGGAATCTGAGAGGTAAGGGCTATTCTCACGAATATTGTTATATGAACAGCTATTCTCACGAATAGTTCCTTCATAGACAATACTGTTTTCTTCTAATGTTTGATTATTTTAATATTCTATATAAAAATAAGTTTTTTTCCAATTTTTACCTTGTACTGATTCACTACATATGTATATATTATTATTAAGAAAAAAAAAGATTAATATGCTGTAATATCTTACTCGTATAGATAGATCTCATACCTTTATGAAATAAGGTATGAATCAAATGTATATAAAATTAATTTTTGCCCAGCAAAATTTCTCATTACCAAATAATCCGACGAGTAAGTAAAGTTCGATAATGGTAAGTACTTATTATTTAGACACTTTTCTCATTATTTTAACATGGGGATGTCATTGGAGGAAAGTACTTCCCAAAAGCATACAATAAAGTAGCATAATAAGTACTTATTTGTAGCATAGGCATGCCACATAAACATGTGCTTATATATTCACGATTTTAAGTACTTGAATAAGGCATTACTAATAAGTCATAAAATAAGTAGTAGATATGAAGAAATGGCCATTTAAAGTGTTTTTTTGCATATTGTCGCGCATTTTTCTTGAAACAAATAATTTCATCATGCCAGATTCGAATTTCTGAACCCAAACCCCCATGTGAACAATTCTTCAACGGTCTAACATTATAAGATATACGTAAATATTTATGGTATTTTCATTCAAATATGCACGTATTATTTGAAAACATGTTGAAAAATAAATAAATCTTGTACAATAATAATATATGTACAATATAGTATTATTGTACAAGATTTATTTATTTTTCAACACCGCCGACTTTAGCCTTTCCTTACTGGTTAATATATGTATTTGAAAGTGCATGTCACGACCGTACAAACGAGGTCTTGTAAAATTTCGTTCACGCGTTTGCATAACACAGTACCGCATTTTTCAGCTCATTGATTTGGGACTTAATTCTGAGTGTTGGACGTGAAAGTAGCCCCAAAAATAAGAACTTCTGTATCTTTCGTTTATTTAAGGAATTATTTAGAAATTTTTTTGCTCAAGGTATTCACCTTTTAGCACTTTTTCTATATTTGTTTCTCGGTATACCGTACGGACTATCTCTCTTGTGTCTGAAGCAAAGTTGTAGATATTGAATAGGAGAAAAAAATGCTGGACAAAACTACCCGAAAAAAGTGCATCCAGTGCCTTAAAAATCCAAAAATGGCCAAATCATACCGAAATTGAATAACTCATAACGCTAATACAATACCATTTTTACTGTTCAGCGAAAAAATAAATGTATTTGTTAGACCACTTCTGTCCCACATGTGCACCCTCCACCTCGGATAAATGGAACAGATCTCGTCTTTTCTGAAAGTGCAAAATTTTTAGGAATAATTCTAGATAGAAAACTGTTATTTAGACTTAATGTATTGTAACGTGTAAGGAAGGCTAACGTCGCCTTATATTCCTGCAAAAAGGCTGTAGGGTCGCGGTGGGGCCTCTCTCCTAAAATCGTCCACTGGATATATATAGCAGTAGTTCGTCCAATACTGCTATACGGCATTGTGGTATGGTGGACGGCAACTGACAAACTAACCATCACCAACCTACTAACAAAGGTTCAGAGAACTGCCTGCCTGAGCATAAGCGGAGCCTTAAGGACTACAGCGACCGAGTCTCTACAAGTCCTACTCCATATACTGCCGATTAATATTGTGGCGAGAGAAGTTGCAACCAAAGCGGCAATAAGATTAAACTGCCTATCAATGTGGAGGTACAAGAACTATGGTCATATGAGGATATCAAAGTGTAGTGCTATGGTAACCGACCGAGTGGACTATATACCAACGGTGTACACCTTCGAGAGAAATTACATCACTATGATTACCGCCAGAGATGAATGGGTTGGAAGAAAACCAGGTAATAGAAACCATCTCCACTTTTACACGGATGGTTCGAAGCTTGATGCAAAGGTTGACTTCGGAGTACACTGTGCAGAGCTTAGATTGGATATAGCTCACAGACTACCAGATACCTGCAGTGTCTATCAAGCCGAAATAATGGCAATATGGGAAGTAGCCAAGTGGCTGAGTCGCAACATAGTAACCAACACTGGCGTTGTCATTTACTCGGACAGCCAGGCTGCCATCAATTCTCTGGAGGCAACATCCCTAAATTCACAAACAGCCCTCGACTGCCGCAGATCTCTTTACGAGATGGCTGAGCAGTTTAACATATACCTCATATGGGTGCCTGGGCATAGGGATATCCCGGGGAACAGCAAAGCCGATGAACTTGCTAAGAAAGGGACGACATTACAAATTCTCGAAGAATTTGCATATATTGGTGCGCCACTATCCACGTGCAAGCTTTGGCTTAGGCAAGAGGCAATCAGGCAGTCCAACGAATGATGGACAGAAATCGGCACCTGCAGAGTAGCTAGACAAATCTGGCCAAGGTATGACCTGAGAAGATCAAAATATCTCCTCGCACTAGAGAGGCAAAGATTGTCTACGTTAGTCTGACGGGACACTGCTTGATCGGCGAACACGCCAAAAGATTGGGTATTGACTCTAATAACTTCTGCAGAAGCTGTGGAGATGAGGAAGAAGTGGTGAGCATTGAGCACTTGCTATGCGACTGTCCCGCTCTGAGTAAACGACGACTGGACATACTGGGGTCGGCTTTTCTAGGCAGCCTAACAGATCTTTCCAGTACCGATATTCGTAATATCGACAAATTTGTATATCAAACAGGTTGGTTTCGATGAGGGGCATTTCAGCCCGTGTTAACACTAGGGACCTAAACTGGTCTATGTGAGCTTGTATAAAAAATACGGCTGCCACCCTAACGTAAACCTAAACCTAGACCACTTCTGGCACCTTCCGCACAAATTTACAGATTAGCTTATGTAATATTCCATATTACATTACTTACAAAGTGAGAAATTCGGTTTACGCGCTGAAATGTTCATACTTGTTTTGTGAAAATTTTATAATTTTTCAATTAAAACCACTTGAAAACGACCGAAAAAATTACAATTATTACATTTTTATTATTTTGTTGTAAAGTCTGATCGATCACTGATAAAATGAGACAATTCCGAAGAGAAACGATCAATAATTTTAAAACGTATATTTCATTTTTCAAAATTATTAGATATCATTGCAATTTTTTCATAAATATCTCCAAAACTATTAAACGAGTTTTAATAAAATAAGGTAAAATCTATTTAACTTTTAAATGTTTAATACGTTTTTATCCAAACCAATGAAAGGATTCAAGAAAACTAGTCAATTCAGTGAAATTATTTTGAGATTGAGAAACTTCTTATTGTTTAAATCTAAATTTATTCAGTAAATGTATGCTGTAGCAACAACCTTATTTCCTGCGAAATAAAGACATATTAAAAGATATTGAAGATAACAATTCGATTGAACTGGAATCATCTAATAACACTGTGCTTGAAATGGACACTTTAAAAATGTAACAGAAATGAGACCCAATGGATATACCTATTTGGACATTGCTGAATCCAGTAGTGCTAGCCGTTTTTCTATGTTAGCTCTGGTTTTCGCGATATTGGACCTCAAAGTTTGCAAGAAAATCATAGGGGTTAGTTATCTCGGAGGTGATCTTGAAGTGGAAGACTTCGGAATACACGCTCCATTCCAAAGAACGAAATAAAGGGAACCCTTCGAGAATAATTTCTCTCAAAATAGTCAACCACGCTGCTCACCCCTTTACCCCTGAAAAAGTGCAATCAAAACTTACCACATGTCAAACGACATACAAATCGTCGACATTTTTAATTTGTGTCTTTGAGAAAAATATTCCTCGCGAAAAATTACTATGAGTCTCCTTTTAACATATTTATGAAAAATGAACAGATTGTATAATTTAGCAGGTTTTGTTGGTTACCTTTGAAATTTCCATTGGCTCTAACCAAAAAATAATTTACAAAAATTTAAGTCAAAAAATGTTATTACAAATATTTTCTGCTATGAGCAGAAAAGTACACAAAATATGTAATAAATCGAAATCTGCTTAATTCTCATAAAAAAAGCTGAGAAAGGACTTATAGTATTTTTTCGAGAGGAATATTTGTCTCAACGATGCCGACTAAAAATGTCAACGATATATATGATTTTTAACATATGATAAGATTTTATTCTAATTTTTCAAGGATTAGGGGGTTAGAAGCGTGGACGACTGTTTTGAGAGAAATAATTCTCCAAATTTTCTCTTTATTTCGATCTTTTTACTGAAGCGTATATTTCAAAGTATTCCACTTCAAAATCACCAAAGAGATATGTAACCTCTCTGATTTCCCAACAAACTTGGTGGTCGAATATCGCGGAAACAGGAGCTAACATAGAAAAACGGCTAATGCCACTGTATTCAGCATGGCCGAAATAGGTCTATTCATAGGGTCTCTTTTCTGTTACATTTTTGGACTAGCACAGTGTAATCGTTATAATCAAAGAATAACAGGACATTTTTAATGTAAAATGTATTTTTTGTTTTTGATTTATCCATAATTTTCTGTTTGTGAAATGTCAAGTTTCGCACATTAAGTTTATGCCATTGTAGAATTATGTCGTATAAGTTACACTTTACGACGAACAAATACTGTGGGAGAATTTTTAAAATAGTGATGTGTAGTTTGTGAACGAACTTGTTCAATTGAAAGGGTCACTTTACTAAACGGGTCGAACTAGTTCACATAACTCGTTCTTTTCAGCTCAGTAGTTCAACCCTGTCATTTCGTCCCCCCTTCTCAGCTGTTGTTTTGTTTCCATTTTTCATCATTTCATTATTAATGTTGCATTCTTCCTAGGCAAACGCGTTTGTATATTCAATATATTCCATTCATGTTCAAATCAGATTCCTTTAATAGCGGCTGATTTGAACTGGTGATCTGAACGAAAATGAACTGCTGAACTAAAGAGATGTTTAAGTTAAGTCAGCTATTGCGCTAAAGACCTTATGAGCTGGTGAGCTAAAGTGAGCTGGTGAACTAAATGAACGAACTAGTTCACTCAGTTGAACTGAACTAAAAAGAGCGATCCCTTAACGGAACTAAAGTGCCCAAATCTAATTAAAAATTCTAGACAATTGCGACGATATATTTTCCATGGTGGCGTATACATATTTTTCATTAGTTCAGTAACAATAATACGCTGTAGTGTCCTCCCCCACATGATATCGAGGAAGGCACCTACAAGCATTGTATTATAACGAAAAACCGAAAATTACAGTACATATTTAAAATCATATACACAGCGGGTCCTTACGGATCGAAAGTTGGCCTAGGTTTACGCCTAAAACCGGCTCCTGAAATAATGTTCAGAATCTAGTGTATGTACTATATTCTACAATCTTAACCTATAGACATGTTTAATTCAACGATATAGTTTTTGTGTGTTGAGTTTGCGAGAATTCACGATTATTTCTGGTAAATGGTAAATAAATCGCATAAATAAAATTTCGATATTCAAAAGAAAATTGCTACCGAATTCATATTTATATTCTTGGGTGATGAATGTGCCGCTTTTGACGACAAGTATAACTTCTCTGCATTTCGATAAATCTGCAAATAAAGGAGAGGACAAAATGTTAGGTAGGATAATTGCGTCTGATTTTATTTTGAATTATAGCTAAAAATAAATGCATTCATAAATAGGGCAACGATTAAAGTTGATATTTAAAAAGAGTAGTTTTCTCGCCCTGCAATGACAAAAAATAAACAGGGTGAAAAATAAAACTGTTAGGAAAGACTAAAGTCTGGTCGAGCCGACTATATGGTAAACTTAGAACACCATGATAGGACAGCATAGGCTCACATACAGTTACTATGATTTTCTATTGGAACAAGAAACTATTTTCTCTCAAATTTCATAAAGACCAGCTGAAAATGGTTGCTTCTGCAAAGCTTACATGCGAATTCGAAAAGAACGGATATATGGGGACTACATATTATTCGGCGTAACATTTTACAATAAATTAAATAATTCTGTCGTTCCTTAACTAGACAGACGAAACAGCTTGGAACGCCAGTTTCTTACAGCATGGAACGAGTCACTGCGACTCTTAACGACTAGTTGTAAGTCGCATGTCCCAAACAGAAGCCAAGGGGCAAACAACGACCGCAGTGGTGGTCGTCTCAATTAGTTATGCTGAGGAAGTGCTGTAGGAAGCTCTTTAATAGGTCAAAGACTACCAGAGCCCCACAGGACTGGAACACTTACAAGGAAGAACTCAGACGGTTCAAAAAAGAGTTGAGAATGGCTCAAAATAAATCCTGGAAAGAGTTCTATAGTAACGTAAAAAGCTCATCCGAAGCCTCAAGGTTACGAACGATTTTAGCCACAACACCTTTTTCTATTGGGTACATAAACAAAGATGACAGTTCCTGGACTACGTCCAGTGAGGAATCGCTGGGAGTGTTCCTGGATACACATTTCCCGGGAAACTCTGAAGAGGCATTGAATACTTCAGTTGGGGATTCCCTTGAATTGCAGCCATCAGAGGTTGCCAACGAGATTGTAACCGAATCTAGAATTCTTTGGGCTATCAAAAGCTTTAAACCTCTTAAGTTGCCAGAACCAGACAAAGTCTCGCCGGCGAAGCTACGGGCTGATACAATTGCTCTCTGGCTCAGAGACTACCAACAAAATGGAGAGAAATCAAGGTTGTTTTCATCCCAAAAGCGGAGCTTAGGATTTCTGACCAATTAGTCCATGAATAATAGATACATAGATACCTTAGGACTAAAACGGATCACCGGCTACTGTCCACTCAACAGTCTGCCTACAGCAAGGGCAAGTCCACCGAAACTGCCCTGCATGATCTAGTCAGCTTTATTGAAGAATCCCTCTCTGTTAAAGAATTTACTATGGTAGCTTTCTTAGATATAGAGGGGGCCTTCAGTAACATAAAACCAGCCGCTATAATTACGGCGTTAGAAACCCTGGGGGTTGACAGCAATACATATACGTAGGTTCATGCATAACCTTCTAATTAAGAGACGCATTTCAGCTAGTTTAGAGTCAACTGACCCCTCTTAGGGTGTGTTCTGTCTCCACTGCTATGGTTGTCTCCATGAACAATATTTTACTTTCTCTGCAGATGATGGGTGTCAGAGTTGTTGCCTATGCTGATGACATGGCAATAGCTGTTAGAAGAAAGTTTCTTAGTTGCACTTCAATCCCAAAATTTTGGATAGAGCAAATATGGCTGTGATAGCGCTATATACCTGTAAAAGGGCAGCAGGAAAACGCTGGAGTCTGAACCCGTGTATAGTTTATTGGTTGTATACTGCTATAGTCAGACCGATAATGTTGTACGGCGTTGTCGTCTGGAGGACAACACTGCAGAAATCCAACTTCTGTTCGATTCTACTGAATGCTGGTGCGCTGACAACGACACCAACTGCGGCACTAAATGTTATACCACATTTAATTCCGCTAGATATTATAGCAGTGCAATATGTCGCATGTATTGCTATTAGACTCAGAGAACTATAGTCAGGAAATGGCTACGGGCATAGTGTCATTCTAGACAGAATGGCTGCCCTTCCGGGCACTGTTGATTACACTATGACTGAACCAGTTTTTGACAAGAAGTTTTTGACTCTTATACCTGATAGATCAGAATGGAATAGTCGTATCCCAGTACAGAAGAGATTCATCAACTTCTATACGGATGGTTTCAAGCTCGATAACCATGTGGGCGTTGGTGTCTTCTCTGAGGAACTTCAGCTATAATTTGCAAAAAGACTGCCTGATCACTGTAGCATTTACCAGGCAGAAATTTTAGCTAATAAAAAGGTAGCGGAATGGCTGCAAATTAATGTGCTGACCAACGTCGCTATAAATATTTTCTCTGATCGTCAGGCTGCTATCAAGTCCCTGGAAGCTATATTCCTGAATTCAAAAACTGCCCTCGACTGTCGCAGATCTCTTAACGAGATGACTGAACCGTTCAATATTCACCTAATATGGGTGCCGGGCCATAAGGATATACCACGGAACTGTAAGGAAGATGAACTTGAAAAACTAGGAACTATCTTACACGCTCCAGGGGACCTGGAATATGTGGGCATGACTCTAGCAACCATCAAGCTCCTCTTGAGAGATAGTGCACTTACGGCAACAAATGACAGGGGGTCTCTTCTTATGGTGATTTCGTTTCTGAAAAATAATACCACCACATCATGTTGTGACATTTTTAAAATTCCCCCTGTACCCACTGCTAATTTTGCATGCGAACAATCGAACAAAAATCGTACTGTGAGTATAACCCATACCTACATTATGGCGCAACCATTAAGAATGTACGCTTTCAATTGGTTTGGTTCTGAAGTTTGCTTTTTGACGATGCAACACTCCACACCGTGGACTGGGCTGAGTGTGGAAAATTCGATATTTTCGCGTTTGCGGAGTGTAGTAATTTTACAAACGAAATCAAAAATTAAAACGAATTTGTAAAAATACGGCTGCACCATTTTTACAAACGAACCTAAAAATGCGGGTTCAGTGTAAAATGTAGAAAATTTTTTATTTTTTTGCACAAACGAAATCACCATTAGTCTTATTGGCTTTAACATTACAGTTAGATCATTACGCTATAATGCCTATTTGTATATCCCTTTCATAGGAGTAACTACTCTTCTTTTGAACCTGTTTTAAGGTCATTGAAAGAGTTTAACAATATTAATAAACAATTTAATTTAGATTTTTCATACCCATTAAACAAATTTTGTGAGGAGGAATCAATAGAACACCTTCTGTTTCTGTGCCAGAAGGCGGCATACAACCTTGGGTTCTTATTTCTTTGGGGAGTTAGCTAACATGGCTGATGTTGGAATGTGCCCCAACGCCGAGGGGAGACGTCCAGCCACGCCAGAGGCTGAAGAAAGTGCCCCACGCCTAGGGGAAAGAAGTTGGCCGGAGTAGACGACTGAGGAGCGGCTGCCCAAACCGGAGAAGCACCCAAACCCCTTGAGAACCAGCGGAACCCCACCGGGAGCCAGGTACGGCCCCAAACAGGACCCATTAAATTTAAAGAAAATTGGTTCAGATTTAGATATAGACTCCATACGATTAACATATATTTCCCAATGTGGAACGTAGACCCTTTATACAGGTACAGATTTATGTATGTCCCCTGTAAATTTATATATCCTGATTTTGAATCTAAGCGTCATAAAATAATTTTTTTTTGAACAATTTGACAAAACATATTTCTTTGTACTCTGCTCTGATGGGCGGATATAATATTGTCGTCTCTCCCGACTTAAGCAATACTATAGTTTGGTGCATTTTTACGCTTTTTCAATTTTTCATTACGCTTTTGGTTCGGAAAAAAGTTGGCATCACTGGCCATCACTGATGTGATCGCATAGGGAATAATTGGTATCAGTTAATTATGGATACTTATTAAGTCATACGACTTCATCAGAGAAATCTACTCCTTAGTAGACGACCAGTTATGTTATCTACTCCTTAGTTTAGGACCTATTGGGTTATCTGTTCTCTTGTTTCAGTTGGGTTGTCTACTCTTTAGTAGAGGACCAGTAGGGCTATCTAATACTTGGTAAAATACCAGTTATTTATCTTCTGCTTAGTGGAGGACCTACAACCCAATTGGTTTATCTACTGCTTAGTAGAGGTGCAGTTCAGTTATATGTTCCTTAGTTGGCGACAAGTTGGGGTTTCTTCTCCTTAGTTAAGTAACAGTTTGGTTATCTACTCCTTAGTATACTGCCCTCATAAGAAAGAAAATCACATCTCCTTTTTAGTAGTTCTGAGATTGTTAGCTTTTCGTTTTGTTAACTTTCCTCGGAGGGCAGTATACGACCAGTTGGATTGTCTACAACTTAGTAAACTACCACTTTCTAGGATGTCAGTTTAGTCATCCAAACATTATCTTATCCTTAGTTAACGAACAGGGGTTATCTACTCATTAGTTGAAGACCAGTTTGGTTGTCGACAAATTGTTTAGTAGAAATCCTATTGAGTTAACCACTCCTTAATATACGACAAGTTGGGTTATCTACTCCGCAGATACAAGTCGGACTATATATATTCCCTTAGATGACCGGTTCGGACCAGTTTTAGACTAATCTGTCTGACATTGCGGGTTCAGCTAGTAGAGATATTCCCTCAAATTAGTAGATGGATATGTCACAAGGTGGCAATTCCCCACCTCCAATGACAATGAATAAGACATGATATGGTTACCAGTTGTTTTCATATAAAAGGAACAATCTGCAGACAAGTAACAGGTATTTAGAAATAATGTATACCCGAGAAGGCCCATGTTCTGACCTCGTAGCTCCGGAACTGTATCAAATGGCCTTAAAAAAACTTGAATTCCACAACACCTCTTCTACAACAAAAGACAATTTTAGTGATATAGTACATTCCAGTGTATTTTCACATGTTTCCTACATTTTTACTTAGAGTTGCGAATATGTGTACGTCTTTAAAGACCTTTGGGGTGTCCATAAAGATAATTTGTCTTTGCTACAACCATATCATGTTTTGTCGCAACGGGGATGCTGGTTAAGAAACAACACAATTATTTCGCTCTACTTATATACACATGAAGTGGAAATTACCAAAGAACGCCGGAGAAATGATTTATAATCTCCGTATAATACACTTTTATTTAAATTTCCTAGTGTTCATACTCTTAACTCAAAATTCACCTGATGTAACCGCAGAAAAAGAAACAATATAAATATCTCGAAGTTTCGTACTGCTACTTAGCGCACATCTCATATTGGATATGTCAATTTCTAATTTAACAGTCAACTTTTGCCATTTTCTTTCAAAACTTTTGTCAACGTATTTTTTATCAAAACACCATGTAAACCGAAAGAAATAACCAAGAAAACTTTTCGTTGTCCCCACAAAAAGCCACCTTAAAGACTTTTTCAGCCAGTTAAGTTATTTTCAGCCATGTTTTCGTTCTTTAATAGCTCTTGAAAATCACAACTTTTATCTCAACAACAAAAATCTTCAATTTTGTTTTGCCGCATCTGACTTATAGACAACCAAAAAAAAAAAACAAAATAACTTGACATTTTCATTAAATTTTAAAACCTTTTTTATTTGTGCAATGAAAAAAATTTGTTTTCAGATAACCGCACACAACACTCCGCATCACCACTCGCAGTCATTGGGTTTTGCCTTTTATTTTTGGTGGTGGTGGTGCTGTTTGTCTGCTGCTGCTGCCACTGTCGTTATTTTGTTCTTTAAACCTCAAAAAGTTTAGACAAATATTATGGCTTTTAACTGGGATCGAAAATAGCAAAAGAAGAAAATGGAAGACCAGAATACAGAAACCAACCGAATATCGTTTATTTCGTGTGAAGCCGAACACACACTTTTGGAACATATCTTTACATTTGGGGCGGGAAATGTGAAACATATCGAAGAATTGGTCTAAGGCGTAATATGTTCGAGAAAAATTCGTTTCTGGACATACATACATGTATTTTATACTAACAATTACCCGCTGAATAACATGCGAATATTTATACATATCGCTTAGTTAGAAAAGGAGCGTCACAACTCAAAAGAGCTTTTTTTGAGCTGGTCATACTAAATTGTCCTACATTTCAATATCTATAATCTGGTCCATGATAAGGCTGATTCGTGAGGAAGATAACAATAATTGGCGCACTTCTGAAGTTATGTCATCTCATTTCGCGAAATAGTTATTTTTGTATAGATCATTTAAAACAAACTTAAGTGAAATGTCATAGTTTGAGTTGTAACGTTATTTTGCTAAATCAAAAGTTATATGTTCTAAATTCGTTTTCGGTTTTCCAATAAGAGTGATATGATTTATTTGAAAAAAACACACTTATTGTTAAGGAAATTCAAAAGTTTTTATATTACGTGAAGTACAATCGATACAATTATGTTCTAAATAAAATATCATTCAAATGGCCTCACGACTTCTTCTGCAGGAACGAATTCGATTAACCCAATTTTCGAGCACTTTACACTAAATCAAGTCGTATGTCATTAATGGCACGTTCAATATTGACTTGTAAAGCGTGAAGAGAGTCTGGTTTATTTCGAAAGACCAATGACTTCAAATAACCCCACAAGATATAGTCTAATGGTGTTAAATCACAACTTCTTGGAGGCCATTCAAAATCACAATTTCTTGAAAAAGTCGAATCTCCAAACTTTTCTCACAACAATTCAATTGTTTCATTTGCTGTGTGGCACGTAGCCACAATCGGTTAATCGCAAAAAGATAGCTCTTAACAAGAGCTCAAATATTGCTCATGGGTGCCAAGGTCGTAGGTCGACTGGAAAGCGTTTTTTTTTTTGGATTTTTAAAAAAATGGACTTTACATCATTTTCAACTGTGAACGAAAACTTTATTTTTGCTCTAGCTCCTTAACGGTACGTCTGATCGGGAATCGGTCAATGGTACAAATATAGCTCTTAACATGAGCAAAAATATTGCTCATGGGTGTCAAGGTCGTAGGTCGACTGGAAAGTTTTTTTTTTTTATTTTAAAAAAAATTGACTTAGCGCACGAAAAGTTGCAATTGGAGCACGATTATTTCGATAATAAAAATGAATAATTTGTAAACGTTGTTCTTGCGTATATCTCTCCATGATGAAATTGTAAACACTACTGAATACAATGAAAAACAAATGACAGATCATGGCATATTACAAATGGCCGAAACGTCACTTCAAAATCATATCATGGAAAACCCGTTAATTTAATGGTTATACGAATTTGTTTGCTCAAGGTGCTCGATTTTTTGCTCTTTTTCTATATTTTTATACCCTCACTTTAGTGTGACGAGGGTATATATGATTTGCTACGAAAAAAAGTGTAACACGAAGGAGTGGCCTAAGACCCCAAGTATGTTCGGAGGAAATCCATTTTGGGTCATTTTAAGTCGAATGAGCAATGTCCGTCCGTCTGTGTGTCTGTCTGTCTATCTGTCTGTCTGTCTGTCTGTCTGTCTGTCTGTCTGTCTGTCTGTCTGTCTGTATGTCTGTCTGTCTGTCTGTCTGTCTGTCTGTCTGTCTGTCTGTCTGTCTGTCTGTCTGTCTGTCTGTCTGTCTGTCTGTCTGTCTGTCTGTCTGTCTGTCTGTCTGTCTGTCTGTCTGTCTGTGTGTCTGCTGGCTGGTGCGCACGATAACTCTCGAAAGGAGTAACCGATTGACCTCAAATTTGGTATGTGGTAATATTTTTTTCTATCTCCGGCTAAGTTCGAAGATGGGCCATATTGGTCCACTCCGTCTAGTACCTCCCCCACAAAGGGTTAAAATGTTGTGAAATATTGATTCTTTAATAACTGCTATACTACTTATACGAATGTTTTGAAATTCCACACATAGTATTAGCTTATTAGTCGCTATCAATTCGAGAAAAATGGGCGAAGTCGCCACGTCCCTTTTGGTACCTCCCACACAAATGCACCATTTTGCACCAAAAGTTAACAGCTTATAACATTAATAACAGTGTATAAAAACACTTGAAATTTTGTACAGTATTATGCTTTTATATTGCCTAAAGTCTAGGGAAAAATGGGTGTTGTTGCCACGCCCCTTTTGGTACCTCCCACACAAAGGTACCTTTTTGCACCAAAAGTTAACAGCTTATAACATTAAAACCAGTGTATAAAAATACTTGAAATTTTGTACAGTGTAATGTTTTTATGGTGACTATAGCCCTGTTCTGTTTTATACGTATACGTATTACGTATACGTATTTCTCAATATTTTACTGACAGATTTTTAAGGCACTGGATGCACCGGGTAGGTTTGTTTCGGAATTTTTTTCTCCTATTCAATAAATTCAACTCTGCTTCAGATACAAAAGAGATATTCCATAAGTGCAAAAATCCAACTGTTGCAAAAAAATTCGTATGGCCATTAAATTATTAATTGAGCCAACTTGACTAAACGAATGATGCAGAAGTTCTTATTTTTGGGGCTACTTTCACGCCCAATTCTCAGAATTGAGTTCCAAAATCATGTGTTGTACTGTGTAGGGATGTAACGAAAGTGGCTTTAGCGAAAGCGAATATTGAAATATTTTTCTTGCGAATGCGAATGCGAAAGCGAATAGTGAAATTTTTGCGAATGCGAATAATAGTTAGAGCCTTTAGTACCAACAAATTTAAGGAACTGAATTGATACTTTTCCAGGATATTCAAGTATTAAGACTGTTTCCATATTTTAACCTCCTGTTACCACAAGCACACACATATCTTCAAATTGTGTGAAGGGAATAAGGAGATTTAACACTTTAATAAATGGAAGCGAATACTGAAATATATTTTTGCGAAAGCGAATGCGAAAGCGAATAATCCAAAGATGGTTTTTGCGAATGCGAAAGCGAATTTTAAAATGATGCGAAAGCGAATTTTAAAATGATGCGAATTTCTTTACATCCCTAGTACTGTGTAATACTCGTACAGGTACGTAGTTTAGTAAAAATCATTTCCGCCAAATACAGCACTTAGCAGCTATTCGGCTATAAATGTTTCGGCCCAAAACATCATACAACTTCAACTACAAGGAAAATGTACCAGAGAAACGCCAGCCACAACAACGGCGCTAGTCTTCATCTATGTAGATGAAACGCTCCCAAAAAATATATAGCAATGAAAGCAAAGAAAGTAAAAACATGGAAAACTTTTAAAGTCATTGATGGTTAGTGGGGAGGTGGAGACGGAGATGGAGATGAACACATGCACATGCACATGCACTATCCTATATGTATAAGCAAACTCCCAAACATGAAGGTGGTGGGAGGGGCATCACAAGGGCTGGATCTGAGAACAGAATAAATAAGATGATGTCCTTTTTCTAGGTTACACATCTCAAGTGCCAAGCAAGAGGCAATAAATAATCTTTAAAACTATGTTGCTATTTTTCTTCCATCTTTCAACCAAACAATCGACCACCAGTACATCAGTACAGAAGCTTGAGTATAATCCGTAGATAAGGAAATGGAAGAAGGATCCATAAAAACCACCCAAAACAAACCGAACGAAACTAACTGAAAATCTTTTACAACAAAAGGCAACAAATCTAAACCTTCAGTCGACATGAAGGAATTCACAAAACACAAGTATTCCGACACTAGCAGCCCGGCAAACATGACCAGCCTTAACCGCCAGCCAGCCAGTCAGCTATACTCGTACATAGATGCATCAGTACACTTGGTCAGAGTGTCTGGAAAATGCTGAGCTGAGCTCTAGTGAACTTGTGTAGACTGGAGTAAACTTATTCAACGGACATGTGACATGTCTTGTCAAATGTTAAATATGTGTGGGAAATTTTTTGTGATACCCAAACACACTACAAAAAGTAGGATAAGGAACAAAATTGTAACACCTTAAATGTGTGGTTGTAGTTGGGCGAAAATGAGTTTTGAAACATTTTAAGTCATCTGTTTTTCGTCGGTCCATCGGTCCGTCCGTCCGTCCGTCTACCTGTCTGGCTAGTCATACGATTATTCTCGTAAGCAATGAAGTATTGAATTTCAAATTTTGCATTTTTTCCAATTTTGGTGTATGGGTAAATCCTGTGTTGCGGACGTTACATTCGTACTAATTTTTTTTCACAAATATTAATCCCGTTGGCGTTCTAAATGTAATATTTTCTTATAAACTTCTGCAACGACAATTATTTTAGAGTATTTTGAACTGGCATTTAGATAAATACCAAAATATTTTTGAGGAATGCAATATTCGTGGCGAAAGTGCCGTTGCGGATGTTACAAAAAATTAATTAAATTCTTGCGCTCAGAGTTTTGACGAAGTTGGAGGCTGTTGAGGTTTCGGCTCTTACCGAAAAAAAAGAGTCACTTACCTGGGCTAAAGGCGTCATATATGCTTCAAAGGCCAATGAGTCGGCTGAAAGAGCCACAAATTCAGCTGTGTTAACGGCTAATAAAGTAAAACGAATCAGATCACCTGATGAACCCCTGCCTTCGAAAAAGGCAAGAGGCCCTAATGTCACCATCAACAGGACACTCACCAAGCCCTTCAATGAAGTGGCGAAGGAGAGTCTAGTGATGGCTGTTATAGAAAGAAGTAGTGAGGATGGATCCATCCTCAAGGACAAATTGAGTCATGTACAATCAGCCATTATGGCTGACCAATCCTGGTCTGCCGGCCCATAATTGGAGAATCAGCAAGGTGGGTGAGGCGGATGGTAAAAAGCGGCAGGTCAATTTGATCCGTAACGCTGAATCCACCTCCCATATACAACGTGCAAGTGCAACCCTACAACATGGCTTCGAGACTATAGTCTCAACTCCAAACTTCTTCTGTTCCGGTCTGGATAATCTGGTCGAGCATATCACCATATCATTCAATAGTTCCCTTGAAGAAGCCTCTCCAAAAACAAGGTACAAGGGTAAAACTAAACCCCAATGGTGGACTTCTGAGCTAACGGCTATGAAAAAGACCTGCAACAAGCTATTAAACAAGGCTAAATCTACGGGGGTCGCTAATGTGTGGGATGCCAAATAACTGGGCCAAAAACAGCGAGCAGTCGCTCATATACTGCTCTGCACACATTTCCCGGGGAACTCTCTAACAGAACCAGAGGATCAGCAGGACCAACAAGAGGGCGAGTGGACTGCGAGCATCGTTAGCTTGTTGACTGAGAGATCCAGATCCAGCTGGGCTATTAATAGCTTTGAACACTTCCAGTCACCTGGACCAGACGGCATCACTCCAGCAGAAATGCTGAAAATGTTAAAGTACATTATCCCCTGGCTGGAGAAAATTTATGTAGGCTGTATCAGGCTTTCATACATCCCGAATCGATGGAGGGATACCAAAGATATCACACACTAGGCCAAAAGACTTCAGACCATTAGCATATCCTCCTTCCCTTTGAAAGGTCTGGAAAGACCCTTAGATTATTTAATTAGGGAAAACCTGGATACAAAACTCCTGTCGGTGAACCTACAGTCTACAGAATCGGCCCTGCACGAACTGGTGAGCACTATCGAATCGTCGCTGCATTTCAAGAATTTCACCATGGTGGCATTTCATGACATAGAAGGGGCTTTTAACAACATTCACTCAGATGCGGTAATTGCGGCACAGCTAAAAGTTAACTGTAGTTTGATTAGACTAATTCAAGCCTGCACAACAGAAGACGCATAACAGCATGTCTTGGATCCACATCTCTAACAAGGTTTGTAAACAGAGTGACCCCACAAGAAGGAGTACTGTCTTCACTAATTTGAAACCTAGCGGTGAATGAAATCCTGCTATATCTAGAACGTTGTGGCTGCAAGGTCGTGGCATATGCGGACGACGTGGCAAACGCAGTGAGTGGCAAATTCGAAAACGTCCTCAGAGACATCCTACAGGTGGCTCTGAACAAGTTGGCTAGATGGGCTAGAGGCAGCGATTTGGGCGTTAACACAAACAAGACAAAATTGGCTCTCTTTACTAGAATGATTAATGTCCCACATGTGGACTCTCCACCTCAGATAAATGGAACACATCTAGTCTTTTCTGAAAGTGCAAATTTTTTAGGAATAATTCTAGATAGAACTCTGTTTTTTAGACTTAACGTATTGGAACGTGTAAGGAAGGTCAACGTTGCCTTATAATGGGTTTTCAAATAGGGATGATATGATTTTGAAGTGATAATTGCGACCTGTACTTTGATTGCAAGAATACATCTACAGACAGACAGACAGACGGACAGACAGACGGAAATAGCTAAATCGACTCAGAAAGTGAGTACAAGTCGATCGGTATAATAAACAATGGGTCTATCTCTTCTCCTTTCGGGTGTTACAAACAAATGCACAAAGTCATAATACCCTGTACCAGGTGGGATGAGGGTATAAAAACCGTTATGACTCTCTCTGTGTTTTCAGAATAACGTCTTTAGATTCAACTAAAGAGTTACATTTTGAATTGTCTCCAAGTGTTTAAGCAAATGTGACCGTTGATTTATCATCTAAAGAGAAATATTTTTAGTTGTCCCCTTTTCAACCTATAAACCGAGTAAGATTTTTTAGTTAAAAAGGTACAACGACGTGGTAATCACAGTGACTGGCAAATTCGAAAACGTCCTCAGAGACATCCTACAGGTGGCTCTGAACAAGTTGGCTAGATGGGCTAGAGGCAGCGATTTGGGCGTTAACCTAAACAAGACAAAATTGGTTCTCTTTTCTAGAATGAATAATGTCCCACATATGGACTCTCCACCTCGGATAAATGGAACAGATCTAGTCTTTTCTGAAAGTGCAACATTTTTAGGAATAATTCTAGATAGGAAACTCTTTTTTTAGACTTAGAGTATTGGAACGTGTAAGGAAGGTCAACGTTGCCTTTTATTCCTGCAAAAAGGATGTAGGGTCGCGGTGGGGCCTCTCGCCTAAAATCGTCCATTGGATATATATAGCAGTAGTTCGTCCAATATTGTTATACGGCATTGTGGTATGGCGGACGGCAACTGACATACTAACCTTCACCAACCCACTATCAAATGTTCAGAGAACTGCCTACCCGACCATAAGCGGAGCCTTAAGGACTACAGCGACTGAGTTTCTACAATCACTAAATCTGCCTATCAATGTGGAGGGCGACCTGTCATAACGCCCAACGGACATAACGCCCAAATTAATTTTTTGGCCTTATGACCTCTATAAGTGCGGTCATAACACCCAATTTTGTTTTGGGCCTTATGACCTCTCTAGGTGCGGACACAAGGCCCAAAAAAGAAGGGACATAACGCCCATTTTTTTGGGCTTTATGACCGCATCAGGCGCGGTCAATAGGGTATGATATATTTTGATATTAAGTCTTAAAGCCATACGTATGGTGAAGATAAATACTTGCAGAAAAGCCGAGTGCAAAGAATTCTACAAGCAATCGCGCGCGCGATTACTCATAGAATTCTTTACGCTCGGCTTTTCTGCAAGTTCTTAACTACATCACAAATATTGTTTTTCGATTTAATACTACCATATTTGAAATGTTTGGGAAATTAAATTTGGATAATGCCCTATACGTATGATGAAGATAAGAACTTGCAGAAAAGCCAAGTGTAAAGAATTCTACGAGAATTCGCGCGCGCGCTTACTCATAGAATTCTTTACACTCGGCTTTTCTGCAAGTTCTTATCTTCATCATACGTATTGCTTTAAGACTTAATATAAACTTATCATACCCTATTGAAAATAATGCCAATGCTTCCATATTTAGGTTTTCCTTTTGCTTTTTTAGGAAATTGTGGGGCAGGTGGAAGAAATTTACATTTGATTTAAATTGAACCATATCTTTAAAGTACTTCCAATAAATATTAAATTACCACATAAATTATTACTACTTATTATTACAAAAACAAAAAAGGACATAACGCCCAAATTTTTGTTTGGGCCTTATGACCGGTCACCAATGTGGAGGTACAAGAACTACGGTCGCATAAGAATATCAAAGTGTAGAGCTGTACACTGCTGATGTGTACACCTTCGAGAGGAACTACATAACTATGATTCCAGCCAGAGATGAATGGGTTGGCAGAATACCAGGTAATATAAACCATCTCCACTTTTACACTGATGGTTTTAAGCTTGATGAAAAGGTTGGCTTCGGAGTATACTATGAAGAACTTAGTTTGGATAAAGCTTACAGACTACCAGACACCTGTAGTGTCTATCAAGCCGACATAAAAGTAATATGTCAGATATAGTAACCGACATATTACTTTTATGTCGGTTACTATATCCGAGTCGCAATATAGTAACCAACACTGGCGTTGTCATTTACTCGAACAACCAGGCTGTCATCAATTAATTCTCTGGAGGTCACATCCCTAAATTCAAAAACAGCCCTCGACTGTCGCAGATATCTTAACGAGATGGCTGAACAGTTTACTATACACCTCATATGGGTGCCTGGGCATAGGTACATCCCGGGGAACTGCAAAGCTTATGAACCAGCTAGGAAAGGGACGACATTACAAAATCTCGAAGAATTTGCATATATTGGTGCGCCACTATCCATGTGCATGCATTGACTTAGGCAAGAGGCAATCAGGCGTTCCAACGAAAGATGGACAGAAATCGGCACCTGTAAGGTAGCTAGACAAATCTTGGTAAGGTATGACCTGAGAAGGTAAAAATATCTCCTCGCACTAGAGAGGAAAAGATTGTCTACGTTAGTATCAGTTAACACTAGGGACCTGAATTGGTCTATGTGAGCTGGTAAAAAATACGGCTCCCACCCTAACATAATCCTAAACCTACCGAGTTATCCGATTTTGTAAATACCGGAGCAGAATATGCACCGATTTCTTTTAGATTACTGAATTAGCACCAAAATTTGCTACATTAGTTACGAAGGAAAATTCGATCCGATGTACCCAATTAGACAAAAATTATATCCATTTGAAGTAAAAATTTAAAATTAATTGATTTTATCTATATATATATAAAAGAGAGTGTCTGTTTGTGGGTTTGTTTGTGGGTTTGTATGTTTGTTCCGTATAGACGTCTAAACGGCTAGACCGATCGTCTTGAAATTTTCACAGAATGTACATGTGTAGGGGGTGCTGAAAATAGGGTACTTGAATTTTCGATGTATCAAGTGGGCGTGGACCCGCCCATATGGGTCAAATTTTGGTATTGAGAAAAATTTTTAGCTAGAGTGCTGAAATTTCGTGTGTATGCATTTAGTGTCAGATTATGTGAATTTTCCAAAAATGGGCGGAATCGGACCAATGGGCGTGGCCCCGCCCATATAAGCCAAATTTTGAAATTGAGATATTTTGCACAATATGTTAGTTAGAGTGTTGTAATGTTGTACATATGTATCTGATGGCAGTCCACGTGATTGATCCAAAAACGGGCGGGATCGAACCAATGGGCGTGGCACCGCCCATATAAGCCAAATTTAAAAAATGTGATATCTTGCACAATTTGTTAGCGAGAGACCTGGAATTTTGTGTATATATATCCGTTGGCGATCTACGTCATTGGTCCAAAAATGGGCGGGTTCGGACCAATAGGCGTGGCCCCGCCCACATTGGCCAAATTTTGATATCTTGCACAATTTGCTAGCGGGAGTGCTGCAATGTTGCGTATATGTATCTGGTGGCATTCTACGTAATTGGTAAAAAAATGGCCGGGATCGGACCAATGGGCTTGGCCCCGCCCATATAAGCTAAATTTTGAAATTGATATAGCTTGCCCAATATGTTAGCGAGAGTGCTGGAATTTTGTGTATATGTATATGGTGGCAGTCTGCGTGATTGGTTCAAAAATGGGCGGGATCGGCCCAATGGGCGTGGCCCCGCCCACATAGACCAAATTTTGATATCTTGCACAATTAGCTATCGGGAGTGCTGCAATGTTGTGTATATGTATCTGGTGGCATTGTACGTAATTGGTCAGAAAATGGGCGGGATCGGACCAGTGGGCGTGGCCCCGCCCTTATAAGCCAAATTTCGAAATTGATATATCTTGCACAATTTTTTATCTAGAGTGCTGTAATGTTGTACATATGTATCTGGTGACAGTCCACGTGATTGGTCCAAAAATTCGCGGGATCTGACCAATGGGCGTGCCACTGCCCATATAAGCCAAATTTTGAAATTGAATTATCTTGCTCATTTTGTTAGCGAGAGTGTTGAAATTTTGCGTATATGTATCTGGTAGCAGTCTACGTGATTGGCTTACAAATGGGCGGAATAGGACCAGTGGGCGTGGCACAGCCCATATTTTGATATATCTTACAAGTATTATATAGGAAATACATGAACATAAATGCTCGGTATGCGATAATTACAGCTGCTCACTCCAATACAATCGCAATATGATAATGTGATGCATGACCAATGAAACAAGAATTTGGAAATTTTATACTTAAGTATACATTTCTATTTTCTGGACTTTCCACTGAATTCGGTATTTTTTCATTCAGTGAATTTATCACTAATACCAGTAAGGAAAGCCAGAAAGTCGGGCGGGCCCGATTAGGGTCATTGCGATAATAATTTGGAATAATTGGTAAATGTGGTGTGTGTGTGTGTATGTATATCTTATTTTGAACCGATAATCGCTAAATTAAGCAATATTCGTTCCTAAATTGAGAAACATTTTTCTGGAGAACTTTGTAATGATCGGAAGTAAAGTACAACTTCTATAGCGCTTTGTAACCAAATCTGGAGGAACATATATATGGAGGTTATATATAAATCTGAATCGATTTTCCGTGAATACTCATTCATGTAAAATAGAAACCTGTTTCTGTCGAATTTCGTACTGATCGGATATAAAACACAGTATCTACAGCGCTTACATGTCAAATTGGGGGTAACATATATATGGGGGCTATATCTAAATCTGAACCGATTTTCTCCGAATTTTGCGGTATTCCTTCATGTAATAAGAAATCTCTTTCTGCCGAATTTCTTACTGATCGGATATAAAATACAGTTTCTACAGCGCTTGAATTTCAAATCGGGGGTAACATATATATGGGGGCTATATCTAAATCTGAACCGATTTTCTCCGAATTTTGCAGTATTTCTTCATGTAATAACAAACCTCTTTCTGCCGAATTTCGTACTGATCGGATATAAAATACAGTTTCTACAGCGCTAATTTTGACATGGGCAGCGAAGCGCACCGGGCTCAGCTAGTATCTATATATAAAGAAGATTGTGTGTTTGTTTGTTGGTTTGTTTGTACCGTATAGACGTCTAAACGGCTGTACCGAACTTCTTGAAATTTTGACAGAATGTATATGTGTGGGGCGTGGTGAAAATAGGGTACTTGAATTTTCGAAATATCAAGTGGGCGTGGCCCCGTCCACATAAGACAAATTTTAAAATTAAGATATCTTGCACAATTTGGTAGCGAGAGTGCTGTAATTTTGTACGTATGTATCTGGTGGCAGTCTACGTGATTGTTCCAAAAATGGACGGGATCGGACCAATGTGCATGGCACCGCCCATATAAGCCTAATTTTAAAAATGTGATATCTTGCACAATTTGTCCAAAAACGGGCGGATTCGGACCAATAGACGTGGCCCGCCCATATAAGTCAAATTTTGAAATTGAGATATTTTGCACAATTTGTTAGCGAGAGTGATGCAATTTAGTGTATATACATATATCTGGTGGCAGTCGACATGATTGTTTCAAAAATGGGCGGGATCGGACCAATGGGCGTGGCCCCGCCAATATAAGCCAAAATTTGAAATTGAGATATCTTGCGTAATTTGTTAGCTAGAGTGCTGTAATGTTGTACATATGTATCTGGTACGGACTATATTATGTAAAGTCCCATTAATTTGTTCTTTAAATATTTATTTAAAAAATAACTGATGCATTTAAAAGCGTAAGGACGCAAAAATGAACAAATATAACTGCTGTAAAATGCACAACTTACGACCTCTAAAATGAGCCTTCATTTGTAAAAATCCATCAATGCGTTCCGAAACTATATAACGGGTTTTCCAATAGCGATGATTTGATTTTGAAGTGACATTTCGACCATTTGTAATATGTCATGATCTGCCATTTGCTTTTCATTGTATTCAGTACAATTTCATCATGGAGAGATATACCCCAGAACAACGTTTACAAATTATTCAGTTTTATTATCAAACTAATCGTTCTCCAATTGCAACTTTTCGTGCGCTGAGTACATTTTTTAAATAAAAAAAACCCGATCCGACGTACCGTTAAGGAGCTAGAGCAAAAATGATGCTAAGTCCATTTTTTTAAATAAAAAAACACTTTCCAGTTGACCTACGACCTTGACACCCATGAGTAATATTTTAGCTCTCGTTAAGAGCTACGTGCCACACAGCAAATGAAACAATTGAATTGTGGCGAGAAAAGTTTGGAGATTCGATTATTTCAAGAAATTGTGATATTAAATGGTCTCCAAGAAGTTGTGATTTATAACATCATTAGACTATTTCTTGTGGGGTTATTTGAAGTCGTTGGTCTTTCGAAATAAACCAGACCAGAAAAATTATAATTCTTTGTTTAATAATTATTTGATTTTGTCGCCTCTTTCGAATAATTATTCGTAAATTATGACGAAATCAAAAGTTATACGCGTTTTTGTATACCCGAGATGACCAACTTTGAGGTCTTGTCGCAACGCCCTGTATACCATATGGGGCCAACTTTAAAAGCTAAATTAGCTAATACCAAGTATTGTCGCATTCGTTTGTCTGGCTAAGAAAGGTCAAATTTGAGTTCCTACCACTGTGCATCACCTTGCTAAGCAAGAGGAAGTACGCATACGAGATCTGTCAAAAAAACATAGGGCGATATTGGAAATAATTTGAAAAGTGCGAAAGCTCTCTTCTCAAAAATAAAAATATTTTTGTTTGTCTTATTACCAGATACGAGTTTTACAGTTTAACATATGACTGCATCTTTCTTCTTCTTTAATTGACATGAAATTTCATATTTTCTAAAGAACACTTTGGATTATCTGAACCATTGCAATTTGCTGCCATGGCAGAGGATATAAAAATATACAAATTCCCAATTGTTAGTTCCACAAAAGCATTTAAACAATTTTGTATAAATTATTTGCCTCAAAACAAAATTTCAATCTGAACCTTTTTTTAATTCCAATTTATACACAGTACACAAAGTAAATAACTATACATATAGAAAATATGTATACGAACACTCACACTCTGTACCAACCAACACACGTTGGTTTATATCTTCCTCTAATGTTTATGCATTTGTTTGGATTCCTTCCTGTGAAGACTTAACTCGAATCAAAAACAGGACAAGTTGTTCTTTCCCTTATTGCAACAATTTTGAAAACAAAAAATAGAAAAGAATAAGAAGTTAAATAACAAAAATGTTTACATATCGTTAAATGTTGTAAAATTATTTTTTCTATTTATTTTTTGCTGTTGTTTCTTCGTTGGCCAAAATGGAAACATTTAAGCCTGTGCTTTGAGAGTAGTATTTAGAAACCTCTGAATGATGGAAGCCAACAGCAACAGCATAGAAATCTGGAGCACGACAAGAGGAAGAAGAACTTCCTCGGTTTGCCAGCTGCATGGAATAGAAATTGGTACAGGACACAAAAAAAATATAACAACTCGAGTATTCAAAATGCATCCATACAGAATATGAAGTATAAAAGAGGGTTATGCCAGAGGTGCCATTAGATATAGAAACCAGTAAGGAACGGTTAGTCAGGCAGAACTGACTATGTGATATGCCTAAACCAACTTGTTTGAGCAGAATAAGCTCACATATATATATCTGAAACAGATCTTTTTAAATTTGCAGTATTCGAAACTACTACAAATCTAAATTAAAAGGGTAGTTTACCCAAGATGCAAAATTGAGGGACATATATTGTATATGAATCTATATCTAAACATGAACAAAATTTTGGAATCAAAAACTACCCTCTAACATTTTCAAAATTATCAAATGAAAACCAGTACGGAAAGACAGACAGTCGGGCTGGGCCGACTATATAATACCCTGCACCTCCCTAACAATGCGAAAATGGGCATTGCTATAAGAATTTGGCAGTGTTCATACATGTAATGAGAAAACTCTCTCTGCCGAATTTCGTACTGATCGGATATAAAATATGGTTTCTGAAGCGCTTACATTTCAAATCGGGTGAAACATATATATGGGGGCTATATCTAAATCTGAACCGATTTTGACTAATTTCAATAGGGATCGTCCTTGGGCCAAAAAATAGCACTGTGCTAAATTTCATCACAATCGGACCATAAATACGACCTGCACTTTGTTTATAAGAATACATGGACAGACAGACAGACGGACATGGCTAAATCGACTCAAAAAATAATTATATGTCGATCGGTATAATAAACTATGGTTCCATTTATTTATTTAATTTAGTCTATGGAATACAATGTTCCTTACAGACAAACTTAAAACTAAAAATAAATTAAATCTAATGTATTAATAAACTTAGTTAAAGATTCACTAAAATCGAGATTATTAGAGATCCTATTGAATTCAATCAGTGCGCGAGTAATTGGTTCATTAATGGCATAATTACTTCTATGAATAGGAATGAAAAAGTAATTGTTGTTACGCAAAGATCTGGGTGGAAGATTGAAATTCAAACATTCAAGTAAGACACCACTGTCAATAAAGCCAGAGATTAACTTATAAAGAAATATTTGTGATAAAAAAGACCTTCTGTTCATAAGTGTTTGCAAATGTATTAATCGGCATTTGTCTACATAAGAAGGGAGTGGCTGAGTAAAATCAATCGACCGAAGAGCAAAATTTATAAATTTTTTCTGAATTCTTTCAAGTCTGGTGCAATGATTATTGTATAAAGGATTCCAAATAATAGCAGCATATTCCAATTTAGCTCTAACTAGGGACGTATAAATCAATTTGGCAGTATAAGGATCAGTAAATTGCTTACAGTTTCTCTTTATGAAGGCCAATAATGAATAACACTTAGGGACAATTGCATTAACATGATTTACAAAAGAAAATCATGTTAATGATCTCCTTTTGTGCGTTACAAGCAAATGCACAAAGTCATAATACCATGTACCACAGTGTGGTGTAGGGTATGCCCAAACGGAGAAATATGATATATCTTCACGTAGCGCCGTCTTGCTGCAAATAAAAATTGTCTACATCAATAGCTTCCAATTCCGGCAATACAAATTCATTTATCATTTCGATATCGCAATCCATTCACCGTAACAGTTGCTTTAGCCTAATTTTCGATAAAGTAAGGTCAAATGGCCCCTCCAGACCAAAAACCGCACCAAACAGTCACATGCTGTGGATGGAGATAATTTTCAACAATAATTCTTGAGTTTTCTGTGCCCCAAATGCGGCAATTATGCTTCTTGACATGGTCTTCGAGGCCATCATCATTCAAGACGATTTTCGATGAAATTTCAACTCATTTTAAATATGGTCCAACAAGCGTAGCCGTGCCGGCTATTTGACTGATATTGTTTTCCATTATTAGTTACATACTCTCTTTACAATGAAATAAACATCCGATGATTTCCCTTAAACAAATCTCATTTTTTATACACGCAAAGAAAAAATTCGTTACTCCCAAGTGAAAAATTAGATAAACGAAATTCGTTTGCGGTCTATGTTTGTCTCAAACGATTTATGTTTATCACAAAACCCAAAGAAACGTTTATAGCAAACGATTAGTGTACTTATCATAAATGATTTATATTTATTACAAACCCTGTGAAACGTTTGAGGCAACGGTTATTGCGTTTGTTACATGCTATACTTGTTTATCCAAAATCCTGTGAAACATTTGTTGCAAACGGTTAATGCGTTTGTCATAAGCAATATCTGTCTATCCCAAACCTTATCAAACGTTTGAAGCAAACGGTTATTGTGTTTGTCACAAGCAATACCTCTTTGTCAACAATTGTGAAAACGTTTGTCGCAAAACCAAACGCAAAATCTGTTTGTATTATGACATTTTTTAAATCTTTAAAAGTGCAAAATGTCACACTTTTTGGCAAAATGTACCCTAGGGCTCCAGGACAAAGACCTCTGCTATTAATTGGCTGAAATCTTCGTATGAGTTGTAGACAAACTGCAAATAAGAAAGCATGTATGTTAGAACATATTTAAAATTTAAGAGACCATTGTATGGATCAAATCCTACCATATAGCAAACTATTTAGTCAAAAGTGAACTTCATAGGTAAATATTAAAAAAGTTTCCAGTTCCGTGAATAGAAGACCAAACTACCCGTACATCAGAAAATAACATGAAAAACTTTAGGTGAAAAATGGTGTTGCATAGTGTTATTAAAAAGCCAATTTACGTGTTGAACATTTTAGCTGTTTCCAACGGGTTATAATCAGAAGTAGCCAGTGAGGTATGTTTTGTTCTTCTTCACATGCATTACAGTGTGGAAGGTTTCATTCCAACAATAGCGCTACTGCCAACGTTTCACATACTATTCCAACACATAAAACATTTATAAGAACGCACTCTCATAAAATGATAACAAGTTACGTTCTTTGTTCTCACAACTTTCTTTAAAATGCACAAACATGTTTAAATAGAATGTGTTTCCTTAAACGTTTTAATTTACTGGAAATATTGCAACATTTATGGGAAAAGTACAGCGTTTGAGAGAAAGAACTATGTTTGCGATAAACGACCTACAAACGTTTTTTTTCTTTGCGTGTACCCGACACCATATGATGGGAGTGTGTATATTCATTTTGTCACTCCGTTTGTAACATCACGACATATTGATCAGATACCCCATAAAGTAAGTATATATCTGTGGTTTTCAAACATAACAGCCCATCTCAAACAAGTAAAGACTGATTAAGTTCGGCCATGCCGAATCTTATATACCCTCCACCATGGATCGCATGTGAATGGTACGGGGACAAATAAACTTATTATACAAATTTCAGCCCCATTCGTTGAATTTTCAGGTTTTTGTGACGTTACAAGTCAAATCTAGAGGGACCTTTGTATGGGGACTATATAAAAATATGGATCTATGACTACCGTTGTTCGTATGAAGGATTACAGGTATAAATAAACCCCAGTTACCAATTTTCAGCCCGATCTGATGGCATTTATGGTCTCTGTGTCGTTAAGAAGTCAAATCGGAGAACTGCTATATATGGGGTATACATCAGAGAATGGACCGATGTTGCACATTTTCAATCCCAAGTTACCTACAGCTATAAGAAGTATCTATACCAAATTTCAGTCATCTAGCTCAAATATTGTACATTGTAGCGTTAATACAACAGACGGACAAAGTTAAATTTCGATTCTGAAAAAAATGTTGCCCCATCGACTCGAAATTATGAAAAATATTTGCCCTTTAGAATAGAATTTTACGACGATTAAGAATATATACTTTATGGGGTCTCATATCAATATTTAGAGGTGTTACAAACGGGGTGACAAAATGTATATACCCCCCATCCTATGGTGGAGGGTATAAAAATCAAAATGTTCAGGAGTTGGAAATAGTCTTCAAAGAATGGTCTAACATGGGAGTGTGACATATCGATCGATAGATAATGATTTGCTGAATATACTATATGTGCTAAAATCCCGAGATCGAAAATTTCCGACATAGGCTGTTATGCCAGAAAACCACAGATATATTATGAATCGACGTAATTTTCTAAGACGAAACGTGAATTTTTGAGTTTAACGAAAATTTTAATTGCTCTTGTAAGAACCAAAAATTAATTTGTCAAAATTGGTTAATATTTCAAGGCACCATAAAGTTTTGGAAAAAACTTTACATTACACCCATTTGGTGTGTAATGGTGTGTAATGGCTTCCATGTAAAGGGTGTCCCAAGAAGAGCGCAATTTTTTAATTTTAAATAAAACACAGATATTTAAGAAAAAATCGTGAAACTTTATTATATCGTAAAGTAGACAGAATGAGGTTATGTATGGAACAATATATCGTGCAGATGGCCGCCGCGGCTTTGCTGGCATGCACGCGATCTTTTAACGAAATTTTCAATGACCGTTTTGCATGAATGCTGCGGTATTTCATTAATGCAGCGTCCAATTTCGTCTTTTAAGGCTTGAGTCGTCGTCGGCTTATTCGCGTAAACCATCGACTTCAAAAAACCCCAAAGAAAAAAATCTAATGGTGTTAAATCGAACGATCTAGGCGGCCAATTCTGATCTCCAAAACGCGAAATAACACGACCGGGAAATGACTGATGCAGCAATTGAATTCTTTCTCTGGATGTATGACATGTGGCGCCGTCTTGTTGGAACCACATGCCCTCCACATTCATTTCTTCAATTCTAGGCAAGAAAAAACTGGTTATCATTTCACGATACCGAACACCATTGACTGTTTGCGCTTGACCTGCCTCATTTTCATAAAAAAAAGGTCCAATGATTCCTCCAGCCCAAAAACCACACCACACAGTGACCTGGTCGATGGCGCGTTGTTGTCTTTACATCACTAACAGACCCAGTTTCGGCAAATTTATCCATTAATCTCTTTACAGTTGACTCTTTTGGAGCATTATTGTGACCCCAAATTGATCGCAATTTGCGAACTGTAGCCGCAAAACTTTCACCATTTTGGTAAAACAATTTCACAATGAGAATGCGTTGTTCATTCGTGTAGCGCTCCATTTTTACTAACCTCGTACCTTCTACTAACAAACAATAACAATTATTCAAATGTCAAACAATGACACTTCGAATGTTGCGAGATTTAAAAATTGCGCTCTTCTTGGGACACCCTTTAGTACATAAAAAATTCCCCTAACACCGGGGTGTAATACAACCTCGTGTGAATCGGTGTATGGTTTGCAGTCAGAGGTAATCGACAAAGCTTTGCTGATATCTGGGCGCCTCAGCGAGTAACAGGTGTTTCACCCAGTCCTTGTCACAGTATCGGGGTATTTCTTTCCACTCGTGGGAACTACACATATATTGATACCAACAATTTTTATAAACAACAAACACAAAAAAACGCTTCGGGATCTGAATCTAACCGCATCTGCTTTGCAGTTTTCTGGTATGCCCCTGTGGCCCGGCGCCCATGTCAGATGAATATTTAACTGTTCAGCCATCTCGTTAAGAGAATTCCGACATTCACGACTTTGGTATGAACATAAATTTTCAGACATTCCGCTACCTCTTTAATAGCTAAGATTACTGCCTGGTAAACACTACAGTGATCAGCAAGTCTTTATTGCAATGGATAGCTCAAGTTCCCCAGTAAAGACACCAAAGCCCACTTGGTCATTGAATAACGAATCTCATATCTCCTCGGATACAACTATTCCATTATGATCTATCGGGTATAAGAGTGAGATACTTCTTGTCAAAATGTGGTTCAGTGATAGTTTAATCAACAATGCCCGGAAGGACCATTTCCTGATCATAGTGACTGTTCTCTTAGTTTAATTGCTTTACTATAATGTTTAGCGGCATTAAATGTAGTATAACATTTACTGCCTCATACGGCAGCAGTCAGGCCGATAACGCGGTACGACATTGCCTTGTAAAACCCGCTGAAACTTAACGCGGGTTCAGGGGCTTGATATCAGCATTACGTTTTCCTATTACACTGTTAAAAGTATATAGAGGCACCGCTTGCCTTCTTTGCTCTTTCCGGAATGCAGGGTTTGAAGTTCAACTTCCTGCCTAGTAAAACACCGAAGTATTCTGTGCTTTCGAAGAAGGGAATTTCAATAGCCCAGGAGACAACTGTTGGTACAACCAGGAGCAACTGTTGATACATTATATCTCCTGCTGAACAAACCTAGATGAGTAATGGTCGGCTTAACACAAAGACCATTCTCGGAATCCCATCTTGCGGTTATATCAAGGTCCTGCTGTATGATCTATTCATATTATTTATACCCTCACTTTATTATACCCTCACTTTAGTGTGACGAGGGTATATATCATTTGCTACGGAAAAAAGTGTAACATATCGAAGGAGTGACCTAAGACCCCAAGTATGTTCGGCGGAAATCCGTTTTGGGTCATTTTAAGTCGAATGAGCAATGTCCGTCCGTCTGTTTGTCTGTGTGTCTGTGTGTCTGCTGGCTGGTGCGCACGATAACTCTCGAAAGAAGTAAACGATTGACATAAAATTTCGTATGTGGTAATATTTTTTTCTATCTCCGGCTAAGTTCGAAGATGGGCCATATTGGTCCACTCCTTCCGACCATGACATTAAAATTGTCCTAGGAGATTTTAATGCAAAAATAGGAAAGGAGAATATCTTTGGCCCAACAGTCGGAAAATTTAGCCTCCACGAGGAAACATCCGATAACGGAATGAGGCTAACAGACTTCGCCGCGGCAAAAAACATGGTAGTTAGTAGCACCAGATTTCGACATCTCGATATACATAAGGCCACGTGGCTGTCGCCAGATCAAAAAACGAGAAACCAGATTGATCATGTTGTGATAGATGGAAGGCATTCATCCAGTGTGTTAGACGTACGATCGATCCGAGGTGCAAACATCGATTCGGATCACTACCTTGTTGCAGCAAAGGTACGAACCCGCCTAAATGTGGCGAGAAACGTACGATCTGACACAGCGCGGAAACTGGACGTCGGAAAGCTGCAGACACAACAGACAGCAACGGCATACTCCACTCGACTGACCCAATTGCTTGCAGAAAGCACTCCTTGTCCCGATAATATTGCTGCGCAATGGCAAAACATTGCACACTCTATGGAAAACGCCGCAAAATCCGTACTTGGGTACCAGAAGCCTCCCCCAAGGAACCCATGGTACGACCAAGAGTGTCGCAATGCTACTGAAGCGAAGAATGCGGCATACAGGGCAACTCTGCAGTCAGTAGCAACGCGCCAAGCAATGGACAGGTATCGGGAGAAAAGGAGAGAGGAGAAGCGTCTATTCCGCAGGAAAATGAGAGAAATGGAAAGGCGTGAGTGTGAGAGAATCGAGATGCACAGGAGTCAGAATGAAGTCCGAAAATTCTACCAAAGAGTGAAACACCAGACAGAGGGCTTTGGTACAGGCACATCCTCCTGCAAAGACAAAGAAGGTAATCTGGTGACAGAGGCAGATAATGTGCTAAGAATATGGAAAGAACATTTTTCCCAACTGTTGGTATCCGATAGTAGCGGCGACGAAGATGCCCCAGAACCAATCCCAGACGACGGTATTGAGTGTATACCGCCTAGCCAGAATGAGGTCAGAATAGCTGTATCCCGGCTGAAGAATAATAAGGCAGCAGGAGCCGATGGATTGCCAGCTGAACTATTTAAGACCGGTGGTGACATGCTGATAAGGCGTATGCATCAGCTTGTCTGTAGAATCTGGGTAGAAGAACGCATACCCGATGATTGGAACCTCAGCATATTATGTCCCGTGCACAAAAAAGGAGACAAGACAGTATGTGCCAATTACAGAGGAATAAGTCTCCTTCCCATCGCATACAAAATACTGTCCAGCGTAGTGTGTGAGAGATTAAAAACTAAAGTCAATGAGATAATTGGGCCATATCAATGCGGCTTTAGACCTGGCAAGTCCACCATAGACCAGATATTCACACTACGCCAAATCCTGGAAAAGACCCAAGAAAAACAAATCGACACTTACCATCTATTTATCGACTACAAGGCCGCTTTCGACAGCCCTATACGACCAAAGGTGTTTCAAGCCATGTCTGAGTTTGGTATCCCTACAAAACTAATACGGCTTTGCAGGATGACATTAACTGATACGCGATCCTCAGTTAAAATAGGAAAGAACCTCTCCGAGCCGTTCAGTACCAAACGAGGTTTCAGACAAGGAGATAGTCTGTCGTGTGACCTTTTTAACATCCTGCTGGAAAAGGTTATGCGAGACGCAGATGTGAATAGGACTGGCACGCTATTCACGAAACAACACATGCTGCTCGCCTATGCCGACGATATCGACATCATGGGTCGAACATTGCGAGCAGTAACTGCCACCTTTGAAAAAATCGAAAAGGAATCTGCCAAAGTGGGTCTGGCAGTAAACGCCGATAAAACCAAGTTGATGGTATCTACCACCAAAACTTCCAGCAGACTCGGACGAACAGTGGAAGTTAAAAACCACAACTTTGAGATTGTCAGCGACTTTATCTACCTCGGTACCGCCATAAACAAAACAAACAACATCAGTTTTGAGATAAAACGAAGAACAATCCTGGCTAATAGATGCTACTTCGGACTAAGTAAGCAGTTCAAGAACAAAGCCATCTCTCGACAAACAAAAATCACACTCTACAAGTCGCTGATACTACCCGTGCTGTTATATGGTTCTGAAGCATGGGTACTTGCGAAAGCAGACGAGGCGGTACTTGGAGTATTCGAGAGAAAAATTCTTCGTAAAATCTATGGACCAATCTGCGTTGACGGAGAATATCGGTGTCGTATGAACCACGAGCTGTACGAGCTATTTGCCGACATTGACATAGTTAAGCGTATTAAATTACAGAGATTACGTTGGCTAGGTCATGTGGTGAGAATGAATGAAGATGCTCCAGCAAAAAAGTCATTTCAATACGAACCTGATGACGGTTCACGCAGAAGGGGAAGGCCAAAACTCCGATGGAAAGATCAGGTGGAGGAAGACATCTCGAAACTTGGTGTCACAAATTGGAGAAGAAGCGCAGAAGATCGAAGCGCTTGGAAATCTATTCTACGTTCGGCTTCAGGAACTAATGTTCTGTAATAGCCGATTAAAGCAAAAAGCATCTAAAAGCAACTCACCGGTCACACTACCCCTACCACAACATCTGATCACCCAAGTCAACAGGGAAGCTATAAATAGATAACACCATGACGACTATTAACAGAAATGCAGCGCTTCTAGTGGAGAATAGAAACGGTAAAACTCAAATAACATACATTCCCTGAAATTAAGAGACGAATGTTAATTTACAACCGGACAACATTGAGTAGATGAAAACAACATAAGGTTCCCGCGATAATCGGATATATGCCAGAACGAAGTCTGTAATTGAAATGGACTTAAGAATTATCAACTCAGAGTCTCCAAGCTGATACAACAACAACACAGCTACTATGAATCAAACCAACATAAAATTATAAAAAATCACACACCCACACGTGTTCGACATAGGCAGCCAAACCCACCACCAGCCAAGCAAGCACATCATCAGCCAACAAAAACAGTGGAGTTGTTCAGTACATATGCGTGATAGCCTATATGGATATAATTCTCAATCATTACGAATAGGCAGGCAGGTAAGATGTTTGGATTTAATTGATAGAAACGAGTCCAGTTGGAGTTCAGTAGGCAGCCATTGTAATAGCTAGTAAGTCAGTGAGGACTTAGGTCTGAGACAGTGTTTAAGTGCAATCCAGCAATGGAAGGCCTAATAAATAACAGTTCTTATTGGGACTAACTCCTCGACGACTTAGGTCGATTGTTACTACGACAGCTTCGGCCGTTGTTACTACGACTGACTCGTTTGATCATTACTACGAAGTATTCGGTCGATCTTTACTACAATAGATTCGTCTGATCGTTACTAATGGGGCCCGCAGACGATGAAATTGCTTGACATCAAACTCGTGTACGTGTTCACATCTACGACACAAACACTTACACCTGCGTCACACCTACGACACATACAATCACATTTTTACTGACATTCAATTCAATTCATTTATTCATCCAAAATATCACAATAATACAGTTGGTAAATATATACATCTTATGAGATTTATCGACAAGATATTACATCAACTTATGCTTATATAATTTAAAATGAGATATTTCTAATAATACGAGTATAACATTTTTTTTATAGGTAAAAAGGGGAAAAACCTTAATTTGATTATAAAAAAGGAAATTCAAACATTATGAGGGAATTGTAATGAATATGGATATATTATTTTCAAAATAACCTACCATATATCATCAACTTCCCAGATCGATAATTTCACATTTATGTTATTATTAATTACATTAATTCTAAACAATCTCTCAATATGGCATAATGAGAGTTTCTGATTTTGTTGAAAATGTTTAAATTTTGTCTATTAATAAATTCTGTATAAAACTCATATCCAGTCTCATTGTGCAGCTGTGCTGTGGGATATCTCCAGGGTCTGTTATTTATCATTTTTAAACATTTGTTTTGAATGATTTGCATTTTCTTAATATGACAATTCGCAGCTTTGTACCATACTGGGGAGGCGTATGACATAATTGGTCTGATTACACATTTGAATAATAAATTTTTATTTTTAAAATTAAGCTTTGAACGTCTATTCAACAACGGCCACAAGGCTTTAAACGTTTTTATAGATTTATCGCAGACAGATTCAATATGTCGCTGAAATAATAATTTGTGGTCAAATACGACTCCGAGATATTTAACTTGATTGCGGATTGCAATGATGTTTCCATTAAATATAAGTTGACGTCTTGGTAATCGTTTGGGAGATTTATTAAACGGGAATATGATTGTTTGTGTCTTTTCGTGGTTTATCTTAATCTTCCATTTCGAAAAATATTTATTGCAGGCTGCTAAGCTATTCTCCATTTTCTTCAAAAGTGCACTAGTTAACTTACTAGTACTAATTAGAGCTGTATCATTTGCGTAATAAGCTACATCAAATTTTTTTTAGCTTTGAAATCTGAGGTGTAGATGTTATACAATAAAGGTGATAGTATTGACCCCTGAGGTAGACCAGCTGGGATATTTTTTGTAGACGAAGTAACATTGTTTACAGACACAGAGAATGTTCTGTTGTGTAGGTAATCGGCTACAATTTTACATAAATATTTCGGAAAATTCATAGAAATCATCTTGAAAATTAGTCCTTTGTGCCATACTGTGTCAAATGCCTTTTCGATGTCCAATAGAATAATGCCAGTCGATCTTCTGTTGTGTTTGTTGACAATAATTTTGTTTTGTATTCGCTTAATTTGATGCACTGTGCAGTGTTCTCTTTTGAATCTGAATTGCTCTTTCGCCAGTAGGTTATGGGTTGTGACAAAATCGTTTAATCTATGGTGAATACATTTTTCGAAAATCTTTCCAAGATTACTTAAAAGGCTTATTGGCCTATAGCTGCTTGGGAAATTTTTAGGTTTGTTGGGTTTGAGAACTGCCACAACTTTGGCTCTTTTAAATGTAGATGGAAAATAATTCAAACGGATGCAGCTATTAAATATCAACTCAAGTATTTTTATACCATTTTCTGGAAGATTCTTAAGCAATAAGTTTGGCACATCATCAAAACCTGGAGATTTGGAGGGATTTAGTTGAGAGAGGATACAGGATATTTCGTTTTCAGTTATGAATTCGGCGTTGTTTGTATTCGGCAGTTCAAGATCAAAGTTTTCAACTTGACTATTAATTTTAGCCTCTGATGGGTGGGTATAGTTCATCGTGAGGTAGTGTGTTGGCTAAGCTTTCGGCCTTTTCTTCATCAGAAATCAGTTTGACGCTACCAATATCAAAATGGGGTATTTTGTTTTTACGTTTTCCTCCCAAGCTACAACTCACTTTCCAGAATCGCTTATCTCCTGGTTTCATTCTCTCTAGTAAATTTGACCATTTACGATTCTTTTCTGAAATTATTCTTTTGTCAATAATTTTATTTAAAAATTTTGTACACTGCTCATAGAAAAGGACAGAGCGGTTGTCAGTTGCACGTTGTTGCTTCCGCTTGAATTTGTTCCTTTCCCCTATATACATGCGAATGTCTCTCGGCAGGGATGCATTACCACAGTCTATTATCTTCTGAGTTGCAATATCCCTGGCGGACAAAACTAATTTTACAAAGTTTTCTATTTCTTTGTCTATAGCTGCTTTAGTGTTGTATGTATCAATAATATGTCTTATGTTGCGATTTATTTCATCCTTATATAATCTCCAGTTGCTAGATTTGTACATGTATTTACCAAGGTCAACGGTTCTAAGGGACGAACATTCAATCGTACACATAACAGGTCGATGATCTAAAGAAATTTCATATCCTAGAGTTTTTACGTGCATGCAGAGTGCAGTATTACTTAGAACTAAGTCTACGGTTGATGCATTGCGATTTCTCTGATGGGGATATAGGGTCGGGCTGTCAGGGTTGTAAATGAAGAAATTTCGAGCTTTTTGAAGGGCATTCAGAGTGATGCCAGCGGAATTATTATTATGACAATTCCAGCTAGAGTGCTTAGCATTAAGATCACCTAGAATAATAAATTCTCTGTTGGTTGGGGTCAGAGCTATTATGTCGTTTTTAAAATTGGTAGTGTATCTAGGAGAATATGCAGTTGTTATAACTATACGTCTTTGATTTATAATAACTTCAACCGACAGGTTTTCAATTTTTGAAGTTTTGGCAAGTGGGAGCAGAGTATGCTTAACAGATCTGTGAATCAAAAGAGCCACACCACCTCCTCTTGATTCTGTTCTATCATTTCTGTGTAAAATATAATTGTTAAAGTATGGGTTGTGGTTTGGATTGAAAAATGTTTCGTTTAATGAAGCGATGTGAACTTTATTTCTCTCGAGTAATAACTCTAATTGTTTAAGAAGAGAGTGGTTTGAAATTCCATTGGAATTCAAGTGAAGAAGCTTAAAATGCACACTATTATTTGAGGTCATAAGCATGCTTAACCATAGACATCACAACATATATCTGCTGTACTTTGGATGTACATTTACTCAGCTCGTCGAGAGCGGACGTAAATATGTTGAATAACTCATCGATATTAAAGAGATCGTTACGACTATCGTGTCTTACTTGAGCGGCGTAAGATCGTGGATCTTCACTCAGATGAGAATAGTTGGTGATGTTGTTTCTGCTGGTTGCGGTTTGAGCAGGTGCGTGCATTCGAGTTTCTCCGTGTTGTGGGTGCTCTCCTTGTTTGTTTTGTAGTTGCTTTCTCTCGGACTTCGAGATAGTGTGCACGAAGGGGACAGTGGATATCGTTGGCCGAGTGATCAGTTCTCTCTCTTCCGAACTTTTTGCAATTGAAACAAGTAAAAACTGCAGGTTTCTTGTCTTTTGTTTAATGGGCAGTCATTTGTGTGATGTTGGTTTGCACACATCATACAAGCCGGGCTCCTGTTGCAATGTTCTCCGCCATGTCCGTACATTAAACAGTTTCAACATTGCGTAGGTTTATTGTTGTTTTTTGGTTTCTGCTTTCTCCAAGTGATGATTACGTTGCTGATAGTTTTTACATTTTGTAAATAAGAAGGGCAAAAGTTTTTGCGACAAAACTGTACTTTGTATACAGCATCATCCATCGTGCTGTACTTTGTACTCTGTCACCGATGTTGGAGTAAGGTTGTAGCTGGCAAGGTCGTCTATTATCTCTTTCGTGTCAATTTTTGGCAGACCATGTAGAAACACAGTGAAAAGACGGTTCTCTTTCGAATTGTAGGAGTGGAATTCGATTTTGTTGTCAATTAGAGCTTTCTTACAAAACTCGTATTTCTTTAAACTTTGTGGAAAAATCTTAGTTCCCACTGATGTACGTTTGTAGATACAATCGCCTCCCAGCAAATGTTGTATCTCTCTAAGTGGAATGTTTATGTCTGTAACGATTGGCGGTGGTTTCGGTGGTCTTTCCTCTTCCACGATATTTTACTCTGGTGCCACATCCATCTCTTCGGAATTGGCTAATATGCTATACCTGTTATTCCGTGACGTTGTGGGTCGATCAGAACCAATGGTTCCTCCATACACAAGAGAAGGTTTGCTGTATTTAAAGGAATTTGCCCGGCTCTTGGGGCCCGTCCCAGTCTTTGGAGGCCCGCGGGCCATCGATGATTTGTTTATTTTGTTTTCGAATATATAGATTAACACGCGTACAAAATTTGGAAACGAAAATGTTAACCGTATAGAATTGTGAGAAAAACAGTTTTATACACTCTTTGCTGTGCTCTCTGTTGCGATAGTTTGCGACCATTCGTATCGAAAGCCAGAGTAGAACTGTTTTACTGACATTGTTACGTTGCTTGTCAAGCAAAATTTATCGTCTGCCACTTAAGATAACTTCGGTCGATCGTTACCATGACGACTTCAGTGGATCGTTACCATGACTACTACGGTCGATCATTACTACGAAAGCTTCGGTCATTCGGTACTACGACATATTCGTCTGATCGTTACTACGACGACTTCGGTAGATCGTTACCACGGCAGCTTCGGCCGATCGTTCCACGACGACTTTGTTCGATCGTTACTATCCAGATGTAAACATATGTGTTAAATAGACTAAATTTAACACCCGTCGCCGACAACCGAAACTGCTGTATCCAGATCCACGAGGCAAAATACAACACCGAAGCCGATAAGCCAAAAGGGAACGAGCTTACACTGAGCCGAATACGGAAACACCGGACTTAATTTACCGATGTACCTCATACCGATACCACAGCGTAATTCGTGACACCTACCCGATTAACTGCAGTCGACCAACTTGAAATAGCTATCAAGACAGTGCTCAAAAACTATCTTTGGTTCCGAGGACCACAAGTTCCCGATCACCTTTAAATCGACATTCATCAGAACTCTCGATTACCTTCAAATGGACCTACACCCAGAAACGAAAGTCTCTACCTCACGACTAGTCATACGCATGAGAGCTATAGAAACTGAAATTAACATCCGAGCTTTATGAAAATTAAGTTGAGACGAGTTTCTTAATCCACGGTCACTACAAAATTTGACAAAAATCGATTTATGTTTAAATAAAGAACCTCTTTTCTATTGATTCCAATTTCACATGTTAGCAGTTATTCATGTTCTAAAACTGAAGGTGAAGGAAAATTGTTTCTTGCTCCATTTGCAAACACTGTGAGTTTAAAGATAATCGTTTCAGATTTAAATCGGCAGTATATATGCTTATTCTGCACAGGTTGCATGGTGTAGGATATCATACAGTCGGATCCGCTGGACTTTAGCGCTTCTTTACTAGTTTTACATTAATTTACTTACTGTAAGTACTATAATGTAGCTCTTCTTTAGCAACCCTATAGAAACTTTGCGAAAACGTGTAATCGCATAGCAAACAAAACAGGCCTTTTCCTAGAATCGGAATACCAGAAGAAGAAGAAAAAAGTCAACAAAGGAAACAACTACGAACGATGAACGACGGACGACATTGTGAATCTGTGAAACCGAGATTTATGTGTTGACTGCCAACTTGGCCGCCTCTGCCCGGACTCTCCTGGACTGCTCGGCTCTGCAGTTGCTTCGCTGCCCGAACAAAGTTTAAACATTCATTTGATTGCACTCTAATGTTGCACTTAAAATACTACTCGGATGAATACTTTACACCGAACAAATACACACACGCAGAGACAAAGTAGAATGTCTCTCTCTCTACCTCCCCACCCACCCAGCAGCGAGTGCAAGTGCATTTCCATATACTCAGAGTAACGCACGGGTATACATTCATCTTTTGAATGTGTTATTTTTTGTGTTTGTAGCTCTCAGAACCTCTCGGCAAATGACGGTATAGAAGGACGACCAACCATAAGTTGGTCCGTCGGTACTCGTATGTTGGTGCTAGTGGTTGTGTTCAAATAGCAAAAGGTAGGTTTAAGGTTTAAAATACTTGGACTACCTTTACGAATCTGAATGTGAACATTTGTTACCAATCCTTGGGTAGGTGGTAGGTATGTTTTACCTTTTTTGGTAGTCCAACTCGTAGTGAGACGGCAGTATCTTCCGACAAGTGGATTCAAGTGAGTACGTACCTTCTGTGGGAGTGTATGGGTATGTGTGTGAGTGTGTTTTGTTGTATGTAGTTCATAAAGAACGCCACTTATGAAAATTGTTGGTACAATAATAACAAGATACGTACAATTTAGGTACTACGAAGCTACGTCGCACAGTGGAATATTTTCACACAAGACGCGGCAAAAATTAGAAGGAATTGAGCTAGAGCTTTGAAATTTGGTACATATCACTCATTTCGCCTAATTAGCTAAAACCCAATTTTTTGCTTAAATCCGCCCATAACCACGGCTACTTCCCACATAACCTAAAATTAAAAATCTTGGTATTTTTCTCAATTTAGCATTTATATTATTACAAATCACTTGTAGAGATTGTATTTGAGTCCTCAATTATATAAACATCACAAGTGTCACGCCCAACGCCCATATATCAATTTAAATTGTTTACGATGTTGGAAATTACAGGAAATTTTTTTATAAAACGCTTTGTATCTTTTGTTCTATGTAAATCAGTACATAGAACAAAGTATATACCTAAAGCGCAATACATAAGCTCAACAGTTGCAAAAAAATCATGATGAAATAGTTTACAGTTTTTTGTAAATTAATCAATCATTCCAACTATCCAGAAAAAATAATCATTGATTTAGCAAAGTGTTCATTAATAATACGTCATTTTTAAATCATACTTTTAGGAATATGTTGAAAGGGCACACAAACAATGAGGCATGTACATATATATACATAGTAGATTGGCAAACAAATGTTCGCTTATATGAATATTTACCTCGTTCATGTCGGTTGCCGTTTAATTCGGTCTGTAATCGTTGATGTAAACTGAGATACTCTTTCGGCTCAAGACCAACTTGCGTTTATACATGCTTTATATGCTTTTTGTTATATTTGCAGTCAATTTATCATTTGCCCCTTAAGGTATGCTTTGGTAATGTTGTTCAATACATAGCAAGATGGACTAAAAATAACGAATTTTGTGTTGTTTTTTGCCGAGTAGGTTTTACCATTTCGTTAAATAAATCAACATAGGCAGGTATAGGCAGAATTTTCTTTTTGCAATGGTTAACTGAGAACCTAGTTTATCAATTTTTGTTAATGCCAAGACATCGGTCGGCCTCGCGAGTTTAATTTTATCCTGAAGAAAATGAAACACCCTGAATTTTGGCAACTTCCAGGTAAACCGCTGCATAAAAAGGGAAAATGACAACATAATACTAGTTTTTTTAATGCAAAAAAACACGTCAAAAGGTTCTGTATAGTATGACTTAAACGAAGTTCCAATGCGTCTCATAGTTTCGGAGATATGGGCTTACAAAATACCCTCTTATATGACAAACTTTGGAACCATTGTACCATTTATGAATTTCAAATGCTTGTACCGCGATAGTTCGCCAAAATATCGGCAAAACCTTTAAAGACTTAGTTAATTGGAATGTTCTTTACAGATTGGAATCAAAACTGTTGAGATTGGGCCTCATGAAAATTGGGAGTTTTTGCCGCTCATAATACACTGTGCGTCGCACTGAGCAACATGAGTAAGAACATTCATATTTACTTGTACACATATGAGTTACACTAGTTGTGCTTTGTTTTTATTGAGAGCCCCAGTAACAGAAATTTTTCAAAAAAAAAAATAGCCCAAACAGAATGTGGCATAGTTACTAACTAGTGCCTATTGCTGTGGTTATACAAGGTAAGAAGGCATCACAATTACGAGAGGGCATAATATTTTGGATGGCCAATGTCAATTCATGGTTGAGCTATGTTTGCCTATTACAGGTCTTAGCAGATTGAACATTACAGAAGATTGAACATGATCTTAAAATTTCTACTACAAGCGAAGAGCTAAACGATAGTTACTTAATAAAAATAATGAGAAATTCGTTTAGTGAATTTCTGAGATCATTTCCTGCTTTTCATAATTATTTAACTAACCACATGCTGAAAGAAATCGCTTATGTCGTAGGAATATTGCCCCAAATATATGCTGCTTTTCATAATAATTTAAGTACACGCTGAAAGAACTCGCTTGAAATATACATATCGTACCTGTTCCACAAAAGGGTAACAACTCAAAATTTGTAAATTTTGCTTTTTTGCAAGAAAACAACGTACAATGGCAATTTCTACCCACTCCAAAAAATGTCCCTTGATTTTTCTTCATTTTCTCTCTGTGTTTACAGAATAACGTCTTTAGATTCAACTAAAGAGTTACATTTTGAATTGTCTCCAAGTGTTTAAGCAAATGGGACCGTTGATTTATCATCTAAAGAGTAATATTTTTAATTGTGCCCTTTTCAACTTATAATCAGAGTAAGATTTTTCAGTTAAAAAGGTACAACTCAAAATAATACCACTATTTATATATAAACTTTTTTCATGAAAAAGTAACAACTCAAAAAATTTGTTATTTTTTAAAATCAATAAAAAAAACAAAAAGGAAACTAGCGTTATTATTTTTTTCTATGATATTTTCTTGCAACGACATATTCTTTTTTTGTAATATACCATTAATATTAACGGAAACAGTTTTTGGCCTCTACTGCTTTTTTTAAATTTTGAGTTGTTACCCTTTTGTGGAACAGGTGGGATATGTTTAGGGTACAATTCAAATATATGATATTTGCATATATAAATATTATATGTTTGGGAGGATACTGTTCTAAAAAAAGCTATGTTCCACCCTAATATTTTCATACCATACACCACAATGTGGTACAGGGTATTATAACTTGGTGCATTTGTTTGTAACACCCAAAAGGAGAAGAAATATGCCCATCGTTTATTATACCGACCGACTTAGAATTTGAGTTGATTTAGCTATGTCAGTCTGTCTGTCTGTGCATGTATTCTTGTAATCAAAGTACAGGTCGCAATTATGGTCCGTTCTCGTCGAAACTTTACACATATCTTTTTTTCGGCCCATGGACGATCCCTATTGAATTTTGTTTATACTCGTATATGTACCTTCGATTTGGCATATATGCATTATATAAGCAATATTTTTGATCCGATTTGTACAAAAATTGGCACTGAGCAGTCCCGTGATACACTTAAAGACAATACAAAATTTGGGGAAAATCGGTTAAGATTTAGATATAGCCCCCATATATATGTTACCCCCGATTTGACATGTAAGCGTTGTAAAAACTGTATTCTATATACGATCAGAACGAAATTCGACAGAAAGAGGTTTCTTACTACATCAATGAACACTGTCAAATTTGAAGGAAATCGGTTTATATTTAGATATGGCCCCCATATACGACGAGAGATGATTAATGATTTTTTATGGTCGGAGTTGGATCCAATTTCCATTGATCTGGACAACGTTTACTTTCAACAAGATGGCGCTACGTGCCACCCAAGCAATGAATTGCTCTGTTACGGGAAAAGTTTCCGGACCGTGTTATCTCTCGAAGAGGTGATCACAATTGGCCACCGAGATCTTGTGATTTAACACCTTGCGACTTCTTCCTTTGGGGCCACGTGAAAGATAAGGTCTACGCCAACAGCCTAGTGTCGATTCAAGACCTCAAGGATAGAATTCGTGAGGACATGGGGCAGCCACTTTGCGATTTGGTTATGGAAAATTTCATGAAAAGGATATGGTCCTGTAAGCGTGGTCGTGGTGGCCATTTGGCTGATGTTGTTTTTTATTATTAACGGCATACCTTCCTCTTTATTATGAAATAAACAACCGATCATTTGTCTCAAAATATGGCATTTTTCTTTGAATACCAAAATAACACCTCTTGTTGGAAACCCCTTTATATGTTCCCTCGATTGGACTTGACAGCGCTGTAGAAACTGTACCTACCTGTAGAACTGTACTGTAGAACTGTACCTAGGGTATTATAACATTGTGCATATGTTTGTAACACCCAAAATGAGAAGAACTTGACTCATCGTTTATTATACCGATTGACTGGGAGTCATTTTCTGAGTTGATTTAGCTGTGTCCGTCTGTCTGTCTGTGCATGTATTCTTGTAACCAAAGTACAAGGCGCTGTTATAGTCGGTTTTTCGGAACTTTGCACATATTTTTTTTTTGGCCCAAGGACGACCTCTATCGAATTTGGTTAAAATCGGTTCAGATTTACATATAACTGGCGTCTCACGAAAAAGTTGCTTTTTAAAATTCTTTTAAAACAAGTAAGAAAGTTTTGTCGGGAAACCCGACTTACGAATCCCCACACCTTCAGTCCCAAAAAATATTCGTAAATTTATTTGTATACCCTCCACAATAGCATGAGAGTATACTAACTTTGTCATTTCGTTTGCGCACCTTGAAATATTGATCTGCGACCCCTTAAAGTATACATATTCATGATCGTCGTGAAATCCTGAGACGATTTAGCTATGTCCTTCTGTTGAAATTACGCTACAGTCCGTTATAATAGAGCTAGGTTGATCAAATTCGTTAAAGAAAAAATTCTTATCTTTGCAGGTCGTTTGGGATTGCAAATGGGCCATATCGGTCAATATTTTGATATAGCTCCCCATATAGAGGCTGCTCCGAAATACGGTATTTTAGCCATAGATACAACATTTTTAAAGCAATTTAGATGAAACTCTGTAGTTTGTATTCTATTTTGACAATTTTTCTTTATAGTCACCCTATAGAGGTCGCTCCAAAATATATGTACGTAAATATATAGCCCCCATATATATGTTTTTTCCGATTTGATATTAAAGTGCTACAGAAGCTGTACTTTATTTCCGATCATTGCAAAATTTGGCAGCAAGAATTTTCTTAATTTAGGAACGAATTCTGCTTAATTTGGAGATAACTGGTTCAAACTTAGTGGCATAAACGACATTCTGTTTTTGAACCAAGAGTAGTATAAAGGCTATGTGAATAATATATATATATTATATATATATATATGTATATACAGTTCATCTCAATACTTCAATGTTTCTACATTAAGTGAAACTTTTCGGATTCTAGTTTTATTAGCCCCCTTTGTCTAATGCTGAAACGAGTAAAACAGAATGCCACTTTCAAAATAAACAGTTCATCTATATATCGTCACCTGATATCCAAAATAAGGTAACCCACATGTTCATGATTTGTCAGGAGAAGCAAAAAACAAAGTAAAGTAATTTTTAGCTTTTGACCAAATTTAGGGATTTCAGACTATTAAGGCAAAACCAAATAAAAAATCTAGCGCAATTAGTTGTGGTGTACACTCTGAATTAAAAAAAAAATAACATTTTATGAATCTTTCCGCTTTTTTAATGACCTTGTTTGCTGTAACGTCATTTTGAATATCGCTCATAAAATGGTAAGTTTTTGATATTGAACTCCAAAATTTTGTAGGAATGTGTAGTTTAGTCTAATAGACTATAATCAATCATAAAATTAATTTTGATTTTTTTGATGTTACGTGATTTTGGATTTCAGATGACGATATATAAAATTGTTGCGTGACTGACTGATCATCGCCCAGACCATACGGCTGAAGCTACAATCATGAAATTTGGTGGGAGGGTAGCCCTTGGGATGTAGACGAGCATTAAGACGGGATATTTCGAAATTCGTACTACTACCCGCACAATGGGGCAAAAAAGGATAAATATGGTACGACTGCCAAATGATAGAATCGTGAAATTTGGTGTGAGGGTAACGCTTATGAGGGCTTTACCCGCACAATGGGGCAAAATGGGATAAATGTGCTACCACAGCCAAATCCAAATGGCAAGAGCTTGAATCGTGAAATTTGCTGTTAGAGTAGCTCTTGGGACGTAAACTAGAACAAGGAGCGATTTTTTGAAAATTTTAGGGGCTCAGTGGAGAAAGGGATAAATATGGTACCACCGCCAACTTTGACGTCTAGAATTAGAATGGCGAAAATTGAAGCATTGGATGTCTTTAGGACAATGGATCGGGTTAGTCAGCTTTTTTTGTAATCGTACTTTTCGGGTACAGTTGTCTAATAATGTTAGATGGGGTCCCATGGTTCTAGGGTAGCTTTTGTAACATAAACTAGAGATCGGAAGTGATTTTTGGAAATTCTAACTTTAAGAGGCACAGTGGGGCAAAACGGCTTAATTATGATGCATTGGTCAAAAATTAATCAATCTGGCAAAATTGGAACTTAAACTTGAGATGTGTAGAGCACAGTCGGTCAAAAACATTAAATACTGTATAGTGGACAATGGGGCACCACACTGTGGTACAGAGTATTATAACATTGGGCATTTGTTTGTAACACACAAAAAGAGAAGAAATAGACTCATCGTTTACTATACCGATCGACTTGGAATAACATTCTGAGTTGATTAAGTCTGTCCGTCTGTCTGTGCATGTATTCTTGTAATCAAAGTACAGGTCGCAATTATGGTCCGATCTCTACGAAACTTTACATATATTTTTTTTCCCCCAAAGGTTGATCCCTATTGAATTTGGTTAAAATCGGTTCAGATTTAGATTTAGATTATTTAGTCCGCATATATGTATATGTTACCCCGATTTGACATGTAAGCACCGTAAAAAATTTTTTTTATATCCGATCAGTATGAAATTCGGCAGAAAGAGGTTTCTTATTATACGAATGAACACTGTTAAATTTGGAAGAAATCGGTTCAGATTTAGATATAGCCCCGATTTGACATGTAAGCGCTGTAGAGACTGTATTTTATATCCGATCAGAATGAAATTCGACAGAAAGAGGTATTTTTACATGAATGAGTATTCACGGAAAATCGGTTCAGATTTATATATGACCTACATATATATGTTCCTCCTGATTTGGTATCAAAACGCTATAGAAGTTGTACCTTACTTCCGATCATTGAAATTTTCCAGAATGATGTTTCTCAATTTAGGAACGAATATTGCTTAATTTAGCGATTTCGGTTCAGAATTAGATAATATGTATGTTTCTACCCATTTACCAATTATTATTATCGCAATGAGCCTTATCGCATTGTAAGGGAGGTATGGTATTATATAGTCGGCCCCGGCCGACTTTCTGCCTTTCCTTACTGGTTTATTTATGAGGTTTCCATTCAGTGACGCCTTTTAGGGGCATGGACAACCCAAACGTATATACTCGTACAGGTAGTAAATTTATATGTACGCAAAACAAAGTAGTACGCGGCAGTCTTGAAAATATTGGGTGTCTACTTTCGAAGCAAACTATATGTCAGCTACAGGTACTGCAGCTTATGAACCTTAAACCCGGAATTTATGAATGAAATTTCTTAATAATAAATTAGTGTAATTCAGCGCCTTAAAGAGATAAGTCGATTTTCTGAAAAATATTAAAAAGTTATATTTCGAAGTATGAGTAAAAGGCAAAGACCTTTTCAATGTGTAAAGGATCCCGACAATTTCTGCTACATCTGCGACGTAAAGGATCCCGACAATTTCTGCTACATCTGCGACGTGCGTTTAGTAAAACAATAGAAGAAATATATGTGTAATATTTTGGTATACGAGTTGAAAATATGAACGAACCGTGGACACCTAGTATTTTGTGTAATTCGTGCCATGTAAATCTTACTCCATGGACTAGTGGAAGAATGCGGTAAGTACTTTAAAATTAATGTATTACAATGTTTTGTGGAATAAAACGTTTTAATTTCTAAGTTAATAGATTGGAGTAGGAAGTGTCCAAGCATAGCTAACAGCCTAATAACGGAAACATCATCAAGTTCAACTGAGTACTCAACTCTGAGCGATTCAAGTTTGAGTCAGAAGTCATCGCTTTTAACTCAGTTTCAACTCATTGATCTAGTGAGAGATTTGGAACTGACCAAATATAAGGCAGAACTTCGTGCATCTGGGATGAAACAGTACAATATTTTGGCCCCAGATGTTAACATATGATATTATAGAGTCCGTGATATACCTTACAAACAATTGTATACAACTGTGGATAACAGATACTTTTGCAAGGACAATCCCGGATTGTTCGAGGAACTTAATCAAACATACAATTTGAAGGAATGGCGGTTTCTTGTTGACAGCAGTAAAGAAAGTTTGAAAGCAGTACTTTTACACAACTGAAATCAGAAACTGTCGATTCCCATTGCTCATGCTGTCAACACTAAGGAATCGTATGAAACAATGGCTAAATTGATAAAATACATTAAATATGAACATGACTGGAAAATTTGTTGCGATTTAAAAGTAGTTGGTATGTTATGCCTCTGGGATAGCCGATATTTTGCCACCACTGCATATTAAGCTGGGGCTCTTTAAAAATTTTGTAAAAGCCTTAAGGAAAGATGGCAATTCACTCTCATATTTAAAAAGTTTATTTAAAAGTCTTCTTTTAAAAAAATCGAAGAAGGAGTTTTTGATGGGCCTAAAATAAGGTAACTGATGAAAGATGTGAATTTCGAATCATATTTGACGTCGGATGAAATTGCAGCATGGAGGTCGTTTAAGCTTGTAGTATATGTATGTATTCTTCCAACTTATTGTTCGCTTTATGTATTCCAAAAGGTGTAAATATGCCCTCAAAATTAATTTCTTGCATTCTCATTTAAACTTTTTCCCCGAGAATCTTGGTGAAAAAGTTCGCCACTCGACGTAAGTGGTGAACATGGCGAAAGGTTTCACCAAGAATTGAAGTCCATCGAGCGGCGTTACCAAGGGCACTGGGATGAAAGAATTATGGGAGATTATATTTGGTTCCTCGTTAGAGAAACCGATTCCGAAATCTACAAACGTCAACAAAGAACTCACAATTACTCCTAATGAAATTTGTTCATGTAAATAAATTCAAATGTACATAATATAAATAAAATGGCTATTTAAACAGAATTTTAAAAAAGAAGATTTTTTGAAATGCTCTTACCTCTTCCAAAAGGCCTATAATTTCTACATTTATCCATAGATTTTTTCAAATAGGCATTATTTTCTTCGCTAGGATGCAAACTTTTAAAAAATAAAATAAAATATTTTTTCGATTTTTTTCTATTTTTTATGTTTTTTTTTGTCCCAGGAAAATTTTTTTTTGGAAAAAATCTACATTTTCCAATTTGTTTAATGACTGTTACTAAACCACTGTTTCAAAGTGAAACAGATATTTCCAACATTGGTAGCCCACATTAATAGCTTCAATTTAACGTATAAATCGACCTTATCGGGCATATACTCCGAAAATTATAGTGCAAATACTAAGGGTACCTTCGACGATAATAGCATTTTTAATAAAAAATTATTTAAAAAAAAAATTATATATAAAAAAATTTTTGGTTTTGATTTTATATAACAGTATGCCACAATCTATACAAAAAAAAAATTTGTTGCATAGTGTTATCGTTTCAGAATTGGATAATATGTTCCTACCCGTTTACCAATTATTAAAAATTATTATCGCAATGACCCTTATCGCATTATTAAGGAGGTGTAGGGTATTATATAGTCGGCCCCGCCCGACTTTCTGCCTTTCCTTACTGGTTTTTAGTTAAAACTCTTAAAGACACGGTGGCGCAAACATATACAAATATTGTATCAGGGTGTGAATGTAGCTATTGGAACATAAACTAGGGGAAAAGGGTGAAATATTGTCCAAAAAATAGTTTTTGACGTTTAGAGGCACATAAGGGAAAAGGGATAAATATTGTACCTTCATGCCAGGAACATAAACAAGATAATTTTTTCCCATATGGAATAGTCATTTGTTTTTGAAAGAAAGAGGTATAACTATGTATTCTACAGTACCGTAAAATGAATAAATGATGGAGCTGCGAAGCGCACCGGGTTAAAGCTAGTATATACTATGTTCCTGCCTATTTATTATTTAACCGCTATTGAAAATGTATTTGACGTCCGATATTTATATCATTTGGCAGAAATTAGGTTTTTGATCCATGTTGATGAAAATCTATTCAGATTATGTATAGTCCCATTCATTTGCTGCTCCCGATTTTTAATCTATGAAAGAATACTGCGCATTTTAAGATTATCTTTTCAGATATGGTTTATTATGCGAAACTTCTTCAACCAATCCTTGGAATAAGCCTTGATGTGGAGGTGGATCCTATTTCAAACAAGTAAAAGCGTTAAGTTCGGCCATGCCGAATCTTATATACCCTTCACCATGGATAGCATGTGACCATACAAAATAAATCAAACCTAAAGAAAATAACACCGAAAAACAAAAAAAAATACAGTAGAGCTATATCTAAATATCTGTACTTTGTTAACTGAAACAAAACCAATTATTCCTAATTTCACAGTTTGACAAATGGTAGGGGTCAGTGACGGGCGGGAAAAGTTATATCGGTCGAAAGAACGTTATACGTGCCTCGGCGTTTCGCTGAGATATATCGATTTTAAGTTAGGAAATATCTTCCAGGGGAATTTGTCACGTTTGAGGGTCTTTTGTTTGACATACCACGAGATCGACTAGTCCGATTTTGCTGCAACAAATTCAGTAAAATTAAGAATTACAATTCCTACAAATATTAATAATGGCACTTCCACGTGGTAGTAAAGTTTAAAAGTAAAAAAACGTATTTTGTTGGCACGAAAAAACCATAAAAAATAGAAAAAAATCTCAAAAATTTTGTTTGCTCCTTTTTAAAAAGCTACCATCCTAATGAAGAAAACAATGCAATGCAATGAAGAAAATTTATGAATAGATGTAGAAATTATAGCACTTTTGGTACAAAAAAGAGAATTTCAACATAACCCGGTTTTTCTACCCCCACTACTGTGAACAAAGGGATGCTGCCTACCAAGAATATTTGGCGGAAGTCCATGTTGGGCAATTTTAAGTCATTTGAGAAATGTCCGACAGCCTGTTCCCCTGGTTGGTACGCACGATAACTTTCGACAGGATTAAGCGATTGACTTCAAATTTGGTATATATCAATATTTTTTCTATCTCAAGCTAAGGTCAAGATGGACTCTGTTGGTCCACGGCAGGCAGATAAACATATAATCTTTAGAAATGAATTTAGTTATCGACATAAACACTGCTGCGCTTGTGCCTCGCTTTCTCTAGAAGGTGGTCGCCTACCCAAAGCTCACATGGCTGATGTTAAATATGCCAAATCTAGGCTTTTTATACCCTCCACCATATAATGGGGGGTATATTCATTTTGTCACACCGTGTGTAACACCTCTAAATATTGATCTGAGACCCCATAAAGTATATACATATATTCTTAATCGTCGTAAAATTCTAAGACTATTTTTATACCCTACACCACTCTGTGGTACAGGGTATTATAAGTTTGTTTCACGGCAGATGTTTGTAACACCTGAAAATAACACATCTAGACCCACCTTAAAGTATACCGATCGACTCAGAATCACTAGCTGAGTTGATTTAACCATGTCTGTCCGTCCGTCCGTCCGTCTGTCCATGTAAAGTTGTTCGTCGACTACAGGTCGCAATTTCACTCCGATCGTTCTGAAATTTTGCAGTTTAGAGTATTTCGCAGCTGTTAAGATCGCTATTGAATTTGGTTGAAATCGGTTCAGATTTAGATATCGCTCCCATATATATCTTTCGCCCGATTTGGCCCTTTAGTCCTATAGAAGCTGTATTTTACATCCAATCGTTTTGAAATTTAGAACGGTAGAGTTTCTTGATCCATGAACCAATATTGCCGAATTTGAAGAAAATCGGTTAAGATTTAGCTATAGCTCCCATATATATGTTTCGTCCGATTTGGCACTTTAGTCCTATAGAAGCTGTATTTTACATCCAATCGTTTTGAAATTTAGAATGGTAGAGTTTCTTGATCCATGAACCAACACTACCGAATTTGAAGAAAATCGGTTAAGATTTAGCCATAGCTCCCATATATATGTTTCGTCCGATTTGGCCCTTTAGTCCTATAAAAGCTGTATTTTACATTCAATCGTTTTGAAATTTAGAATGGTAGAGTTTCTTGATCCATGAACCAACATTGCCGAATTTGAAGAAAATCGGTTAAGATTTAGCTATAGCTCCCATATATATGTTTCGTCCGATTTTGCTCTTTAGTCCTGAAGAAGCTGTATTTTACATCCAATCATTTTGAAATTTAGAATGGTAGAGTTTATTGATCCATGAACCAACACTACCGAACTTGAAGAAAATCGGTTAAGATTTAGCTATAGCTCCCATAAATATGTTTCGTCCGATTTGACCCTTTAGTTCTATAAAAGCTGTATTTTACTTCCAATCGTTTTGAAATTTAGAACGGTAGAGTTTCTTGATCCATGAACCAACATTGCCGAATTTGAAGAAAATCGGTAAAGATTTAGCTATAGCTCCCATATATATGTTTCATCCGATTTGGCTCTTTAGATCCAATCGTTTTTATACCCTACACCACACTGTGGTACAGGGTATTATTTAAGTATAAAATGTCCCAAAAGTAAATTTATGTAAACAATTTATACATGAATTACAAAATTTATATATCAGAGTTATTCAATATTACGAGAGTGGTGTAGGGTATTATATAGTCGGCCCCGCCCGACTTTAGCCTTTCCTTACTTGTTTTATTTAGCCATGTCCGTCCGTCTGTTGTAATCACGCTACAGTCCGTAATAAAAGAGCTAGGTGGCTGAAATTTGGTATAGATACTTCTTATAGCTGCAGTTAACTTGGGATTGAAAATGGGCGATATCGGTCCATATTTAGATATAGCTCTACTGTATTTTTTTTGTTTTTCGGTGTTATTTTCTTTAGGTTTGAGTTATTTTGTATGGTCACATGCTATCCATGGTGAAGGGTATATAAGAATCGGCATGGCCGAACTTAACGCTTTTACTTGTTTGAAATATGATCGTTAGAGGGACTATGAAAATTTCACCTTTATCCTTCCGTTCTTATGGTCCTTCAAAGTCTGATGTACACACCGCCGTTTTAATCTTAGTGTGAGATAGACTTTTATAGGCGTATGTATTCAGTTTGACCACTTTCTGTGCATTTTTTCTCTGACTGTAGGGTATAAGTACACAAGCTGCATCATGGAAGTAATTTATTTTGCAACCAAACCATTAAACATGAGGTAGGGCATCACCATAATCACCAAGCAAGCAGTGAAAATAGTCGTTGATAAAAAAACATACAGACCCTTCTGCAATACCTACCTCCTAAGAGAGTAAATAAATACTGGAATACCGAATACTACTGTTACATGGATGGATGCCTGAATGTTCCACAGACTAAGGAATACGTTCTTTTAGTTCTCAAATGTGTTTTGCTTGTAAACAAGAGATTACTTGATTTCCCTCCTACGTATTTGCATGTTTTCCAGTTTAGTTGCATTCTACAATGATTACCAGAGTTTTTAACTGTCTGCCGGACTGCAGGTATGAACCTAGCGTTGGACTGTACTGAGGATGTAGATATATGTACTATGGCTGGGTGTACTAGGGTGGATATGTGGGAAATGTAGAGATTTAGAACTATACTTCATGTATGAAGAACAATAACTCTGACCTAAAAAATTCAGTAAGTCCAAAAATCACACATGGTTATAAATGCCTATCTGGCCACAGGTGTTGCATAGCTTTCAGTGACTTATCTTTTCCAATTTTTAAAAATAGTCTCCTTTTTACAAAAAAAAAGAATTCTAAAAGATCAGAATTTTATAAATCTCTTTTATTTAACACGTTTCACCCTAAGCTGTAAGCAACACAACCACATCTCATGGCTGCATCGTAAACGAGTATGTTCTTTCCTTGACAATTGCACACTAGTGTGGCTGCAGATGCACTTGTGCCCCTCAAGGATACTACTACCTCCACCTCTACCTCAGAAACGACAAATAGAGAGTGTTCTTGAAACACACAAAATTGTATCTCTGTCCCTTAAATGTTTCTGGGGCAAAAAAAAACACAACAACAGAAGTAAAATTACGCAAATATACTGCAATTAGCTGTTTGCATCTGTTTTTCCTCATATTTTTCTATTCGTTTTAGGGTAAGTCTCTTGTTTTGCGCTCTCAAAGTGCTATTATCAAAATTGGAGAATTAATCATTTAAAGTAGAACAGGTGAAGAATGTATGGGTTGGCTTGTGTCCCCGTTTTTTTACTCATACAAAAAACGGGGACAAATTCATCATAAGAGAATCACGCAAAATTACTGGACCGGTTTTATAAATTGTTATTTTATTTGTTTGTATGGCCGATGTTTTGAAAAAACAAACGAAATTGTGGGTGTGGCAAAAGTGAGCGGGCAAAATTGGCCTGGGTAAAGCTGCGCGTATTAATTACTTGACTGAAAATGGACTGAAATGGGATTAGTGGGCTTGGCTCAAGTAGGCGTAGCGTTAAAGAGTGAACATCTCGGAAACTAGTGATCGTAGAAGAACGAAAATTTGTACATAAGTTAGGCAAGGCAATATGAACAACTTCACAAAACACGACCGGTCTGCATTAGTGAGAGTGTAGAGATGTGAAACGGAATTGGCTTTAACAAATCCCGGGATTAGAGATTTTTAAATTTCAAATCCCCTGATCTCGGGATTTTCCGGGATCCCGAAATTTATCGATATCCCGGGATCCCAATCTTTAAAAAAATTTAGAAAGAAGAGAAATTAGACCTTTCGAACGATGTATATTTTGTTTTTTTTTTTTTTGAAGCTGTAGGAATATCGGTTTATTTGCCCTACAAACAAATTTTTTTCATTTTTGTCCGTCATTTTCTAGTTTAGACCATGTTTTTACCAGTTATGTTGTAAGATAACCTATATACATCGTTCGAAAGGTCTAATTATCTTCTCTCAAAATTATTTTAAAGATTGGGATCCCGGGATATCGATAAATTTCGGGATCCCGGAAAATCCCGAGATCAGGGGATTTGAAATTTAAAAATCTCTAATCCCGGGATTTGTTAAAGCAAATCAAATTGAATGGGGAATGTTTATTATCATTTGCAAGAACTTTCTTTGGCATTTATTTTTTGAAGATTATGTCTATCAAATGTTGGCCGCGGCTACGTCTCAGATGGTCCATCCGTTGAGTCCAATTTTCGATGACTCGTTCGAGCATTTCGACCAGTAACTGGCGACTGACACGCGTGATGTTTTGCTACAAGGCCTGAATCAAAGCGGGTTTGTCCGCATAAACTTTAGACTTTACATATCCCCACAGGAAAAAGTCTGACGGTGTGATATCACACGATCTTGGTGGCCAATCGACCGGCCCAAAACGTGAAATTAACTGCTTACCGAAGTGTTCTCTCAATAAATCCATTGATTGATGCGATGTGTGGGAAGTGGCGCCGTCTTGTTGAAACAAAATGTCGCCGAGATCACGAGCTTCAATTTCAGGCATCAAATAGTCGGTTATCATGGCACGATAGCGGTCTTCATTGACGGTGACGTTCTTACCGGCATCGTGTTTGAAGAAATATGGACCGATGATTCCGGTACGTCGGATTGGGAATCGGTCAATGACAAAAAGATAGCTCTTAACGAGAGCTAAAATATTGCTCATGGGTGTCAAGGTCGTGGGTCGACTGGAGAGTGTTTTTTTTTATTTAAAAAAATGGACTCAGGGCAGTTGGCGAACGATTATTTTGATAATAAAACTGAATAATTTGTAAACGTTGTTCAGGCGTAAGTCTTTCCATGATGAAATGCCAAACAAACTTAACAAAAATAACATGCGACACACACGTGATCTGTCAAAAAAAGGCTATTGAAAAAAGTATCTCTACTTAGATCACCCGTTACATATGCACTGCATATGTCTAGTCGGAGGTTTATATGTATATATGCGAGCTATATATAAATCAAAACCGATTTTGACCAATTTAATTAGGGATCGTCCTTGGGCCTAAAAAGAGCGCTGAGCTAAATTCCATCACAATCGGAACATAATTACGGACGGACGAACAGATGGCCAAACGGACATGGTTAAATCAACTCTGGACGTGATTCCAGGTCGATCGGTACAAGAAACGATGGATCGTTCTCTTCTCCTTTTAGGTGTTACAAATAAATGCATAATAATGTTAATAACATAACATTATCATAACAGCAGACTGCTAAAATGGATATTCTATGTTTGTAAACTTATTTAATTAGTAACAACTTGTTACATTATTCATCGAGTTTCTTCCGCATAGTGTAATTTATTCATGATCGATTAGTCTTTGAGATAAAATAACAAAAATATATTAATTGCGAAGTCTTCGATGTTTTAAAGAGGTTTTAGATAAAAACAATATTACAATTTTCTCAAAATAGGGGATTTTTTTGCCAATATCTTGTAAGATATCTTCGAAACCGCTGAAGGGATGAAGAAATTATATTAGAAGAAGACGAAGGCTACTTAATTTAGTATTCACCCTTATCGGGAATAAAATTCCACACGGAATTTGTTCCCCGTTCCCTAAATTGCACATTGAAAAGGGAACAAATTCCGCGTGGAATTTTATTCCCGATAAGGGTGATTATCTAAAGCTCTCCTGAGCCAATTACGACAAATGGCTCTCCGGTTATGCTAAAATATAGGGTTGAACCTCAATTGTTTAGGGGTTTATCTTTAGTTTGATAGATAAACAGCTCCTATCCCACTAAAAGAGCACAAAACACTTAGAGAAAATAGCCCAAGCTTTCTTTTGGGTAAAAAAATGATATATGGATTTTTCCAAAAATATTAAAACAAGTTTTAATTTTGGAAAAACAATCATAAACAAATATGTTTTAATTTTTTTTTATTTTCTTATAAAGATTGAAAAAGGCTATCGAAAATATTCTGGGTAAATTTTTTCTAAATACAATTGTAAATTAGTTACATGGATGGGAAAAATGACCGTTTGTCCCACACAACTTCATTTTTAAAGCGTAACATTTCGAGTACTATTGATGCCAGAGTTTCGAAATTAGGTAGCTGCGAACATGATCATTTTTGATCGAGAAAAAAATTAGCTTTAGAGTAATGGTGTGCGTGGCACCGCCCATGCAACCTGCAATTTAAATTTTGACCTCGTGATGATAGAAAACGAGTGTTATATTTCATCGTTGATGACTTTTCTTTACGAAAAGCTCAATTTAAAAGATGCTCTATTTTCAAGAGTCTCGAAATTTGGTACGGGTATCCTTGGTAGCAAGGAGCCAAAAACTGGAGTGATGGTGAAAGTGGGTGTGGCAATAAGAACGGCGATATTTTGTATGTGTGGCCTTGGTATCAGTACATGTGATGGAGCCGCAAACAGGTATGATTGTGACAGTAGGCGTGGTACCGCCCACACTTCCTGAAATTCCGAAATACAATAAGTATTTTGGTTACTATTGGAGCAATAGCCTCGAAATTCGGTATGTGTTACCTTGGAACCAGAACGATTGCTGGAGCCAGAAACTGACGTGATACTAATAGTGGATGTGGCACCACCAACACAACCTGAAATTTGGATATACAATATTTCATGCACTACGAGTTTTGCATCTACACTATAAAAACGGATACTTGTAACCTTGGAACCAAAACCAATGATTGAAGCAAAAACTGCCAGAAAAGTCATCAACGATGATCTTTTCGTATAGAAAAGTCATCAACGATGATCTTTTCGTATAGAAAAGTCATCAACGATGATCTTTTCGTATAGAAAAGTCATCAACGATGATCTTTTCGTATAGAAAAGTCATCAACGATGATCTTTTCGTACAGAAAAGTCATCAACGATGATCTTTTCGTACAGAAAAGTCATCAACGATGATATTTTCGTATAGAAAAGTCATCAACGATGATCTTTTCGTATAGAAAAGTCATCAACGATGATCTTTTCGTATAGAAAAGTCATCAACGATGATCTTTTCGTATAGAAAAGTCATCAAAGATGATCTTTTCGTATAGAAAAGTCATCATCGATGATCTTTTCGTATAGAAAAGTCATCAACGATGATCTTTTCGTATAGAAAAGACATCAACGATGATCTTTTCGTATAGAAAAGACATCAACGATGATCTTTTCGTATAGAAAAGACATCAACGATGATCTTTTCGTATAGAAAAGACAGCAACGATGATCTTTTCGTATAGAAAAGTCATCAACGATGATCTTTTCGTATAGAAAAGACATCAACGATGATCTTTTCGTATAGAAAAGTCATCAACGATGATCTTTTCGTATAGAAAAGACATCAACGATGATCTTTTCGTATAGAAAAGTCATCAACGATGATCTTTTCGTATAGAAAAGACATCAACGATGATCTTTTCGTATAGAAAAGTCATCAACGATGATCTTTTCGTATAGAAAAGACATCAACGATGATCTTTCCGTATAGAAAAGTCATCAACGGTGATCTTTTCGTACAGAAAAGTCATCAACGATGATCTTTTCGTATAGAAAAGTCATCAACGATGATCTTTTCGTATCGAAAAGTCATCAACGATGATCTTTTCGTATCGAAAAGTCATCAACGATGATATTTTCGTATAGAAAAGTCATCAACGATGATCTTTTCGTATAGAAAAGTCATCAACGATGATCTTTTCGTATAGAAAAGACATCAACGATGATCTTTTCGTATAGAAAAGTCATCAACGATGATCTTTTCGTATAGAAAAGTCATCAACGATTATCTTTTCGTATAGAAAAGTCATCAACGATGATCTTTTCGTATAGAAAAGTCATCAACGATTATCTTTTCGTATAGAAAAGTCATCAACGATGATCTTTTCGTATAGAAAAGTCATCAACGATGATCTTTTCGTATAGAAAAGTCATCAACGATGATCTTTTCGTATTGAAAAGTCATCAACGATGATTTTTTCGTATTGAAAAGTCATCAACGATGATTTTTTCGTATAGAAAAGTCATCAACGATGATCTTTTCGTATAGAAAAGTCATCAACGATGATCTTTTCGTACAGAAAAGTCATCAACGATGATCTTTTCGTATAGAAAAGTCATCAACGATGATCTTTTCGTATAGAAAAGTCATCAACGATATAGAAAAGTCATCAACGATGATCTTTTCGTATAGAAAAGTCATCAACGATGATCTTTTCGTATAGAAAAGTCATCAACGATGATCTTTTCGTATTGAAATGCCCTCAGGAGTGACTGTTAACTGCAAAAATATGTAACAGTATTGATAGCAAAGCCAATCAACATCTTCGTAGCCGTTCATCATCACATAATTTTGCTCTATATCCATCTGCTTCAAACATCAATATTCATATTTTTTGCATACATTTAAAGCTGCAAAAAAACTTTTACTTTTTTGTCTAAACATGTCTTGCAAGTACTTTATCAATGTCTCAGTGTTTATTATGTCTTCTCCTAGTTTTTGTTGTTGCTGATATTTCCTTGAATGGCATACTTGGAGTGTTGTGTTTACACTTTTCCAAAGTATCTTCAGACTCTTAATATTCAAACACGCTCGTGATAAAGTCGCATACACTCGCATACCCTCCCATACAAACACACACACTTACACAGATGTAGCAAATATTTACCTGCATTTTCTCCAGATATTGCTGAACTTTTTCTCCTTCTCGCATAAGATGTGGGTGTGTTTGCTTGTGTGTGTGTGTTCGATTTTACACGAGATTTTTATCATAGATAAAATGTCAATACTGTCATATTTCTCCATTTAGAGTGGAATTGAGAAGTGATGAGAGGGCACACAGTGGGGGGATGTTATAGAGGAAAAAGTGTCATAGTGCCGTTGTTCACACGGCAGCTGGAACCCCAAACGGCAAGCAAAGTGCCTGCCACCTGCCCCTTTCCAACGAATATACAGGTATGTATGCTTGTCGAAGAGACAGACACATCCTGATAGCTCATCCAGGGCAACTACAACACAAATGAAGCTGTGCGATATGCTTTTGTAGGTGCAGGAGTGTGAGCGTGTGTACGTGGAGGATGCGGATGAGGAAACGAACGAAATTGAACAAGTATCAAAAGGTTGTGTGTGTGTATAAATGAATGTGTTCGTTTACAGGGCGAGTGTACACACAGTGTGTCCGTGTGTCGTATAAAATGAATTTTGTCATAATTTGTCAAAGTTTTGCTGGTAATATAATCAATGCTTTTTGCACCGTGATGCTGGCTGGCGAAATAAGGTCTTGGTGCTGATGATGCTTTCGATGCTGGTATTGGTATTGGTACTGATGCTGATGTTTTATTTTCTTTCATGGCAAACATTATGGACGCATTTGTCCATACACACACCAACACCACACAGTGTACGATTGTGCTAGATTTAAAGAGGGATTAGAATTCGTAACATTAACCACAATTTTTAATGCTGCACTGTGTAGGGTTTCGTTTTCTTTTGTAAATAATGTCGCACTTGCACCGTGCAGAAATGCAACATTTCAGCACTGTATTTAATCGATGAGGCGGACGCTGCCCTACAAAACAGATGTTTTTCAGCGTCGGGCGAATAGCCTAAATACCGGCGTGTGTACGTGGGTGCTTTTTTCTAATGAAGTTCGGACAGATGCTTTATTTAGGCGGCGCCGAGGAGTATTACTTGTTTTTAGTTTTTGTTCAGTGAGTTAAAAGGCTAGCTTTTTGCATTTTTGTTTCGATTCTGACCATAAAAAATGCCGCAGTACAAGAGGGTGCTCTCTGGCAGGGAAACATCTTTTTTTTAGAAAAGAAAACTCCATTAGTTTTGCTAAAATAGTTGACCAATTTTTTTACAGGCTCGAAAAAGTGTCATCAGCTTTTCTCCAACAACTAATTCAGATTTGGCGACACCGCTTAACTATATTTGGCAATAATGTACATAATGCTGAACAAAATTTCTTAACATTTTATGCGAAAAAAACTGTTTCTTAAAAACGGTGATGGCAAAAAAATAGTTTTCACTTTTCTCAGCATAACTTTCCGGGACTCGTTATTTTTCACTAACAATATTTGGCAGGGAAACATATTTTTTTAGAAAAGAAAACACCATTAGTTTTGCTAAAATTGTTGACCAATTTTTTTACAGGCTCGAAAAAGGTGTCATCAGCTTTTCTCCAACAACTAATTCAGATTTGGCGATACCGCTTAACTATATTTGGCAATAATGTACATAATGCTGAACAAAGTTTCTTAACATTTTATGCGAACAAAAATGTTTCCCTTTTTTTAAAAAAGTTGATGGCAAAAAAAGTGTTTTCACTTTTCTCAGCATAACTTTCCGGGACTCGTTATTTTTCACTAACAATATTTGCCAAGATTTGTTAACTGAAATGAAACCATTTATTCCAATTTAATATCGCTTTGCCCCTTGGCGCATTGTTAGGAGGTGTAGGGTATTATATAGTCGGCCCGACCTGACTTTCTGTCCTTCCTTACTAGTTTTCTCATCATATAGCAAATTTTGTTGCCTTCTCAGAATAGTTGATGTGAAAGAAATCGGTGCATATTCTGCTCCGATATTCACAAAATACTAGGACAACGTCGGCAAAAAATGAAAAATTCAATTTTCAAATGCAGATATCTCGGTAACTATTCCAGATAACCCTTAGATGTTAAAAGTCTTTTGTAAACCTCGGTTAGTAGAATGCAGGCGAAAATTACAAAAGTTACACACGTTTACATACATATATTGTACACCCTAGGTGTCCAACTGTGAGACCCTGTTGCTCCGCCTCTATATACCATAGAGGGAAAAATTCAAAACTTACCTTCTCTAATACCTCTTCTACAAATATGCCCAGTTGTATTGCAATCGGTTGACTGGTTAGGAAACGGACGAATTATTCCCTTTCTTGAATTGCTCTCACATTTTTAAAGATATCGATACCTCCATTCCAAAGCATGCTAAGTCGAATCAGCTAGTTTTTCAGGAGAGACAACCAAAGTTGTTTCTTAATTTGTATGGAATTACTTTATAATGTTAATCGAATGATCTCTCCCGTTTCCTGTTTAACATTTCCTTGTCCCCTGTTTGTTTTTTTTTTAAATTTCAAGATACGAGTATTTAAATATGTCAAAAATCTCTGAGATTAATTAAAATACAAAGGCTAAATAAACATAATGGCATAGTACAACAAACTCCCACTGTGCTTCTAGCTAAACCACGTTCTACCAGATTCCTCCCACTCAACATCGGCTGAAGGATGACAAAAGTAGCTGTGAAATAAGCAGGTTAATCGAAAATAAGTTGTAAAAATATTATCATATGTTGCAGAGACACATAATATCACAATAGAGGGAACAGGGGATGGGCTATGGATATCTAGAGGATCGAGAGGAAAATACAAACATTTCTTTGGGGGTGTTGATATCTCATAATAAACGAGACACAAAACTTCCCAGAAATGCTCCTCTCGCCATTCATTTCTCTTATAAGAAACGTGCTTGGAATAAAAATGAAAATGAAAACCACATAATCATAAAAAACGACGAGAGGAAAAAAACTTTCTATTACCCACAAAAGTGTGCCATTGAAAGCGGTTACGCCTCGTCGTACGGCGCTCAAAGGTGACTGTCGTAAAGACAGACATTCTACCATAAATGATAAAGTTTACCTTTAGACATATTATTTAATAGTAAAATAATTAATTGTGTTCCCCAAACAAAATGGGTAAACTTTGATGACATTGGTTAAGATGACGACGAGAAAGAAGAATGAGTGTATTACAGGTATACCATGAGGGGGAGCAGTTATTGAAGTTGTTAAATTCATGATTAAACTAGTGATGAGTTTAATCATCTTCCTGGTGTCTATGGATAAATTATGAAGAGTTCTTGATGTTAAAGGTTTTATGCATGCGTGTTAATAGATGTCGCGATTATGACTAAGACCTTTAAAAGTCTGAGCATAGTTGTGGGTTATGATAGATAACACGTCCTCCTTGCACGTTTGAAAAGTTCGGGAAATTTTAAAGTTTTAAAGAACATTATAATATGAATTATAATATGCAAAATAATGAAAAAAAAACTGTATAATTACCTAGCACCGCCTTGGAGAAGTTGGGGTTTATACCAACTGTAATTATAACAAGTAAGAATGTTCTGTCGTGTAAACCGACTTATGAATTCCCTCACCTTGAGTCCCAAAAAAATATTAGTGAATTTATTTATTTTTTGTTTTAATTAAATTATTATCAATTTAAATTGCCTTTTATATCTTTAAAGTATGTACTGGTATTAAAGTTAAAAGCTGTTAACTTTTGGTACAAATAGGTCCATTTGTGTGGAAAAGTTGTCAGGTCCATTTGTGTGGAAAAGTTGTCAGAGACCCCCTTTTCCTTAGGAAAAGTTGTCAGAGACCCCCTTTTCCTTACGAAAAGTTTTTTTTTTTTTTTTTTTTTTATTATTATTAGTCTATAGACTTATATCCTTACAGACTATTTACAATATATACACTATTCTATTTAAATTCATTTTAGCTTATATGTTATGATGATTTCATTAACGAGTTTATATACAATTGCAAGGAACTAAGAATTCAATAGTATGGTTATTTTTCTTTTTAAAGTAGATTTAGTCTCGCACAGTTCTATTAAGTGGTAGTATTTGTTAAAGGTAACACATAGGCGACGATACGGATCATTATTAGCATAATTAGTTCTGAAGTAGGTCAGGTGTAGCAGTTCAAAGTTTCTAGTTGGTCTAGATGGAACATTCAGTTTAATTTTATTAATCAGGAATTCAGAGGTAATATTTCCTTGTAATATATTTAATACAAAACAAATATTCAGCATTACGCGTCTGCTCTTTAGCGAAGGTAACTTAATAAGATTCAGTCTGTACTCATATGAAGGCAGATTTTGTTGAGACCAACCATTTCGACGTAGACAGAATAGTAGGAATTGTTTCTGAACAGATTCTATGCGATTGCAGTGAATTGTATAACACGGATCCCAAATTACGGATCCATATTCAAGAATAGGTCGTACTAGCGAAGTATATAGATTTCTAGTAACAGATGGATCAGTAAACTCTTTACCCCAACGCTTCACAAATCCGAGAGCACCATAAGCCTTATTAGTTGTTAATGATATATGTGATCTGAAATTCATACGACGATCCAACAGAATACCAAGATCCATAAAGGATTCAACAGATTCCAGCATAACGTCATTTATATAATAATTGAATTGTAAATTAACATTTCTAGAGAAAGAAATATGTTTACATTTTTTTATATTAAGTTCCATTAAGTTGACCAGGCACCAGTTATGAAAACTATCAAGATCAGACTGAAGCAATGACTGTTCATCTTGATCATTAACAGTTTTAATAATTTTGACATCATCCGCATACATAAGAACTTTAGAAAAGTGGACAGCAGAAGGTAAATCATTTATAAATAAAGAAAACAATATTGGTCCAAGGTGACTACCTTGAGGGACGCCAGATGTAACAGCAATATTTTTTGATAGAGAATTACCAAATTTAACACACTGAGTACGGTTGAATAAATAGCTTTTTAACCAAATTAACAGATTCTTACTAAAACCTATACAATCCAGTTTATGTAACAGTAGTGTAAGATTAACTTTATCAAATGCTTTGCTGAAATCTGTGTAAATTACATCAGTTTGCATTCGGTTACGAAAACCATCATTTACTACGGATGTAAGTTCAAGAACATTCGTAACAGTTGAGCGGCATTTACGAAATCCATGTTGGTAAGGTGATAGTACAGTGGAAACTTAATGTGCAAGTATATCAGATACTATTTTCTCGAAAAGTTTAGGAATTGCACTCAGTTTAGCAATTCCTCTGTAGTTTGACACTTCAGTTTTACTGCCAGATTTAAATAGAGGTATTACGTATGATTCCTTCCACAGTTGAGGTAAACAACCAATTAGCAATGATTTATTAAATACTGATGTTAAGGCAATAGATAAGCTATCAGCGCAATTTTTCAGGATACTGCTAGGAATTCCATCAGGGCCAGGGTTAAATGACGTTTTTAACTTCTTCATGTTCTCCAAAACAGTTTTATGATTCAATAATGGTATATTAATAGGACTATGTTCCAATAAGTGATACGGATAAGAGTTAGATTGATCATAAATGTATGCTGAATAAGTCGTTGCGAAGAAGTCTGCAAACATATTACTTATTGATAGGTCATCATTTGCTGTAACAGATCCATATTTTAAGGAATTCGGTAAGGCATACGATCTTCGTTTAGAGTTAACAAATTTATAAAATGATTTTGGATTCTCCCTCAGCCGATTTTTCATGCTTATCAAGTAATTGCTATATGATATTTTATTAATTACATTATATTCCGATCTTGCAATGCAGTATTTACTGTAATCAGTAGAAGATCCAGATTTTTTAAACTTCTTATATAGTTTGTTTTTATTATTCTTTATTTTTGATAATTGACTATTATTCCAAGGAGGGCCAATGGGACTCACCTTCAGAACCAGGGGGACTGACTTATGAATACAATCATTCAGTTTATTGTAAAATACTTTTATTGATTCATTAATGTCATCAGACGAAAAAATTTCACTCCAGTTTACAGAAGATAGTAGCATATTAAGTTTTGAATAATCGGTTCTGGAGAAACAGTATCTTTTAAGATTTGTTTTTGACTTATCAGTATTGGAATGGGATTTTGCAGGAAAAAGAATATTCAAACCTATTGTTGGATGATAACGGTCCTCAGGATACGTAACAGCGTTCGAGGGACACAATGATACATCAGCTGGAGAGTTTGTAAATATCAAGTCCAATAATTTTCCAAATGAATTGTATATATGATTGATTTGAAAAAGTCCTGATTTCAGTACAGATTCAATAAAATCCAATGAATGTCCACTGGAGACAATAGGAATTAAATGATCTACGTCAGGTGAATGATTCCATATAACTGTGGGCAAGTTAAAGTCACCAAAAACAGCAAAAATATCAGAAGATTTGCAGGTAAGAAATATAGACTCAATGACAGTTAAATGAGATTGATATATTTCTACAGGAGAACCAGGAGGAATGTAGGAGCAGGAAATGAACAAATATTTATCTCTCACACGAATTTTTACAGAAACAAATTCAATATCAGGATTTGAACAGGAAACAAGCATATCTGAGGACAGTTCAGTAGAAATTGCTATTAGCACACCACCACCAGTTTTTTTACATCCAATCTTGCGATCACATCTATAAATTTGATATTTATCACATAATATTTCGGAATTATGAATATTATCATGAAGCCAGGTTTCTGTCAAAGGAAAAGTTCTGTCCTTAGGAAAAGTTGCCAGATACCACCTTTTCCTTAGGAAAAGTTGTCAGAGACCACCTTTTCCTTAGGAAAAGTTGTCAGAGACCACCTTTTCCTTAGGAAAAGTTGTCAGAGACCACCTTTTCCTTAGGAAAAGTTGTCAGAGACCACCTTTTCCTTAGGAAAAGTTGTCAGAGACCACCTTTTCCTTAGGAAAAGTTGTCAGAGACCCCCTTTTCCTTAGGAAAAGTTGTCAGAGACCCCCTTTTCCTTAGGAAAAGTTGTCAGAGACCCCCTTTTCCTTACGAAAAGTTGGCAGATCACCTTTTCCTTAGCAAAAGTTGTCGGAGACCACCTAAGTAAGCAAAAGTTGCCAGAGACCACCATTAGCAAAAGTTATCTGAGACCACATTTTCCTTAGGAAAAGTTGTCAGAGACCACCTGCTTTTTAGGAAAAGTTGTCGGAGACCACCTTTTTCTTAGGAAAAGTTGTCAGAGGCCACCTTTTCCTTAGGAAAGGTATTCAGAGACAACATTTTCCTTAGGAAAAGTTGTCAGAGACCACCTTTTCCTTAGGAAAAGTTGTCAGAGACCACCTTTTCCTTAGAAAAAGTTGTCAGAGACCACCTTTTCCTTAGAAAAAGTTGTCAGAGACCACCTTTTCCTTAGGAAAAGTTGTCAGAGACCACCTTTTCCTTAGGAAAAGTTGTCAGAGACCACCTTTTCCTTAGGAAAAGTTGTCAGAGACCACCTTTTCCTTAGGAAAAGTTGTCAGAGACCACCTTTTCCTTAGGAAAAGTTGTCAGAGACAAACTTTTCCTTAGGAAAAGTTGTCAGAGACCACCTTTTCCTTAGGAAAAGTTGTCGGAGACCATCTTTTCCATAGGAAAAGTTGTCGGAGACCATCTGTAGGAGATATAGTGGCTAGCCGAGCCACTCAGAAAAAACAACTTTTAATTTTAGCTTTAATATAAAATTAATTTCAAGATATTAATGTTTATTTAGTTTAAGATTCAAAGTTTAGCTTAACCGAAATTCAGTATAATTAGTAATAAGTATTTATTTAAATGTATGTAATTTTACGCAGCAAGGCAGGAGTACTTTTTCGTTGGTTTCTACTTAACAACTGATTCTACGTATTTACTTTAGCTTGCCTAGAAGTCAAGCGACAGAAATATGTAACAAATCAAAAATAAATAGACATCAAAGAATGTATAAAGAGACAGAATATGCAAAGATCAACGACCAGCATGCAGTGGCCTTGATCTTGAATTGAAAGAAGACGAATATAATAATTCGTCAAATAGGCAGGGCAATAGAAAATAACAAGTTATATTGCAACAAAAACTATCAATAGCGACAAACATGCATACCTCTTTTTCTCTGCTTACATATATACATTCGTATATATGTAACAGCGCTGAAGAATGCTTAGCGTCGCTAAAATGCTTAGCGTCGCTAAAATGCGTTGACTGCAACTGACCACCGAGTAAGGTGACCAGTCGCACAAAAATAGTGATAACTTAAATCTAATAATTATATGAATATATATATAAGAAATTAATCCTCAACATTCCCCCGCACAAAGAACTACTGTTCTTGATTACGCCAAAGTCGAAGATATGAGGTATTTTATTCGGTTTCTGAGATCACCGTGCTATGCCTCTACTCACAGCAACTCGTTTGGTTTTTTATCGAACAGAAGTCATCTTTGACGGGTAGCATTGCAATCTTCGAGACAGGACGTTTGTAGATTTTTCCGTTTGATTTTACAGATACGACACGAACTCGACCATCAGCTCCGGGATGAACAGCAATTATTCTGGCAAGCGGCCAATGCCCTGGTGGTAGCCGTTCGTCAAATATGAGGGCCAAATCACCGACCTCAACATTCTTTTGCGGTTTTAACCATTTTGGTCGGGATTGTAGACGGTTAATATATTCCGCTGTCCAACGTTTCCAGAATTGTTGTTTAAGCAGCTCTACAACTTTCCACCTTGAAAGTCTATCTATTGAACAATCTAGAAGATTTTCGTCTGGAACACTCAGAATTGGCTCTCCAACAAGAAAGTGAGATGGCGTAAGAGCTTCATTATCAGAGGGGTCAGAAGATAGTGGACACAATGGTCTGGAATTTAAACATCCCTCAATCTGGGACAGTAATGTTGATAATTCCTCGAATGTTAAAATTCTATTCTCCACGATGCGTTTTAAATGATGTTTTGTGGACTTTACGCCAGCCTCCCATAGTCCACCGAAATTTGGGGATGCTGGTGGTATGAAATGCCAGTTTGTACCATTATTAGCAAGCATTTCAACTAGTTCTTCTGGCAGCGAATCACGATTTCTTCGTTTTAGAATTTGTAGCTCCTTGTTTGAGCCAATAAAATTCGTTCCGCAGTCCGAGTAAAGATCGGAACACATTCCGCGGCGAGATGTAAATCTCCTAAAAGCTGCTATGAACGAGTCAGTTGATAAACTGGTAACAGCTTCAAGGTGAAGAGCTTTTGTTACCATGCAAACAAACAGGCATATGTAACCCTTGGTGGTAACAGCATTCCTGGCTGTAGATTGCTTAATTGTAATTGGTCCTGCGTAGTCTACGCCACTATGCTTGAACGGACGTGTAGGTTGTACCCGTACAGCTGGAAGTTCACCCATTATCTGCTGAGCAGCTTTGGCTTTATACTTGAAGCAAGTAACACAAGTGCGTTGAACCCTTTTTGCTAGGTTGCGGGCTGAAAGTATCCAAAATCTTCTGGTAACATATGACTGCATTTGAATAAGTCCACCATGTAACGTTTTGATGTGAGCATCTGAAAAAATGAGAAGTGATAAGGGATTTTGTTTGGACAAGAGAATAGGATGTTTGAAATCATAGTGAAACTTAGCTTTCTGTTATCGACCTCCAACTCGAATTATTCCGTTTTCATCGATAAAAGGGCAGAGGTGTACAATTTTACTGTTGGAATGTACACATTTCTCCTTCTGTAGTTGAATGAGTTCTTCTCCAAAATCTACCTTTTGAGACATAGTAACCAATGTCTGTAAAGCTTTATTTAGTTCAGTAGTTCTGAGACAACCGAAAATACGTTTTTCTGCTTCGCGGACTCCAGCATTGTGAGCGAATCGTAACATATAAGCTGTAACACGTATTAGTTTAGATAGATTGGAAAATTTGTGCAATATCTCGGGGAATTCCATCGTAGTTGATATTGCAACTTTCAGCTTTGATCTTCGCACTTCTAGATTTGTTTCAAATGAGCTATAAGGTTGTTTGGGCCACAGTTGTGGAGATAATGAGATCCAGCGAGGACCGGACCACCACAAGTTATGTTTTGGGAGCTCTATAGAAGATATACCGCGGGAAGCACAGTCAGATGGGTTGTCTTCTGTTGATATGTAGCGCCATTGGGAGATATTGGAATATCTTTGAACTTGACTAACTCGATTGCCAACAAAAACACTCCATTTTGATGATTCTCCTCTGAGCCAACAAAGAACAGTCATACTGTCCGTCCAGTAAACTATATTTGAGATTCCACGCTCAAGTGAATCCTTAACTTTATACAACAGTTTAGAAAGCAAAGTTGCTGCACAGAGTTCTAGTTTCGGAATGGACAGTACTTTAAGTGGGGCTACTTTTGTTTTAGCATGTAAAAGGTTAACAGTGCCATATCCATTGCAATCAAGAACCTTTATATAAACGGCAGCTGCGTAAGCTGATTGTGACGCATCACAAAATCCATGTAGTTCCACGGAGCTTTCTTTCGTACAAGAAACCCAACGGGGTATAGACACAAGTTCTAGGTTTTTCAGATCAGTGAGATAATTATTCCATCTCAACTTCATATTGGGCGACACGTTGTCCTTCCAATCTATTCCTTCTAACCATAACTTTTGAAACTCAATTTTTGCATTTATCGTGACGGGGGCAAGCCAGCCAAGTGGATCATATAATTTGGCAGCATCTGAGAGAAGACTACTTTTTGTCACTTTCTCTTGGACTTCAAAATATACTTGAAACGAGAATGTATCTTGGTCTGTATTCCAAGACAATCCTAGAGCTTTTACCACATTTGCTTCATTTAAATCAACGAAAGAAATTGTCTCTCGAAAATCTTCTGGAATATGCGACATTAGTTCTGGCGAGTTAGAAGTCCACTGTTGTAGATTAATAGCTTCAGTTTCCGTATCAGCCCCTGAGATTATGTCATCCACGTATGTGTCAGTCTTTAATACGCTACAAGCTTCGGGGTATGTATCAATTTCGTCCTGAGCTAACTGATGTAAAACCCTTATAGATAAGTATGGAGCAGAATTGGTACCGTATGTGACAGTTTGCAACTTATAAACACAGATCTCGGCGTTTGAATTACGCCACAAAATTTGTTGAAAATGTTGTTGACCTTCATGCACTCGAATTTGGCGGAACATTTTCTCCAGATCAGATCGAAATCCAACTTTGAAACGTCGCCAACGAGTTATGATAGCAGGTAAATCGTTCTGCAATGCTGGGCCAGGAAATAACTCGTCGTTTAGCGAAGAATTAGGAGGCCTTCTGCTACTCCCATCAAATACTACCCGTAGTTTTGTCGTGGAGCTATTCTCCCTTACAACACCATGGTGGGGCAAAAAATAACCGTTGGGGTGAATTGCACGAGGATAGGGACCTATCATCACCATATGTCCAAGCTTTTCATATTCATCCATGAATTTTCTATATTCTAAAGTAAAATTTGGCTCTCGTAAAAATCTACCCTCTACTTGTTTCAATCTTTTCAATGCATTAAAATCGCTATGACTAAAGTTGGGGGCAGTTTTTCCAGCTAACTGCGACCTAAACGGTAACGAAACTGTATATCTTCCATCTGTGCTACGACTATACGTTTTTCGAAAATAATTCTCACAAGCTATTTCGTCAGGAGTCGACAGTCTCTTTTCGACCAGCTCTTCCTGTTCCCAAAAGGCTTTCAGCTGGTTGTCCAGAGAACAGATGTGAATATTAACATCATATGAGTAGGCAATTTCAGACGTAGGTCCAGACACCACCCAACCAAAATGTGACAATTGTAGAAAAATGCTCTTGTTGAACTTTCGTTGTTCAGGAAGAACGATATCACCATAAATATCTCCACCTAGGAGTAAATCGATTTTGTCATTTTTGTCAAAATCTGGGTCAGCCAAATGAAAATTGGTCAAATCGGGCAAATTCTGTCTGTCTATAGGACCTGTGTAATAGCTAGTCAAAGACGGCATTACAAAAGCGTTAGTTTCCAGTTTAAACTCTTTTTCAAAAGAGGATACAACGCAAAATTTTACGTATTTACGTATAACTGTCGATTTCCCTCCTATTCCAGTGTTGTGAACAAACGTATTAAATTTTTTGAGGCCTAGCAGTTGTGCAGCGCATTCACTTATTAATGTTGCTTGAGCGCCCTGATCCAAAAGAGCTCGTAGTCTAAAATTTCCTAAGTCCGTTTGTACAGTGACACGTATAGTGGCCAACAACACATGAGGCATAACATTAGTATTCAAAAGAGACAAGTTACAGTTGACATTCGAAGAATTCGATGTCACGTTAGAAGTACTACAAATTTCATTATCTAAGTTTTGTGCAGCAGATGGCACAGAATTAGTAGGCTTATTTGTATTTGCACCGTATTCGTTATGAACAATGGTATGGTGAGACAAACTACAAGACTTGCAACGAGTTTGCAAGCGACAATCTTTTGCAAAATGTCCAGTATTAAGACAATTTCTGCAAATTCTCTTTGAAGAAATAAGCTCGCGCTTAGAAGCAGATGGTAAAGCAGCGAACTTGAAACATTTGTACAACAAATGGCGTTTTCCGCAACAGGGACAATTCTCGTCGCCAAGAGAGACCATATTCACCCTGCGGTTAGGGTATCCTTTGTGACCCTGGTAAATTTTACCGAAATTATTCTTTGGTGGAGCCCTGACAGAAGAGTCAGCATATTCAGCAATAGATTCTAGGGTTCGGAAAGCTGTTTCAAGAAAATTATATAGCTCCTTAATTTTCGGAATTTCTGTAGAAGCCTTTAATGATTGCTCCCACTCTTTGCATGTTTGAATATCTAATTTATTCACAGTAATATGAATGAGAAGAGGATCCCAATTTTTACAATCAACTCCTAATGTGCTCAAAAGGGCCAAACAATTTCGTGTGGTATCAAGAATTCGTTTAATACTTTCACATGAGCCATTTGATTTTGGAATCTCAAACAATTTTCGAAAGACCGTGTCAGCAATTTTCCTTTTATTGTGATACCTTCTATCTAATGCATCCCAAGCAAGATCGTAGCTTGTATCAGAAGCAGGGTATTCATTCACAATCATTAAGGGTGTGTCTTTGCACGAATTTTTGAGAAAATAGTATTTTTGCACATTAGACAAATTGTGATTGTTATGAACCAATGACATGAACATGTCTCTAAATGGTATCCAACTCAAGTAATCTCCTGAAAAGGTTGGAATGTCAATCTTTGGAAGACGTACATCCGTAGAGACACTATCATTCCTATGCGAAGGAGCGTGGAAAGTACTTGAGTGAAAAGTTGGTGAATTTGGATCACGAAAGTCACTTAAGGAATCTATTAATTTTCCCTTTCCTTTCAGATATACTGAAGAAAACGAATAGTGCACATCTTCTGCGAGGTAAGGGACATCAGCCACTTTTATGGATTTGTCTCGGACATAATCAAACATTTGCTCATGATTTCCCTCGAACAATTTCTTTATTTCTTCAATCTCCTCCAAGTAACTTTGACATAAACCGCGCGTTTTGTCTTCACGTGTCAGTTTGTCGAAATCAGAAATGATTCGTTTGATACGTCCAACAAGTACATGTTGGTCTTCGATAGCTTTTGACAAATCTTCCATCACAATAAGTTTTAATAATTATTTCCCGCAGAGACAAATTAAAGCACACCAAAAACAATTATTTTTCTTTATGTAAAAGTATTCCGTTAACAAACGTTCAATCGGGCTAAGAACTGTCACGCCAAATGATAATTTTTTCTCCAATTATTCTATTTCAATTATTTTCCACGATTATATTTGTATGAGAGTATATCTAGATTATGTTTTTAGATGAGATGAAATAATCCCGGGTTTCGGCACCATAAAAATGTAGGAGATATAGTGGCTAGCCGAGCCACTCAGAAAAAAACAACTTTTAATTTTAGCTTTAATATAAAATTAATTTCAAGATATTAATGTTTATTTAGTTTAAGATTCAAAGTTTAGCTTAACCGAAATTCAGTATAATTAGTAATAAGTATTTATTTAAATGTATGTAATTTTACGCAGCAAGGCAGGAGTACTTTTTCGTTGGTTTCTACTTAACAACTGATTCTACGTATTTACTTTAGCTTGCCTAGAAGTCAAGCGACAGAAATATGTAACAAATCAAAAATAAATAGACATCAAAGAATGTATAAAGAGACAGAATATGCAAAGATCAACGACCAGCATGCAGTGGCCTTGATCTTGAATTGAAAGAAGACGAATATAATAATTCGTCAAATAGGCAGGGCAATAGAAAATAACAAGTTATATTGCAACAAAAACTATCAATAGCGACAAACATGCATACCTCTTTTTCTCTGCTTACATATATACATTCGTATATATGTAACAGCGCTGAAGGTAGAATGCTTAGCGTCGCTAAAATGCGTTGACTGCAACTGACCACCGAGTAAGGTGACCAGTCGCACAAAAATAGTGATAACTTAAAACTAATAATTATATGAATATATATATAAGAAATTAATCCGCAACACCATCTTTTCCATAGGAAAAGTTGTCGGAGACCATCTTTTCCATAGGAAAAGTTGTCGGAGACCACCTTTTCCATAGGAAAAGTTGTCGGAGACCACCTTTTCCTTAGGAAAAGTTGTCAGAGACCACCTATTGCTTAGGAAAAGTTATCAGAGACCACCTTTTCATTAGGAAAATTTGTCAGAGACCCCCTTTTCCTTAGGAAAAGTTTGCAGATCACCTTTTCCTTAGCAAAAGTTGTCGGAGACCACCTTTTCCTTAGCAAAAGTTATCAGAGACCACATTTTCCTTAGGAAAAGTTGTCAGAGACCACCTTTTTCTTAGGAAAAGTGGTCAGAGACCACCTTCTTCTTAGGAAAAGTGGTCAGAGACCACCTTCTTCTTAGGAAAAGTTGTCAGAGATCACCTTTTTCTTAGGAAAAGTTGTCAGAGTCCACTTTTTCCTTAGAAAGAGTATTCAGAGACCACATTTTCCTTAGGAAAAGTTGTCAGTCACCTTTTCCTTAGGAAAAGTTGTCAGAGAGCACCCTTTCCTTAGGAAAAATTGTAAGAGAGCACTTTTTCCTTAGAAGAGACCACATGCAAAAGTTGTCGTGTTCGATCTGATACACTTGTATTCATAACAAATGATACATACCCTCCTTCCTTAACTGGGGGTATGTATCATAAGTAACAGAATTTTCGTTCAGTAAACCGTAAACTCTAATCACTAAAAAATCATCGTTAAATAGTATCTTATGAAAAAGTTGATGCGTATCATGTTATGTCAGGTAAAAATTTAATAAAAAATCCATCGTGAGTTTTGATTTATAATGTAAAATGAAACACATATATTTGAAAGTGAACTTAAAATTTTTATTAACGGTTAAAAGAACAATTTACGACATTTACAGTTTGAAAATAATATCATGTAAATGTTGGCCATGACTACGTCTGAAGTGGTCCATTCGGAAGGTCCAATTTCTCAACAAGATAATTGTTTCACGCGCTGTATGGGTCGTATCGCCGTCTTGTTAAAACCAGAGCGGACCGAGATCATGCGCTTAAATTTTAGGAAGCATATAGTCCGTTAACGTGGTGCGATAACGGTTACCATTGACGGTAACATTCTGATATTCCTCATTTTTGAAAAAATATGGACCAATGATTCCACCAGCCCATAAACCACATGGATGTAATAGTAGCTCTTGGTACTCTTCGGGTTTAACGTATCAGCATTATCACTAACGTATCCATTGAGCCAGAAATTTGCTTCATCACTGAGCAAAATTTCACGATAAAACACCGGATTTTCAGTTGGAACAAATTGCAGACGCTGTTGTGGTGTGAATCTTTCCATGATGATTTCCCAAACGATACTGAACAAAAATTACAAAGCAGTTTGATATGAGTCACACGTGATCTGTAAAAAAAGCATATTGAAAATCAAACCTCACGATGAATCAACATTTAGATAAAATCTTCATTAAGCTTTGTGTGAATGTTTGTGAGTTATTTGTTAGAGGATCTATAACAATTCGTAACATTTTTAAAAATTTTAAAACGAAGTAATTCTTCTTCAAAATGGGCGTTATCCTTCACAAATGTTATTCGAACTCACTCTAATGTAAAATAAGATATGTTAATAACAAATGAGCATTTGCAGTGAAATATACGAGTACGTTGTGCATTCTCTGTTCATTTCTAGTAGTACTTCAACTAAGAGAAGTACTGATAAGTCAAAGAAATAACTACTCTCATTGAAATACAGATCAATACCAATAACGTTGACGTCACCCTTGATGCCACTTTATAAATAATAAATTATTAAATTCTGTGTCATTAATAAGAACAAACATTTCTTTAACTACATCCTCACTTTACCGATGAACATATAATAGTATGTATAATTTGGTGCACAAATACATACACGAAGAAGTGACCTGATCAACTTAAATATGTTTGAAGAATTTCTACTATTAAGGTTTATTTGAGCAAGGCCCGCTCGTTCAACTTTATGGGTATTAGGTTTGCAGAACAAACCTAAAAATAAGTGCCTGAGTTAGTTACTACAACAGAATATGATATGACCATTGTAAAGTATAAATTCATTTCATTTGTCTAAGCGGGTATATCTAATGGCAATATTTTTTCATTAAAATTGCAAATTTTATTGTCTGTATTCGTAGGGAAGAATCGGGAAACAATTCAAAAAAGAAAATCGTTTTCAAACGCAGCCGGAAATTTTAAAAATCCATAAAATAGTTAAAAACAAGTAAGAAGTTCAGTCGGGTAAACCGACTTAAGAAACCCCTCACCTTCAGTCCCGAAAAATATTTTTAAATTTATTTATTTTTTTATTTTAATTAAATTACACTGTGCTAGTTCAAAAATGTAACAGAAAGGAGACCTTATGGATAGACCTATTTCGGCCATGCTGAATCCAGTGGCATTAGCCGTTTTTCTATGTTAGCTCTTGTTTTCGCGAAATTCGACCACAAAGTTTGTTGGGAAATCAGAGAGGTGACTTATCTCTTTGGTTATTTTAAAGTGGAAGACTTCGGAATATACGCTTCAGTCCAAAGATCGAAATAAAGGGAACATTTGGACAATTATTTTTCTCAAAACAGTCGTCCACGCTTCTCACCCCCTTACCCTGAAAAAGTGCAATGAAATCTTATCATATTAAAAATCATACATATCGTCGACATTTTTAGTAGGCATCGTTGAGAAAAATATTCCTCGCGAAGAAATACTATAAGTCCGTTTTTATGAGAATTAAGCAAATTTCGAGTTATTACATAATTTGTGTTTTTTTTTGCTGCTCATAGCAGAAAATATTTGAAATAAAATTTTTTGACTTAAATTTTTGTAAATTATTTTTTCGTTAGTGTTAATGGAAATTTCAAAGGTAACCAACAAAACCTGCTAAATTGTGAAACCTGTTAATTTTTCATAAATATGTTGAAAGGAGACTCATAGCAATTTCTCGCGAGGAACATTTTTCTCAAAGACACAAACTAAAAATGTCGATGATTTGTATGACGTTTGACACATGGTAAGATTTGATTGCACTTTTTCGGGGGTAAACTGGTGAGAAGCGGGGTTGACTATTTTGAGAGTAATAATACTCGAAGGGTTCCCTTTATTTCGTTCTTTGGACTGAAGCGCGTTTTCGGAAGTCTTACACTTCAAAATCACCTCCGAGATAACTAACCTCTCTGATTTTTGCAAACTTTGTCGAATATCGCGAAAACAAGAGCTAACCTAGAAAAACGGCTAGCTCTATTGGATTCAGCAAGGTCGAAATAGGTATATCCACAGGGTCTCCTTTCTGTTACATTTTTAAAGTGTCCATTTCAAGCACAGTGTTATTATCAATTTAAATTGTATTTACTAACTTTAAAGTACGTGCTGGTATTACAGTTATAAGCAGATAACTTTGGGTGCAAAATAGTCCATTTGTATGGGAGGTAACAAAAGTGGCGTGTCAAGGACTCTCAGTTTTCAGAGAACTGTTGATACTATAAAAGCACTGCAATGTTCAATTTTTTAAGTTATTGTATGCACTGGAATTTAGGTTATAAGCTGTTAACTTTTAGTGCAAAATGGTCCATTTGTGTGGGAGGTACTAGGATAATGCTCATATTTTACCGGACTGTAGGTACCTTTAAAATATTACACTGTACAAAATTTCAAGTATTTTTATGCACTGGTATTAAAGACATAAACTGTTAGGTTTTGATACCATTTCTGTGGGAGGTACGAAAAGGGGCGTGCCGATGAAGCCCATCTTTCACTTGATTGTTGGTACTATAGAAGCATAACACTGTACGCAATTTAAAGTATTTCTATGCACTGGTATTAATGTTATAAGCTGTTAACTTTTGGTGCAAAATGGTCCATTTGTGTGGCAGGTAAGGGGCGTGGAAACTTCGCCCATTTTTCTCGAGGTGATAGCGAATAATTAACTAATACTATGTGTGAAATTTCAGCAGATTCGAATAAGCAGTTTATAAGCTATTAATGAATCAATAGTTCACTAAATGTTAACCCTTTGTGTTGGAGGTACTAGAAGGAGTGGACCAATATGGCCCATCTTCAAACTTAAGCGGAGATGGAGCAAAACATGATTGCATACAAAATTTGAAGTCAATCGGTTAATCCTTTCGAGAGTTATCGTGCGCACCAGCCAGCAGACAGACACACAGACAGACATACGGACGGACGGACGGACGGACATTGCGCAAATGCCTTAAAATGACCCAAAACGGATTTCCGCCGAACATACTAGGGGTCTTAGGTCACTTCTTCGATGCGTTACACTTTTGGCTCGTAGCAAATGATATATCGCGACCTAAGAGAGAAAAGGCGCTAAGTCCACGTTTTGCCTATATGTATTTTGTGAAGCGAAATGCAAGATGAGTTGACTATACATCGATTTGGAAACAAAAAATCTAAAAAATCATGCTCTGTCATCTTTAATATCTGAATCGTAAAAGCGCTGTAAAATTTTAAATATTGTACATAGCGCCTTTACACTCTTAGGTCGCGATATACCCTCCTCTCTAACGTGAGGGGATAATTATATTTTTTTGTAATTTATACGCCTTGGTACCAGAAATCGAGGCTAATTCTAACACAAAATAAACTCGGAAATCGCCAAAAACGGAATTTTAAGTTTTTCCCCAAAATCTATTGTAATAAAATCCGAGCTGAAAATACCTTTTGCAGTTTACCGTACATAAAATAATGGTAAACATTTTTATATTTTAGCTTTGCGATAATCTGGAGAAGCGTGACAACGCTATCTATAAAAATTATTGACCCATTATTTTTTTGAAAACATTCTCCAAGAAGTTTCCTTTAAGACAATCATAACTATGCACGTTATACTTTCTACAAATTATATATGCACATTAGGGTGAGTCACTTTTTTTTAAAATTTTTGAATATCAAAAAGCCGTTAACACCATCATGTAGAGCATGAAACAATTATATAGAAACGTACCCTTACTGATTTTTAGTCGTCAAAAAAGTTCCGAACCAAAGGCATTCTATTTTTTCTTGATTTCAAAAATTTATTTTTTATTTGTTTGAAAATTCGCGTCTTAAAAGTATCGTTCTTTCATGTGCCTGATTATAGTGAGTAAATGAACCACGCTATAAACATCTCAAACTATGTTATAGCACTAAGCAACTAATATTTACTTTGCCTTAAATAAGACGGCGTTGTAATTTGTGACCTTTTCCAGTTCAGAATTGTTATATTGTTTCTATTGTTGTTAACAATATAGTCATGTTCAAAAAAAGTGCGACTAGTGTTCACAAAAACCGCGATAAGTGGTCGAATAAATTTAAATCGAAAACCAGTAAGGAAAGGCTAAAGTCGGGCGGTGCCGACTATATAATACCCTACACCACTCTCGTAATATTGAATAACTCTGATACATAAATTTTGTAATTCATGTATAAATTGTTTACATAAATTTACTTTTGGGACATTTTATACTTAAATAATACCCTGTACCACAGTGTGGTGTTAGGTATAACAACATGGGAGCTATAGCTAATAACCGATTTTCTTCAAATTCGGTAGTGTTGGTTCATGGATCAAGAAACTCTACCATTCTAAATTTCAACACGATTGGACGTAAAATACAGCTTTTATAGGACTAAAGGGCCAAATCGGACGAAACATATATATGGGAGCTATAGCTAAATCTTAACCGATTTTCTTCAAATTCGGCAATGTTGGTTCATGGATCAAGAAACTCTACCATTCTAAATTTCAAAACGATCGGATGTAAAATACAGCTTCTATAGGACTAAAGGGCCAAATCGGACGAAACATATATATGGGAGCTATAGCTAAATCTTAACCGATTTTCTGCAAATTTGGCAATGTTGGTTCATGGATCAAGAAACTCTACCATTCTAAATTTCAAAACGATGGGATGTAAAATACAACTTCTATAGAACTAAAGGACCAAATCGGACGAAAGATATATATGGGAGCTATATCTAAATCTGCACCGATTTTCTTCAAATTCGGCAATGTTGGTCCATAGATCAAGAAACTCTACCATTCTAAATTTCAAAACGATCGGATGTAAAATACAGCTTCTATAGGCCTAAAGGGCCAAATCGGACGAAACATATATATGGGAGCTATAGCTAAATCTTAACCGATTTTCTTCAAATTCGGCAATGTTGGTTCATGGATCAAGAAACTCTACCATTCTAAATTTCAAAACGATCGGATGTAAAATACAGCTTATATAGGACTAAAGGGCCAAATCGGACGAAACATATATATGGGAGCAATAGCTAAATCTGCACCGATTTTCTTCAAATTCGGCAATGTTGGTCCATGGATCAAGAAACTCTACCATTCTAAATTTCAAAACGATTGGATGTAAAATACAGCTTTTATAGGACTAAAGGGCCAAATCGGACGAAACATATATATGGGAGCTATATCTAAATCTGAACCGATTTTCTTCAAGTTCGGCAATGTTGGTTCATGGATCAAGAAACTCTACCATTCTAAATTTCAAAACGATCGGATGTAAAATACAGCTTCTATAGGACTAAAGGGCCAAATCGGACGAAACATATATATGGGAGCTATAGCTAAATCTTAACCGATTTTCTGCAAATTTGGCAATGTTGGTTCATGGATCAAGAAACTCTACCATTCTAAATTTCAAAACGATCGGATGTAAAATACAACTTCTATAGAACTAAAGGACCAAATCGGACGAAAGATATATATGGGAGCTATATCTAAATCTGCACCGATTTTCTTCAAATTCGGCAATGTTGGTCCATAGATCAAGAAAATCTACCATTCTAAATTTCAAAACGATCGGATGTAAAATACAGCTTCTATAGGCCTAAAGGGCCAAATCGGACGAAACATATATATGGGAGCTATAGCTAAATCTTAACCGATTTTCTTCAAATTCGGCAATGTTGGTTCATGGATCAAGAAACTCTACCATTCTAAATTTCAAAACGATCGGATGTAAAATACAGCTTATATAGGACTAAAGGGCCAAATCGGACGAAAGATATATATGGGAGCTATATCTAAATCTGAACCGATTTTCTTCAAGTTCGGCAATGTTGGTTCATGGATCAAGAAACTCTACCATTCTAAATTTCAACACGATTGGACGTAAAATACAGCTTTTATAGGACTAAAGGGCCAAATCGGACGAAACATATATATGGGAGCTATAGCTAAATCTTAACCGATTTTCTTCAAATTCAGCAGTGTTGGTTCATGGATCAAGAAACTCTACCATTCTAAATTTTAAAACGATCGGATGTAAAATACAGCGTATATAGGACTAAAGGGCCAAATCGGACGAAAGATATATATGGGAGCTATATCTAAATCTGAACCGATTTCAACCAAATTCAATAGCGATCTTAACAGCCGCGAAATACTCTACACTGCAAAATTTCAGAACGATCGGAGTGAAATTGCGACCTGTAGTCGACGAACAACTTTACATGGACGGACGGACGGACGGACGGACGGACATCGTTAAATCGACTCAGCTAGTGATTCTGAGTCGATCGGTATACTTTAAGGTGGGTCTAGCTGTGTTACTTTAAGGTGTTACAAACATCTGCCGTGAAACAAACTTATAATACCCTGTACCACAGTGTGGTGTAGGGTATAAATACCGCAGTTTCTAAATATGTAATTCCACTCTTTTATGGCCACGAAATTTCAAAAGAAGCTGATGTTATTGGAAGATATATTGCATTATCGGACAATTTAAAATCAAGAAAAAATACCATTGAAGTTATAGCAAAGGAATTAAATTACTAGTGGATCAAACTAAATAAAGATGCAATACGGCTAAAAAAACATAAAAGAAAAAGTTAGTAATTTGATAATAAAATATCAAAAGTTTTTGAAACGCATAATGTCATAAGTTTTCATAAAATGTTTGACATTAGTTATAAAAAAAGACTGCAGTGTTATCCAATAAACAAAGTACAGTCTTATCTGATACGCAAGTTATAACCGGTCACAATTTAGAATCTGATACAAAGTCGATAACGGATGATATGGAAGAATGTGACAATGATTACTACCCTCCTGCGTACGAGAAAAAAGGGAACTCAAAATTATATTCAAATTAATAACACAAATATTAGTTCCAGAAAAGCAGACATAATTTGCAAGCAAATGGCAGAATCAGGTGTGGACATTCCTACACCATCACAGAGTATTATTCTCAGACATGCTAAAATGCTTGCAAAGCAAAAGGAAGAACTTTACAAAAAAAATTACGAAATGAATAGTGGGCCCTCCATTTTGATGGAAAAACAAATTAACAAAATTGAAATCCAAGTAGTACTTCTTAAAAATGAATCTAAAGAAATTAAGCTCGGGGCAGTTGTGCTTGATAATGGAAAAGCGTTAACAATATATAATGGTATTAAAAACTTAGTGGAAAAATACAATATAATTGAATCCATAAAAACCAGTAAAGAAAGGCTAAAGTCGGGCGGGGCCGACTATATAATACCCTACACCACTCTCGTAGTATTGAATAACTCTGATATATAAATTTTGTAATTCATGTATAAATTGTTTACATAAATTTACTTTTGGGACATTTTATACTTAAATAATACCCTGTACCACAGTGTGGTGTAGGGTATAAAAACGATTGGATCTAAAGAGCCAAATCGGATGAAATATATATATGGGAGCTATAGCTAAATCTTTACCGATTTTCTTCAAATTCGGCAATGTTGGTTCATGGATCAAGAAACTCTACCATTCTAAATTTCAAAACGATTGGATGTAAAATACAGCTTCTATAGAACTAAAGGGCCAAATCGGACGAAACATATATATGGAAGCTATAGCTAAATCTTAACCGATTTTCTTCAAATTCGGTAGTGTTGGTTCATGGATCAAGAAACTCTTCCATTCTACATTCCAAATGATTGGATGTAAAATACAGCTTCTTCAGGTCTAAAGAGCAAAATCGGACGAAACATATATATGGGAGCTATAGCTAAATCTTAACCGATTTTCTTCAAATTCGGCAATGTTGGTTCATGCATCAAGAAACTCTACCATTCTAAATTTCAAAACGATTGGATGTAAAATACAGCTTCTATAGGACTAAAGGGCCAAATCGGACGAAACATATATATGGGAGCTATAGCTAACTCTTAACCGATATTCTTCAATTTCGGCAATATTGGTTCATGGATCAAGAAACTCTACCATTCTAAATTTCAAAACTATTGGATGTAAAATACAGCTTCTATAGGACTGAAGGGCCAAATCGGACGAAATATATATATGGGAGCTATATCTAAATCTGAACCGATTTCAACCAAATTCAATAGCGATCTTAACAGCCGCGAAATACTCTAAACTGCAAAATTTCAGAACGATCGGAGTGTAATTGCGACCTGTAGTCGACGAACAACTTTACATGGACAGATGGACGGACGGACGGACATCGTTAAATCGACTCAGCTAGCGATTCTGAGTCGATCGGTTTACTTTAAGGTGGGTCTAGCTGTGTTATTTTCAGGTGTTACAAACATCTGCCGTGAAACAAACTTATAATACCCTGTACCACAGTGTGGTGTAGGGTATAATGATAATATGTGATACTACAAGTTTTAACACCGGAAGAATAAGTGGTGTCGTTACGTTATTGCAAAACCATTACAAATCTTTGTCTTCACCTACACTACAATATGTTGGTTGTCAGCATCACATATTGGATTTATTACTTCGGCACATAATGGATGAAGTTTTCGGAGGAAAAACAACTTCTTCAAATATAGAATATCACTTTGTATTGGAAATTATAAATAATTACGACGATATGAAACGTTTGTATAAACAAAATGTGCAGAAAATAAATATCGAAAACATTAAATGGCGGGATGATATGCAGTATTTATTCGAACTAAGCACTGATTTTCGATATTATATACAAAATAAAAAATTTCCGTTTATAGAATTTAAACACATACCACCAATAAGTAATGCTCGATGGAATTCGAGGGCAATTCTGGCGATCCTAGCTTTTATACTACTTCCGAAATACCGAAACAAATTGTATCCAGTTTGTGACATTATAGCAGGTGCCTGGTTTGATGTCTCGTTTTCGGATCACCGTTTTAATGAAAAAAACTTGTCAAGTTTGACCCAAGCCTAATTCCATTTAAAAAAGCTCACAAATGCTTTTTAAGATATTGGGTGCGGGAAGACTCCGCAATTCCTAAGCAACAAAGAAGCAATATACATATGCGCTGAACGAGCAATAAAATTTGTTCAAGATATTTATCCCTTGTGTAAAACAACTCGATCACTGAATTTAAAGTTTATAACTCAAAAATAAATTTTGTAAATTACTTATGTTATACAAATGTATTAAATAAATTTGTTAATAAATATGAAGATTTCTTATAGTCAAATCAAAATTAAATATTACAAGTTCATAAATTTTGGATCAAATTATAAATTCGTGATTAGCGTACCACAATCAGTTACAAAACTTACTGCCAAGAAGATTTTCTGCAAAGTGTATTTAGATGCACATTTTAAAATCGCTATATCTTGAAAACTAAATGACATATCGCATATCAAATTATATATTTGAAATCTGCCTAAGAAATGCAGTAACAAATGGTGAATTTCAAAATAAATTACAAACTTTGAGTTTTTACCGGATTTGAATATCGGTTTTTTTCAGTATTTGAAAAATGTGATTTTGAGCCTCAATAATTGCATTTGGTGCGGAAGATTTTTGAGCGTGAAAGACATCAGAACATGATTTTTGTAATCAGTTCAACTCCCCCTAAGCCATGGCGGGAACGGCCGTTGCACATATAAAATTAGTAAAGGTTTTAATACTTCTGCTTTGCAATTGAGAAATTGTGGATTGGTTTTGAAAATGTCTCTAAAAAAATAGTGTAAATTGGAGAAGCTTGGCAACAATACCAGTTAAAATCTTTGACCTGTTCTTTCTTCAGCAACATTCTCTAGAAAGTTTCTTTTTATATGAATATACAACACACTGTGGTCCAGGTTATTATGATTTTGTGCATTTGTTTGGGGAAGAGATAGACCCATTGTTTATTATACCGATCGACTTGGAATCACTTCCTGAGTCAATGTCCGTCCTTCTGTAGATGTATCGTTGTTTTCAAAGTGCTGGTCGTATTTATTGTCTGATTGTGATGATACTTAGCACAGCGCTTATTTTTGACTCAAGTTCAGACTTAGATATAGCCCCCACATATATGTTACCGCGATTTGCCATGTAAGCGCTGTAGAAACTGTATTTTATATCCGATCAGTACGAAATTCGGCAAAAAGAGGCTTTTTATTTCATGAGTGAACTCTGCCAAATTTTGGGAAGATCGGTTCAGATTTATGGTGATTTCGTTTCTGAAAAATAATGTCACCACATCATGTTGCGACATTTCAAAAATTGCCCCAGCACCCACACAATCGGACAAAAATCGTGCGGTGAGTAAAACCCATACCTACACTACTTAAAAATGCGATTTCAGTGTACAATGTGGAAAAAATTTTATTTTTTTTTTGCACAAACGAAATCACCATTAGATATAGCCCCCATATATATGTTACTGCCCCATTTGACATGAAAGTGCTGTAGTAATTGTGATTTATTGTGAGTTGTACTGGTGGAGCTAAGTACTCTGTTAACTGAAACGAAACCAATTATGCCAAATTATTATTGCAATTACATTTATAGTCGGCCCGCCCGACTTTCTGCCTTTCCTTACTGCTTATTTCCTCCTACTGTGGGCTGTAGCAATGGTCAAACTTCAAAATTATACTAGGTATAGATAACAAGTACATTCTATTCTTAGTCACTCAGGCACTCAATTTGTGGTCGGTTCTGCGAATCCAATACCCAAAAACATGGACGAGCGGGCCTTGCTTAAGTAAACCTTAAAAAGTAGTTTTTCGTCAAACATATTTAAGTTGCTCAGGTCACCCTCCGATGAATTTGTGTACCTAATTATATATATATGTTCATCTGTAATGTGAGGAAAATCAACTATATGCGTAGATAAAGAAATGTTTGTTCTTATTAATGGCACAGAATTTAATAATTTATTATCTTTATTGTGCCATCAAGAGTGGCGTCAACGTTATTGGTATTGATCTGTATTTCATTGAGAGTAGTTTTTTCTTTGATTTATCAGTACTTCTCTTAGTTGAAGTACTACTAGAAATGAACAGAGAATGTATAACGTACTCGTATATTTCACTGCAAAAGCACATTTTTTTATTAAGACATCCTATTTTACATTGGAGTGGGTGCGAATAACATTATGAAGGATAACGCCCATTTTGAAGAAGAATTACTTCGTTTTACAATTTTTAAAAATGTAACAAATTGCTATAAATCCTCTTAGAAGAAACTCACACACAAAGCTAAATTAAGGTGGTCTCAGACAACTTTTCTTAAGGAAAAGGCGGTTTCCGACAACTTTTCTTAAGGAAAAGGCGGTTTCCGACAACCTTTCTTAAGGAAAAGGCGGTTTCCGACAACTTTTCTTAGGGAAAAGGCGGTTTCCGACAACTTTTCTTAGGGAAAAGGCGGTTTCCGACAACTTTTCTTAAGGAAAAGGCGGTTTCCGACAACTTTTCTTAAGGAAAAGGCGGTTTCCGACAACTTTTCTTAAGGAAAAGGCGGTTTCCGACAACTTTTCTTAAGGAAAAGGCGGTTTCCGACAACTTTTCTTAAGGAAAAGGCGGTTTCCGACAACTTTTCTTAAGGAAAAGGCGGTTTCCGACAACTTTTCTTAAGGAAAAGGCGGTTTCCGACAACTTTTCTTAAGAAAAGGTGGTCTCCGACAACTTTTCTTAAGAAAAGGTGGTCTCCGACAACTTTTCTTAAGAAAAGGTGGTCTCCGACAACTTTTCTTAAGAAAAGGTGGTCTCCGACAACTTTTCTTAAGAAAAGGTGGTCTCCGACAACTTTTCTTAAGAAAAGGTGGTCTCCGACAACTTTTCTTAAGAAAAGGTGGTCTCCGACAACTTTTCTTAAGAAAAGGTGGTCTCCAACAACTTTTCTTAAGAAAAGGTGGTCTCCGACAACTTTTCTTAAGAAAAGGTGGTCTCCGACAACTTTTCTTAAGAAAAGGTGGTCTCCGACAACTTTTCTTAAGAAAAGGTGGTCTCCGACAACTTTTCTTAAGAAAAGGTGGTCTCCGACAACTTTTCTTAAGAAAAGGTGGTCTCCGACAACTTTTCTTAAGAAAAGGTGGTCTCCGACAACTTTTCTTAAGAAAAGGTGGTCTCCGACAACTTTTCTTAAGAAAAGGTGGTCTCCGACAACTTTTCTTAAGAAAAGGTGGTCTCCGACAACTTTTCTTAAGAAAAGGTGGTCTCCGACAACTTTTCTTAAGAAAAGGTGGTCTCCGACAACTTTTCTTAAGAAAAGGTGGTCTCCGACAACTTTTCTTAAGAAAAGGTGGTCTCCGACAACTTTTCTTAAGAAAAGGTGGTCTCCGACAACTTTTCTTAAGAAAAGGTGGTCTCCGACAACTTTTCTTAAGAAAAGGTGGTCTCCGACAACTTTTCTTAAGAAAAGGTGGTCTCCGACAACTTTTCTTAAGAAAAGGTGGTCTCCGACAACTTTTCTTAAGAAAAGGTGGTCTCCGACAACTTTTCTTAAAAAAAGTTGGTCTCCGACAACTTTTCTTAAGAAAAGGTGGTCTCCGACAACTTTTCCTAAGAAAAGGTGGTCTCTGACAAATCTGGCTGTAAAATGCATTTAAAAATTATCTGTCAAGCAGTACACAGAAGAATTTACGCACCTTATTTTTCGGTTTTTGGCAGATATATAGGATACTATTTTGACAAAAAGAACCGCCGCGAAAGCATCGCTCAGGAGTTGTTAAAAGATGACAACGACTATCCATTTGTGCTCAAAATAGTCATAACTCTTGACAAAAAATGGCTGCATATAAATAGTTATGACGGCCCAATCAAAGCACAGTTCCCAATAATGAAGACCCAGGATCGATAAAGCAAGCCAAATTCGATCAAATGTCAAGGGCTTATTCACTGTGTTCTTAATTTTCGGTAGGACAGTTCATCGAGAGCTCTTACCTTAAGGACTATTAATTTAAAGATATGCAATACGAAAAATCACCCGGAATTGTGGAAAACCAGTTAATGGATTTTGCATCACGACTTTTTTGCCAAAATCAATACCAAAGTTATGCCTTCGTCAGCCTCTATTTCGGTACAGGAAAAGGTGGTCTCAGACAACTTTTCCTGGGGAAAAGGTGGTCTCCAACAACTTTTCTGACAACTTTTCCTAAGGAAAAGGTGGTCGCCGACAACTCTTCCTTGGGAAAAGGTGGTCTCCGACAACTTTTTCTGGGGAAAAGGTGGTCTCTGACAACATTTCCTAAGGAAAAGGTGGTCTCAGACAACTTTTCCTAAGGAAAAGGTGGTCTCAGACAACTTTTCCTAAGGAAAAGGTGGCCTCTGACAACTTTTCCTAAAGAAAAGGCGGTCTCTGACAACTTTTCCTAAGGCAATTGAGGTCTCCGACAACCTTTCCTAAGGAAATTGAGGTCTCCGACAACTTTTCCTAAGGAAATTGAGGTCTCCGACAACTTTTCCTAAGAAAAGGTGATCTCTGACAAATTTCCCTAAGGAAAAGGTGATCTCTGACAACTTTTTCTAAGGAAAAGATGATCTCCGACCACTTTTCCTCTGACATTTTTTAAGAACTTTGAACTAATTTTCAAAAGACACTCACAACACGGCGGGGGCGGAATGAAATTGGGCCCCAGAAAAATACACCCCAATATTTTTATGAATATGGGCCCCAAAAAATAACATATCATACAACAACAATTTTATTTGGGGCTTAATTTAATTTTTTGTCTGCTTTTTGGGGTTTAATTTCATTCCTTGTCCGCTTTTTGGGGCTTATTTTCATCTATAAATTTAGAAACAGCATAAAAGATTTTTTTCGCGTAGCCAACTTTGGACCCTGTCCATAGGAGAAAGTCTTAAACAGAGAGAGGCCGTAGGCCGACCGCACAGGAAAAGATTTATAATTAGGTTCGTACACGGAGAAAAATCGCCATTTTTGATATGTTTGAATTAAAGGAAAATATATTTGGACACGAATTTTTTGAATATTATATACTTGTTAGCAAATAAATTTTGTTTGGAACGCATATATTAATATATTAGAACAAAATATATTTGCGCACTGACTTTCACAAATAATATATGTGTTTACCCACAAACAAAGTTATTGTTTGAGATGTTTTCCAAATATATTTTAATTAATTTTTTTTTTTAAAACTTTGCTGAATTTTTCGAATTTTTTAGATTTTCTAGATTTCGTGTTGGACTTTGTAGTAAAAATTTCTTTAGCAGCAATAGGCTTTGTTTTACACCAATAAATTTTAATTTATATGTATTCCAATTCATCACTTGTTGTCAATCCATCAGTGCAATTTATAGTTACGAAAGATTATGCGATTTAAGCGTTAACTGAATTTTACAATTTATAAAAAAATTTTGCTTTGAACTTCTGAAAAATAGAAAACTTGTCTTTAAATTAAGGAACTGGTACATTGCCAAAATACTTAAACACAAAATAATCTTTATTTCAAAATAAAAAAATATTAGCATGGGAACATTTTTGTGTTTAGAACAATATCCTCCCAAACATATACAATTTGTGTGTGTCTAATATTATATATTTAGGGTGTACCCTAAGCATATGTATATTTCAAGCAGAATATGTTTGAGTCAATATACTACAGAAGCGATTTTTTTCAGGGTGTATACGTGTATTACTGCTAACTCCCCAGATTTGCGAAGAGAAAATTTCTTAGTTTTTTTGGGGTTTATTTTCATTTTATCCTGTTTTCCTGATTGGGGTGTAATTTCCTAAATCAGTTTTTGTAACGAAAATAGGCCCCAAATTTGGGGCGCCCTTTCATTATTAATTTGGGGAGCATTTTCTTGGGGTCCAACTTCCGGCCGCCCACGGCGGGGTACCTTTATCCTGCAAAAAAAAAATCCCACTTTAATACACGTTCATTCATTCATTGAGATATAACTGCAGACTTACAGATACCAACAAAGTGAAATGTTTTAAAGCATTTCTATATATTCAAGAGCGAGTCCATAGAAATTCATATATGCGAATACGTCCTCGTATACTCGTATGTCTATTTGACTGAATGTATGTACATATATGTGTGTCGGTTTGCACACATATAAATGCAGTGTTTGGATGCATTTGTATATTTCTCTAATATGAGTACAAATCCATATGCAGTCCATTGTGGAAGTGCGAGAGTGTGTATGTAAATACAAACATATGTTTGCTCCACATTTATTTACCAACATTCAGACAGATCTCTGGACGAGCGGGTGTATGTGTGAGTGTATAAATGTTATGATGCATAGCAGATGATGATACACTTTCATATTTTGCCAAACATTAAATTTTAATGTTTCCTAAAAGTTGAATTCTTTCAGGTTTCCAAGAGAGATAGACACAGAGTACTTTCTGCAATATTTATTTATATATAAATATGGGTAAATATTCGTACACATACCAGAATTTATTATATATATATATATATATCTGTTTTGTTGTTTGTATGTTATTTATGTTTCAGCAACAGTATGCAACACATTACGACGTAAAATATATGTTTCTATATCGTAAATTCACCATAGCACAAAAATGTATGAAAAACTTTTAAATAAATTGGAATGCATAAAAATTTTATGCACATTTTAGTAAATTAAAATGTAAAAAATGTGTATCTCGACGTAGGACCGACCTTACAATGCAATACAGTGAAATGCAATTCGATAGCAGAAATGCCGGCAAGAAATTGCACATAGAACTGTCTTGCCATATCATATAATAACAAATAAGAAAAACTCAAAAAACGATTGAAATATGTATAATCACCTAAAATAACATATGAATGTTGTTATTTTGTAATTTTTTTTTTTTTTGTAAAATTTTGGCAGTATTTTATCAATTTTGTATCAAATTATAATTATTGAAAAAATGTTTAGTAATCAGATAATAGTATCCTAAATTCAAATTGAACGTTAAATTTGTATAAAATTAAAACTAGTATGGAAACACTCAAGTCTGGCTCCAAAAATATTTTCCAAAATGATCCTATATGGGCCATTTTCAATAGAGAGCGTCTCTAGTCCAAGAAAAGCCTCTAAAATTGTATTATTTGCTACAAAAATGTAACACGCAGAAGGAGTGACAAAAGACTGTGCACATATCTGGCGGAAAATACATTTCACGACATTTTAAGCCATTTAAGCTATATCCGTTCGATCGGCTGGCTGGTTCGCGAGGAAAGTCTCTTAAGAAGTAACCGAATGACTTTAGATTTGTGTTATTATTTTGTTCAAATTTTAAATTTTAGTAGGCAATTATCTGTATACTCGAATATCTATTTGGGAGTAAACTATTTTAGTATATACATATAAAGTCAACTGAGCTTTGTCCATCCGTCTGTCCGTCCAGCTCGTTTGTGCGCGAGCTTTGCTACTTTCTCCAGTCTTACATCAAGTTCAAGGATGTCCAATATTGGTCCACCCTAGTTTGTACTTCCTTCAGAAAGGGTTAACATTAAGGGATACATTTAACAGCTACTACCCAGTAAAAAATTTTCAGAAAAAGCAATCGAGTAGGATATTAAGCAGCTTTGTGTGTACTAATTCACCACTCGCTTCCCTAACCGATTCTTTTTGTAAAGGGATGAGACTTCCGGAACTAATTCTAAATTGCTGAAAAAAGAAGCATTATCACCAGTTTACAAATTTTTAATTTTACTTCTATAGACTTATTTATTTTCTATTTCTATCCGACGAGGATTTGAAACCGAGTTATTTGCTTGAAAACATTGCATACTAGCCCTCTGCACTACCAAAGGTCTCGCACTCATCAACGCTAATTTGTACTAAGTATTTAAGGGAACCAGATTTTGTCGATAGCTTCGCTTCTTTTTTGGGATTTTTGGAATAAAGCTGACAATTCGACAGTTCTATTTTAAGACTCGCTTACTTTTGCTGATTTTTGGAACTAAGTTCTCCATTAGAAAATCCGGGAAAAATTTAGCAAATTATGTATATCCCGGAAGGAAAAAATACAATGAAGAATTAATGTGTCTGCGCTAGTTCTTCAATAGAATGCAGAGAGCAATGTTTAATTGAATCTCGGGAAATGAAACTGGAATTATTTCTGGACGAGTCAGTTACAAATATAACCAGTAATTTGTTACTGGGTACATTTAAGAGAATTTCCTCCCATTTCACACATGCAACATCAACTCTTACCAAATATTTTATAACTTCAAGCCCCTCCTGATATTACAAAAGAAAAATAAAGAAATTTAAACGAAAGCCATTTCCCAATAACTTCTTCACTCATAATCTCATTGGCGAAAATTTGGCATTATAAATTACTTTAACAATGACTACAGTCTAACAATGAATGAGCAAAATGTGCTCATCCAAGCTACCATCTCCCACAAAAATAGCAAACATCATTATACCCTCCACCATAGCAGGGGGGTATATTCGTTTTGTCACTCCATTTGTAACACCCCTAAATATTGATCTGAGGCCCCATAAAGTATATATATCCTTAATCGTCTTAAAATTCTAAGACGATTTAGCCATGTCCGTCTGTCCGTCTGTCTGTTGTAATCACGCTACTATCTATAATACTTGAGCTAGGTGTCTGAAATTTGGTATAGATACTTCTTATAGCTGCAGGTTGCTTGGGATTGAAAATGGGCGATATCGGTCCATATTTAGATATAGCTCCCATATATAGCATCTAACTTGTTGTGATTCCTACTGTTCTCATCTACTTTTGAGTTATTTTGTGAGGTCACATGCTATCCATGGTGGAGGGTATATAAGATTCGGCATGGCCGAACTTAACGCTTTTACTTGTTTTATACTCGTATATTTCGCTGAAGCAGATTTGGTTTACTCGAATGATAATTTATTATTTGTTATGCCCCTGTGTCGTATACGTGTTCGAAACTAATCATACGCTACTCTGTTCTTCGCATCAAATTCCACGTGACCTGTAATATGTATACCGAAAAAAATACTAAGCAGATATGATATATACTAATGGTGATTTCGTTTGGGCAAACAAAATAAATTTTTTCTACATTTTACACTGAAAACGTATTTTTAAGTTCGTTTGTAAAAATGGTGCAGTATGATTTTGTTTGTAAAATTATCACACTCCGCAAATGTGGAAATATTGCATTTTCCACACTGAGCCCAGTCCACGGTGTGAAGTATTGCCACGTCAAACAGCAGATTTCAGAACCAAACCTAAATGAAACCGTACATTCTTAATGCACTACCAAATGGTTGCGAAATAATGTAGGTATGGGTCTTACTCACCGCACGATTTTTGTTCGATTGTGCGCATGAAAAATGCGAAATTAGCAGAGGGTGTAGGGGGAATTTTAAAAATGTCGCAACATGATGTGGCGACACTATTTTTCAGAAACCAAATCACCATAATAGATTGTCTTACTAGCTTGATTGCAAACAAAAAAGGAACGATTACAAATCAAATAGATGTTTCATAAGGGCTAAGCCCGCCACTCTGTCCATATACAGGGTGGCTGATATGTAATGCAACAAAGTAAAGCGCTATATTTTTTTAATTTTTTTTTAAATTTTATTGTTCAAAAGCAAAAAATGTCGTAAATAACATAAAATTTTAGAAACAGTTTAGATTTGCTCGAATTGGCCACCTTTGGCACGAATTATGGCCTTCTAACGGACGACAAAGCCATCACACGCTGCACGAAAGTGGCTCTGCGGTATTTTGGCCCATTCCCGGCGAAGCGCCGTCTTGAGATGATCGATACTTTGAAATTTTTTAGTGCGAACCTTACTCTCTAAAATGCCCCAGGCGCAAAAGTCCAACGGATTAAGATCCGGAGATCTTGGTGGCCATTGTGTGGTAGAAATGAAGCGAGGAACCTCCTTTTTAAGCCATTCTTGGTTGACGCGTGCTGAGTGCGATGGTGCTGAGTCCTGTTGGAATGTCCATGGTCTGCGGCCGAAATGTTTGTCTGCCCAGGCCTTCAATACTGTCTTTAGGACATTTTCCCGATAATATTCTGCATTTATTTTGACCCCATGGTCGATGAATACGAGCGGGGAGCGACCATCGGCCGTTACGGCGGCCCACACCATTACCATCGGCCGCGCTTGCGTTCTGGTGGCCAATCGAAGGTATACATTTTCAGCTGACCTCTTTGGCAAGTAAACCCGATCATTTTGTTTGTTCACAAACTGCTCAATTTGGAATGGCTTCTCAACGGAGAAAACCAAATTCGGTAACTGGCCACTTTCGTGCAAGCGAAGCAACTCCTTGGCTCTTTCCAGTCTAACTTTTTTTGTGCATCGGTGAGCTCTTGCACTTTTTGGAACTTCAATGGCTTTAGTCCAAGCTCATTTTTTAATATGTGTTGTATCCGTTCTCGCGATATGTTCATCTCACGAGCAATTTTTCTACCACGATGCAACACTGTCACGGTAACGAGCAATGGTACGAGAAACAAAAGATTTATTCACATTTAAATGCTGGAGGGCTCTAACGATAGCCACTTGTGTTTTTCCACCCAAATATAAAGCAATCACACTATCACGCTTGAATTCCATCACGAATAACTTTTTTCTGAATGCAATAGATCAAAATGCTTTTGTAAGCTTGTAAACAATAAAATGAACTGTCACTAAAATAAATCTGTCAGCTATCAGACTAGCGGTTTAGAAACGATAGTAACCTGAAGTTGGTTGCAAAAAATATCAGCCACCCTGTATATGTATTGACAAAATCATACGAACTATAATCTACCTACCAACTAAATCAATGTTTTAAAATTCACCTTAGAGAGGAGGGTATATATCATCTGCTACGAGTCAATAGTGTAACACATCGAAGGAGTGGCCTAAAACCCTAAGTAAGTTCGGCGGATATTCGTTTTGGTTCAGATTAAGTCGAATGAGAAATGTCCGTCCGTCTGTCTCTCTGTCTGCTGGCTGATGCGCACGATAACTCTCGAAAGGAGGAACCGATTGACTTCAAATTTGGTATGTGGTGATATTTTCTTCTATCTCCGGCTAATTTCGAAGATGGACCATATTGATCCACTCCTTCTAGTACCTCCCCCACAAAAGGTTAACACTTAGTGAAATACTGATTATTTAATAACTTCTATACTACTTATTTGAATCCTTTGAAAGTCTACATATAGTATTAGTTTTTATACCCTCACTTTAGTGATATGAAGGTATATATCATTTGCTACGGGCCAAAAGTGTAACACATCGAAGGAGTGATCTAAGACCTTAAGTATGTTGGGCGGATATTCGTTTTGGTTCATTTTAAGTCGAATGAGAAATGTCCGTCCGTCTGTCCGTCTGTCTGTCTGCTGGCTGGTGCGCACGATAACTCTCGAAAGGAGTAACCGATTGACTTCAAAATTAGTATACAGTAATATTTTTTCTATCTCCGGCTAAGTTCGAAGATGGGCCATATTGGTTCACTCCTTCTGGTACCTCCCACACAAAAGGGTTAACATTTAGTGAACTATTGTTTCTTTAATACCTTATATACTACTTAGAAGAATCTTCTGAAATTCCACACATTGTATTATTTTATAAGTCGCTATCACCTCGAGAAAAATGGGCGAAGTTGCCACGCTCCTTTTGGTACCTCACACACAAATGGACCATTTTGCATCAAAATCTAACAGCTTATAACTTTAATAGAAGTGCATAAAAATACTTAAAATTGTGTACAGTATAATGTTTTTGTGGCGCCTATAGTACGGTAAGAAATGGTCATTATTGTACAGCCCCTTTTGGTACCTCCCACACAAATGGACCTTTTTGCATCGAAAGTTAACGTCTTATAATTTTATTAACAGCGCATATAAATACTTGAAATTTTGTACAGTGTAATGCTGTTATAATGCCTACAATCCGCCGCTTTGTACCTCCCACACAAATTGACCAACTCATACCAAAATTAAATAGCCCGTAACGTTAATATACCAGTGCACATAAACACTTATAGTTTGGCACAGTGCAATGAATTTAAAGTATCTACTGTTCAGCGAAAAATAGGTGTATTTATCAAACCCCTTCTGGTACCTCCGACAGAAATTGTCAGATTAATTAATGTAATGTTATATATTACATTACTCACAAAGTGAGGGTATACCTTAGTCGGTTTACCCGACTGAAACTTTCTTACTTGTTTAGTCACTATAACATCGAGAAAAATGGGCGAAGTTGCCACGCACCTTCTGTTACCTACAACACAAATGGACAATCTTGACCCAAATGGTAAAAGCTTATAACTTTATTACAAGTGTATACATAAACAAATTTTGTACAGTGTACTGGTTTAATAGTACCTAAAATACAGTGAAAAATGGGCATTATTGCCACGCTCCTTTCGGTACCTTCCACAAAAATGGACCATTTTGTACCAAAAGTTACCGGCTCATTACTTTAATACCAGTGCATACAAATAGTTGAAATTTTGTACAGTGTCATGCTTACATAGTACCCAGAGCCCAGAAAAAAGTAGGCTTTATTGGCACAAATATGTACTTGACATTTCGTACACTGCAGTACCTAGAGTCTAGCGAAAAGTGTCCGTAATTGGCCCGCGCCTTTTGGTACCTCCCACACAAATGGACCATTTTGTACCAAAAGTAAACAGCTTTTAACTTTAATACCAGTACATACTTTAAAGATATTAAACGAAATTGAAATAGATAATAATTTAATTAAAGCAAAAAATAAATTAATTTACTAATATTTTTTTGGGACTAAAGGTGAGGGAATTCATAAGTCGGTTTACTCGACTGAACTTTTTTACTTGTTTTAAACTTTGTATTTTTTCATTTTCAATATAACCTTTTTTCGTTTAAATCTATTCAAAAAATGGTTGTCACAACTTTGTCACTAAAATAACTGCAACCGCTACTGGAAGCGTATTTTTTTATGCAGTATTTATAATAGCGTGTGCCATTTAGTTACTCCGAGCTGTATGCAGTGTCATCCATCGTTGGAAGCAAGTACTCGTATATTCAAAAATACATTAAATTCTTAAATACGTACATTCTTTGCTTTAACTTGAGTGTATCATCTCTGTTAAATATTAAATAACAATCAAAGTTATAAGAAATGGAGCATTTGCCAAAAAAAAACAAAAATAACATCAAGGGCAAAATATTGCTGAAGAATGTAAAAGATAGGGAAAGTAAAAAAAAACAGCAACTGGAGCACAAGATAACTCTTGAAGGTAGTAAAGGATTGCCTTTAAATATTTTATATGGTATAATCATCTCAAATGGTTCACCCCCTCACAAAGTGCTAAAATTTAATGAAATACAAAATACAATAAACTTTTTGGAAACCAAATTAATAATTCACAGCCCGGGTGGAATTTGTGTTCTCCATGCCGTTATAAGGTCAAATCGCTCTATGCCATATATGGATGCTATATCAAAAATGGACTGATGTGGCCCATTTTCACTCGCAACTTACCTACAGCCATATGAAGTATCTCTACCAATTTCAGTCATGTAGCTCAATCATTGGAAATTCGAGCGTGATTACAACAGACGGACGGATGTACGCATACGGCTAGATCATATGAGAATTCCACCACGATTAAATATATATATGTATATATATTTTGTGGGGTCACAGAAACAATTTCGTGGTGTGCCAAAATGAGTATACCCCTATCCTATGGTGAAGGATATAATGGAATTATTTGTTATAGATTAATTTTTAAATGATTATAGTCTCACAAAGAATGAGCAAAATGTTCTCATCCGAGCAGGCTTGCCAGTTTTTTTTAGTGCCGAATCCCCAAATTTTTATATTTTATCCCCTAAATCCCCAAAAAAAGATTTCTCATCCCCAAATCCCCAGAAAATATTTTAACTTATGTGAATGATGTATTTTACAATTCAATGTACTTTGTACTAAAATTCATTTTGTTTGTACAAAATTTGCGTTGTCAAATTATCAAATATATCTGATTCCAAATCTTCCATCTCATCTACATCATCTATTTTTTTTGTACACGTTTTTGGTATTAAAAGTTTGATCATTTCTGCCAATGGAATAAATAATTGATAAAGTACATCAACGGGTTAATACCAGCGATTCCAGTTCTTTAAAATCGAGTTGGACCAGCAGAATCCTGTTACTAGAAACTTTACTCCAAAATTAGCTTAAATTGTTCGTAATGTCGTCTGGGAAGAATTTTATAAACCGCATTTCGCTTCAATTGATTTATAAATATCTACAGAAATACGTATTGGCAATTTAAGTCGTACTCTAATACACTGCGAGTCAAGCTACTTTTGCAGGAACTTATGACACAATTTTTACGGACGCATTTTCTAAAAAATATAGATTTAACAGAAAATGCAAATTTTAACATAAATAAAGTAATTATAAAAAATTGCAATCCCCGCCAAATCCCCGGATCCACAAACCAATAAATATATCCCCAAAACTGGCAGCGCTGCATCCGAGCTGTCATCTACCAAACAATATGACATAGTATGTACAGGGTGGATGATATGTAATGCAACGAAGTAAAGCGCTATATTTTTTTAAATTTTATTGTTCAAAAGCAAAAAATTTCGGAAATAACATAAAATTTTAGAAACAGTTTAGATTTGTTCGAATTGGCCACCTTTGACACGAATTATGGCCTTCAAACGGCCGACAAAGCCATCACACGCTGCACGAAAGTGGCTCTGCGGTATTTTGGCCCATTCCCGGCGAAGCGCCGTCTGGAGATGATCGATACTTTGGTATTTTTTAGTGCGAAACTTACTCTCTAAAATGCCCCAGGCGCAAAAGTCCAACGGATTGAGATCCGGAGATCTTGGTGACCATTGTGCGGTAGAAATGAAGCGAGGAAACTCCTTTTTAAGCCATTCTTGGTTGACGCGCGCTGAGTGCGATGGAGTCCTGTTGGAATCTCCATGGTCTGCGGCCAAAATGTTTGTCTGCCCAGGGCTTCAATACTGTCATTAGGACATTTTCCCGATAATATTCGGCATTTATTTTGACCAATGGTCGATGAATACGAGCGGGGAGCGACCATCGGCCGTTACGGCGGCCCACACCATTACCATCGGCGGCGCTTGAGTTCTGGTGGCCAATCGAAGGTGTAAATTTTCAGCTGATCTCTTTGGCAAGTAAACTCGATCATTTTATTTGTTCACAAACTGCTCAATTTGGAATGGCTTCTCATCGGAGAAAACCAAATTCGGTAACTGGCCACTTTTGTGCAAGCGAAGCAACTCCTTGGCTCTTTCCAGTCTAACTTTTTTTGTGCATCGGTGAGCTCTTGCACTTTTTGGAACTTCAATGGCTTTAGTCCAAGCTCATTTTTTAAAATGTGTTGTATCCGTTCTCGCGATATGTTCAGCTCACGAGCAATTTTTCTACCACTGCGGCGTGGATTTCGATAAAATCTGGCCTTCACTTTTCGGATCATTTCTGGTGTTGTTACCGTTTTTTTCGTCCACTTTTTGGACGCGATGCAACACTGCCAGTATCACGGTAACGAGCAATGGTACGAGAGGGCTCTAACGATAGCCACTTGTGTTTTTCCACCCAAATATATAGCAATCACACTATCACGCTTGAATTCCATCACGAATAACTTTTTTCTGAATGCAATAGATCAAAATGCTTTTGAAAGCTTGTAAACAATAAAATGAACTGTCACTGAAATAAATCTGTCAGCTATCAGACTAGCGGTTTAGAAATGATAACAACCTGAAGTTGGTTGCAATACATATCAGCCACCCTGTATATGTTTCGCTGAAAGAGAGTCGATTTACTCGGATGATACTGTGATGTATACGTGTTCAATATAAATCATACGCTATATGGCTCTTGACACCATTTTCAACGTGTGGTGTAATAAATCGAAGAAAATGGCTTTGATATGGCTATGGAATGAGATTTTCTTACTTGTTTGATTTATAACATAAAAATGGCTGATTAAAGACCATATTTATGCTTTTTTCCGGCTGTGGTGCAATATTAGTCCACTGTTTCTGATACCTCCTCGACAAAGGGTTACATTTAATAAAATATTGTTACCCATATATCTTCTATGTCACTTTACGGAATCAACTGTAATTTTTCCAAAATATAATAGCTTTCTTATTGAGGAAAATTAGAGAGATCCGTGTTTTATACAACACGCCTTTCTAACTTTAGCTTTCTGGCATCCGAATTACTTATAACATTATGTGTATTACACTGTGCAACAGTGAAACAAATACACGGGCTTGAGAGGGTATTGGTTCGATTCTACTACCAAAGGGTAGTACAGTAGGATCTCGAAAAAGTTAAGTCGCGAAAAAGTTAATCACTCGGTTAAGTTAACCGATTTTCAGCGTACACGTTCAGCTCTAAAAAGTTAATTTTTCAGTTAACTTTTCTGAGCGTATGCATTTTTCAAAAAAGTAGAAGTACTTTCGGCTGAAAATAATTTACCTTCTAAGGGATTGTTGCTTATTGATAACTGCACTGCACATAAGCCAATTGAAATGTTCAAGTCAGATGATGTAAACATTGTAGCAATGCTTCTACCACCTAACGTAACAGCAGTTTTGCAGCCCATGGATCAATATCCAATAAGATTGGTCAAGTTAGGATATCGAAATAAATTGTTATGCTACATTGTCGCGCAAGAAAACGTTCCGATTGAAAATATTTTGAAGGCACATTCAATTCGTGATGCTATTTTGCTACTTAAATCAGTATGGGACGAATTGCCGCAAGCTGTTCTTATAAAAGCGTGGAATAAGATAAAAAAGTGGGATGATGATCAATACAATAGTGTAGATGACATTCCGTTGTCAGAATGGATTAATGCAAGTAATGCTTACGACGATACACTTCGAGAAGTTCAATTGTTGATGTCGAAAGTGGGTGATAATGTTGACATCAGTATTGATGACATTGAAAATTGGAACAAGGATCAAATTACGGAAGATAACGATGATTTCGAAGTGTCCGATAATGAAAGCGATGAACTAATTATCGAGCAAGATATTCAACAAGCAAAAGTGAGCTTCTCGAAAGCAATTGAAAGCATCAATAACTTGATAAAATGGTTTGAAGACAATGACGATGCAAATCAAGTGGCAGACTTTGTTAATATTCGCACAAAAATGGTCAAGAGCTATTACACAAAAGAAAAAAACAAACAAGCCTCGACTGCTTCTTTAAACCACTCCGCACAAATTAGTACATATGAAGTTTCTGCTCCAGAAAATGGTCAAGAGTGACTGAGAATTTTAAACCAGCCGGTACAAAATAAATCTAAGTTTCCTTTTTGTAAAATTGATAAAACCTAAGTCATTGAAATTAATCTAACGTGTTATTTTTATAAAATCTATGTTTATTATAGTATTTTTTGCTTTTTTGAAAACCTCTTAGAAAAGTTAATATTTCGAAAAAGTTAATTACCCTAGGAACATGTTGGTTAACTTTTTCGAGATTCTACTGTATAACCCTATACTCGGTTTGGCGAAATTGGTGACAATTTTTTTTTATGGGTTCCAAAAGTTTCTGAAAATCGGTGGGCCCCTCGAAAAAGTTTTTTTTTTTGGAAAAAGTGATGGAAAAATATTTTTTTTTCACTTTTTCCAGCATAACAAACAGCGCCTCGTGTTTTTTCACTAACAATATTTGGCAAAATTGTAGCCACGGTAAATCGGAAAAGTTTTGTGAACATTTCAATACAATATGAACGTGTATGGGCACGCTAAATAGCTCAAAAAGACAACATTGTACCTCAACAATTTTATTACTTTATTATTTTGTAACAAAAATATTTTTGGTGTAGCTCCCCACATAACTGCAATTTTTGGTCTTATTTTAACAAATCGTAAAAACCACCCCTAAAAATGGGTAGGGCGGTTTTGAAATGTTCTACAAAAATGTTGGCCATAAAATTTTACTATATATGTTACAACGCAACAAAGCCCAAAACATAACACAAACACCAAAAAAGTCAAATTCCAGTCAAAAAACCTCCTTGGCCTGTTCGTGCAGCAATGTTATTCATACGACCTTACTCTTACCGCGTAAGAGGGCGGACCTCTTAAGCGAGCGAATCGAGTATGCGTGCGAACCGCGTTAAAGCCCTGAAAAGGACCGTCTACAACTACTAGTCCTGAAGAGGACTGTTCTACTACTACTAGTCCTGAAAAGGACTATTGGGGCGGATCTCTGTTGCTTCGGGCTAAGTATCCGGACTGCGGACTATGCCACCACTGACTATACAAAGTGATCGAGAATTATATGCACAGCGTGTATTTTAATTTACTTTTATATTACAACCAAAACATGAAATTATAAGCATAGCCATATATTCATTCTCAGTGGCTGTGGCTGTCAATGGTCGTATGTGGGTGCGTGAGTCTGTTCGCTGTGATGGCTTAGCACAGTAGCGATGGTGGATGCTATTGCGTTTGATGGCGTCAATGTGGGATCGTAGTGGCTAACTTAGAGAGAATTACAATGCAGAGTGGTAATAAATGACTATGTGCGGATAAAATGCCTTTTTGTCCGTTACATACTTTTTTATTATTTATTTATTATTATTAATATCTATTAAATTATTTGTTATATATTTTTATACCTATATAGTATTTATTATTTTGATTAATATACCTAGTAAGTTTAAATACAGAAATCACATCAGCAATGCATTTCATCTCGAAAAAAGCTTTGAAACTGTTTTCTCGCTTTCATTCTGCTTTGCTCTCCCCTCCGCTCGGCTCTATCTCAAAAATGGCATTTTTCTTGGAATACCAAAATAACACCTCTCGTGGGAAAACCCTTTATTAATATATTAGATTTGACATGCAAGCACCGTAGAAACCACATTTTACATCCGATCTTTATGAAATTCGGCAGAGAGAGTTTTATTATTACGTGAATGAACACTACCAAATTCGGAGAAAATCCGATCAGATTTAGATATAGCCCCCATATATATGTTTCACCCGATTTAACATTTAAGCGCTGTAGAAATCGTGTTTTATATCCGATCGGTACGAAATTTAACAGAGAGAGTTCTCTTATTACATGAATAAACACTGCCAAATTCGGGGAAAATCGGTTCAGATTTAGATATAGCCAACATATATATGTTTCACCCGATTTAACATTTAAGCGCTGTAGAAATCGTGTTGTATATCCGATCCGTACGAAATTTAACAGAGAGAGTTTTCTTATTACATGTATGAACACTGCCAAATTCGGGGAAAATCGGTTCAGATTTAGATATAGCCCCCATATATATGTTTCACCCGATTTAACATTTAAGCGCTGTAGAAATCATGTTTTATATCCGATCAGTACGACATTTAACATAGAGAGTTTTCTTATTACATGTATGAACACTGCCAAATTCGGGAAAAATCGGTTCAGATTTTAACATAGTCCCAATATATATGTTACACCCGATTTGACATGTAGGCGCTGTAGAAACCGTGTTTTATATCCGATCAGTACGAAAATCGGCAGAGAGAGTTTGCTTATTACATGTATGAACACTGCCAAATTCGTATCGCAATGCCCATTTTCGCATTGGTAGGTAGGTGTAGGGTATTATATAGTCGGCTCCGCCCGACTTTCTGTCTTTCCTTACTGGTTTATTCATTAGGATTCTATTAAAAAATGCAATAAAATATGTATATGTGCACAGAACCAATAGTAATTGGTTGCAAATGATCGCCAGATTTTATACGAATTATATACTAATGGTTATATTTTATAAGTCATAAAGAACGCCAAGTTTCGTGACCGCGTTCTATATTGTGATCGTAATTTTTAGAAAGCTTATAAAGTGATGCTCCCCCGCAACGCAAGCTGTCGAGCTAAATGTTTATTAATAAACCTTTCAAATTAGAGTAAAACAAGTAAGAGAGTTTCAGTCGGTGAAACCGACTAAGGTATATCGTCACTCTGTGAGTAATGTCATATGGAATATTACACGAATTAATCTGTCAATTTGTGTAGGAGGTACAAGAACAGTTTTAACATATACACCTATTTTTGTAGGAGGTACCAAAAAGGAGCGCGGCAATAAAGACAATTTCTTACAGGTCTGTAGGTACTATAAAAACATTACGCGAATCAAAATGTCAAGCATTTATGTGCACTAGTATTCAAGTTGTTAGCAGTTAGCTTTTTGTCCCTAAATAGTCCCTTTGTGTGGAGGTACCAAACGGGGTGGAGCCACTTTGGCCATTTTTATCAAGGTGATAGTGACAGATTCACTAGAACTATGTGTGGAATTACAGAAGATTTGAATTAATGGTATAGAAGTTATTAAAAAATCAATATTTTATTAAATGTTAACCCTTTGTGAGAGAGGTACTAGAAGGAGTGGATCAATATGGCCCATCTTCGAACTAAGAGTAAGATAGAAAAAATTATTATCACATACCAAATTTGAAGTCAATCCGTTATTCCTTTCGAGAGTTATCGTGCGCTGCAGCCAGACAGACGGACGGACATTACTCAAATGACTTAAAATGGATTTCCGTTGAACATACTTGGGGTCTTAGGTCACTCCTTCGATGTTTTACACTTTTGGTCCGTAGCAAATGATACATACCCTCGTCACACTAAAGTGAGGGTATGAAAAGGTATCATTTTGGACCCCCACATTCACAAAAATACAAAAAAGGCAAAATCGGCATGACACGGCTCACACGTGATCTGTCAAAAAAGGCTATTGAAAAAATTATCTCTACTTGGATCACCCTATATTTTAAAATTGTTCATAAAGTATATATATTTGCACTGTTTTTTTAAAAATCACGAATTTCTTTCCCTATACATAGTACTTGCACCTCAAATGTGATGCTATAGGAACCACTTTCATATTTTTTCTGCGAACTTTCGAAATCATTAATTGAATGGCAATATCACAGTTTCATCAGAATAACTCATTGGTTGAAGTTTCATCACAATTCTGTTCCATAATTTAAATATTATCAGATATACACATTCATAAATACCTTACAGAAATTCCGCTGCGATCATATTCTATAAAAACCCACTTCTATTGAAACATTTAACCGAATGACATCGATTGCTTTGTATTATTTGGGCGGAAGTATGGCTTTTCATCTAATGACATACCCAAAAATGAAATATTTCCTAGTCAATAGACTTCATTGGACCATAAATTTATTGGGAAAAATTATTCGTCAATAAACTCAAATTAAATATTGCTCGAACGAATATATAAACAGTTCCGTCTGCATGTGGTCAACTATTGGAAATTTTAAATTAGTCACTTTAATAGGGGACAGAATGCAGATTTGCAATATACCAAAATCACAAAATTTTCCAATTTATGATCAATTTGTCGTTAGTATTGCACAGCAAGTAGATGCTTTTGCATCTAAATAATGTTATACATCGAATGTTCGAATAAATAATAATAAATAAAATTAGAGGTATTCTGTGTGCTGCACAGGAAATGCATAGCAATTACCAGAATTGAACATATTCTACGAATTTATATCATACATTATTATTGCTCATTAATTGACGATACATTTTAGTCGATAGTACCCAAAAGAGCAATCCGGTTGCCAATGAGAGTTCGGAGAGACAAAAAATATGCATTCTCAGACAGTCTGAAATGAAAACTGTTTGATGATGAAGTTATGGAAATGTTGTGTACCAATAGATCTGTGAATTTGTATGGCAGATACCAAAGGTGTCCTGACGAATATAGCTAGTTTGCGCTGAGCAGTAGATAGTTTAAAGAAATTGCGCTTTACCGATTTGTAAGGGTTTATGTGTGTTTATGTGTTTATGTGTAGAATGACAATATGGCCATAGCCATTTGCTGAACAGAGTGACAATTCCCTAAGAGTAATTGCAGTACTTGCGGCATTGTAATACATTATTTTGCACATCTATTTGTGTCATTCTCAACTTTATTTTGTATTGCGCAGAAGGTAGATTTCTGTATAGCCGTCCCCCAGGTGCTGGCACGACAAGAAGCATACAAAATTGAAAAAGAAATCGCAAACAATTATAATAAACTTTTTTACAAAAAACTTAGCAATCATTTAACTTAATTTTGTAAAAGCTAGTATCATAACGAAGCAAGCAATGCCAACATGAAAAAATAAATGATTCTATAAGTTATGACAGCGATTAATACTCGTAAACGTATACTATGTTTGGAATTGCGGCAGACTCATACGATAAGTATTATAAAAGTTCTTAAAGAACCAATATTTCACTAATTGTTAACCCTCATATAAGTGGACCAATATGGGACATCTTCGAACTTAACCTGACATAGAACAAAATATTTCCACATGCTAAATATGAAGACAAACGGTTACTCCTTTCGAGAGTTATCGTGTACAACAGCCAGACAGACAGACGGATGTGGCAAATGATGTATACCCTCCTTCAGAACAGTGAAGTTTTTTGAAATTCTCCTGTTTATACCAAAAGGGTTATAATTTCGACATTTATCCATAGATTTATTCACGTTGCAATGGCTTTTATCGATATAATGCTGACTTTTAAAAAGTGGTATAAAATAATTTTTTCCTTATTTTTCTGATTTAAAAAATTTAACGTCATCGAAAAAATAACGTCATATTTTATCCTGAATAAGACATATAGTTTCATAGAACAGCTATTTATCCCCTACACCACACTGTGGTACAGGGTATTATGACTTTTTGCATTTGTTTGTAACGCCCAAAAGGATAAGAGATAGACCCTTTGTTTATTATACCGATCGACTTGTAATCACTTTCTGAGTTGATTTAGCTATGTGCGTCTGTCTGTCTGTAGATGTATTTTTGTAATCCAAGTAATTATGGTCCGATCTCAACGAAACTTTGCACATATCTTTCTTTAGGCCCAAGATCGATCCCTATTGAATTTGGTTACAATCGGTTCAGATTTACATATAGCTCCCATATATATGTACTTCCGATTTGGCATATATGCACTGTATAAGCAACATTTTTGAACCGATTTGTACAAAAATTGACAGAGAATAGTCTCATGATACACTTATAGACAATACAAATTTTGGGGAAAATCGGTTCAGATTTAGATATAGCCCATATATATGTTACCCCGATTTTACATGTAAGCGCTGTAAAAAGTGTATTTCTAATCCGATCAGTATAGAGTGATCAAAAAACCGGTTTTTTTGAAAAAATAAAAAACCGGTGGATTGTTTATTTATGTTATAAAAAAACCGGTGGACGGTTTTTTTCTTCGAAGAAAACCGGGGAAACCGGTAGAACCGGTTTTTTTCTGCATAACAAAACGGTATGAAAATTGCCGTTTGAAAAACATTTTCCGTTTTAATAACAAAAAAGGCGATTTTTAATATTAAATTTTTAAAAGCGATGTCTTCTGATCAGGAATCTTGCACCAAATTTAGTCCTGTTGGATAGTAGTTATGAGTTGGATTGTGATGAATATTGTCATTTGAGTCAAACGGTCATTTTATCTCATACTTATAACTAATTAGCTATTGTATTTAGAAACATTTTCCAAAGGTGTTATCGAGTCTTTTCTTCAACCTTTTAAAAAAATTAGCAAATATATTTTCATTACTTTTTTGCAAAATTAAACTTTTTTGAAATTTTGTTAAAGACATATGTCTTAATTTTTGATTTTTTTTTGCTCAAAAGAAAGCTTAGATAATTTTCTTCAAAAGCTTTGTGACCTATTAATGGGATGGGACATGTTGATCTATCAAAATAAATATAAACCTCTTGTTTCGCCGTGAGCGATGGTTTTTGAAATAAATAAAAGAAATAAAACACGGGGTGTTAAGTTTTTAAATATTTTAAATTATAAGCTTTATTAAAGCAAAATTACCTTGTAAGGACAAGATGGAGGTTTTGTTGATAAAACAAGAGTGAGTGTATGTTACTCGTTAGAAAGTAAACATACCCAGATGACGAAGGTAGCGAATACTCAAATAACCGGTCAATTCATTCGTCGAGATCAAGGCAATTACTCTGCAAGGATGCATAAAAGAGTAAGCTGATCTGAAGGATTGAATTGTACGATCGGTACACTGTAAAAAGTCAGTGACGAGTATAGGAAATTTTAATTAAGTTTTGGCTTAAACATTGCCGGCCACCTTGCAACATCAGGGGATGTTGTAATGAAAACTATAGTAAACATCAAGGGATGATATAATAAAAAAAACTTAAAATTAAGAAAAGGCGTAATATAGTGCAGTTCTTGTGAGCTTCTTTAAATAGTAATTCATTTATTTTTATTTTTTATTAATTTTTTCAAAAAACAATGTCCAAGGGGACGGTGAGCCAAGGGGCATGTTGTTTATGTTGGTCCAAGGGGACCTTGCGAACCAAAGGGGTTGCAGAGGGTGATCCAAGGGGATCATGGCCAGGGGGCCGTATTATATTTTACAGGTCCAAGGGGACCAGGAGTGCCAGGGGCCTCCGTAGGTGTGTTCGCCTCAGCAATTACATACTCCCGACAGTACCCAACCGAATATGGTGTAGTGAGCGACCGGTAAACCGGGGTTTGCCAATAATTGGGAAGTGACGACGCGGGCATACACCTCCGGGCCGAGCACCAACGCCACACGACCTTTTTGATAAAATTTAGGGTCGGCCAATGGAAACCCGATAAATGAATTTTTTATCCGCTCCGGAACCGACTCGGTGGGCGTAGACACGTGCTGCAGGTCGCTCTCGACAGCCGTTAGAGTGAGCTGCTGTTCCGGGTCGTACGCGGACGAGACCGTTAGCCTACATATTCGGATGCCATCCACCACCGACACCGGAAGTCCGAGGCCCTGAACCATAGAGGAGCATATATGGCTGTGCTTTCCACAAGGGTCCAGTACCGCACGAACCGGAATGCTACCTCTAGGAGACCCCAAATGCACCACCAAGCTGGGGGACAAAGCTACCACGTGATGGAGAGGCAATGTCACACCCAACCCAGTGGGCATGGATTCGGTACTAGCAGGGACACTCAAAGGCTTCTGGTGCGGCGATGGCGGAACGCGTTTGTTGCGGGACTGCGTAGAGGGTTTTTTTGGACCAGCGTGCAGGAGATTGTGGTGATCTCCCTGACATTCCCGGCATTTATAGGGGCTTCGGCAGTCGCGAGTTAAATGCGAGTAGGCGAGGCAACGTGAACAGTACCGATACTTCACAACTGCCCGAAGCCTCGCTTCAAAGGTCATCGCCCGAAACTTACGACAGGACCGAAGAGGGTGCATGTTTTGGCAAACCCGGCATGGTTGGTCGCTTTTTTCTCGATTCGCGGTAGTCTTTTGCTTGTTACCCGACGCGGAATTCGAAGGGGCCACGGAACTCGACACTACAAGGGTGGGGGGAGCAGATGGAGCCGGGACCATAGATGGTGCAGTCGTCACGATGGGCGCAACTACCAAGGTAGGCGCCGCCATGACATCCACGCATGTGGTCGTCACCACCGAAAGGCTGACCGCAGTTGTCGACATCTTCTCCACTCGCTGCGCATCCTCCTCTGATAACTCCATTATCTCGTCGAAGTCCGAGAGTTCGTCGGCAAAGAAGGACAATTTTTCCATGGTACTGTGAGAGAAATGCGATTTGTTATTTGAGGTAGCTAATTGGGCAAAACCACTAGCTTCGAAATGGGTCGCCTTACAACGCCATTTTCCGTACGAATATCCGCGACTCTAACGTGACCATCCACGCCTGGGAAAACCTTCACGACGCGACCGAGCTTCCAGGCGGTGGGTGGGAGGTTTTCGCGTTGAATAACGACGAGGTCGTTCTCGGAAATATCGCGATGCGGGAACTGCCATTTATATCGTAGTTGCAAAGTCCTCAAATATTCCTCTTTCCACCTAGCACAAAATTGCTGTGTAAGAGCTTTCATTTTTCTATACCGATTAACTAGGGACAACGGCGCCTCAGTTATAGTAGGTTCCGGAGGAGATAACATCGGCGAGCCTATTAAAAAATGACCAGGAGTGAGCGCTATCACCTCATCCGCATTATCGCCGATAGGGGTTAGAGGGCGAGAATTTAAACACGCCTCTATCCTCGCAAGAACGGTTGCCATTTCCTCAAAGGTATACTTAAGGTTTTGAGCATGCTTCCGAAAGTGAAGCTTAAAACTCTTTACCCCTGCTTCCCAGAGGCCACCCATATGGGGAGCCCCGGCTGGAATGAAGCGCCACGTAATACCTTGAAAACCAAAAGTCGAACAAACCGAATCACTACTTTCGCGCAAAAAAGCCCTAAAGTCCCTTTCAATTTCCCTCGAAGCACCCACAAAGTTCGTGCCGTTATCTGAGAACATAGTATGTGGGCACCCGCGTCTAGCCACAAAGCGATGAAACGCGGCAAGGAAATTTGCAGTGGAAAGATCAGATACTGCTTCCAAATGGATAGATTTCGTAGAAAAGCATACGAAAATGCACACGTAGCCCTTGGTAATTTTGCAAGATCGACCTGTAAATGATTTAATATCAAATGGACCCGCAAAATCCACACCAGTAGTAGCAAAAGGTCGATCGATGGCGGTTCGCTCTGGAGGCAGAGCTGCCATAATTTGGCTACAAGACCGTTTCTTGTCCAATATACAGCGCTTACAATTATTAACGACCTTGCGTATTATAGTTTTGATCCGTGGGATCCAGTACTCTATTCGGAGAATTCGTAGCATAAGCTGATTGCCACCATGAATAGAAATCAAGTGGACAAATTCAATTGTTAATTTAGCCAACCGGCAATGATAGGGCAATATTGTTGGGTGTTTTTCTGTATAAGACAGAGTTGGCGAACAAGCGAGACGCCCATTTAAGCGCATGACTCCGTCCCTATCAAGAAATGGATTTAATGGAACAAGAGAGCTCCCAGAATCTAATGCCTTATTGTCTAGCAAACATTGATATTCATTTGCATAATGGACTTTCTGAGCTAAAATTGTCAAACGTCGCCTCACTTGTTTTATTTCCGAACTCGAGATTACCGTTCGTTCAAACCGGAATCGACCCCTATAATTGGGATGAGTGTTGCGGAAAAATCTAAACATATACGAAATAACTCGAAGGCCGCGATCTAGGGTTGAAAAGCGCTCGAGAACATCCTCGAAATTACGAAAGAATGTGGCATGAGTCTTTATGGGACGAAGTTCTACATCAGTATCGAGGGGGGCTAACTCATGTGTTGGCCATTGTTCACGACCTAAACTAAGCCAGCTAGGACCTTGCCACCATAGCGTCGAGGCGACTAGATTTTCTGGTGATAGTCCGCGACTACCTAAATCTGCTGGATTGTCCTCAGATCTGACATGATACCAGTTATGCTTGCCTACATTTTCCTGGATCGTACAGACTCGGTTAGCCACAAATGTGGTCCACGTACCAGGTGTCTTTTTTAACCAGGCGAGAACAATGGTGGAGTCTGTCCAGCAGTAAACCTGATTGAGGCGTATATCAATTTCCGCGATAACTGTTTTTAATAACTCTGATGCTAAAACTGCCCCACAAAGTTCCAAACGAGGCAAGGAAATCGATTTAATTGGGGCCACTTTTGTCTTACAGGTGAGTAAATTAGAAAATACTTCACCATTGCCCGTGACGACCCGAAGGTAGACCACCCCCGCGTATGCCTTCTCGGAGGCATCCGAAAAGACGTGTAACTCGGCTAAACACTCCGTACTATAACGAACCCACCTGGGAATTTGTACAGTGTTGACCCCTATGTAGGAATCCACAAAATGTTCCCATTCAAGTTTAGTAGGTGCCGGAAGATAATCGTCCCAACCTATGTTATCTAGCCAAATCTTCTGCATAATAATTTTAGCCACGACAATAACTGGCCCCAGCCAACCAACTGGATCAAATAATTTCGCGATTGTCGAAAGGACCTCGCGTTTCGTATATTTAGGTTTTCGGTCTAGGGGATTGACAACGAAATAAAACGAGTCTAACTGCGCATTCCAGCGAATTCCCAACGGTTTTGAAGTACTTGTTTCGACAAATTCCAAGACTTCAGCATCGACTAAGTGCTCCGGAGGGAATCGACTCAAAATTTTCTTGTCATTAGCTGTCCACTTTCTCAGCTCGAATTTCGCTGAACTGAGTGCCGAAATCAATTGATCTCGGGCTCGCACTGCAGTATCGAGATCATGTGTACCCGTTAAGACGTCATCGACGTACATGCATCTCCGCAAGATGTGCGCTGCCAAAGGGAACTCAGTTTCAGTGTCATCAGCTAATTTCAAGAGCGTTCGGATCGCAAGATAGGGAGCGCAATTTACCCCAAAAGTAACCGTTTGAAGTTCGTAATCATGAATCTCATTGGTTGGAAAATCCCGGAAAAGTATTCTCTGTAGAGGTGTATGCGAAGGGTCAACCCGGATTTGGCGATACATCTGAGTGATGTCGCAGTTAAAAACAAATTGGAAGATCCTCCACCTCAAAATCAAAAGAACTAGATCCAATTGTAGCGTTGGGCCAACATGGAGAATGTCATTAAGACTATTCCCATTCGAAGTTTTGTTAGATGCGTTAAAAACAACGCGCAACTTCGTCGTTTGTTTTTCTGGGTTTATTACAGGGTGATGTGGTAAATAGCAAGAAAAGTTCGGTACCAAGGGAGGTCCGGAGACTGGACTCATGTGTCCTAATTTCAAGTATTCACGGACAACCTCATCATAAACGGACTTCACCCACGGCTTCCGCAGTAGCGAAGCCTCATTGCGAATAAATTGTCGTAGAACATTCGCTCGGGACTCGCCAAGGCTCAAAGGACGGCCATCGTCAGATTTGATGGGCAAGGTCACTATATAGCGGCCATCGGCATCGCGACGGGTGGTTTGCCTAAAATTTTCCTCACAAATCTTATCAGAGGGGGAAAGAATGTTCCGTTTAGGAAGCTCTTCAAGTTCCCAGAACCGCAAAAGATTTTTATTGAGGTTATCCTCCTCACACGCTTCCAGTGTCGTCACAAAGGTGTGGACCGGCGGTGAGGAAATCGGACCGGTTATAACCCAGCCGAAAATAGTTTTCTGACCAAGTAACGAGCCTAGAAGACCTCGATGAGTCCCCTCTAAAAGTATTCGGGGATAGAGATCCGCACCAATCAAAAGGTCAACGGGACGGCAGTCAAAAAGATTTGAATCTGCCAATTGTATATTGGGCAGTCGCGTTTTAAAATCTGATGGCACATAAAATGATGGTAAGTTTCCAGAAATTGTGGGAAGAACCAACGCCACCGTTTCTAAATGAACAGAGAAATCGAGGGGGGTTCGCATCTCTATACGACAAAGTTTTCGAGAAGTAGCCGAAACAGCATGACTGACGCCAGATATGGTAGCATTCGTGGAATGCACCGAAAGATTTAACCGATTTTGCAATCGTTCCGAGATAAATGATGCCTCGGAAGCTGGGTCAATCAGTGCTCGGGCAGGGTATAAGACGCCATTATGATATATATTTACCATGGCGGTGCCCAATAATACCGCACGATTTTGAGAAACATGGAATGTTTGTCGATTTATTGCGGACGAATACGCGTTAGCAGACGTTGACGGGCCTTGATCACCATTTGACGGCAGAAGAGCTTGACCCGAAGTTTCAGAATTGGAAACGGAATTCGTAATTGTTCTGGGAGTAGAAGTATTTGGAGTGCTAGCCGTTGACGAAGATGAATCTCGATGAAGCAGCGTATGGTGTAGCTTTTGACACAAAGCGCAAGAATTTGTGCTTGTGCAATCTTTAAATTCATGGGACCGAGATAAACAATTGACGCAACAACGCTGTTTTTTAACAAGGGAGAATCTTTCAGTGACGGACATTTTTCGAAATTTCGCACAGACTCGAAGAAGATGATTCTGCTTTGGACAGATCGGGCAAGTATGACTAGAGGTCGACTTGGTAGTACCCGATGAAGAAGAGCCAGAAGAGCTAGCACCCGTGAAGTGAGCTTTGACCTTCTTGTCAGGCAGCTTCTTATTAGTATCACCCCTAGTTATATCCCGGAGACACGCGAGAGTTTGAATCCTTTCGTTCAGAAAGGCGTCCAAATCTTTCCACGTTGATAGAGCGGATTTATTTTTCACACTCTGTTCCCACAGCGTTGTGGTTACATTTGGTAATCGCTGAAGGCAGACGAACACCAAAATCGGATCCCAATTCTCGGTGGGGACGTCGTATATAGACATCGCAGAAAGGCAAGCGTTAATTCCCCTTTGAATTAATTTCAGACCCGTACTCGTTTCGACGTCGATAACCGGAAGGGCAAAAAGAGTTTTTAGTTGGTTATGAACCAGTATGCGCGTGTTGTCATAAGTGTCCCTAAGTGCTTTCCAAGCAAGAACGAAACTACGATGGGTCAGCGGAAATTTTGAAACTATTTCTCGAGCCTCCCCACTGGTTTTACGCACCAAATGACATAATCTTTCAACGTCAGTCAAACGAGCGTTATTAATGTAAACCGCACTAAAGAGATCTCTGAAAGTAGGCCACGACAGAAAATCACCCTCAAATATGTCCGTATCGCACGGAGGCAACGATAGGTTATGAACGCTATCACTCATAGGCGGCATAAGTGGCACGCTTTCCATTGCACTAGCTCCCGTCACCTCAGGTTTATGAGGTATGGCTGCAGGAGAATTTGCCTCAAATGACGGATGAACGGGATTTCGAGTCCCACTTACGGTTGCATTAGAACGCACGGAATCTGCCACCACGGAACTAACAACCGAAGATCGAGAAGAGGACCTCCGCGGACTACGTAGCAGAGCTAACTTTCTATTAATGGCCGACAAGCAATCCATATACAACTGATATGAAACATCGTATTTGCTTTGGACAGAATCGAGTTGTTCGGTTTTCGTATCTGCTGAGATTTTAAAATGATTCAGACAGGCCTCGAAAGTCTCTTGGGCTCTAGCCCACACTTTAGTAAGTTCTGTACTCCGAACTTCGAGACTATATATGTCGTGGTCCTCGTCTTTCAATGCATTAAAATGTGTATTAAATTTTACCAGAGCGTCCGAAGCTCTGATAAAGAAATCGAGAGGCGTAACCGACATTTTTATTAGTAAAAAGCACAAAAAATACTTAAAACACAAGAAAACCCAACTAAATTCACGTTTGAATCTCCAAAAGGGATTGAAAATGTGGGAAATCCGAGAAGCACAGGATCTTTTAATTCCCAAAAATGCTTAAAATTTTTTAATTCACAAGAAAATGGTCGATTTTGCACTTGAAATGTGTCAAATCGTATGAAAGCCCTGATTACCTGAGGTAGGGCGCACGTATTATTTTGCTAAACTCGCCTACGAACACAGCAAATAGTCGAAAACGGGACCAAACTCCGAAAAATAAATATAAACAAATAAAAAATCCGTTTAAAAAACCGAAAATAAACGTTAAAACAATATTTTTGTTTATTAATGTCGGATTGACCTACTGTAGGGTACCCGAAAACAATTGTTTTAAACCTCGTGAAGGCGTTACTTTTCGACAACGACCGAAAATTTACAACTAATATATATATTTTTTTTTTTTAAAAATTTAATCTAAGTCGATTGGACCGATTGTAGGGTGCACGCGGATATATATGATTTAAAACCGATCCGTATATATATATATATATCACCGAAACCGATATTTTTTCCGACACTTTAAATTGTTTTATTTTGTAAATAAACGATTTATTCACAAACCCGCACGGCACCTGAAAGGGTTAATAAAATAAAATAGAAGGAAAAAATGTATGTATCAACGTATGTGTATGGCTGTAAGCGTAAGTATTAAGTACGTACATATGTCATTTGTAAATATATATGCATATATGTATATTAAGTAGCAGGCACTTGTTGATGGAAATGAAATTATGTGTGGTGCTTTGGTGGCTGGATATTTATTGTTGTTGTTGCTGTCGTCGATATAGAAAAAATACGTATTATGCGCGTTTGTTTATTTAAATAAAACCAGCACTTATAGCACAAAATAAGGGTGGATTTTTAAGAAATTGTTCACAATAATTACTATATTTTTAAACGAAAATTTTCGCGGACAGCTTTCAGAAATTTATTTAATATTTTTATAGAACAATTTTGCCAATTCCACCAAATTATTTAAACACCAACATACACTGAATTTCACTTCACACAAATAGCACTGCACTTTTTGTTATTGTTTCTTTTCGTTTTATTTCCAATAATAATTATATGCCCGACGTTTGTTGTCATAAAGGGCAGCGACCGATCTTTTACAATTTTGTCCGTCCGTTTCTATGTGCGTTTATTTATTTTAAAACACATATGTTTTCGCACGTATGTATGTATGTACGTTCGTTTGTTTCGCGAACGTTGTAAGGCGGCCCTTTGGCTATTTGCGTAGGGAATTTTTTTTTAGAACTTTTTGTTTATTTATTGCAATTAACGCGAGCTCACTACTAAATTATACACTGCACTATACATACCTCATATCGATGAAATATTTAAAAAATAATGCAGGATATTTGATGTGAGACTTGGAGGTTGTTGTTGGACGTGATCCGCAAACACTTGCAATAAAGAGAAAATGTAGACCGATTAAAAAGGCTCGAAAAATCCAAAAATCCGGTTTGAAGGACCAAAATGTTTCGCCGTGAGCGATGGTTTTTGAAATAAATAAAAGAAATAAAACACGGGGTGTTAAGTTTTTAAATATTTTAAATTATAAGCTTTATTAAAGCAAAATTACCTTGTAAGGACAAGATGGAGGTTTTGTTGATAAAACAAGAGTGAGTGTATGTTACTCGTTAGAAAGTAAACATACCCAGATGACGAAGGTAGCGAATACTCAAATAACCGGTCAATTCATTCGTCGAGATCAAGGCAATTACTCTGCAAGGATGCATAAAAGAGTAAGCTGATCTGAAGGATTGAATTGTACGATCGGTACACTGTAAAAAGTCAGTGACGAGTATAGGAAATTTTAATTAAGTTTTGGCTTAAACACCTCTGAAAAAAATTAACGTTCAACACAACAATTTAACATTTCAGATGGGAAAAACAACCGTTTGACAAAAATGTCAATATTTGACACCCTCCAACTCGGAAAGTCCTTAACCGATTTCGTTGGAATTGTGTCTCATAACTACTATCTGATAGGGCTACTTGGTGCAATTTTCATCCCGACAGAAGACATCCCTTTTCAAAAATTAACTCACTTGACATGAAATTCCCCTTATGTAGTTCAGTCAAAAAAATATTAATATTTCGGGATATTAAATATAATATTTAATAGAGGTATTAAATCTTTATACATATATATTTTATATACACACTTTAGTGCAGGTGGGTATATACGAGTATACATATAAATATATAAGAGTATTAACTAGTCGGTTTACCCAAATTACATTTTCTTACTTGTTTTTCTTTCGGTTTGGAAGTGGGAGAATGCGTTTACTTTTCACATAACTTCTGCGCGTATGAATCATTTATTTTCTTTAAATTTTTGTAATTTGTATAGAAATTGGTGAATGGCTTCGGATTCTAGCAAAGTTGCCGAGTCTTTTTAGGCCATATAAGGAGATCTTTCATATTATTATCTTAATTTGTGATATTTTGTATATAAAGTTGTAAATAATTTTTAATATTTTAGTGATAATAAAAAAACCGGAAAAACGGTGGAAACAAACGAAAAAAACCGGTTGCACCGGTTGTTCGAAATTCATGATTTTGAGAAAAACCGGGGACGGTGGAAGCAAAAAACCGGTGGGCCGGTTTATTTTAAACCGGTTTTGATCACTCTAGATCAGTACGAAATTCGGCAGAGAGATTTGTCTTATTACATGAATGAACACAGCCAAAATTTGGGGAAAATCGGTTCAGATTTAGGTAAAGTCCCCGTATATATGTTACACCCGATTTGACATGTAAGCGCTGTAGAACCCGTATTTTATATCCGATCATTTCGAAATTTGGCAGAGAGAGTTGTCTTATTACATGAATGAGCACAGCCAAAATTTGGGGAAAATCGGTTCAGATTTAGGTATAGTCCCCGTATATATGTTACACCCGATTTGACATGTAAGCGCTGTAGAACCCGTATTTTATATCCGATCATTTCGAAATTTGGCAGAGAGAGTTGTCATATTACATGAATGAGCACTGCCAAACTGGGGGAAATCCTTTCAGATTTAGATATAGCCCCCATATATAGTTTCACCCGATTTGACATGTAAGCGCTGTATAAACCTTGTTTTATATCCGATCAGTACGAAATTCGGCAGAGAGAGTTTTCTTGTTACATGTATGAACACTGCAAAATTCTTATCGCAATGCCCATTTTCGCATTGTTAATGAGGTGTAGGGTATTATATAGTCGGCCCCGCCCGACTTTCTGTCTTTCCTTACAGGTTTATATATAAAAAAAATCAATTTTTCCAAATTTTTAAACCGCCATATCTCAAAAAATGAATGGCAAATTTTAAATCAACAAGTAAGATCTCACCATCAGTCCCAAAAAATATTCGTAAATGTATTTATTTTTTTGTTTTAATTAAATTATTATCAATTTTAGTTGCATTTAATAAATTTAAAGTATGTACTGGTATTTATGTTATAAGCAGTTAACTGTTAGGTCACAATGGTACATTTGTGTAGGAGGTACCAAAAGGGGCGCGCCAATAACGGCCATTCACTTTACTTAACTATAAAAGCATTACTCGGTACAAAATGTCAAGTTTAAATTTGTGTACAAAAACGGTTCCTTTGTGTGGGAGGTATCAAAAGCGGTGACGACGCTATGCCAATTTTTTTTCAAGTTGATAGCGATGGATAAACTACAGACGGACAAACAGACAGATGGACTAAAATTGATTTCCGCCGAACATAGGGTCTTAGGTCACTCATTTGATTTATAACAATTTTGCCTCGTAGCAAATCATCCCTCCTCCCTGTAAAGTGAGAGGATTAAGATCAGATTCATGATCAACAATACAAACTGACTGAAGAAACTTTTAGTAATTGCATTCGGTGCGAAAGGTTGTTGATGCTAAGCTTAGAAAAAATTGTTTTGTAACCAGTTCAGATCCCTTACACCGTTTTGCCGCAATAAAACGTGTCACAAATCTTTGCTTTTGTTTTCATGTAATTACTACTTATGTATAATTTCATAACAATTTTAAGCGACTAAACAATCCGCTTGTCAAATAAATTATATTTGACTTTTTGAATAGTTAATTCCCGGATTTTACTATGAAAATCTAATTAAATTTCAAATTTATATTAAAACTATTTTTGTTCAAACAAAATATGAAATCTCAATAGTATTACCGGCACCAAATAAGGTGGTGATTCATACCAGAATAAGTTATTAAATGTTATTTCCATTATTTTTCATGAGCAAATATACCAATTGAAAAAGGATGGACGAGTGATCGTTCGCCTTCTCTGTGCCATTCACATTCCATCTCCAATGGAGGGCTTTGGTTTAGAATCAATAAATATTCAATTATATGCAAAATACGTTTATTATCATAAAATATATTTGCAAATAAAACAAATAATGCAATAATAACAACGATGAGAACGCAATGATTCATATGTGCAAATTCTATTTCAGCACTCCACGCGGAGAGAATGGGCGGAGAGAGAGAGGAGACCGATGGTATTAAAAATGAGATTATTAAGTGATGTGACGTTAGGAGTAAATATTCAGCATAAATGACACTAGACTACAGTCTATTTTAATCACTGTATAAAATAATAATAAGCTCCCTTTTACTATAAAATAATAATATGCTCCCTTTTTTTTAAAAGGAAGTACATACACTGGAAAACAGATATATATTTTTTACCTTTTTATGTATTTACAAAAACCAGTGTTCTTTTTGTTAAACTGAATGTGGGCTATTTGGCTTTTGTGCTTCAAATTTATATGTTTATGCTTAAAAATGCTATTTCAATGAAATTTTCTACAAAAATGTAATGTACAATAATTTTATAAAAAATGCAATATTTTCCAACATTTTCTCAAACGTTTACAGAAACATTTTTTTTTCAGGAATTTTAAAAATTGTTGCGTGAATGGCTGACTGACTGATCATCGCCCAGACCAAACAGCTGAAGCTAGAATCATGAAATGTGGTGGATGGGTAGCCCTTGGGATGTGGACGAGCAGAAAGACGGGATTTTTCTAAATTCGTACTATTACCCGCACAATGGGGCAAAAGGGGATAAATATGGTACCACCACCAAATCTAAACGGAACGAGCTAGAATCGTGAAATTTGGTGTGGGGGTAGCCCTTATGGGGTCGACCCAGAAATTGACTGATTTTTTAAAATCCGCACATTTACCCGCACAATGGGGCAAAAAGGGATAAATGTGGTACAACAGCCAAATCCAAATAGCAAGAGCTAGAATCGTGAAATTTTGTGTGAGGGTAGCCCTTATGAGGTAGACTCAGAAATTTACAGGATTTTTCGAAATTCGAAAATTTACGTACACAGTTGGGTGAAAAAGGGAAAAATGTGGTACAACAGCCAAATCCAAATGGCAAGACCAAGAATCGTGAAATTTGGTGTGAGAGTAGCTCTTGGGACGTAAACCAGAACATGGAGCGATTTTTTGAAAAAAAAAAAAAAATAGGGTCGCAGTGGGACAGAAAGGGATAAATATGGTACCACCGCCAAATTTGAAGCCTAAAATTAGAATGGTGAAAATTGAAGCGAGGGATGTGATTAGGACAACGGATCGGGATAGTCAGTTTTTTTGTATTCGTGGTTTTTGGGGCACAGTGGGGCAAACAGTGTAAAATATGGTTCAGTGGCTTAAAAATGTCAAACATGGATCAATAGTTCCAGGGTAACTTTTGGAACATAAACTAGAGATCGGAAGTGATTTTGAGTAATTCTAGCTTTAAGAGGTCCCGTGGGACAAGATTAGAGATTATAGAGCATGGGGAAAAAATGGAACAATCCGCCAAAATTGGAACTTAAACATGAGATATGAAGAGTTTATTTGGTTTTAGGAGCACAGTGGTCAAAAACGGTTAAATAATGCACAGTGGAGAAAATAGGATTTAATATCAGTCGGGGAAAAAGGGTTAAGTATGCTAGCGTGGATACACATTTTAAATACGGTACAGTGAGACAAAAATTTATTAAATATGGTACAGTGGGGGCAAATATTTTGTACAGTGAGATAAAGAGTTGAATGGGGCACAGTTGTGCAAAAAGGGTTAACTGTGGTACAGTGGGGCAAAAATAGTTATATATGGTAAAGTGGGACAAAATGGGTTAAAAATTGTGCAGTGGGGCAAAAAATGTATTTACTATGATAAAGTGGGGCAAAAAGGGTTAAATATGGTACAGTGTGACAAAAATGGTTAACTATATAGTAGAGTGGAGCAAAGAGGGTTAAATATGGTACAGTGAGGCAAAAACTGTAAAATATGGTCCAGTGAGACGAAGGGTTTAATATGACACAGTGGGGCAAAAAGGGTTAACTATGGTACAGTGGGGCACAATTAGTTGAATATGGTAACGTGGGACAAAATGGGTTAAATATGGTACAGTGGGGGCAAAAAGCTTTAACTATGGAACAGTGGGATAAAAATGTGTTAACTATGGTACAGTGGGACACAAATGGTTAAATATGGTACAGTATGACAAAATGGTTAGAGTGGCCACAAATAGTAAAATACAATACCGTGGAACAAAATGGGTTAAGTATAGTACAGTGGGGCAAAAAGCGTCATCTATGGAACAGTGGGGCAAACATTTTTAAATATAGTGGACAAAATATAGTAGGACAAAATTGTGTTAAATATGATTCAGTGGACCCAAAAGGGTTGAATATGGCACAGTGGGTCAAAAAGCGTACATTTAGTACAGTGGGCAAAAATATGGATGCAGGGAGAGAGGGTAACTTAAATATGAAATAAGAATTTTTTTTTCAAAATTTATGCTTTTAGTAGCACTGTGCAAAAAGGTTAAAATTATGATGAAGTTGGGCAAGCAAAAATTGTTTAATATGTTACAGAGGGGGCGAAAATGTGTTAAATATGGTTTAGTGGAGCAAAAAGGGTTAAATATGGTACGGTGAAGCAAAAAAAATGTTAAATACGGTAAAATGGTAAAATGGTAAAATGTGGTAAGTAGGGGAAAAGGTAAACAATAGTCCCAGATATGTATAAAAATTCGTACTTTAGAAGCACAGTGTAATAAAAAGTGCTTAATATACAAAAATGTTGAAATACGGCCTAAGGTTGCGAATTTGGATCTTGAAATATCAATTATGATATTGTACAATCGTGCAAAAATTGGTTAATTATGACACACAAATGGTTAAATGTGGTACAATGGAGCGATTCACTTTAGCTTTTTAAATTCTTACCTTTATAGACACAGTGGGACAAACAAGGTTTTATATTGTACGAGGGTTTGAATGTAGCTACATACGAGTAAACTAGGGGAAAGTTGCTAACGTATGATCCAAAAAAATAGTTTTTCAACGTTCAGAGGTACAGTGTGGAAAGGGATAAATATTGTACCATGATGTCAGGGTAACTCTGGGAACATAAACTAGAAATGTAACATGGGTTCGTATTTTATTGTATAAAAGTATTCAAATCTTCATCATTTTGCACCATATATAATAATCATGTAATTTTAAAAGAAACATAAAATAAATAAAAGATGGGGGATGCGAAGCGCACCGGGTTAAAGCTAGTTTACTATAAAATTGTAATTTCGAGGAAATATATAGTTATGCAATTTTGATAAAAATTTACTATTTACTTTATGCATTTAGCATTTTTAAATGCAATTAGTAAAAAAAAGTATTTTGCATAGATAGCGACAAATAAACTAATACTGTGTGGAATTTCAGAAGATTCGAAAAATAAGTATAGCAGTTATTAAATATTCAATATTTCACAACATTTTAACCCTTTGTGGGGGAGGTACTAGAAGGAGTGGACCAATATGGCCCATCTTCGAACTTAGCCGGAGATAGATAAAAAATATTACTACGTACAAAATTTGAAGTCAATCGGTTACTCCTTTCGAGAGTTATCGTGCGCACAGACAGACGGACAGTGCTCAATCGACATAAAATGGCCCAAAACGGATTTCCGCCGAACATACTTGGGGTCTAAGGTCACTCCTTCGATGTGTTACACTTTTTTTTCGTAGCAAGTGATATATACCCTCGTCACACTAAAGTGGGGGTATAAAAAGTTATAAACCATTTATACCATATAGATCATTCTGCGCCAAAAGTGAAATTTCGGCGAAATATAAAAATTAAATTTTATGAAAATTACTAAAATGTAACGAAAAAATACAATTTCCTCGCAATAAGATACGAAATTTTATAGAAAAAACAAAACGACAATATTGTATAGGGTGATCTAAGTAGAGATACTTTTTTCAATCGCCTTTTTTACAGATTACGTGTGAGTCGTGTCATGCTGTCATGTTATTTTTGTTAAGTTTTGTTTGGCATTTCCTCATGGAAAGCCTTATGCCTGAACAACGTTTACGAATTATTCAGTTTTATTATCAAAATAATCGTTCGCCAATTGTGCTAAGTCCATTTTTTTTTAATCCAAAAATAACACTTTCCAGTCGACCCACGACCTTGACACCCATGAGCAAATATTTAAGCTCTCGTTAAGAGCTATATTTTTGCCATTGACCGATTCCCGATCCGAGGTACCGGAATCATCGGTCCATATTTCTTCAAAAATGATGCCGGTGAGAACGTAACCGTCAATGGCGACCGTGATCGTGCCATGATAAGTTGGTGTTTCAAGAAAACAATTAAAAATTGTTGCTCAAAAGTTATGAGCAATTTAAATATGGCCGAATTACGATTTTTTCAAAACGGTTTGTTCATTCAATCTCTTGTAACTCCTGAAAAACTTGACCGAGTTTGACGTACTATACCTTTCTTGAAGGTACTGTTAATAACTTTCAAAAAATAAAATCTGTCTTGTAACACTCCATAATAATGTTTAAAGTTTTTAATATTTTAGATTTGTTTTCAGAAATTATAACACCAATTGATATTTTTGAAATTTTAGAGTCACTTTCTTACACTTCTGTTTTAGCAACTGTGTGATTTTGGAAATGGTGAAATGATGGGATCTATTTTTTAAGATTTTTTATCAAAACTCCTTCTTAACAAGTAAGAAAGCTTCAGTCGGGTAAACCGACTAAGGTATACCCTCACTGTGAGTAATGTAATATGGAATATTACATGAACTATTCTGTCGATTTGTGTGGGAGGTATCAGAAGGGGTTTAACAAATACACCAATTTTACGCTGAACAGTAGATACTTTAAATACATTTGGTCATTTTGTGTGGGAGGTTATTACCACGCCCATTTCTCACAGGGCTATATGTACTACAATGCATTAGACTGTACAAAATTTCAGTTATTTTTATACAATGGTATTAATGTTATAGGCTGTGTGTGGGAGGTACCACAACAGGCGTGGCAACTCTGTCCATTTTTCTCGAGGTGGTAGCGACTAATATACTAAAACTATGTGAGGAATTTCAGAAAATCCTAATAAATAGTATACATATATGTAATTAAAGAATCAATATTTCTCTACATTTTAACCCTTTGTGGGGGAGGTACTAGAAGGAATGGACCAACATGGACCATCTTCGAACTTAGCCGGAGATAGAAAAAAATATTACCAGTCAATCGGTTACTTATTTTGAGAGTTATCGTGCGCACCAGCCAGCAGACAGACAGACAGACGGATGGACATTGCTCATTCGACTTAAAATGACCAACAACGGATATCCGCCGAACATACTTAGGGTCTTAGATCATTCCTTCGATGTGTTACACTCTTGGTCTTTAGCAAATTATATATACCCTCGTCACACTAAAGTGAGGGTATAAAAAGTAATCAATATTTCTGTGAATGTATATAAAAGATGGTAACCTTTTTTGCGGCATAAGATTTTGGGTATATAGGATAATACAGATCTGAGGCTTGGTTATACCACAATGGATAGGTTATACCACATATTTAAACACAACTCGAGAACAATGGTCCCCAATTGTTTCAGGATATTTTCATAAAATTTAAGATTGTACCGCCTTTAAATTTTTTTAAAACCATTTATTCATCTGTTAAACGGTTTCGTATATATATATGTGTCAAAATATGTCTTAAAAATTTCAGTTGTTTTGGTAAAGTGTTTTGATATAAAATCTTCAAAAAACAAGTGAGAAAGTTCAGTCGGGTAAACCGACTAATGAATGCCCTCATCTTGAGTCTCAAAAAATATTGGTAAATTTATTTATTTTTTTGTTTTATTTAGGTACCATAAGAGGCGTGTCAATTACGGCCACTTTTCTCTAGACTCTAGGTACTATAAAAGCATTGCACATTACGAAATTTCAAGTATTTGTATGTAATGGTATTAAAGTTAAAAGCTGTTAACATTTGATACAAAAAGGTCCATTTGTGTTGGAGGTACTTAAAGTACCAATAACGCCCATTTTTCTCTGGACTCTAGGTACTATAAAAGCATTACACTGTACAAAATTTCAAGTATTTGTATGCACTGGTATTAAAGTTATAAACTGGTAACTTTTGGTACAAACTGGTCCATTTGTGTGGGAGGTACCAAAAGGAGGGTGGCAATAATGCCCATTTTTCACTGTATTGTAGGTACTATTAATCCATTACACTGTACAAAATTTCAAGTCTTTAAATGCACTAGTAATAAGGTTATAAGCTATTAACTTTTGTTTCAAAATTCCCCATTTGTGTGGGAGGTACCAAAAGGAGCGTGGCAACTTCGACCATTTTTCTCGAGGTAATAGTGACTAATAAACTAATACTATGTGTAGAATTTCGGAGGATTCAAATAAGTAAAATAGAAGTTATTAAATAATCAATATTTCACTAAATGTTAACCCTTTGTGGGGGAAGTACTAGAAGGAGTGGACCGATATGGTCCATCTTCGAACTTAGCCACATACCAAATTTTAAACCAACCGGTTACTCCTTTCGAGAGTTATCGTGCGCACCAGCCAGCAGACAGACAAACGGACGGACAGACATTGCTGATTCGACTTAAAATGTCCCAAAACGGATGTCCAAAGAACATACATATGATATATACCCTCCTCTCTAAGGTGAGGGGATAAAAAATAGCTCCCATCATTCCACCACTAGAAAAATCACACAGTCGCTAAAAAAGACGTGTAAGTGACTTTAAAATTAAAAAAAAATATTGAAAAAAATCTAAAAGATTACAATTGTAACAACTTTAAAAATTAATATGGGGTGTTAGAAGACAGCTTTAGTAATTAACTGTACGTTCTAAACAAGGTATAGTACGTAAAAAACGGTCAAGTATTTCAGGAGTTTGAAAGCGATTGAATGAACAAACCTTTTTGAAAAAAACGTAATTCCGCCATCTTTAAATTGCTCATAACTTTTGAACAAATTTTTTTTATTTTTTTCTTTGAACACGTATAAAATATTTTTAAAAGAAATATGTGTACATATAAATCAGGATTGGGACGAAGCAATAGGTCAGGAAAAAGTCAAATATTAGTTTATATCATTGTTTTCGACAATAATAAAATAAAATTATGATTCCAAACAACTGCAAGTCTTCAATCCAAATATAATTTGATGGCTGTAATCAATTAAATTTAGTAAGGGAGTGGATGTACATATGTACATGGATCTCACAGATAACGCCTTATATACATATTATTTTATCAAACACAGCTTTGATAACCCTATCATAGCTTTTCGTTATGGTGAAGTTTTTTATCCCCTCACCTTAGAGAGGAGGGTACATATCATTTGGTACTATCCAAAAGTGTATCACATCGAAGGAGTGACCTAAGACCCTAAGTATGTTCGGCGGATATCCGTTTTGGGTCATTTAAAGTCGAATGAGCAATGTCCGTCCGTCTGTCTGTCTACCGGCTGGTGCGCACGATAACTCTCGAAAGGAGTCACCGATTGACTTCAAGTTAGGTATGCGGTAATATTTTTCTCTATCTCCGGCTAAGTTCGAAGGTGGGCCATATTGGTCCACTCCTTCTAGTACCTCCCCCACAAAGGGTTAACAATTTGTGAAATATTGATTATAACTTCTATACTACTTATTTGAATCCTCTGAAATTCTACACATAGAATTAGTTTAGTAGTCACTATTACCTTGAGAAAATTGGGCGAAGTTCCCACGCCCCTTTTTGGTACCCCCACACAAATGGTCCAGTTTGTACCAGAAGTAAACAGCTTCAAACTTTAATACTGGTGAATATAAATACTTGAAATTTTCTACGGTGTAATGATTTTATAGTATCTAGAGTCCAGAGAAAAGTGACAGCACCTTTGGTAAAAATCTGCTTGGACTGACGCTTCAAACGCGGTATGTCATTAAGCGATCTGACATCTCTGTCAAAAGTTATGGCGTTGCCAGATGGGTCCGTCGAATATGGGAGACCCTGTATCAAAAGTAAACATTGTGTACCAAAAGTAAACAGCTTTTAACTTTAATACCAGAAAATACTTTAAAGTTATTAAATGCAATTTAAATTGATACTAATTTAATTAAAACAAAAAAATAATAAATTTACGAATATTTTTTTCGACTAAAGGTGAGGGGATTCATAAGTCGGTTTACCCGACTTAACTTTTTACTTGTTTGATCATTATTTTATAACTTTTATGTATTCAGATGGATTCTTTGTACACTTCGTTATTATTTAAATATATTTTGCAATACAAAATCAACAAAAAGAGAGAATTCTCTCAGACTTTAAAAGCTGGTTTTAATATTATTAAATATTACTTAAGAATGGAAAAGAATTGTTTTAGCGATTTTTTAGAATTATGCAGCATATTATAAAAAAGTAAGTCATACTATAAAGCTATCAAAATATTGCAATTCATTTGCATTGCGGTCATTTTTTGGGAAATAGTAATCGGATTGTTTTCAAAATTTTATGAGGTTTTCTCCTAAATAGAAAATTTTCTCCTCCTAAAATTCGAAAAGTTTCTTGGATTTTGAGAAAGCAAAGAAATGGGCCTAAATAATTACAGGAAATTATAAAATGTTTTTACAGACCATCGTCGCGAAATCTAAACCACACACAGGCAGAGTTACAAGGCCATTCTCAAAGTAGGCCGCCTCCGGTATCACTTGATAGATTTTTTAAGAAATGGAGGGTGGAGGAAACTTTGCACCTTTTCTAGAAACACATCCATCATTTAGATAAAATTTTCCTATTGTTTATACAAATCACTCATATAAGGGTGTACTAAGAAACAAAGTACTCGTACTTGTAAATGTTTTATTATGAAAATAATTAAAAATGATTTAAAAATGGGTTTTCCAATAGGGATGATATGGTTTTGAAGTGACGTTAGGTTTAGGTTAGGGTGGCAGCCGTATTGTTTTATACAAGCTCACATAGACCAGTTTAGGTCCCTAGTGTTACCACGGGCTGAAATGCCCCTCATCGATATCTATTTTGATCTTCTCAGGTCATACCTTGGCCAGGTTTGTCTAGCAACCCTGCAGGTGCCAATTTATGTCCATCTGCTTTGCATCTGCTTTGCAGTTCCCCGGGATATCCCTACGCCCAGGCACCCTCTCGTTAAGAGATCTGCAAGATGGTTTCTATTACCTGGTGTTCTTCCAACCCATTCATCTGTGGCAGGAATCATAGTGATGTAATTTCTCTCGAAGGCGTACACAGTTGGTGTATAATCCACTCGGTCGGTTACTATAGCACTACACTTTGATTTCCTCATGTACGGTCACATGAGGTTCTTGTTCCTCCACATTGATAGGCAGTTTAATCTTATTGCCGCTTTGGTTGCAACTTCTCTCGTCACAATATTAATCGGCAGTATATGGAGTAGGGCTTGTAGAGACTCGGTCGCTGTAGTCCTTAAGGCTCCGCTTATGCTCAGGCAGGCTGTTCTCTGAACCTTTGTTAGTAGGTTGGTAATGGTTAGTTTGTCAGTTGCCGTCCACCATACCACAATACCGTATAACAGTATTGGACGAACTACTGCTATATATATCCAGTGGACGATTTTAGGAGAGAGTCCCCACCGCGACCCTACAGCCTTTTTGCAGGAATATAAGACGACGTTGGCCTTCCTTACACGTTCCAATACGTCAACGGCCTGTTTCTGTATTTCTCACGAAAGTCTCTGCGACCGAAAACCAGTCACTCACTTTCGTCAGGAATTTGGTTTCTCTAATTGCCAGATCAATAATATCAAAACTTCCGGTTTAAAAAAACACACATTTTTGTATAGTCGACATTAGAAAATACACCTCTGTACTCTTTATACCCTGGGTGAGTCAGCTGAGCTGAATCAAGACTCTCATTTCGTACGGAATGTGCGTTCAGTTTTGCACCTTGCTTAAGCAAATTTGCACTTTCAGAAACGACTAGATCTGTTCCATTTATCCGAGATGTAGGGTCCACATGTGGGACATTATTCATCCTAGTAAAGAGAACCAATTCTGTCTTGTTTGGGTTTACGCCCAAACCGCTGCTTCTGGCCCATGTAGCCAATTTGTTCAGAGCCACCTGTAGAATGTCTCGGAGGACGTTTTCGAATTTGCCACGCACTGCGATTGCCACGTCGTCCGCATATGCCACGACCTTGCAGCCAAAACGTTCTAGATCTAGCAGGATTTCATTCACCGCTAGGTTCCAAATTAGTGGAGACAGTACTCCTCCTTTCGGGGTCCCTCTGTTTACAAACCTTGTTAGAGTTGTGGACCCTAGACATGCTGTTATGCGTCCTCTGGTGAGCAGACTTTGAATTAGTCTAATCAAACTAGTGTTAACTTTTAGATGTGAGAGTGCCGCAATTACCGCAGCTGAGTGAATGTTGTTAAAAGCCCCTTCTATGTCACGAAATGCCACCATGGTGAATTCCTTGAAATGCAGGGACGATTCGATAGTGCTCACAAGTTCGTGCAGGGCTGATTCAGTAGACTTCCCCTTATTGTAAGCATGTTGGCTCCCCGACAGGAGTTTTGTATCCAGGTTTTCCCTAATGAAATAATCTTAAAGTCTTTCCAGACCTTTCAATAGGAAGGAGGATAGTCTAATTGGTCTGAAGTCTTTTGGCCTAGTGTGTGATATTTTCCCCTCTTTAGGTATGAATGCCACTTTGGTATCCCTCCATCGATTCGGGATGTATGAAAGCCTGATACAGCCTATATAAATTTTCTCCAGCCAGGCGATAATGTACTTCAACATTTTCTGCATTTCTGCTGGTGTGATGCCATCTGGTCCAGGTGACTTGAAGGGCTCAAAGCTGTTAATAGCCCAGCTTATTCTGGATATCTCAGTCAACAAGCTAGCAACGCTCGCAGTCCACTCGTATTCTTGTTGGTCTTGTTGATCTTCGAGTTCTGTTGGTGAGTTCCCCGGGAAATGTGTGTCGAGCAGTATATTCAGCGACTGCTCGCTGTTTTTTGTCCAATTATTTGTCTCATCCTGCAAGTAACCCACTGTACAGGGTGAAGCTGATTGTATTTTCCTCAGCTTTGCGGCGTCGGAGACCTTTTCCACTTCGCCACAGAAGGTTTACCAAGAGCGTCTGTGCGCCTATCTAAGTTCTTCTTATAGATCTTGAGTTGCTATTTATAGGCATCCCAAACATTAACGACCCCAGTAGATTTAGCCTTGTTGAATAGCTTGCGGCAGGTCTTTTTCATAGCCGTTAGCTCAGTAGTCCATCATTAGGGTTTAGTTTTACCCTTGTACCTTGTTTTTGGACAGGCTTCTTCAAGGAAACTATTGAATGATGTGGTGATATGCTCGACCAGATTATCCAGACCGGCTTTGTCATTCGGTTCGTACAGAAGTTTGGAGTTGAGGACTTTCTTGAAATTCTTCTCATACAGGTGCCACTTTGTCTTTCTCACATTTCTGTGGACGGCATGTTCAGGCGCTTTTTCAGCGAGTTTGAACTCAATATAATGGTGGTCTGAGAAAGTGTGGTCGTCCCGTACCTTCCACCCAATAATTTTGTCTGACAGCCGGTCAGTAGCAAACGTTACGTCTAGTACTTCTTTTTTGTCTTTAATTGTAAAGGTCGGTTTATTACATATGTTACAAATACTTAGGTTGGTAGTTAGAATAAAGTCAAGAAGCGAATCACATCTATTGTTTATATCCGTACTACCCCAGATAGTATGATGAGCGCTCGTGTCTTCGCCAATAATCTGCTCTACCTCGTCAGACGTTGCTTCTTATACTACTTCCTTGAACAGAGTAGTCGGTGCTACAGCTTCATAAGGCAAGTAACTGGAGACCACCCAATATATGCGATTACCGATCTCCAGACTAGCAGATGTTTGGTCTTTACCACTTAAATTAGCCAGGAGAATGATACTTAGATCTTTCCTGGCCAAAATGCAGGTTCTTGGAGTGCCTTGACGTTTCGGCCATTTGTAATATGTCACGATCTGTCATTTGTTTTTCATTGTATTCAGTAGTGTTTACAATTTCATCATGGAGCTATATACGCAAGAACAACGTTTAAAATTTTTTCAGTTTTATTATCAAAATAATCGTTCTCCAATTGCAACTTTTCGTGCGCTAAGTCAATTTTTTTTAAATAAAAAAAAACACACTTTCCAGTCGACCTACGACCTTGACACCCATGAGTAATATCTTAGCTCTCATTTAGAGCTATCTTTATGCCATTGACCGATTCCCGATCTAACGTACCGTTTAGGAGCTAGAGCAAAAATAATCTTTCCGTTCACATTTGAAAATGATGCTGATCCCATTGTTTTTTTAAATCCAAAAAAAAAACACTTGCAAGTCGACCTACGACCTTGACACCCATGAGCAATATTTTAGCTCTCGTTAAGAGCTATCTTTTTGCCATTGACCGATTGTGGCTATATGCCACACAGCAATTGAAACAATCGATTGTACTTCACATTAAATAAAAAACTTTTGGATTTCCTTAACAATAAGTGTTTTTTTTTTCAAAGAAATCATATCACTCTTATTAGAAAACCCTGTTTAATGGTGGACTACAAAACAAAGTACCTGTAAATGTTTTATTATGAAAATAATTAAAATTATTTTAAAATATTCCATTGATTTGTAGATCATTTCCTTTTATTTATTTTTTTAAATTTGTGATTTCAATGACATATGTGTCTATTGAATAATAATTAAGATGAAAAGGACGTATCGGAAATTGCCTCAAAAAGCAATTATACATGTAGTCATAACATGGCTGACTGACTGACAATAGAACATTTGACATGTTCTTGTCAAACCAAATGTAATTGAAGGTTAAGTGAATTTGAAAATAACCTTAAGGCTGCAAAAAAAAATGTTTAGAAAATGTTTATGACACAATGTGTTTTACACATCATAAATGTGTCTTTGAAAGAGATAAAACAAAGATATACGAGGATGTTTTTATACAATAATTACACACATAAATGTATACATATGTTTATTCTGCACCATACAGTGGTAATGATTAGTATAACATTGTTCAATTGTTTGTAACGACTTAAATAAAAAGAAGATATTCCTTTGTTGACTATACAAATTTGTTCATTACACAATATTCCATACCAAGCTTTAGCAGTTTTAATTTAGTGATCGTATAACAATTATCCCTTTTTACCCAACAGTATCCTCTAAAAGTAAGATTTTCGGAAAATCCCATCATAGCTTGATTGTCAAGTGAAATTGCTGTAGAGTACAATAAAGTCATAACGACCCATCATCATTCTTTCTCCGCTTGTTTTGATATAATTTTGAAGACCAGAAACATATACACTACACTGCATGAAAATTATTTAGGAGCCGATGCATTTGGAGCAAGTAAAAAAACATTGAAAAGTGCGAAATGCAGTTTTAGAACATGTTTTGTTTCTGTTCCCAGTGTAGTGTACCTAATTATGTTGCCTTCACTGTGCATATATATCTATATATATATATCTATAGTAAGTATCACGCATTCCATTATGCAAATTTATTATTACAAGTGAATTGTACGGGAAAGTACTTAAATTTATACGCCCAATTTTACATTTGTTGCCTTCAAACCCAGAACCCCCAAAAAAACGTAGAAAGAAAGAATAACATGGACTTTTTTGTCCTCAGGCCATGAAATCCCCAGACACAATAAAACAATCCCAAACGGTGAAACCATTCCGGGGAAAACAACAGAAAATAACAAAAAAAAACAAAGCAGCAACAGCCACTGCCACAGCAAAGAGAAAAATTGGTTTATTTTTATTGGCATTTTCCTCCCGCGTCGAGTGTCACTCGCGCTGTGTCGCATTTTAACACAAAAAGTGAACGATGAGATAAAAGAAATGTGACGGAAAAAAGTAAATTACAAATAATTTCATTTTGAAACCATTTTCAGAACGACAAAGACGCACATCGAGTACATCAAAGTTAAGATTAATTTCGTTGACTTGAAGAGAAATATGCATAAGTAAGAAAGAAACTCCAAACGCCAAATGAAACCCCAAGAGAAGTCGTCGTCGTCGTCGTTGTCTTCTTGTCATAAACATACCAGAACACTCAGGATACTCACTCTGCTCCAAGAATCATGTGTCGTGGCGGAAATGGGAATCATGTTGTACTCGTCGTATCTCCGTCAACCTTTCATAATACTCGTATGTACATAATAATCCCTCACAAGCGATTCTGACAATTTCATGGATATACTTAAGACAATGTTAAGGAATGAAAAGCGAAATCATATGTTTGACCGACTTCAGAGATGATAAAATGCGTCGGTTCTTATTGTGGTTAGCTGAAATTCAAATAGACGTAAATAAAATATTCAAAATGCCTACACAAAATCAACCCAGTAAGTCTTGTTATAGCATATACATAGTAATTCTCTAGTATAGAGTAAGACGTTAGTGGTCGACTCTGGTATAGAGCAAAATCAAAAGTCGGCTCTGGTATAGAGGAAGACCTCAGAGGTCGACTCTAGTATAGAGGAAGACCTCAGAGGTCGACTCTAGTATAGAGGAAGACCTCAGAGGTCGACTCTAGTATAGAGGAAGACCTCAGAGGTCGACTCTAGTATAGAGGAAGACCTCAGAGGTCGACTCTAGTATAGAGGAAGACCTCAGAGGTCGACTCTAGTATAGAGGAAGACCTCAGAGGTCGACTCTAGTATAGAGGAAGACCTCAGAGGTCGACTTTAGTATAGAGGAAGACCTCAGAGGTCGACTCTAGTATAGAGGAAGACCTCAGAGGTCGACTCTAGTATAGAGCAAGACCTCAGAGGTCGACTCTAGTATAGAGGAAGACCTCAGAGGTCGACTCTAGTATAGAGGAAGACCTCAGAGGTCGACTCTAGTATAGAGGAAGACCTCAGAGGTCGACTCTTGTATAGAGGAAGATCTCAGAGGTCGATTCTAGTATAGAGGAAGATCTCAGAGGTCGACTCTAGTATAGAGGAAGATCTCAGAGGTCCACTCTAGTATAGAGGAAGAACTCAGAGGTAGACTCTAGTATAGAGGAAGACCTCAGAGGTCGACTCTAGTATAGAGGAAGACCTCAGAGGTCGACTCTAGTATAGAGGAAGACCTCAGAGGTCGACTCTAGTATAGAGGAAGACCTCAGAGGTCGACTCTAGTATAGAGGCAGACCTCAGAGGTCGACTCTAGTATAGAGGAAGACCTCAGAGGTCGACTCTAGTATAGAGGAAGACCTCAGAGGTCGACTCTAGTATAGAGGCAGACCTCAGAGGTCGACTCTAGTATAGAGGCAGAGGTCGACTCTTGTATAGAGTAAGACCTCAGAGATCGACTCTAGTATAGAGAAAGACCTCAGAGGTCGATTCTAGTATAGAGGAATACTTCAAAGGTCGACTCTTAAATAGAGGAAGACCTCAGAGGTCGATTCTAGTATAGAGGAAGATCTCAGAGGTCGACTCTAGTATAGAGGAAGATCTCAGAGGTCCACTCTAGTATAGAGGAAGAACTCAGAGGTAGACTCTAGTATAGAGGAAGACCTCAGAGGTCGACTCTAGTATAGAGGAAGACCTCAGAGGTCGACTCTAGTATAGAGGAAGACCTCAGAGGTCGACTCTAGTATAGAGGAAGACCTCAGAGGTCGACTCTAGTATAGAGGAAGACCTCAGAGGTCGACTCTAGTATAGAGGCAGACCTCAGAGGTCGACTCTAGTATAGAGGCAGATCTCAGAGGTCGATTCTAGTATAGAGGAAGATCTCAGAGGTCGACTCTAGTATAGAGGAAGATCTCAGAGGTCCACTCTAGTATAGAGGAAGAACTCAGAGGTAGACTCTAGTATAGAGGAAGACCTCAGAGGTCGACTCTAGTATAGAGGAAGACCTCAAAGGTCGACTCTAGTATAGAGGAAGACCTCAGAGGTCGACTCTAGTATAGAGGAAGACCTCAGAGGTCGACTCTAGTATAGAGGCAGACCTCAGAGGTCGACTCTAGTATAGAGGAAGACCTCAGAGGTCGACTCTAGTATAGAGGAAGACCTCAGAGGTCGACTCTAGTATAGAGGAAGACCTCAGAGGTCGACTCTAGTATAGAGGAAGACCTCAGAGGTCGACTCTAGTATAGAGGAAGACCTCAGGGGTCGACTCTAGTGTAGAGGAAGACCTCAGAGGTCGACTCTAGTATAGAGGAAGACCTCAGTGGTACACTCTAGTATAGAGAAAGTCTTTAGATGTCGACTCTAGTATAGAGGAAGACCTCAGATGTTGACTCTAGTTCGATTATAGTATAGATAGGAATAATGTCTATTATTATATAATTAATAAATTTTGGACATACGCCAAAAATAATTGCCTTCAAATCGTAAAGAAATCGAAGCGGAAGACGAATGCCTAGTTTTTGGTATGTCTTATGTCAGTTTGCATTTGTTCCTACCCAATATGTATGTCAGGCCTTAGTATGTGTATAACATACATATGTAAATATTCTGGTGAGTATGTTTTCTTCTTTTTTTCTTTCACTTTTTTGAAATTCATCTCATTATATTCCATTAACATGACAAAAACAGGCAAATTACAAAATGAGGATGAAACTGAAAACACAAAACAGAAAAAGTGAAACAAACGAAATGCAAAAAAAAACAAGGGAAAATTCCGAGAATATCAACATGTGTAACTAAACTAACAAAACAAGCAAGGAACAATAAAGTTAACGTTTACAAACGACAACAATAATGGGAAGAAGCTGATGAACAGGGTGAAGTGAACAGTAACTGGAGGCACAAACCACAGCTGCAATGGATACAGCGACAACGAACAATCTACAACTTCCGCTTATACAAAGGCAATTTGGCAGAAGGATGTGAGCGGGAGAGATCAGACACTGGGTTCCAAAGGTAGTCATGGAATATGTGGTGTGAGCATCACTATATCGAATTGGTACCAGTGAAATATCAGTTAAAGTTATCAGACTGATTAAAATCTACGCCTTCTAGAGCATTAAGGATTCTGAAGACAAAACATGAACAGATATAGACCCCCCAAAAAAAGTGTTTGCCAATACTACAAACATTTTTAGGCATTGCTTAAACTCTACATAAATTAAATGCTACAGAGTAAGCCAGAGACGTAAAATTAATTTAGTGCTGAAACTCTGCATGTCTCGGTTTTAGTTAAAACAGCAAGTGTAAAAATACCCGCCCTCGCTCTCACTCCATCTATCACTATCTCACCCTGTCTATATCTCCCTCTTCCATTAAAAACGTAAGCGAGAGGAGTGACATTGACCGAATAAGAGCAGTACATCCAGCGCCTAAGGGAAACCGAACCCGTAAGTATAGACCAAAGTTGGGTGAACCCAGCATAATAATACCTTCGTCATTATAGGGAGGAAAACATATCATACCATATTGGTAGGAATGGTGAAGGTTAAAAAAATCACAACATTCTGAATTCCTCGAAGATCGGTTACAAAAAGTCAAATCTACAGAGCCAAGAAGTCAAATTCGTCTGGGATCTTCGAGTGAGGGGTTATATCAAAACATGAATCGATATGGCCTATTTTCACAAGGAATGGTACTGGACGGAATAAAATGTATTTTAATTTTTTGTAATTTAATGTTATTTAATCATCATTCGACTTCATTTATTTGAACCACAGTGCCACAGTTGGATATCTCGACTTCCACTATACTCCTCACGGCGGACCACCCAACTTGAGCAGACCTCACAAAAGTCAAAGAAGAAAATAACGAGACCATGGAATACATAAATGGAAGAATACATTTTTCCATATTTCTTCGTAGTAGTCCTGCCATTGTGTACGGCGTGTACGACATGAATGCTTTCACTTGTCCTGAACTGTGAATGCAGAACCCGGGATTCCTTTAAGTAGTTAACTGCAACAGCAAAGCAAGCAAACGTCCGGTATGAACGGGGCTTCATTTCAGGTTCATATTTATTTAACATTATACATTCTCTTTCCAGGACAATGAACAGCACGAACAGGATAAACAGGGGAACGCTTCAGCTGGAGAGAGACAGAGAGACGAAGACTACCATAGTAGAGTAAAACAGGAAATACATGAATTAAAGGAGCAAATGTTCGTAGTTGAGTTTATGTATTCAAGTCAGTGGGAAAAAGTAAATATGGGACAGCTTATTTGCTTTTTAACATTAAAAGGATGTTTGTTTAAACTAACAAAAGCTATGGGAATACAAGCAACGCTTATTATTTTGACCGAAGATAACGAGGAAGTGTTGTTAATAGAATAGATCAGCATCACAGAAACAGGTAGTTTTTTTGCAAGGACTTTGACATTATGTATATGTTGAAGTGGAACAGAGAAAATGAGGAATGTAGCAATTAAATATATAATAGGTTAGATATGTTCGGTTGAAAGGGAGACATTTTGACATCTTGTGCACTCACAGGGACACAAAACTTAAGCCCTTGGATCGTTCTATTGTGTGCGCTTTTTTTATGATCCCCAAAACTTTAAGAATTGTAGAAAATAGACGTTTGTTAGGCTCAGTGTTTTCCAGTCACTTCTTCTAAGATGAGTCACAACTGGCAATGTTTGAAACCCGTTGTATAATTTTGGGCTTTGACATAGGAAATGTTTTGTCGTTCCAATATCTTCTCTAAATGACCTTTATTTGTTGTTATCTGATTGTCACATACAGTGCGTATGATCACTGATGATCTCTCCGATCTCGGTCTTATTTAGTTTTACAGAACTTCTTCTTTTCTGTTCATTTAGCTCACCGCATAGTATCTTTGTAATTGTTCCTACATTATGAAAATGGAAAAACATCCCAGCAAACAAATTCCATTTTTAGAAACAGTATTACTATTAATAGAGCCCTTTAGGTTAGGTTAGGTTGAAGAGAGGAGACATTTAAACGTCTCTTTTCCAAGGACAAGCACTTATGCCAGTATTCGGCCTGTTGTGCGCTCCTTATTGATGATCTTTTTATACCTCATGAGTTAGAGAAAATCGGTACTAGACACGGATTTTCTCAGTACCTTCCACCCAGCAAAATCTTGGTAATTACCTGTCATTATTCCCTGCATTACCAAATAATGACATCTCATTATTCGCTGCATTACTTTAGGCTTATTTGTAATGACTAACCAATAATAACAGAAATAAGTGATTTTTTGTTACCAAAATAATTTTTGTAAATTTTAATATAATGCAATTTTGGCTATATATGGGTTACTGTACAAGATTTATTTATTTTTCAACATGTTTTCAAATAACACCATAATTTTTTACGTATATCTTATGAAATTCGAATCTGGCATGAGAAAATTGTTGTTTCGAGAAATATACGCGACAATATGCAAAAAATCACTTTAATTATTATTTTATAACTTATTGGTAATGCATTATTCAAGTACTTAAAATCTTGAAAATATAAGCACATATTTATGTGGTATGTCTATGCTAGAAATAAGTACTTATTATGCTACTTTATAGTATGCTTTTGGGAAGTACTTTCCTCCAATGACATCCCCATGTTAAAATAATGAGAAAAGTGGCTAAAAAATAAGTACTTACCATTATCGAACTTTGCTTACTCGTCGGATTATTTGGTAATGAGAAATTTTGCTGGGCAGTCATATCCTCTGAGATGAGTCAAGTCTGGCAATATGTCGGACCCGAAATATCGGGATTTTGCATGTATGAAAGCCTGGCAGTGACACATAAAATGTTCCATCGTTTCCATGTTTTCCCTGCATGCCCTGCATTCGTCGTTTTCTGCTACTCCTATGCGATGAAGATGTGCTTGTAAGCTTGAGGGTCCCCTAGAACACTCATCATCTGACTAATAGAGCCCTTTTGTAACTAATCAATAAATTCTTGCTGAAATTAAGCATGAATTAGATGCAATAGCGTAATCTAGAGGCAAAAAATACATGTAGTAGAAAAGCTAATGGGCTGCAATCTATCTCTATCTTTCATTAAAAACGTACATGTGAGGAGTGCCACTTCCCAAGAAGAAAGTTTTCCAGCTTCTAGACGGAGATACAAAATCATGTGATGGAGATGTGCGCTAAATCAGGAATTAGCGCTGACTTTCAAAGGTGAAGTCAGGTTGGTAAGGAAATCATAATAAATCGCTTCTTACAAAACTGTGGAAAAGGGTGCAATAATTTATACTGAGTTTGAAAAATGAAATCTATGCAAATGTATTTGATTTATAACGGGTTTTCCAACAAGAGGTGTTATTTTGAATCACCCGGTATTTCGGTAACTGTCACTTTTGAAGCTTTTATTCTTTGACATTTGACAAGTAGAAACTACGCTATTACTAAAAATGGAACGATACGCGATCATCGAACGATACAAAACGATCAAAAAACGATAACGATACAAAATCGTCTTGACTGATGAGGCCCATTTCCACCTCGGTGGCTACGTCAACAAGCAAACTTGTCGCATCTGGGGCTCGGAAACCCAAGAGTTATTGTTGAGAAGCCTCTCCATCCTCAAGATATGACTGTTTGGTGCGGTTTATGGTCCGGCGGGATCATTGGACCTTACATTTTCGAAAATGTGGTTGTATCAACAGTTACGGTGAATGGATTGCACTATCGAGAGATGATTCATGATTTTTTATGGTCGGAGTTGGATGATATTGATCTGGGCAACGTTTACTTTCAACAAGACGGCGCTACGTGCCACACAAGCAACGAAACCATTGCTCTGTTACGGGAATAGTTTCCGGACCGTGTTAACACTCGAAGAGGTGATCACAATTGGCCACCGAGATCTTGTGATTTAACACCTTGCGACTTCTTCCTTTGGGGTCACGTGAAAGATAAGGTCTACGCCAACAGCCCAGCGTCGATTCAAGACCTCAAAGATAGAATTCGTGAGGCTATCGAGGACATGGGGCAGCCACTTTGCGATTTTGTTATGGAAAATTTCATGAAAAGGATATGGTCCTGTAAGTGTGGTCATGGTGGCGATTTGGCTGATGTTGTTTTTCATTATTAACGGCATACCTTCCTCTTTATTATGAGATAAACATCCGATCATTTATCTCAGAAAGTGGCATTTTTCTTTGAATACCAAAATATCACCTCTTGTTGGAAAAGCCTTTTTTATTATTATTATCTATAGACTTATATCCTCACAGACTATTTACAATATATACACTATTCTATTTAAATCCATTTAGCTTAAAAATATTTTATGATGATTTCATAACATTGCAAGGAACTAAGAATTCAAAAGTATGGTTGTTTGTATACCCTCCACCATAGGATGGGGTGTATATTCATTTTGTCACTCCGTTTGTAACAACTCTAGATATTGATCTGAGACCCCATAACGTATATATAAGATTATTCTTAATCGTCGTAAAATTCCAAGACGATTTAGCCATGTCCGTCTGTCCGTCCGTCCGTCTATTGTAATCACGCTACAATCTATAATACTTGAGCTAGGTGGCTGAAATTTGGTATAGATACTTCTTATAGCTGCAGGTAACTTGGAATTGAATGGGCGATATCGGTCCATATTTAGATATAGCTCCCATATCTCATCTCATCTACTATATTTTTCCTACTGTTCTCATGTATTATATTTTTTTTTTGTTTTTCGGTATTATTTTCTTTAGGTTTGAGTTATTTTGTGAGGTCACATGCTATCCATGGGGGAGGATATATAAGATTCGGCATGGCCGAACTTAACGCTTTTACGTATTGTTTTTAAAGTAGATTTACTCTCACACAGTTCTATTAAGTGGTAGTATTTTTTGAAGGTAAAACACAGGCGACGATAGGGATCATTACACTATGCAACAAAATGTTTGTCCAAGGGATGTGGATAACAGTTTCTGGTGCAATTAGGTGTCACAAACACGAAAAAAATATTTAAAAAATTTTTTATGGTAATTTTTTTTTTAATTATTTTTTTTTTATAATTGCAGCTTTCATGGAAAGTACATTCAGAATTTGGACGATCATTTAAGTGATTGAGGTATGTTATGCCTACTTGGGCTACATATGCTGCAAATATCGCTTTCACGTAGAATCTTTGGTTTAGTAACAATCGTCAAAAATATGAGAAAAAAAAATGATTTTTCTTTTAAAACAATTTTTCATGGTACAAAAAAAACATAAAAAATAGAAAAAAAATCGAAAAAATTATTCTATCACATTTTTAAAAAGCCAGCATGCTAATGAAGAAAACACTGACTATTTGTTATGGAAATTCAAAAAAATCTTGTTTCATACTTTTTCGTTTTTAAATGATGTTTTTGCTTATATTGAGTTCGCCATATGTGAGAGAGACAAATAAGAGATATTGCACTTGCATTTTATTTTATGAGGATTGATGTCAGACATTATAAAATTATAGAGAGGACGAGGTGTTATGGCCGTTCATAACCCTCCATAAAACATGATATGCAATGTGAGAGCTCTATTGGATGAGATCCGCTCAGATAGAGGGTCATTCAACAATATTTGTGGTTTTTTATTTATGAGGTTTCCATTCAGTTACGCCTTTTAGGAGCATGGACATTCCAGTCGCATATACAGGTAGTAAAATTATATGTACACGCTGAAAAAAAATCGCTTCTGTAGTATATTGTCCCAAACATATTCGGCTTGAAACATATATATGTTTAGGGTACACTCTAAACATATAATATTTGGTACACTCAAAAATTGTGTATTTGTGAAGATGTTGTTATAAACAAATATTTGTTTACATCCAAATGTGACTGTTATTTCCGAAACAAATATTTATTTGCATTTAATTGTTCATAAAATACATAAATTGTGTAACGTTTTTAAGTAATTCAAAGGTAAAAAATTGCAAGTGTGAATATGGACTTTGCTGATTTTATTTGTCAATATTCACACTTGCAATTTTCCCCCGCAGAATTGTAGTGTTTGTGGGAGAGGAACGAAGTCGCTAAGGGGGGGAGAACAAGTTTTCCGTACACAAATGCAAAAGAATTGTAGAAAAAATTGCCAGTGTGAATATGGACATAGGCAAACATATCGTCGCTTGGATGACCGACTGCAGTAACTGACATTTTCAACATTGTTCATATATTTGGAAATCCAAGAAATTTTTTAAAAATATTGTAAATATTTTAGAAATAATAAATAAATACAACTGACTGTGACATCATTATTAACACTAATATAACAACTACTCGTATCACTGTTATTACAATAATATATAATATATACTGAAATTCGAAAAAGTCAGCAAAAGTTTTGGAAATCTTTGTAGATAAAATATATTTGGAAAAATTCCTTAATAATTATTTTATTTGTATTTAAACATATATTTTATTTGATAAAATTAGTTTGCAAACATAATTTGTTGTAATATATTAATATATGCGTTCCAAATATATTTTATTGATTTTCAAATAAAATTTATTTGCTAAGAAATATATAATATTTAAAAATTTTTGTTCCAAATATATTTTCTTTCGATTCAAACATATCAAAAGGCGATTGTTTCCCGTGTACGCAATGCAAAGTAGTCGAAGCAAACTATATGTCAGCTACAGGTACTGCAACTTATGAACCTTAAACCCGGAATTTATGAATGACATTTCTTATTAATAAATTAGTGTAATTCAGCGCCTTAAAGAGATAAGTCGATTTTCTGAAAAATATTACAAAGTTATATTTCGAAGTATGAGTAAGAGGCAAAGAACTTTTCAATGTGTAAATGATCCCGACAATGTCTGCTACATCTGCGGAAAATATGTACTTAAAAAAATTGACGTGCGTTTAGTAAAATAATAGAAGAACTATATGTGCAATATTTTGGTATACGAGTTAAAAATATGAACGAACCGTGGACACCTAGCATTTTGTGTAATTCGTGCCATGCAAATCTTACTCGATGGACTAGTGGAAGAATGCGGTAAGTACTTTAAAATTAATGTGTTACAATGTGTTCTGGAATAAAACGTTTTAATTTTAGAATTTACGTGCAATTTGGAATTACTTTTAGTTAATGTATTACAATGTTTTGTGGAATAAAACGTTTTAATTTTAGAATTTACGTGCAATTTGGAATGCCAATGATTTGGAGACAACCATTCATTCACGATACGGACTGCTATTTTTGTCTAAGTTAATAGATTGGAGTAGGAAGTGTCCAAGTATAGCTAACAGCCTAATAACGGAAACATCATCAAGTTCAACTGAGTGCTCAACTCTCGCACCCTTAGCCCTACTCTACCACATTTAACCCTTTTTGCCCCACTGTGCCATATTTAACACATTTTTGACCCACTGCACAAATTTTATTTTTTTCCCCCACTGTACCATATTTAGCACTTTTTGTCCCACTGTGCCATATTTTACACATTTTTGTCCCACTGCACAAATTTAAAATATTTCCCCAACTGTACCATATTTAACCCTTTTTGCCCCACTGTGCCATATTTAACACATTTTTGACCCACTGCACAAATTTAATTTTTTCCCCCAACATTGTTTTGTCCCACTGCATAATATTTAAAATTGTTGCCTTAAAAACTCCTTGTGTCTAGTCTACGTTCCAATGGCTACCCTCTAGCCAAATTAGACGATTCAAGCTCTTGCCATTTGGACTTGGCTTTGGTGCCATATTTATCCCTTTTTGTCCCAATGTGCCCGTAAATTTTTTAATTTCGAATAATTGTGATTCATACCGAATCTTTGCCCTATGCGCTACCACGAAATGATGCAATTCTAGCTCCAGCCGTTTGTATTTGGCTGTGATACCATATTTTTTCTTTTTTGACCCATAGTGCGCCCAAAGCTATAAGCAGTTAAATTTTGGGTGAAAAATGGTCTAGATGTGTGGGAGGTACCACAAGGTACCTCCCTCCGTCCGTCTGTATGTCTGTCACCTGGCTGGTGCGGGCGGTAACTCTCGAAAGGATTAACCGATTGACTTCAAATTTAGTATGCGGTAATATTTTTCTCTCCAGCTAAGTTTGAAGATGTGCAACATTGGCCCACTCCTTCTAGTACCTCCCCCACAAAAGGGTTAACATTTAGTGAAACATTGTTTATTTAATAACTTCTATACTACTTACTCGAATCATCTGTATTAGATTCGTAGTCTCTTACATTTTACGAAAAATGGGTGAAGTTACCACGCCCCTTTTGGTACCTCCCACACAAATGGACCATTTTGCACCAAAAGTTAACAGCTTATAGCTTAAATATCAGTTCATACCAATACTTAAAATTTTGTACAGTGTAATTATTTTATAGTACCTAGAGTCCAGAGAAAAGTGGGCGTTATTGGCAAGTCCCGTTTGGTACCTCCCATACAAATGGACCATTTTGTAATAAAAGTTAACAGCTTACAATTTTTATACCAGTACGTACTTTAATGATATTAAATGCAATTTAAATTGGTGATATTTTAATTAAAACAAAAATATAAATAAATTTACGAATATCTTTTGGGACTGAAGGTGAGGGGATTCTTTAGTCGGTATACTCGACTGAACTTTCTTACTTGTTATTAAAGCAAATTATTACAAAACGAACGCTGCATTTTTTATCCAAATTTTAGGCCTAAAAATCTTTAGTGAAAGTTTCAGCTAAATTGCTGAGAAAATGTGCTGTTCATGGTTTAAACAAGCCTTTTTAGGAGCGACATCTTTAGGTGGACTATTACAAAATATGAACAAATTTAAAAAATGTTCAATGTGATGAATTCTTGTGTAATTCAAATACAAACTGCAAAAATTCAGTTAAGATGCTTAGAAAATTTGGTATTTATGGCTTAAATAAGCGAATTTTGGAGCGACCTTTATAGAATGACTATAACAAAATATGAAGCGATTTGTATAATTTTTGCTGTGATGAATTCTTGCCAAAAGTTTCAGCTAAATTGCTTAAAAAATGTGGTATCTGTGGCTCAAAATCCGTATTTTGGAGCGACCTCTGCAGGAGAGCTATATGAAAACACTGACCGATAGGGCCCATTTTCTTTATAGCTTTTTTTATTATTATTCTTTCGTTTTTTTACGCATTTTGTGAAGGAGACTTGGGAAATTAATTATGAATCGAACAACGTACAAAAATAATTGAATTTTTCCGAAATTTTGCAAAAAGTTATGGAAAATATGCTAAAAAGAGAACGTATGTGCGATGCAGGAAATGGACATCACTTACAGGATATCATTTTCAAAGCTAATTGCAAAAAATCCACCATAATATACTGTATTTAAAAAAAATAAATTATAATAATCGCATAAATAAAAAAGTTATAAACCATTTAAACTATATACTATTTAAGCTCATTCTGCGCCACCGTTTACTTTGTTGGGTCGCAGATCAATATTTCAAGGTGTTGCAAACGGAATGATATCCTATGGTGGAGGGTATAAAAATTATGTCTATTAGTCTAGAATAAAAAGTTATAATAAACATAAACCTCATTTGTCCAAAAGAATTGTGTCAAATGTCATACACATCGTTTGAAAATATAGCTTCTATGGATATAGACTCCCATATATTCCAATACAGAGACCATCCAAACCGATATTGAACGACATCAAGAGGCTTCGTCTTCGAAGCCTTTTGCATACCATGTACAACAGTGCGGTGAATTATTTTATTTATTTATTCCCTTTGACTCGTTGAGTAGCATAGGACCGTGCACAAAAGTTACAGGTGTGTACAATATTGGTTATATACATATTGTGCAAATTTTTATTGCATTTGACCCATAAACTATTTCTAGGAAGAATGGGCCATGTTGGTCCATGTTGTGATGAAGCACATATCCTATAAATTCTATTAATCACCTACCTGGCTGAAATGTAGTACATTTTATTTCGGTTTTTAAAGTATGATGTATATATTTAGACAATTACTACTTTTGACATGGCCGCCATGCTTGCAACTTTTTTTTTTTGCTATTCTAAATCGATTTGAAACCTCCAAAGCCCTGACGTCTACAAAAAACTTAAAGTTTTTCGAAGATTAAAAAAAGCTTAAATCGTATCCTTCAAATATCGCTTAACATTTATCATGTCAACACTTTGTTTCGGTAAAATTTAATTTTAAATCCGAAAGCGTATTTTTCATCAATGCGGCATTGCATTGACCTACATTTAATGCCTTACCCGAAAACTAATGGCACCAATTCTCTGTTTTTTGTGTACTTTGTTTGCTTTTTAGTTTGTTGCGCGAACACTCCAAATCGTTTCGAAAGGAAATAAATTAATTTGTTTAACTTTAACACTACGGTCGTTAAAACGTTTGATTGGAGGTGTTGTGTTGTTGCCAATGTTCGAACAAATATTTCGTTTATTTGTGTGTTCGTTCTCGTTCTCTCACCGAAAGCAATTCCCAGTGGCCAAAGTCAAACAAGTCGTAGAGCACCGACCGCCAACACTTTTGTTGTTTTTTGTTCGTTTTTTTTTCGTTGCAATATCAGACGATTTGCAATTTATTGGGTGCTAAAAGTCGGCCATTGAATGCCGCCAATTCGTACATACTAAATACAAATGGGTGCAATGGCGGAAATTTCAACAAGGAAAATAAAATCAAGACAAAAAATATAGAGCCAAGGACGAAGTGTATCTACCCTATATAAATATATTGATATTGATTGGGAAAGTGATTTTTTAAATAGAAAAAAATTGATTGAAGACAAACTACAGGCCAGAGGGAGAAACATTGACCTCAATGAAGCAGAATTTAACAAAAAACAGATAGGAAAGTTCAGTCGGGTAAACCCACTTAAGAATCCTCTCAACTGTAGTCCCAAAAAAATATTCATAATTTAATTTATGTTTTTGTTTTAATTAAATTATCATCAGCTGCGTTAATAACTCTAAAGTATGCACTGGTATTACTCGTAAAGTTATAAGCTGTTAATTTTTGGTGCACAATAGTCCATTTGTATGGAAGGTACCAAAAGGAGTGTGCCAATGACGCCCATTTTTCACCGGACTCTAGGTACTACACGCAAAAAAAAAATTCGTTTCTGCGAAACGAAATATTAGACAACTACAATTTTCGTTTACGACGACTGAAATTTCTTTTGGTCAGAACAACCAATTGTTTACGCAAAATAAGTTTCTGTCACAACAAACGAAATTTTAGTTCCTGCAAACGAGAATTGTAGTTGTCTAATATTTCGTTTCGCAGAAACGAATTTTTTCTTTGCGTGTATAAAAGCATTACACTGTACGAAATTTTAAGTATTTCTATGCACTGGTATTACAGTTATAAGCTGTTAAATTTTGGTGAAAAATTTTCCATTTGTGTGGGAGGTACCAAAAAGGGGGTGGCAACTTCGCCCATTTTTCTCGAGGTAATAGTGACTAATAAACTAATATTATGTGTAGAATTTCAGAAGATTCAAATACGTAGTACAGTAGTTATTTAATAATCAATAATTCACTAGATATTAACCCTTTGTGGGGGAGGTACTAGAAGGTGTGGACCCATATGGCCCATCTTCGAACTTAGCAGGAGATAGAAAAAATATTACCACATACCAAATTTGATGTCAATCGGTTACTCTTTTGAAGGGTTATTGTGCGTACCTGCCAGCAGACAGGCGGACATTGCTCATTCGACTTAAAATTACCTAGAACGGATATCCGCCAAACATACTTAGGGTCTTAGGTCACACCTTCGATGTGTTACACTTTTGGCTCGTAGAAAATCATATATACCCTCCTCTCTAAGGTGAGGGTATAAAAACGATTGGATGTAAACTACAGCGTCTAAAGGTCTACGAGTAGTGGGCCACATCGGACGAAACTTATATATAGGAGCTTTATCTAAATCTAAACCGATATTCTTCAAGTTGAGAAATGTGGGTCCATGTACCAAGAAACTCTACCACGCTAAATTTCAAAACAATTGTATTTAAAATACAGCTTCTATAGGGCTAAATGGTCAAGACTGACGGAACATATATATGCGAGATATATCTAAATCTGAAACGATTTTCTTAAAATTTAATAGGCTTCCTTCCAAAAACCAAACAAAAGACAAAATTTCAGCACGATCGGAGTGAAATTGCGACCTGTAATCGACGGACAAATTTAGATGGACTGACGGACAGACATGGTTAAATCGACTCAGCTAGTGATTCTTTTCTAAAATTCAGCAGATCACTTAAAAAACTTAACTTATACTCAGCCAAGAAGTGAAATTAGATCAAAACCAGAACGGTAAGGACCTATTTTTACAAGGAGTGGACCAAGTAAAATATAGACATAATAGTTTAGATATTTAATCTTTAAACCAGAACTTCTCCACTGGCGTTCCGATGCCCACTGGGCTGCCGTAGCCGCATATCAGGGGGCCGTGACATCTTAATGAAAATTATGCTCATTAATTTTTTTGATTTAAAAAATCGTTATAGTGAAAAGCAACTGAATATAATGTTTGTCTTCATCGAAGTAATCCCACACAAATACAATACTCTCCAACCAGCAATGCCATCATTATCTCTGCAACCGTGGCTAATCTTCCTCCTTTCATTTGCACTTTAAGTTTTTGTGACAGAAAAAAATCTTATGAGGCAGCTATGAACCCATCGATCTCATTAGACGTTTGTTTTTGGTAAAAACATTGCATGAAATAAGCCAACCGCAACTTCTCCAAGAGACATCCAACAATTCTCAACTATCTTCAATGCTTAAACGTTTCCTTTGGTTGAGCCGTCAAGAGCGCTATGATTCTTCTGTGAAGTTCTTGTCCACTTGTAATAATTGTTTGCTAAAAGTAGACTCCCCAAATGCCACATCCAGAACTATGTGTGTTAAATCAACCTTCACGCCAAATTTAATACAGCTGCTTTGATCAATTTTTCGATAGCTAAAAGTCCCCAAACACACCAAAAGACGTCTAACGTTTATATTTATCAAAAAACAAACAAAAATGCTAAATGACTCAAAACGGGAACATATGTAGGGGACAAACAAAGATAGTGTCTTAGGTCCCGGGAGGTTGCCAGCAGTATATGAAGGTTCATTTATTACCTTCTGATTTAGAAATGCATTTCAGCTAGCTTAGAGTCAACTGACTTCCATAGATTTGTCAGCAGGGGAACCCCCCAAGGGAGAGTTCTATCTCCCGTGGCACTGCATATATCTCCATGAAAAATATTCTGCTTTCTCTGGAGAAGATGAGTATTAAAGCTATTGTCTATGCAGATGAGATGGAAACTCGAATAGTTATTGGCAGTAACTATTCGAGTTTCCGAGTACTCTTAGAGACATCCTACAATAGGCCATTCACACAACTGCCAGATGGGGATCCGATAATGGTCTTGGTGGTAACCCAAACAAGACGAAACTTGTTACTTTCAGCTAGACAGGACATTGAACTTCAATCCCAATATTCTGTTAAGAGGTATGATGGTAGAGCTAGGGTTTATATTATAACCTGATCCCATACACTCCATTTTCTCCAGGTCGATTTCAGACTGATTTGTGAACAAAGGCATTCTCTAGAGCGTTATAGAGGAAGTTGTCAACAAGTTTAACACATTTAAATTTGCCTTAAGGCTAACATCTTGGAGAATGTTTTGGAAAAAACAGTGGATCAATAATTGTCAGTAATATTGATGCCACGTTTCTCAGAAGTACACCACTTTTTTACGAAAATGTTAAAAAGAATTTAGAGCTCTGCAATTAGCTTCAGTTTTTGAATATTTTCCAAGTTATTGGGAATGTGGGATTTTCCTTCGCAAATATTATGATGCAACAAGTACTCTCGCTTTCTGATGTCAATAAGTACAAATTATAAATAATTCATTCATCATTTTTAAATATTTAATCGAGTAATTGGGTGGAAAATTATTTTTTGCACGATCCTGTCCGAGGATTTGGTATAGACAGAGAGCCCTTATATATTCAGAATTGTATGAGATAACTTTTAGTTGTAAACATCTTTTTGTAGATGTGGACAATATGTGGGTTTAACTGGACGGTGCCACTTGCCACACAGCTAACGAAACAATGGCTCTTTTGCACAAAAAATTCAATGGCCGTGTTATCTCACGTCATGGCGATGTCAATTGGCCGCCAAGATCATGTGATTTGACACCGTTGGGCTTCTTTCTTTGAGGTTATTTGAAAGAAAAGGTGTACGTCTATAAGCCAGCAACAATTCAAAAGCTAAAGGATGAGATAATTCGGCACATTAACGGCATAGAACCTCAAATATGCCCCAGCGTCATCAAAAATTTGGACCATCGGATGGAGGTTTGCCGCCGAGGTCGCGGCAGCCATTTGGCCGATATTTTGTTCCATACATAATTGAACCATACCAATATTATCGTAATGAAAAGAAATGACAATTTCCTAAATAATTTGTGTTTTACTCAAAATCAACACCGGCCATTAAAATTTAACCACCCTTAATTTAAAAAAAAATGTAAGGTACAGTTTTTAAAAATTGTTTTTTTTCAAGTTCAGTATTTCATGAAATGTACCTTTAATATACCTGGATACATTAATGTACCGGGTTACACATTATATTAAAGGAAATTATGAGGACTACAAACCTCAACCATTACACTTTCATGTGGAAACAGAAGTTTAGTAAAACGTTAAAAAAATTAGAAAAAACATCTATACTACTACTCAGAATCATTCACAATTCCACACATAGTATTAGTTGCTTGGTCGCTATCATCTTGAGAAAAATGCGTGAAGTTGTCACGCCTCTTTTGGTACCTCCCATACAATGGACCAGTTTGCACAAAAAGTTAACCGCTTATTACTTTGATTACAGTCCATACAAATACCTACAATTTTGTAGAGTGTAATGCACTTACAGTACCTATGGTCCCGTACAAAATGTGCGTTATTATCATGCTCCTCTTGGTACCTCCCATACAAATGGACGAATTTGCTCATACAAACACTTGAAATTTTGTACAGTGTAATGTTTGATAGTACCCATAGTATATTGAAAAATGGGCGTTATTGCCACGCCCCTTTTGATACCTCCCAAACAAAATTGCCAAAATAAAAATATGAAAAATTATTTTTTTGAATTTCCCTATTTTTACAATATGGTTCATAATTGATACGTTTATCAATAGACTTTATGCAAATAGGCATTGTTTTCTTCGCTAGGATGCTAGCTTAAAGTATACTGATCGACTCAGAATCACCAGCTGAGTCTATTTAAGCCTATTGCATTTGGTGAAAATCGGTTCATTCTTAGATATAGCCCCGTATATATAAGTATGTTCCATACGATTTGACCTTTTATACAGTGTTTTCCAATAAGAGTGATATTATTTCTTTGAATAAAACTCTTTCTAAATAAAACGTCATTCAAGTGGCCTCCACGACTTCTTCTGCATGAACGAATTCGATGAACCCAAGTTTCTTTCCACTAAATCAAGTCGTATGTCATGAATCACACGTTCAATATTGACTTGTAAAGCCTGAAGAGAGTCTGGTTTATTTCGAAAGACCAATAACTTCAAATAACCCCACAAGAAGTAGTCTAATGGTGTTAAATCACAACTTCTCGGAGGCCATTCATTCAATATCACAATTTCTTGAAATAATCGAATCTCCAAACATTTCTCGCAACAATTCAATTGTTTCATTTGCTGTGTGGCACGTAGCCACCATCGGTCAATGGCAAAAAGATAGCTCTTAACGAGAGCTAAAATATTGCTCATGGGTGTCAAGGTCGTAGGTCGCCTGGAAAGTGTTTTTTTTTTTGATTTAAAAGAAATGGACTTAGCTTCATTTTCAAATGTGAACGGAAAGTTTATTTTTGCTCTTACGTCGGATCGGGAATCGGTCAATGGCAAAAAGATAGCTCTTAACGAGAGCTAAAATATTACTTGATTTTAAAAAAAATTTACTAAGCGCACGAAAAGTTGGAGAACGATTATTTTAATAATAAAACGGAATAATTTGTAAACGTTGTTCTTGCGTATATCTCACCATGATGAAATTGTAAACACTACTGAAAACAATGTAAAACAATTGACAGATCATGACATATTACAAATGGCCGAAACGTCATTTGGAAATCATATCATCCCTATTGGAAACCCCGTTACATTAAATTCTGGCCTGTAGCAGGGTAGAGCTTCTTGATACAATGATCCTCATTGCCGAGTTTGAATAAAATCGGCTCAGATTTACTTATAGTCCCAATATATATATATATGTTCCTTCGATTTGACATTTTCGCGCTACAGATGCTTTTTTTACATCCAATAATTTTGAAATTTAGCTGGCTAGAGTTCCTTCATCTTAGCATCCATATTGCCGAATTTGAGGAAAATCAGTTCAGATTTATATATAGCCCCCATATATATGCTCCTCCCGATTTGACCTTATAGCGCTTTAGAAGCTGTATTTCACGTTCAATCATTTTGAAATTTAGCAGGATGTAGTTTCTTGATACATGTATCCTCATTGCCGTGTTTGAAGCAAATCGGTTCAGGTTTACATATAGCCACCATATACTCGTATATGTTCCTTTCGATTTGAAATTTGATATTTTGAAATTTAGCAAAAAAAATCAGTTGAATCATAGAAGCTACATTTGACATCTAATAATTTTGAATAACAAAAGCTTTTTTATATCATTTTTTTAAGTATTATGTAACTTTATATTTCAGTGCTTTTCTATATTACTAGAGTGGTGTAGGATATTATATAGTCATTCCCGCGCGACTTTAGCCTTTCTTACTGGTCTTTATATCCTGTGGAGCGTCAAAATCTAATAGAAAGGGACATTTATATATGGAGCTATATTAGAACGTCGACCAAGAGAGAAAAATTCTGGTATAAGTCATATAAATTAAAGTGCAATTAATGTCCTCTAGAACATCTAGAAGTCAAATGGGAATATATCATTGGGGGCTATACAATCACATGGACATATATTTGGCTTAAAAAGGTAAAGGACCGAAAAATTATATACTGACAAATTTCAGGCGAATTGATTGTAGACAGAATTTTCACGGACAAAAACAGCTCAACATATAAAACCTTAGCTATATACGACCAATTTTCTCTTATGGATAGTCTGTAGTCCAAGAAAAGCATATTTACGAACAGACTCGATGCTATTCTCCACGCTAAAGATGGAAAAATCTAAAAATAGCAAATTTATTCTTAAAATTTGAAATAAAGAAGCTTTAAACAAGTAAGAAAGTGTCAGTCGGGTAAACCGACTAAGGTATACCCTCACTTTGTGAGTAATGAAATATATAGCATTACACTAAAAAATCTATCAATTTGTGTGGGAGGTACAGGAAGGGGTTTTTCCAAATACACATACTTTTCGGTAAACAGTAGATTATTAAATACATTGCATTGTGCCGAACTATAAGCGTTTATGTGCACTGGTATATTAAAGTTACGAGTTATGTAATTTTGGTATGATTTCGTCATTTTGTGTGGGAGGTACGAAAAGGGGCGGGGTGATAACGCCCACTTTTACAGGGCTATAGACACAATAACAGCATTACACTGTACAAAATTTCAAGTATTTGTATGCACTGGTATTAAAGTTACAAGCCGTTTACGTTTGGTACGAAACGGTCCATTTGTGTGGGAGGTACCAAAAGGGGCTGTAACTAATGCCCATTTTTTACCGGACTATAGGCGCTACAAAAACATTATACTGTAGAAAATTTCAATCATTTTTATGCACTTGTATTAAAGTTATAAGCAGTTAAATTTTGATGCAAAATGGTCCATTTGTGTGGGAGGTACCAAAAGGGCATACCAACTTCACCCGTTTTTCTCGAGGTAATAGCGACTAATACGAGTATACTAATATTATGTATGTGTTGAATTTCAGAAGATTCGAATAAGTAGTATAGAAGCTATTAAAGAATCAATATTTCACTAAATGTAAACCCTTTGTGTGGGAGGTACCAGAAGGAGTAGACCAATATGGCCCATCTTCGAACTCATCCGGAGATAGATAAAAATATTACCGCATACCAAATTTGAAGTCAATCGGTTACTACTTTCGAGAGTTATACTGCGCACCAGCCAGAAGACAGACAGACAGACAGACGGACGGACATGGCTCATTCGACTTAAAATTACCCAAAACGAATATCCGCCGAACATACTTGGGGTCTTAGGTCACTCCTTCGATGTGTTACAATTTTTTCCGTAGCAAATGATATATGTATGTATACCCTCGTATCACTAAAGTGAGGGTATAAAAATAATCCCACAATTATCAGAACTTTTATTGGTAACACTAGAGAATACAGTTCACAAAAACGAACGTCATATCATCTTCTCCGAAATTTTTTCCAAAATTTGTTACTTATTTCACAGCGTAGTAATAACACCACAACTTGCGCCCGATCGGACAGAAGAGAACAAAGTAAAGTTAACCACTTTATTTTAAACACATTTCGACTTATTTTGTTGCCGTTGTTTTTTTTTCCTGCGAAAAGAACGAATTTATTATGGGTACTCCTTGGAATAATAATAGTAGACTGCCCCTCCATGTTTGGTTGGTTAGTTGGCTGGTTGACTGTTACGTTGCATGGTTGCAGTATAACAAGCAACGGGCCAAGTGTTCCTTTGTGTGCAACCATTTAAAGCTGCACTCAATGGTGATACACAAACACTCCTATCGTGTACAACCCACCGTCCTTTCTCGCTCCCTCTCTCTTCATTGGGAGGACACAAGTGCACGTGTAAGCATTCGCTTGAAGTGGACAATAAGTGCAAGCGAATATCGGCTTTTGTAGGAATCGTTTTAAAAATTAAATAAAAATGCCAATTGTCGGACCAGAAAGAAAGTGACCATTTGACCGACTACCCATCAATGCGACCAACCCACAATGTTCACCAACACTCAGCGATTGTGACACAATCAGTAGCAACAGCATCTGCGGGAACCAGCGTTGCCAGATGGCAGTAGCATAAAATGGTATAATTAGAAAAAAATTCCCCAGATTTTATTTTAAACGCAGAAGATTGCGAGTTTACTCGTATACCATGAAATGGAGGAGGGGATATCTCATTTCATAAGAAACAAGAGTGCAAAACGTCTGCAGTTGTAGCACTTTAACATATATACAAGGCAAAATCGCCTTTCTAGATATGTTTGAATCGAAAGAAAATATATTTGGAACACAAATTTTTTAACTTTTATTTCTGAGAAAATAAATTTTATTTAAAAATCAATAACATTTATTTGGAACGCATATATTAATATACATATGTAGGAATTGTTCCTTCGTTATTGACTAAACGTAATTGTTTTTAATGCAACACTTGTAATGTTCGTTTTAAAGATTAATAAGCAATATTTATTGTGATATGAACTTAACATAGAAAAATAAATGAATGAAATAAAACTTAAGACTTCAATTGGAACACTTCTAATAATAAAATAAATAAAATGAAACTAAAAACTTCTAAGTTATACTTCTATGACACTTCTCTTGTCTTGTTTACTTCTTACAAGCTCGCATGCCCAGTTAGTGAAACTGCGTAAGCCTCCGTTGTATCCGTGCGTAATTAGTCCTTGTCGTAAGTAACGTCTAAGGCGTTGCGTGATCCGTTCCCACATATATTACAACAAAATATAATGGAAAACTAATTTTCTTAAATAAGATATGTTCTTTTTAGACGTGTGGTTTTCAAGAAGACATAAAATGCATATTATTTAATGTTATGGCCAAGACTTTAGCTTTATTATAAAGATAAGGGTTTCCCATTATGTTTTAAAAATGATTTCGGGCAAGTGGCCGCAGCAGTTGGGGCTGTATGTCAACAATAACGAGCCAAATATTCTCTTCCAAGGCGTCAATCGTGTCTGGCTATTCTGCGTAGACAAGAGACTTCTCATAACCCCACAAAAAATAGTCCAGCGCTGTTTAATCGCACGATCTTGGAGTCCAAGATACAGGCCCACGGCGCGTGATAATGGGCTCACCCAAAGTTTTCTACAAAAAATTGTTTGTTTCTTTGGCTCTGTGGCATGTAGCGCCGTCTTGTTGGAACCAAAGAACATCCACCTGAACATCCTCCAATAGAGGCACGAAAATGTAATTAATCATGTCTCTATAGCGTCCTCCATTGACTGTAACATTACAGACCGCTTCACTTTTGAAGAAATATGGACCAATGATTCCCTCTGCCCATAGAGCACTCCAAACAGTGACTTTTTGTGGATGTAACGGCGTCTGAACAATGGATTGTGGATTATCATTACTCCAAATTATTAACGTACTCATTCATCAAAAAGTAGCTTAAACGCTGAAAAAATTTAAGCCCGGAAACCAAGATGCTTCCGGAAAATCTTCCATAAAGTGGATGGGCATAGCTCCAAGTGTTGCGCGCGATTGCGGATGGACTCATTCGGGTTTTCTTCGATACTCTGCTCCACAGCAGCAATAGCGCCTTCGGTGCGCACTGTACGGCGCACTGTGATTCAGAATTGAATTTTACTGGCCAAAAGTCAAATTTTTTGTCATCGCCGATTTCTAAAATTTTAACGACATTCAATAGCAATCATATTGAGACTAGGGTAGCAAAAAAAAGATCAAAATATTTATTATTGTGGGCGTGGTGTGCTGCTGAAAACAAATATTTTATGTAATTTTGAAAAAAAAAACGTAATTTTTGTAGGAGGAAATTGTCATTTCTTGCAAGGTTTTATCGATAGAGGGTTAACTTTTTTTGTTACGTAGGTAGTATAGTACTCTTTGAGAAATTGTCACAAGTATTACTGTACTGTTTACACGTGGTTTGTTATAACATATTTCCACAGGTACTTTATTTTTGTCAAATTGGAACTTTAGTGGAATAAAACTTTTTAGCATCAATAGACTTCAAGAAGAATTTGGTACCAGAAACAATCAAATTTTAGTATATTAAAAAAAATCGAGAACTTCAGCTATAAAGAATTATCCGAAGAGTATTTTAGAAACAAAAAGAAGGAAGATGTTTTAAGTTACGTTCAAAGCAATTGTAGCGATAGATCTAAAAGGCCGTAACTTTAGGATATCAATGAAGAAATCGGATGTGTAACTATTGCAGAGAACTTGCTACGTCACTTGCGATCACAAAAACAACGCACAAAAGCCGAAATTGTTGAAAAAGTTTTAAACGTTATCCTCTGAGAACAAATCGAATTATTAAGAGTATTCCAACTCTAAGCGATGAAAAACAGTTCTCAAATGAAGAAGATTTCAAGTTAACAAAACACCAATATACACAGCTCTGGTTGCTTGCGATTGAAAAAGGCTCAAATCTGTATCCATCATATCATCACATACACTGATAGAAAAACCGTTCGTCACCATGACGAATCAGTTTCGTCAATATATCTTCGTGCTGGTGACGAAAAGTTTCGTACATGCGATGTTTTTGTACGTCAATAGAACGAACACGATCATCAACCCATGTTTTTGGTGATTTCTAAATTCGTCGAGGGAACGATAAGGTTTCATTCCCACGACGAAAAGATTTTTCTGATTATTTTGCTGAAAATATGATAAAACAAAGCAATCAATTTATAGTTTGTGCTTAATTGTACTGTTCTATATGCCTTCTGATTACTTTAGTTAAATAATTTGTTGCAGAAGTTTAATTTAAAAAACCAAATAATCGTGATTAATGGAGTTCGTCGTGGTGATGAATGGGATTCGTCGTGGTGATGAATGGAATTCGTCGTGATGATGAATGGGATTCGTCGTGGTGATGAATGGGATTCGTCGTGGTGATTAATGGGATTCGTCTGAACCTGACAAAGCAGTCAATTAATTGAAATTTTGAAATATTTATTGAAACTTTTAAAATTTAAAAATGGAGTTCATCATGCTTATGAATGGGATTCGTCGTGATGATGAATGGGATTCGTCGTGGTGATGAATGGAATTCGTCGTGGTGATGAATGGAATTCGTCGTGGTGATGAATGGAATTCGTCATGGTGATGAGTGGGATTCGTCGTGGTGATGAATGGAGTTCGTTGTAGTGATGAATGTGATTCGTCGTGCTGATGAATGGTATTCGTCGTGGCGATGAATGGGATTCATCGTGGTAATGAATTCGATTCATCGTAGGAATGAAATGTAATCATCCTGAGGACGAAAGTTTTTGGAAATAGAGATTCGTCATGGTTACGAACAAATTCATCATGAGGTTAGGTTAGGTTAGGTTAGGGTGGCAGCCGTATTTTTTTACAAGCTCACATAGACCAGTTTAGGTCCCTAGTGTTACCACGGGCTGAAATGCCCCTCATCGAAACCAACCTGTTTGATATATAAATTTATCGATAGTACGAATATCAGTACTAGACAGATCTGTTAGGCTGCCTAAAAAGGCCGACCCCAGTATGTCCAGTCGTCGTTTACTCAAAGCGGGACAGTCGCAAAGCAAGTGCTCAATGCTCTCCACTTCTTCCTCATCTCCACAGCTTCGGCAGAAGTCATTGGAGTCAATACCCAATCTTTTGGCGTGTTCGCCGATCAAGCAGTGTCCCGTCAGAACCTGTACTAACGTAGACAATCGTTTCCTCTCTAGTGCGAGAAGATATTTTGACCTTCTCAGGTCATACGTTGGCCAGATTTGTCTAGCTACCCTGCAGGTGCCGATTTCTGTCCATCTTTCGTTGGACTGCCTGATTGCCTCTTGCCTAAGCCAAAGCTTGCACGTGGATAGTGGCGCACCAATATATGCAAATTCTTCGAGAATTTGTAATGTCGTCCCTTTCCTAGCAAGTTCATCGGCTTTGCAGTTCCCCGGGATATCCCTATGCCCAGGCACCCATATGAGGTGTATATTAAACTGCTCAGCCATCTCGTTAAGATATCTGCGGCAGTCGAGGGCTGTTTGTGAATTTAGGGATGTTGCCTCCAGAGAATTGATGGCCGCCTGGCTGTCCGAGTAAATGACAACGCCAGTGTTGGTTACTATGTTGCGACTCAGCCACTTGGCGACTTCCCATATTGCCATTATTTCGGCTTGATAGACACTGCAGGTATCTGGTAGTCTGTGAGCTATATCCAGACTAAGTTCTTCACAGTGTACTCCGAAGCCAACCTTTTCATCAAGCTTCGAACCATCCGTGTAAAAGTGGAGATGGTTTCTATTACCTGGTATTCTGCCGACCCATTCGTCTCTGGCGGGAATCATAGTGATGTAATTTCTCTCGAAGGTGTACACAGTTGGTATATAGTCCACTCGGTCGGTTACCATAGCACTACACTTTGATATCCTCATGTGACCATAGTTCTTGTACCTCCACAGTGATAGGCAGTTTAATCTTATTGCCGCTTTGGTTGCAACTTCTCTCGCCACAATATTAATCGGCAGTATATGGAGTAGGGCTTGTAGAGACTCAGTCGCTGTAGTCCTTAAGGCTCCGCTTATACTCAGGCAGGCAGTTCTCTGAACCTTTGTTAGTAGGTTGGTAATGGTTAGTTTGTCAGTTGCCGTCCACCATACCACAATACCGTATAACAGTATTGGACGAACTACTGCTATATATATCCAGTGGACGATTTTAGGAGAGAGTCCCCGCCGCGACCCTACAGCCTTTTTGCAGGAATATAAGGCGACGTTGGCCTTCCTTACACGTTCCAATACGTTAAGTCTAAATAACATTTTCCTATCTAGAATTATTCCTAAAAATTTTGCACTTTCAGAAAAGACTAGATCTGTTCCATTTATCCGAGGTGGAGGGCCCACATGTGGGACATTATTCATCCTAGTAAAGAGAACCAATTCTGTCTTGTTGGGGTTAACGCCCAAACCGCTGCTTCTGGCCCATCTAACCAACTTGTTCAGAGCCACCTGTAGGATGTCTCTGAGGACGTTTACGAATTTGCCACTCACTGCGATTGCCACGTCATGAGGTTTATTCCGTACGTTAGCTGACTTTTGGCGAAAAAATAATCGTGATGATGTACAAATTCGTCGTCATGACGAAGCTTTTTCTTTCAGTGTACTTGCTGTTAAAAAGGACTGTTTGCCTCCAACGGACACTGTGAAGATCACATCGAGTTCGGCAGAGGTAAAACTTCAAGACCTACTTAATCATACAGCTCAACGCTTTCTACAATCATTTAAAGGACACGATTTGAAGAAATATGGGAACTGCAGTTAACTCTCTTTTGCAAATGGGGATGTGAAGGTTCTTCTGGACAAAAACAATACAAGCAATCTGTATGTGAAAATACTTCAGACGCAGATATGTTCATGATGTCATTTGTGCCATTGCGTAAAGAATTTGGAAGACTCGTAACCTTCGAACAGTACGATGCAGACAAAGAATATTTGGAAAAATCAAATACCATCTTCTACGAAAAACTGCAGACCAATCAAATCTGAATTTAAAAAAGAAACTCATGGTACCATTAAAAAAGAAGTCAATGATATAAGAACCCAAATTACAAGACTGCAGCCATTAGAAGTAGAAATTGAAAGCAAGACAATTGAAGTTATCTACCAATTAGTGCTAACGATGATAGATGGCAAAGTTGGCCAGGCTTTGACTGACACAACGGCTTCATCCAGATGCATTATATGTCAATCTACATCAAGCAAATTAAACCAAGTCCCGGAAAAATCAGTAGATAATACTGATGCATATGAATTTGGATTATTGCCACTACAAACAAGAATACGGTTTATGGAACACATACTTAAATCAGTTATGATTTGGATTTTGGACCTACAGGATCAATAAGAAACAATGACACCAACAAGGATTTAAGAAATTTAAAAAAGAAACATGTTCAGGATGAATTTTTCAAATGTGGGTTGATTATAGACCAACCAAAACAAGGATCAGGCAATACCAATTATGGAAATACGGCTAGAAGGTTTTTTTTCTGATCCCGAAAAAGCATCTGAATTATCTGGTGTTGATATAAATCTCATTTCAAGATTTAAAACAATTATCGGTGTACTTGCGTGCCATAAACAAATTGATGCTAAACCAGTAAGGAAAGGCAGAAAGTCGGGCGGGGCAGACCATATAATACCCTACACCTCCCTAACAATGCGAAAAGGATCATTGCGAAAATAATTTGTAATAATTGGTGAATGGGTAGGAACATATTATCTAATTCTGAACCGATAATCGCTAAATTAAGCAATATTCGTTCCTAAATTGAGAAACATCTTTCTGGAAAATGTTAATGGTCGTTAGTAAAGTACAACTTCTATAGCACTTTGATAACAAATCAGGAGGAACATATATACGGATGTTATATATAAATCTGAACCGATTTTCCCTGAATACTAATTCATGTAAAAAGACCTCTTTCTGTCGAATTTTGTACTGATCGGATATAAAATACAGTCTCTACAGTGCTTACATGTCAAATCGGGGGTAACATATATATGGGGGCTATATCTAAATCTGAACCGATTTTCTCCGAATTTGGAGGTATTCCTTCATGTAATAAGAAACCTCTCTTTGCCGAATTTCGCACTGATCGGATATAAAATAACATTTTTTACAGCGCTTACATGTCAAATCGGGGGTAACGTATACATGGGGGCTATATCTAAATCTGAACCGATTTCTTTCAAATTTAACAGTGTTCATCCATATAATAAGAAACCTCTTTCTGCCGAATTTCATACTGATCGGATATAAAATAAAGTTTTTACAGCGCTTACATGTCAAATCGGGGCTAACATATATATGGGGGCTATATCTAAATCTAAACCGATTTTAACCAAATTCAACAGGGATCGTCCTTGGGCCAAAAAAAAAGATTTGTAAAGTTTCGATCGAGATACTTTGATTACAAGAATACATGCACAGACAGACAGACGGACATAGCTAAATCAACTCAGAAAGTGATTCTAAGTCGATCGGTGTGATAAACGATGGGTCTATTTCTTCTCCTTTTGGGTGTTACAAACAAATGCACAAAGTTATAGTACCCTGTACCACAGTGTGGTGTAGGGTATAAAAATGTAATGAATATACCAAGGAAACTGCACGAATATATAATACCAAATATTCATGGAGAAATACAGTTCACAAAATTCTTCATCATGGAGGAGATGTCATTAAGCATAATTTGGTACCAATCGGAGATCTATCAGAGGAAGCCCAGGAAAAAATAAATAAGGATTACAGGTTCAATACCAGAACAAGTAAGAAAGTTTCAGTCGGGTAAACCGACTAAGGTATACCCTCACTTTGTGAGTAATGTAATATTGAATATTACACAAATTATTCTGTCAATTTTTGTGGGAGGTACCAGAAGGGGTTTAAGAAATACACCTATATTTCGCTGAACAGTAGATATTTTAAATACATTGCACTGTGCCGAATTGTAACCGTTTATATGCACTGGTATATTAACGTTGAGATATTCAATTGTGGTATAATTTGGCCATTTTGTGTGGGAGGTACAAAAAGGGGCGTGGTGATAACTCTCATTTTTCACTGGACTATAGGCATTATAAAAGCATTACACTGTACAAAATGTCAAGTAATTGTATATACTGACTAGCTGAGCCCGGTGCGCTTCGCTGCCCATGTCAAAATTCGCGCTGTAGAAACTGTATTTTATATCCGATCAGTACGAAATTCGGCAGAAAGAGGTTTGTTATTACATGAAGGAATACTGCCAAATTCGGAGAAAATCGGTTCAGATTTAGATATAGTCCCCATATATATGTTACCCCCGATTTGAAATTCAAGCGCTGTAGAAACTGTATTTTATATCCGATCAGTAAGAAATTCGGCAGAAAGAGGTTTCTGATTACATGAAGGAATGCCGCAAAATTCGGAGAAAATCAGTTCAGATTTAGATATAGCCCCCATATATACAGGGTTGCCCATATTCGACGAACCCACGTTTTTTTTTGGGCCCATTCCAATCGACGAGGCTTGTCCGCAGGCAACAATCTTTGCGTCAATTGAATTTTGTACGGGAACAAATGCAAATCAACGCGAATAATTCGTTGTAAAGTGGACCGAGCCATGCCCAACTGCTGAGAACGGCGTTTTTGGGATGTTCTTGGGGACCTCTCAACACTGGCTCGTACGGCAGCGATATTCTCGGCCGATCGCCCTGGTCGACTTTTATTTGGCCTCTTCGGATTAGAAAGAGCCTCACCAGTCGAAAATTTTTCGTATAAACGCTTAATGGTGTTCTTAGAAGGCGCACTTCTCACATTTTTTAATATTTTAAAAGCACGTTGAGTTTTCACAATTGACTTCTTCTGTTGAATGTAAATTTCAACTATTTCGCGTGGCGTGTATTGTTCCATGGTAAAAATCCGCTTGGACTGACGCTTCAAACGCGGTATGTCATTAAGCGATCTGACATCTCTGTCAAAAGTTATGGCGTTGCCAGATGGGTCCGTCGAATATGGGAGACCCTGTATATGTTACCCCCAATTTGACATGTAAGCGCTGTAGAGACTGTGTTTTATATCCGATCAGTACGAAATTCGACAGAAACAGGTTTCTATTTTACATGAATGAGTATTCTAGGAAAATCGATTCAGATTTATATACAACCTCCATATATATGTTCCTCCAGATTTGGTTACAAAGCGCTATAGAAGTTGTACGTTACTTCCGATCATTACAAAGTTCTCCAGAAAGATTTTTCTCAATTTAGGAACGAATATTGCTTAATTTTGCGATTATCGGTTCAAAATACATTTACCAATTATTCCAAATTATTATCGCAATGACCCTTATCGCATTGTTAGGGAGGTGTAGGGTATTATATAGTCGGCCCCGCCCGACTTTCTGCCTTTCCTTACTGGTATTAGTAATAAATTCACTGAATGAAAAAATACCGCATTCAGTGGAAAGTCCAGAAAATAGAAATGTATACTTATAAAATTTCCAAATTCTTGTTTCATTGATATTACATCACATTATCATATTGCGATTGTATTGGAGTGAGCAGCTGTAATTATCGCATACCGAGCATTTTTGTTCATGTATTTCCTATATAATACTTGCAAGATATATCAAAATATGGGCTGGGCCACGCCCACTGGTCCTATTCCGCCCATTTGAAAGCCAATCACGTAGACTGCTACCAGATACATATACGCAAAATTTCAACACTCTCGCTAACAAAATGAGCAAGATAATTCAATTTCAAAATTTGGCTTATATGGGCGGTGGCACGCCCATTGGTCAGATCCCGCCAATTTTTGGACTAATCACGTGGACTGTCACCAGATACATATCTACAACATGACAGCACTCTAGATAAAAAATTGTGCAAGTTATATCAATTTCAAAATTTGGCTTATAAGGGCGGGGCCACGCCCATTGGTCCGATCCCGCCCATTTTCTGACCAATTACGTAGAATACCACCAGATACATATACACAACATTGCAGCACTCCCGATAGCAAATTGTGCAAGATATAAAAATTTCAAAATTTGGTCATTGTGGGCGGGCCAAGCCTATTGGTCCGAACCCGCCCATTTTTGGACCAATCACGTAGATCGCCAACGGATATATATACACAAAATTCCAGGTCTCTCGCTAACAAATTGTGCAAGATATCACATTTTTTAAATTTGGCTTATATGGGCGGTGCCACGCCCATTGGTTCGATCCCGACCGTTTTTGGATCAATCACGTAGACTGCCACCGTTTACATATACACAAAATTCCAGCACTCTCGCTAACAAATTGTGCAAAATATCTCAATTTCAAAATTTGGCTTATATGGGCGGGGCCACGCCCATTGGTCCGATTCCGCCCATTTTTGGAAAATTCACATAATCTGCCATTAAATGCATACAAACAAAATTTCAGCACTATACCTATAATAGGAGCAGAAATATCGGATTTTTAACCTGCGATTTGTATGGGAGGTACCACGCCCCTTTGTCCAATTATTTTTTTTTTTCTATATAAACCATCTCGTGAAAATTTAGAATCGAATAAAAAAAAATCATCCAAATCGCTCCAGCCGTTCTGACGTGATGCCATTACACAGATGGACCGTTTCATTTTTATATATATAGAATAGATAGATAGATATCTATCTATATATATAAAATTGTTGCGTGACTGGCTGACTGACTGACTGACTGACTGATTGACTGACTGATCATCGCCCAGGCCAAACGGCTGAAGCTAGAATCATGAAATTTGGTGGGAGGGAAGTCCTTGGGACGTAGACGAGCAATAAGGCGGGATTTTTCGAAATTCGTACTATTAGCCGCACAATGAGGCAAAAAGGGATAAATATGGTACCACCGCCAAATCTAAACGAAATGAGCTAAAATCTTGAAATTTGGTATGAGGGTAGCCCTTAGGACGTAGACTCAGAAATTGGCAGGATTTTTCGAAATTCGAACATTTACGCACACAGTGGGGTAAAAAGTGATATATGTGGTACATCAGCCAAATCCAAATGGCAAGAGCTAGAATCGTGAAATATTGTGTGATGGTAGCCCTTATGAGGTAGACTCTGAAATTGGCAGGATTTTTCGTAATTCGAACATTTACGCACACAGTGGGGTAAAAAGGGAAAAATGGGATAAATGTAGTACAACAGCAAAATTCAAATGGCAAGAGCTAGAATCGTGAAATTTGGTGTGAGGGTAGCTCTTATGAGGTAGACTATGAAATTGACAGGATTTTTCGAAACTCGAATATTTACGTACACAGTGGGGTAAAAAGGGAAAAATGTGGTACAACAGCCAAATCCAAATGGCAAGACCTAGAATCGTGAAATTTGGTGTGAGAGTAGCTCTTAGGACGTAAACAAGAACAAGGAGTGATTTTTTTTTTAAATTTAGATGCACAATGGGACAGAAATGTATAAATATGGTACCACCGCCAAATTTAAAGCCTAATATTAGAATGGTGAAAATTGAAGCGAGGGGTGTATTTATGACAACTGATCGGGGTATTAAGTTTTTTTTTGTATTCGTAGTTTTCGGGGCACAGTGGGGTGTAAAATATAGCACAGTGGCTTAAAAATGACAAACATGGATCAATGGTTCCAGGGTAACATTTGGAACATAAACTGGAGATTGGAAGTGATTTTTAGTAATTCTAACTTTAAGAGGCACAGTGGGACACGACGGGTTAATTATGGAGCATGGGGAAAAAAGGGAACCATCTGCCAAAATTGGAACTTAAACATAAGATATGAAGAGTTTATATGGTTTTAAGAGCACTGCGGTCAAAAACGGTTAAATAGTGGAGTGGGGAAAATATGATTAAATATGTTACAGTCGGGGAAAAAGGTTTAAGTACGCTAGCTACGAGTACGGTACATTGAGACAAAAATTTGTTAAATATGGTACAGTGGGTAAACATTTTGTACAGTGAGATAAAGAATTGAATGGGGCACAGTTGTGCAAAAAGGGTTAACTATGGTACAGAGCGGTAAAAATAGTTATATGTATACGGTGAAGTGGGACAAATAGGTTAAAAGTGGTACAGTGGGGCAAGGAGCGTTAACTATTGAACAGTGGGGCAAAAATGTATTTACTATGATACAGTGGGGCAAAAAGGGTTAATTATGGTACATGGTAACGTGGGACAAAATGGGTTAAATATGGTACAGTGGGGCAAAAAGCTTTAACAATGGAACAGTGGGAAAAAATGTGTTAGCTATGGTACAGTGGGACACAAATGGTTAAATATGGTACAGTATGACAAAAAATATTACAGTGGGCACAAAAAGTAAAATATGGTAACGTGTAACAAAATGGGTTAAAAATGGTACAGTGGGGCAAAAAGGGTTAAATATGGTACAGTGTGACAAAAATAGTTAACTATACAGTACAGTGGGGCATAACTGTGTTAAATGTTGTACAGTGGAGCAAAGAGGGTTAAATATAGTACTGTGGGACAAAAACTGTTAAACATGGTACAGTGAAACAAAGGGTTAAATATGACACAGTGGGGCAAAAAGGGTTAACTATAGTACAGTGGGGCACAATTAGTTGAATATGGTAACGTGGGACAAAATGGGTAAAATATGGTACAGTGGGGCATAAAGCTTTAACTATGGAACAGTGGGTCAAAAATGGTTAAATATAGTGGACAAAATATAGTAGGACAAAAAGGTGTTAAATTTGATTTAGTGGACCCAAAAGGTTAAATATAGCATAGTGGGTCAAAAAACGTACATTTAGTACAGTGGGTAAAAATATGGATGCAGGGAGAGAGGGTAAGTTAAATATGAAATAAGAATGTTTTTTTTTTTCTAAATGTATGCTTTTAGTAGCACTGTGGTGCAAAAAGGTTAAAATTATGATGCACTGCAAAAATGTAGCACTGTGGTGCAAAAAGGTTAAAATTATGATGCAGTTGGGGCAAGCAAAAATTGTTCACCATGTTACAGAGGGGAAAAAATGTGTTAAGTATGGTTTAGTGAGCAAAAAAAGTTAAATAAGGTAAAATGGTTAAATGTGATAAGTGGGGAAAAAAGGGAACAAAATAGTCCCAGATATGTATAAAAATACGTACTTTAGAAGCACAGTGTAATAAAAAGTGTTTAATATGGAACAGTGGTGCAAAAGGTGTTGAATGTGGTCCCTGAGTTCAAAGGTAGATCTTACAGCATGAGCCAAAGCTAAGAAATTGTTTTTCCAAATTGATTCTTCTACTTAAACCGTGGGGGAAAGCAAGTTTAATAAATGGCACAGATAGGGTACAAAAATGTTGAAACACGCCCTAAGCTTGCGAATTTGGATCTTGAAATATCAATTATCATTTTAAAATATTGTACAATCGTGCAAAATTGGTTAATTATGACACAGAAAGGGTTAAATGTGGTACTATGGAGCGATTCACTTTAGATTTTTAAATTCGTACCTTTATAGACACAGTGGGACAAACATGGTTTTATATTGCAGCAGGGTGTGAATGTAGTTATTGCAATATAAACAAGGGGAAAGTTGCTAACGTATGAACCAAAAAAAAATAGTTTTTCAACGTTCAGAGGTGCAGTGGGAAAAGGGATAAATATTGTACCATCATGTCAGGGTAACTCTTGGAACACACACTAGAAATGAAACGAGGGTTCGTATTTTATATACAAAAGTAATCAAATCTTCTTCATTTTGCACCATATGTAATAATCATGTCATTTTGAAAGAAAGAGGTATAGATATTTTACAGTACCCTAAACAGAAAATAGATAAAATATGGGGGCTGCGAAGCGCACCGGGTAAGCTAGTTAATGTTATAAACTGTTAACTTTTGGTGCAAAATGGTGCATTTGTGTGGGTGGTACCAAAAGGGGCGCGGCAATAACGCCCATTTTTCACTGGACTGTATGCACTATAAAAGCATTACACTGTACAAAATTTCAAATATTTCTAAACACTGGTTTTAATGTTATAAGCTTTTAACTTTTAGTGCAAAATGGTGCATTTGTGTGGGAGGTACCAAAAGGGGCGTGGCAATTTCGCTCATTTTCCTCGAGTTGATAGCGACTAACAAACTAATACTATGTGTGGAATTTCAAAAGATTCGAATACGTATAATAGCAGTTATTAAAGAATCAATATTTCACAACATTTTAACCCTTTGTGGGGGAGGTACCAGAAGGAGTGGACCAATATGGCCCATCTTCGAACTTAGCCGGAGATAGAAAAAAATATTACCACATACCAAATTTGAGGTCAATCGGTTACTCCTTTCGAGAGTTATCGTGCGCACCAGCCAGCAGACAGACAGACAGACAGACGGACGGACATTGCTCATTCGACTTAAAATGACCCAAAACGGATTTCCGCATATTTGGGGTCTTAGGTCACTCCTAAGTATCTTTCTCCTGACTAATTTAAGTGGTAAAGACCAAACAGCTGCTAGCCTGGAGATCGGTAATCGCATATATTGGGTGGTCTCCAGCTACTTGCCTTATGAATCTGTAGTACCGACTGCTCTATTCAGGGAAGTAGTGGAAGAAGCAACGTCTGACGAGATCGAGCTGATTATTGGCGCAGACACGAACGCTCATCATACTATCTGGGGTAGTACGGATATAAACAATAGGGGTGATTCGCTTCTTGACTTTATTCTAACTACCAACCTTAGTATTTGTAACATAGGTAATAAACCGACCTTCACAATTAAAGACAGACAAGAAGTACTCGACGTAACGTTTGCTACTGACCGGCTGTCAGACAAAATTATTGGGTGGAATGTACTGGACGACCACTCATTCTCAGATCACCATTATATTGAGTTCAAACTCGAGGAAAAAGCGCCTAAACCTGCCGTCCACAGAAATGTAAGGAAGACAAAGTGGCACCTGTATGAGAAGAATTTCAAGAAAGTCCTCAACTCTAAACTTCTGTACGAACCGAATGACAAAGCCGGTCTGGATAGTCTGGTCGATCATATCACCACATCATTCAATAGTTCCCTTGAAGAAGCCTGTCCGAAAACAAGGTACAAGGGTAAAACTAAACCCCAATGGTGGACTTCTGAGCTAACGGCTATGAAAAAGACCTGCAACAAGCTATTCAATAAGGCTAAATCTACTGGGGTCGCTAATGATTGGGATGCCTATAAAGAGCAACTCAAGATCTATAAGAAGGAGCTTAGAAAGGCGCAAAGGCGCTCTTGGTATACCTTCTGTGGTGAAGTGGAAAAGGTCTCCGACGCCGCTAGGCTGAGGAAGATATTATCTGCTTCACCCTGTACAGTGGGATATTTACAGGATGAGGCAAATAACTGGACCAAAAACAGCGAGCAGTCGCTCAATGTACTGCTCGACACACATTTCCCGGGCAACTCTGTAACAGAACCCGAGGATCAGCAGGACCAACAAGAGTGCGAGTGGACTGCGAGCGTCGCTAGCTTCTTGACTGAGAGATCCAGAATAAGCTGGGCTATTAACAGCTTTGAGCCCTTCAAGTCACCTGGACCAGATGGCATCACTCCAGCAGAAATGCAGAAAATGTTAAAGTACATTATCCCCTGGCTGGAGAAAATTTATGTAGGCTGTATCAGGCTTTCATACGTCCCTAATCGGTGGAGGGATACCAAAGTGGTATTCATACCTAAAGCGGGAAAGATATCACACACTAGGCCAAAAGACTTCAGACCAATTAGCCTATCATCCTTCCTATTGAAAGGTCTGGAAAGACTTTTAGATCATTTCATTAGGGAAAACCTGGATACAAAACTCCTGTCGGGGAACCAACATGCCTACAATAAGGGCAAGTCTACAGAATCAGCCCTGCACGAACTTGTGAGCACTATCGAATCGTCCCTGCATTTCAAGGAATTCACCATGGTGGCATTTCTTGACATAGAAGGGGCTTTTAACAACATTCACTCAGATGCGGTAATTGCGGCACTGTCACATCTAAAAGTTAACAATAGTTTGATTAGACTAATTCAAAGTCTGCTCACCAGAAGACGCATAACAGCATGTCTAGGGTCCACAACTCTAACAAGGTATGTAAACAGAGGGACCCCGCAAGGAGGAGTACTGTCTCCACTAATTTGGAACCTAGCGGTGAATGAAATCCTGCTAGAGCTAGAACGTTGTGGCTGCAAGGTCGTGGCATATGCGGACGACGTGGCAATCGCAGTGAGTGGCAAATTCGTAAACGTCCTCAGAGACATCCTACAGGTGGCTCTGAACAAGTTGGTTAGATGGGCCAGAAGCAGCGGTTTGGGCGTTAACCCCAACAAGACAGAATTGGTTCTCTTTACTAGGATGAATAATGTCCCACATGTGGACCCTCCACCTCGGATAAATGGAACAGATCTAGTCTTTTCTGAAAGTGCAAAATTTTTAGGAATAATTCTAGATAGGAAAATGTTATTTAGACTTAACGTATTGGAACGTGTAAGGAAGGCCAACGTCGCCTTATATTCCTGCAAAAAGGCTGTAGGGTCGCGGTGGGGACTCTCTCCTAAAATCGTCCACTGGATATATATAGCAGTACTTCGTCCAATACTGTTATACGGTATTGTGGTATGGTGGACGGCAACTGACAAACTAACCATTACCAACCTACTAACAAAGGTTCAGAGAACTGCCTGCCTGAGCATAAGCGGAGCCTTAAGGACTACAGCGACCGAGTCTCTACAAGCCCTACTCCATATACTGCCGATTAATATTGTGGCGAGAGAAGTTGCAACCAAAGCGGCAATAAGATTAAACTGCCTATCACTGTGGAGGTACAAGAACTATGGTCACATGAGGATATCAAAGTGTAGTGCTATGGTAACCGACCGAGTGGACTATATACCAACTGTGTACACCTTCGAGAGAAATTACATCACTATGATTCCCGCCAGAGACGAATGGGTCGGCAGAATACCAGGTAATAGAAACCATCTCCACTTTTACACGGATGGTTCGAAGCTTGATGAAAAGGTTGGCTTCGGAGTACACTGTGAAGAACTTAGTCTGGATATAGCTCACAGACTACCAGATACCTGCAGTGTCTATCAAGCCGAAATAATGGCAATATGGGAAGTCGCCAAGTGGCTGAGTCGCAACATAGTAACCAACACTGGCGTTGTCATTTACTCGGACAGCCAGGCTGCCATCAATTCTCTGGAGGCAACATCCCTAAATTCACAAACAGCCCTCGACTGCCGCAGATCTCTTAACGAGATGGCTGAGCAGTTTAATATACACCTCATATGGGTGCCTGGGCATAGGGATATCCCGGGGAACTGCAAAGCCGATGAACTTGCTAGGAAAGGGACGACATTACAAATTCTCGAAGAATTTGCATATATTGGTGCGCCACTATCCATGTGCAAGCTTTGGCTTAGGCAAGAGGCAATCAGGCAGTCCAACGAAAGATGGACAGAAATCGGCACCTGCAGGGTAGCTAGACAAATCTGGCCAAGGTATGACCTGAAAAGGTCAAAATATCTTCTCGCACTAGAGAGGAAACGATTGTCTACGTTAGTAAAGGTTCTGACGGGACACTGCTTGATCGGCGAACACGCCAAAAGATTGGGTATTGACTCCAATGACTTCTGCCGAAGCTGTGGAGATGAGGAAGAAGTGGAGAGCATTGAGCACTTGCTTTGCGACTGTCCCGCTTTGAGTAAACGACGACTGGACATACTGGGGTCGGCCTTTTTAGGCAACCTAACAGATCTTTCTAGTACTGATATTCGTACTATCGATAAATTTATATATCAAACAGGTTGGTTTCGATGAGGGGCATTTCAGCCCGTGGTAACACTAGGGACCTAAACTGGTCTATGTGAGCTTGTAAAAAAATACGGCTGCCACCCTAACCTAAACCTAACGTAAACCTAAACCTAGGTCACTCCTTCGATGTGTTACACTTTTTTCCGTAGCAAATGATATATACCCTCGTCACACTAAAGTGAGGGTATAAAAATATCTCGAAATTGTACAAACGAAGATCGATTTTTTATTTTGTTGGCAACCTCAGATCCCCGCTGCTAGAGGACACAAATATGGAATATTTGCAAAAATTTTTCAAACGGAACGAATACAAATTATAATTTACTGTTTTTGTTACGTTTATAAGTAAAAAACCAGTAAGGAAAGGCAGAAAGTCGGGCGGGGCAGACTATATAATACCCTACACCTCCTTAACATTGCGATAAGGGTCATTGAGATACTAATTTGGAATAATTGGTAAATGGGTAGGAACATATACATGTGACTATATCTAATTCAGAACCGATAATCGCTTAATTAAGCAATATTCGTTCCTAAATTGAGAAACATCTTTCTGGAAAATTTTGTAATGATCGGAAGTAAAGTACAACATCTAAAGCGCTTTGATACCAAATCAGGAGGAACATATATATGGAGGTTATATATAAATTTGAACCGATTTCATTCAGGGATACTCATTCATGTAAAAAGACCTCTTTCTGTCGAATTTCGTACTGATCGGATATAAAATATAGTCTCTACAGCGCTTACATGTCAAATCGGGGGTAACATATATGGGGTCTATATATCTATATCTGAACCGATTTTATCCGAATTTGGCAGTATTCCTTCATGTAATAAGAAACCTCTTTCTGCCGAATTTCGCACTGATCGGATGTAAAATACAGTTTCTACAGCGCTTAGATGCCAAATCGGGGGTAACATATATATGGGTGCTATATCTAAATCTGAACCGATTTTCTTCGAATTTGGCAGTATTTCTTAGTGTAATATGAAACCTCTTTCTGCCGAATTTCGCACTAATCAGATATATAATACAGTTTCTAAAGCGCTTACATACCAAATCGGGGGTAACATATATATGGGCGCTATATCTAAATCTAACCCGATTTTCTGCGAATTTGGCAGTATTCCTTAGTGTAATATGAAACCTCTTTCTGCCGACTTTCGCACTGATCGGATGTAAAATACAGTTTCTACAGCGCTTACATGGCAAATCGGGGTAACATATATATATGGGGGCTATATCTAAATCTGAAGCGATTTTCTCCGAATTTGGCAGTATTCCTTAGTGTAATATGAAACCTCTTTCTGCCGAATTTTGCACTAATCAGATATAAAATACGGTTTCTATAGCGCTAACATGACAAATCGGGTGAAACATATACATATATGGGGACTATATCTAAATCTGAACCGATTTTCCCCGAATTTAGCAGTGTTCATTCATGTAATAACGGAACTCTCTCTGCCAAATTTCGTACTGATCTGATATAAAATACAGTTTCTACAGCGCTTACATGTCAAATCGGGGGTAACATATATATGGGGGCTATATCTAAATCTGAACCGATTTTGACCAATTTCAATAGGAATCGTCCTTGGGCCAAAAAAGAGCACTGTGCTAAATTTCATCATAATCGGACCATAAATACGAGCTGCACTTTGATTACAATACATGGACAGACGGACATACGGACAGACAGACAGACAGACGGACATGGCTAAATCGACGATCGGTATAATAAACTATGGTTCTATTTCTTCACTTTTTGGGTGTTACAAACAAATGCACAAAGTCATAATACCCTGTATCACAGTGTGGTGTAGGGTATAATAAATGTTTTCCCTTAATGTTGTTCAAATACAAAATATAAAAAAAGTTTGCTATGCAAGGTGTTTTTTTTAAACAGCGAGGACATTTTTTTGATGAAAAATTTTTTTTTTTATTTTTACAAAATTTATTATTAAAAAGGTCTATTTATCAACGTGTGACATTCATTTAATAAATAAAGAAGATGAAAACAAAAAAAACTTTAAAAAATATTCAAAAGATCAACTTTGACCTTGAATTCCGCAATCTCTATCGGTTCCAAAGTTAGAGAGTTTTAATAATTTTTAAATAAAAGTGTCATAAAAATATCTATAAATGCACAATTATTATATTTTCATTATTTTATCGTAAAGTCTTATCGGTCATGGAAAAACTAAGGCCATTCCATACTTAATTTGTGATTATTTAAAGTTTTCCAGAACAAATTCGTATAAATGGTTGTCGAGTTATGTTAAAATATTTGGTTTAATCTCAAGAAACCAACTTCTAGAAAAAACCATATATCCAAATTGACTGCAAACCCCTGCGCGTAGCAAAAAAACATTCTTTGTTTAGCTGTGTAGTAGTTTATCTGTCGTTTTCTTCTTGAGAAAAATTTGAGATGTTTATATTATGATTAAATAGCTCATTACTTTAATACCAGGAAACACAACCATTTACAATTCTGTACAGTGCAATGTCTTTGAAGTATATACTAGGTGTATCTAAATAGGTGTAGCTGTCAAGCCACCCACACAAATTGAAGAATTCGTTAAAAAAGAACTTCCCCATTACATCTGTAAAAATCAACCAAATATTTTCTTATTTTGTATTTTAGAAAACTTTTGCTCTTAATATGGACTGAGGAAAATGTTTTTCTATACTACATTACTCACAAAGTGAAGGTATACTTTAGTCGGTTTACTCGACAAAAACTTTCTTTCAGTTTTTTTTCGTAAAGTTTTCTACTGTAATTTGTTCGACTTAATTCAACTCCATTCTAGTTCGTACTTTATACAAAAGACAATTACCTTTGCGAAATATTATTAAATTTGATTTTAGTCGAAATTTATAGCCGAATAAATGGTTTAAATTGGCAACACTGGTGGCAACATTCAACTTTATTTGCAACCATTGCCGGTTGCCTTTTTTGATTTGTCATTCATTTGCTGGGTTAACATAAGCGATTTTATTCATTTTCATAGGGGTCGTATGCAATGGAATATGGCCAACGCCAACCAACCGGCTGGGCTAAAAAGGATACATTTGCAACATTAGGGTGAAATAGTTAAGCAGTGATTTGGTTTTTAACAAAATCTATAAAATTATATATGTATTCATTATTTTGTGTTCAAACATAATCTTTTTTATACCCTCCACCATAGGATTGGGGGTATATTCAATTTGTCACTCCATTTGTAACACCTCTAAATATTGATCTGAGACCCCATAAAGTATATATATTCTTAATCTTCGTAAAATTCTAAGACGATTTAGCCATGTCCGCCCGTCTGTTGTAATCACGCTACAGTCCGTTATAATAAAGTTAGGGTGATCAAATTTGGTAGAAATATTTGTTATAGTTTCAGGTTGTTTGGGATTGTAAATGGGCCATATCGGTCAATGTTTTGATATAGCCCTCATATAGCATCTTACTTATTGTGATTCCTAGTGTTCTCATCTTCTATACATTCACCATATTTGTATACCCTCCACCATAGGACGGGGGGTATAACACTTCTAATAAACATTGATCTGAGACCACATAAAATATGTATATTCTTAATCGTCGTAAATTCTAAGACGATTAAGCCATGTCCGTCCGTCCATCCATCCGACTTTTGTAATCACGCTACAATCTACAATACTTGAGCTAGGTAGCTGCAATTTGGTATATATATTCTTATACCTGCAAGTAACTTGGGGTTAAGAATGGCTATATCGGTCCACATTTTGATATAGTCCCCATGTATAGCATCTGTCCGATTTTACTTCTTAACCCCATAGAGACCACAAATGTCAACTGATCGGGCTGGGGTTAATTTATACCCGTACCCGCACCCTCACACGAACAACCGTAGCCATAGGTCCATGGTTTGATATAACCCCCATACAAAGGTCCCTCTAGATTTTACTTCTTCACGCAACAAAAAGCTCAAATTTCAACGAATCGGGCTGAAATTTTGTAATATGACTTTATTTGTACCCGAAACCATTCACATGCTATCCATGGTGGAGGGTATATAAGATTCGGCCAGGCCGAACTTAACGCTTTTACTTGTTAATTATTAAAATTTTTTGTTGCTAAAACTTGTGCTATTTAAATGACAACAGGTATTGCCTTCCCAAAGCAGTGTGGCCTGTATCATTCATTCACTGCTACTGCTGCCCTCTCCGCTACTTCTCCGTTTCTATCCTTTCATTGGATTTGTTGAAGAGTTTACATATTTCATACATAAAATGTTCGAGTACCGAATCGTATATTGGTTGAGATGGTTATTTATATTCTGATATTGCCGTCATCGTCGATGGAAATTGACTGCACTTCAACTCCATTTAAGTTGGCCATTTTTCGAGGGAAGTTTATTGGTAGCATTAATGGGCATATTTTCAATAAGCAAAAATACAGATACATATTTAAATGTCATTTTACGCACAAGAATGAAAATGCCTTTAATATGGACCATCGACAAATGGTTGATGCTTAATGAGGGCAGAATGTTTTTCGTATTAAAATAATTTTTGAAACAAAAGTGTTTTCCATATTGCTAAGTAATAAAACAAAAACATCAAGACATTAATATTATAAATATTGATTATACCCTACACCACTCTGTGGTACAGGGTATTATAAGTTTGTTTCACGGCAGATGTTTGTAACACCTGAAAATAACACAGCTAGACCCACCTTAAAGTGTACCGATCGACTCAGAATCACTAGCTGAGTCGATTTAAGCATGTCCGTCCGTCCGTCCGTCCGTCTGTGGATGTAAAGTTGTTCGTCGACTACAGGTCGCAATTTCACTCCGATCGTTCTGAAATTTTGCAGTTCAGAGTATTTCGCAGCTGTTAAGATCGCTATTGAATTTGGTTGAAATCTTTTCAGATTTAGATATAGCTCCCATATATATCTTTCGTCCGATTTGGCCCTTTAGTCCTATAGAAGCTGTATTTTACATCCAATCGTTTTGTAATTTAGAATGGTAGAGTTTCTTGATCCATGAACCAACATTGCCGAATTTGAAGAAAATCGGTTAAGATTTAGCTATAGCTCCCATATATATGTTTCGTCCGATTTGGCCCTTTAGTCCTATAGAAGCTGTATTTTACATCCAATCGTTTTGAAATTTAGAATGGTAGAGTTTCTTGATCCATTAACCAACATTGCCGAATTTGAAGAAAATCGGTTAAGATTTAGCTATAGCTCCATGTTTCGTCCGATTTTCCTCTTTAGTCCTGTAGAAGCTGTATTTTACATCCAATCATTTTGAAATTTAGAATGGTAGAATTTCTTGATCCATCAGCCAACACTACCGAATTTGAAGAAAATCGGTGCAGATTTAGATATAGCTCCCATATATATGTTTCGTCCGATTTGGCCCTTTAGTCCTATAGAAGCTGTATTTTACATGCAATCGTTTTGAAATTTGGAATGGTAGAGTTTCTTGATCCATGAACCAACATTGCCGAATTTGAAGAAAATCGGTTAAGATTTAGCTATAGCTCTCATATATATGTTTCGTCCGATTTGGACCTTTAGTCCTATAAAAGCTGTATTTTACATCCAATCGTTTTGAAATTTGGAATGGTAGAGTTTCTTGATCCATGAACCAACATTGCCGAATTTGAAGAAAATCGGTTAAGATTTAGCTATAGCTCCCATATATATGTTTCGTCCAATTTGGCCCTTTAGTTCTATAGAAGCTGTATTTTACATCCAATCGTTTTGAAATTTAGAATAAATAAATAAATTTATACATGAACTACAAAATTTATATTTCAGAGTTATTCAATATTACGAGAGTGGTGTAGGGTATTATATAGTCGGCCCCGCCCGACTTTAGCCTTTCCTTACTGGTTTTTCACTAGGATTTTGCACTCCTGGCTATTGACCATCTTTGCCTATTTTATGTATTATAGATGGACCCGGTCCACTTCGTTGCCCCCACACTTCAGATTTCCGACAGTAGGAATCTCTTTAATATATTCGTAGGTACGAACAGTAGGAATCTATTCGTAGGTACGAACAGTAGGAATCTATTAGTAGGTACGAACAGTAGGAATCACTTAAAAAATTGCCTTATATATAAAATGGACCCGGTTCACTTCGTTGGTCCACTATTTGCAAATTTTTTTTTCCAAAACCATCTCAGACAAAATAGCTTTCAAACAAAAGAGTAGTTTAAGTGTCTATAAAATGCATACAAACATTTTTCCATTTTTATATATATATAGATAGATAGCTGGACCCGGTCCACTTCGTTGCCCCCACACTTCAGATTTCCGACAGTAGGAATCTCATTACTCTATTCTTAGGTACGAACAGTAGGAATCTATTCGTAGGTACGAACAGTAGGAATCTATTCGTAGGTACGAACAGTAGGAATCTATTAGTAGGTACGACCAGTAGGAATCACTTAAAAAATTGCCTTATATATACAATGGACCCGGTTCACTTCGTTGGTCCACTATTTGCAAATTTTTTTTCCAAAACCATCTCAGACAAAATATGTAGCTTTCAAACAAAAGAAAAAAAATTTAAATCGGTCCAGTAGTTTAAGCGTCTATAAAATGCATACAAACATTTTTCCATTTTTATATATATAGATAGAATGCAAAGTTTTTTTTAATAAAAAAAAAACAGTGAAGCAAATACCATTTTTTGACAGCATAGCTCCTTGTATAGTAATTTCACGGATGCTACTCCGATCATTCAGCGCGGTTTAGCTGTGATTATTCGGTCAAAAATGCAGCTTTAAGAGGTATAGTTTTTTCCAAACAAATAAGAATTATTACCTCACTTTTGTTATTTGCACAAATCACAAAAAAATCACGCCAAGTAATCGTATTTGCTTACACACAGAATACAGTTTGGTTGCCTCAACCGACTTATTTGCCAACCAAATTTTGATAGTTCTGTCTACTATCATGCGATTCCATCAGGACAAACAGCATTTTGGCTCTGGTATACTTCTGCTTCCATGTTGACAACAATCATATTTGGTTGCGCCAACTACAAAAATTGTGGCTAAAATTATCTGCTGTATGTTGCCACAATCAACTGTTTTAAAAATTGGTTATTCTGACAATTTGTCAGTCATATACTACCGACAATTAATTAGAAACAATTTTCATTAATTTTTATTCTATTTATTGAACAAAAAACCAAACAATTCATAACAAAATTAAAAATCCCATATTACAAATTCATCACTATTATGAGATGTGGAAATATTTGAAACAAATTTATTAGTATTTCCCAAAATACATTTCATTATTCTAAATCTGGGATATTATTGGGATAACCAAAAAACGATTATTTATTGATATTTTTTCTGTTGCAGTAACCAATTATCCGTTGCAATAATAACACTATGCAACAAAATTTTTGTCCAAGGGATGTGGATAACAGTCTCTGGTGCAATTAGGTGTCACAAACACGAAAAAAATATTAAAAAAATTGTTATGGTAAATTTTTATTTAAAATTTTTTTTTTTAATTCCAGCTTTCATGGAAACTGCATTCAGTACTTGGACCATAATTTCCAAGTATAAGCCGGATTGAGCCATGTTATGCCTCAAATTAAAGGGAATTATGAGGGCTACATGCTGCAAATATTGCTTTCACGTAGAATCTTTGTTTTAGTAACTGTCGTCAAAAATATGAGAAAAAAATTATTTTTAAAAAAAAAAACTCTCCTGGTACAAAAAAACCATAAAAAATAGAAAAAAATCGAAAGCATTCTAACGAAGAAAACAGTGTCTATTTGAAAAAATCTATGGATAGATGTAAAAGCTATGAGCCATTTGTAAATGTTAAGGAAATTCAAAAAAAATTTGTTTCATATTTTTTCGTTTTTAAAAGATGTTTTTTTTGCTTATATTGAATTCACCATATGTGAGAGAGACATATAAGAGACATTGCGCTTGCATTTTATTTTATGAGGTTTGATGTCAGACTTTATAAAATTATAGAGAGGACGAGGATTTATGGCCGTTCGTAACCCTCCATAAAAAATTATATGCAATGTGAGAGCTATATTGGATGAGATCCGCTCAGGTATAGGGTCATTCAACAATATTTGTGTTTTTTTATTTATGAGGTTTCCATTCAGTTACGCCTTTTAGGGGCATGGACATACCAGTCGTATATACAGGTAGAAAAATTATTGGCACGCAATACTAAGTAGTACGCGGCAGTCTTGAAAATATTGGGTTTCTACGTTCGAAGCAAACTATATGTCAGCTACTGGTACTGCAACTTATGAACCTTAAACCCGGAATTTACGAATGAAATTTCTTATTAATAAATTTGTGTAATTCAGCGCCTTAAAGAGATAAGTCGATTTTCTGAAAAATATTACAAAGTTATATTTCGAAGTATGAGTAAGAGGCAAATATGTAATTAAAAAAATCGACTTGCGTTTAGTAAAATAATAGAAGAAATATATGTGTAATATTTTGGTATACGAGTTAAAAATATGAACGAACCGTGGACACCTAGTATTTTGTGTAATTCGTGCCATGTACATCTTACTCGATGGAGTAGTGGAAGTGAGGTAAGTACTTTACAATTAATGTATTACAATGTTTTGTAGAATAGAACGTTTTAATTTTAGACATCACGTGCAATTTGGAATGCCAATGATTTGGAGACAACCTTTCATTCACGATACGGACTGCTACGTTTGTCTAAGTAAACTGATTGGTGTAGGAAGGAGCATTCGCTGGAATTACGCTGAAGTAAAATCTGTCACTTTGTCAGTTGCACATTCGTAAACAATACCAATTCCCAAGTGTCCAAGTATAGCTAACAGCCTCATTACGGAAACGTCATCAAGTTCAACTGAGTAATCAACTCCGAGCGATTCAAGTTTGAGTCAGAAATCATCGCTTTTAACTCAGTTTCATCTCATTGATCTAGTGAGAGATTTGGAACTGACCAAAGATAAGGCAGAACTACTTGCATCTCGGATGAAACAGTACAATATTTGGCCCCAGATGTTAACATATCATAGTATAGAGTCCGTGATATACCTTACAAACAATTTTATACAACTGTGGAAAACATATGCTTTTGCAAGGACATTCCCGGATTGTTCGAGGAACTTAATCAAACATACAATTCAAAGGAATGGCAAAAGAAAGTTTGAAAGCAGTACTTTTGCACAACGGAAATCAGGAACTGTCCGTGTCCATTGCTCATGCTGTCAACACTAAGGAATCATACCAAACAATGGCTAAATTGATAAAATACATAAAATATGAACAACATGACTGGAAAATTTGTTGCGATTTAAAAGTAGTTGGTATGTTATGTGGAATTCAAGGCTGATATACAAAATATAGCTGTTTTTTTATGCCTCTGGGATAGCCGTGCTCGCAAAGAAAGAAACGGCCAACAAGAAAACACATTACATTGGGTGAAAACAACATACACACCTCTCGTCAAAAAAGAAAACATTATTTAGCCACCACTGATTTTTATTTAACCATTCACTCTCACATTTAAAAAGTTTACTTAAAAGTCTTTCTAAAATAAGGAAACTGATTAAAGATGTAAATTTCGAATCATATTTGACGTCGGATGAAATTGCAGCATGGTGGTCGTTTAAGCTTGTAGTTTCAAATTTCCTTGGATCCAATAAAAGCCCGCAATATAAAGCAATGATTAATGATTTGTTAAAAAATTATGAACAAATTGGTAAGAAATATATTTTTCTATATTTATTTATATAACGCATATATATGTTGTTTAGCATTGTGCTAAAGTTTGAGCAGCACTGCATAAATTGAGTGTTTTTTAAAGTGAGCAGGGATGCACCTAATTGAGCCTATGTGCGAAAGCACATATGAACACACACACACAAACATCCAACGGCGGTTAGGTGCATGCCCTTCTCACTTTGTTATTGTTTTTTGTTTGAATGTTGCTGGCAGCCTTGCAGGCGAAGTTACCAGCGACATTCAACAAACAAGAAACATTCTTTCCGAACGAACCTTTAACCTGCGAACACATCGAACCCTCCCGTGAACAGTGAAAAAAGAGTTAAGTGAAAATAAATTGTTATTTTCTAACCAAATAAAATGTGTGCTATGCTAAAATTTGTTAAATTAAACTAAAGGCTAAATGAATTAAACTACTTAAAACTACATAAAACTAAAATCTAGTGAAAAGAAACATACATTTTGTTAAAACAATTAACTTACATTGCGAAACAATCAAAGTGAACATTCAAAAATAAAACCAAAACATTGAAATTTGAAACATTATACAAAACAAAAACACTCATTCTTTTACTTACACCAAACAGACAAACAAACACTCGTAAGTAAACATATGATCCATGCGAGCCGGATCAAGTGAAAAAAGTGCTAACTACAAAAAAGTAAAAAATCAGGAAAAAAAGTGCTAACTACAAAAAAGTAAAAAATCAGAAAAAAGTGCAAACTACAAAAACATTGTGAGCTTAAAAAAAAAAGCAAAATCAATTAACAAAAAACGGTGGAACGGTACGCGCAAAAAAAAAAAAACAACAACATATAATTTGAAACAAAAAAGACTTTTACAAAAAAAAAAAACAGGTACCGTTGTAACGGTACAAGTAAGCAGCCAGCAACCAAATCAAGAGGACGGACACACAGGAAGCAGCCAAATCCAGAGGACGGACACACCACACACACATACACACACACACAAAAATCCACATCAAAGTTTGTATATACAAACTTCAACGTGAGTACCCGTTTTTTGCTACACATATATACATGACCAACGAGGAATACTGGGTGCAGCATTTTGCAGTCTGACCCTGTATCCCCCGTTTGATCTGGAAAAAAAGTTTGACTCTTGAATTTTAAATACCCATAATCATTTGCCACGACCCAATTGAGTTCCAAAACTGTAAATTCGGACGGACAAAACCCGTTAGGTAAAGACCCGTTGTCTTCCAATTTCCACCAAATTCGCGAAATCAACGACTCTTGCCTTTAATATTGAAGAAGAAAAAAGAAAATTTTAATTGTTTAATTTGAAATTTCCATTGTTCAAACTTTTAAAAGACCCCTCGCATCGCCCTTGAAAACTTTGGAAAAAACAACATTGAAAGGAAACTTTCGATACGACCCCTCGTGCTTTGATACAACAACAACTGCAATACGTGTCTGTGAGAGGAAAAATAGCGGATTTTTTCTCCTTCCTTTTTGGTTGCGATTTGGGACGGACAGAAGTTCAACGTTCTGCCTTTTTTGTGGAAGACAAAAACGAATTAGAATACATAGAAAAGGTTTTCGAAATAACATAAAGAACTGAGAAAGGAAAATAGATTTTGAGAGGGGGAACAATAGAAGGGAACCAAGTCGGCATTATTGGAATTATTATTTTTTCATGATTTTGGAAATTTATACCTGTTGATAAAAATTAAATTTGTGAGCAGCATACAAAAAATTAAATTTGTGAGGTTTTTTGGAATTTACACCTACATACAAAAAATTAAATTTGTGCAATTTTTTGGAAATTACATCTGCCTACAAAAAATAAATTTATGAGAATTTTTGGAATTTACACCAGCATACAAAAAATTAAATTTGTGAAATTTTTTGGAAATTACATCTGCCTACAAAAAATAAATTTATGAGAATTTTTGGAATTTACACCAGCATACAAAAAATTAAATTTGTGAGATTTTTTGGAATTTACACATACATACAAAAAATTAAATTTGTGCAATTTTTTGGAAATTACATCTGCCTACAAAAATTAAATTAATGAGAAATTTTGGAATATACACCTGTTACAAAAATTTAATTTGTTTTGATTTTTTGGATTGACCCTTGCTTACAAAAATTTAAATAGTGCTAATTTTGAAATTTTCACTTGTCTACAAAAAATTTATTAAGTGGTAATTTTGCAATTTACACTTTACTACGAAAAATAAATTTAGTCAAAAAAATTTATTAAGTGATAAATTTGCAAATTACACTTTACTACGAAAATAAATTTAGTCCAAAAAATTTATTAAGTGATAATTTTGCAAATTACCCTTTACTACGAAAAATAAATTTAGTGCAAAAAATTTATTAAGTGGTAATTTTGCAATTTACACTTTACTACGAAAAATAAATTTAGTCCAAAAAATTTATTAAGTGATAATTTTGCAATTTACACTTTACTACGAAAATAAATTTAGTCCAAAAAATTTATTAAGTGATAATTTTACAAATTACCCTTTACTACGAAAAATAAATTTAGTCCAAAAAATTTATTAAGTGGTAATTTTGCAATTTACACTTTACTACGAAAAATAAATTTAGTCCAAAAAATTTATTAAGTGATAATTTTGCAAATTACACTTTACTACGAAAAATAAATTTTGCCCAAGAAAATTTTAAGACTCATTCTCGTTCGCAACCTTTGGAATTTATTGCTGCTTTATACAAATTTGACCCACTTTCGTCAAATTTATTCTCGTTCGAAAATTTTTGAAATTTGCTGCTATTTTTATACGATTTTGACGTGGTTCGTCAAATAATTGGTTTCGTGTCCGGGCTCTTGGAACACAACAAAAAAAAAAAATATAAATTGGCAATTTCAGAGAAAAATTGTATATTTTTCATCTGCAAATTGGCCTAAGACCCACCCTCGTTCGGAACTTTCTTGAAATTTGTTGCTGTTTGAACAAATTTGACGCACTTTCGTCAAATTTATATTTGTACTTGTTCGAAAATTTTTGAAATTTGCTGCTATTTTTATACGAATTTGACGTGGTTCATCAAATTTATTATTGAAAATAATTGGTTTCGTGTCCGGGCTCTTGGAAAACAAAAAAAAAAATATAAATTGGCAATTTCAGAGAAAAATTGTATATTTTTCATCTGCAAATTGGCCTAAGACCCACCCTCGTTCGGAACTTTCTTGAAATTTGTTGCTGTTTGAACAAATTTGACGCACTTTCGTCAAATTTATATTGGTACTTGTTCGAAAATTTTTGAAATTTGCTGCTATTTTTATACGAATTTGACGTGGTTCGTCAAATTTATTATTGAAAATAATTGGTTTCGTGTCCGGGCTCTTGGAAAACAAAAAAAAATATAAATTGGCAATTTCAGAGAAAAATTGTATATTTTTCATCTGCAAATTGGCCTAAGACCCACCCTCGTTCGGAACTTTCTTGAAATTTGTTGCTGTTTGAACAAATTTGACCCACTTTCGTCAAATTTATTCTCGTTCGAAAATTTTTGAAATTTGCTGCTATTTTTATACGAATTTGACGTGGTTCGTCAAATAATTGGTTTCGTGTCCGGGCTCTTGGAACACAACAAAAAATGAGCCCATAGAAGATTTCGAGTTGTTAACAGTCACATTTGGAGTAAATTGTGCTCCTTTTTTAGCTCTTCGAACACTTCTTCAACTTGCGGAAGATGTGAAAGATACTTACCCCCTAGCATCAAATATTATTCGACAAAATTTGTATGTTGATGACGTATTATCAGGGGGACACACAATAGAGGAAGCCATTATATCTCGAGCAGAATTAATAACGGCGTTAGACTCTGCAGGATTTCAGCTCATGAAATGGACGTCAAACGAACCCCAAATTATTAAAGATTTACCCCCTGAGAGATTACTTCCAGTAAATTGGCTAGACCTTTCAGAAGACACGTCCACAAAAACATTGGGATTGAGATGGAATATTTCAGGGGATTATTTCACTTTTACACCACCGTCCATAGACAATAAAACTTCGTATACAAAACGCGAGGTTTTATCAACAATTGCAAAATTATTCGACCCTTGCGGGTGGTTAGCCCCAATAATAGTCGTTGCCAAGTTAATCATGCAACAAGTCTGGTTAGACAAAATAGATTGGGATGACCCACTCAAAACTATAACTTTGATGAATTGGCAAAACTTTGTCAAAAATTCCACTGCAATCGAAAATATAAAAATTCCACGGTGGATTCAATTTGAACCGACCTGTCATATAGAAATTCATGGCTTCTGTGACGCGTCAGAAAGCGCATATGCTGCGTGTTTATATGTCCGTGTGGAACATACCAATAGTAACACAGATACTTTTCTGTTAGCCGCAAAAACACGCGTTGCTCCGATTAAAAAGATTTCATTACCCAGACTCGAATTATGTGGGGCTGTTCTGCTTTCCAAGTTAGCCTCCTCCACAATATCCAATCTTCAGCCTTACAATATACCCACTCAATACTGGACCGACTCAACCATAGTTTTTGCCTGGCTTCGGAAACCCCCATGTTCTTGGAATACATTCGTTGGAAATTGAGTATCCGAAATTTTGGAGAATGTAGGTAATGAAAACTGGCGCCACGTGGACTCTGAAGATAATCCAGCCGACATTGCAAGTCGAGGAGGCTCACCAGAGGATTTAAAGCCACATCAACTATGGTGGCATGGCCCACAGTGGTTAAAATTACCCAGGAGTAGATGGCCGGCCGCGGATGTTGGAGAAGACACGAGTCTAGAAGCAAAGGCAGTCAAAGTTTTCGCAACAGCAATCTTTGAAGATCCCGTAGAACGTTTTTCCTCTTTACCACGAGCTTATAAGGTCTTGGCTTATGTTTTGCGTTTTTGGAGAAACACTGGGACCAATCGTACCCATTTAAGAAGGCAATCTTTAGAAATTACGGCAGACGAAATTCATGACGTGAAGAGGCGACTCATCGTATCGACTCAGAAGCATTTCTTTGCCGCCGAATATCACTCTTTGCAACAAAAAACGAGAATATCCCCAAATAGTACACTTTTGTCACTCAATCCGTTCTTAGACTCGAAGGGAGTAATCAGAGCCAACGGTCGACTTGTTCAATCCCCAGTTTTAACTTACAATGAACGGCATCCTATTCTTCTTCCTTATAGCGCTAAACTGACTCAGTTACTAGTTGAATTCACCCATAAAATAACTATTCATGGAGGGAATCAACTTATGACCCGAGTCTTATCATCTGAATTCTGGATATTTAGATTAAAACCTTTAGTAAAAAAAGTCATTCACAACTGTAGAATTTGCATTTTATACAAACAACACACTCAAAACCAAATTATGGCATCGCTACCTCCAGAACGTACTTTGCTTACCAGACCCTTCAACAATACCGGGGTCGACTTTGCAGGTCCTTTCAATCTAAAAAGCTTTACTGGAAGAGCGTGTCTTATAACCAAAGGATATGTATGCGTTTTTGTGTGTTTGGCGACAAAAGCGATACATTTGGAAGTCACAAGTGACTTATCGACACAATCTTTTCTAGCAGCATTCTCACGGTTCATAGGTCGACGCGGTTGTCCCTCTTGTATTTTCTCAGACAACGGTACAAACTTTGTGGGAGCCGCAGAACTTCTACGGAAAGATCGACTCGAGTTTCTAAAAACCCTTAAATCATCTCTAGTTCAACAAAATGCTCATCAAAATCTTAGTTGGAAGTTTATACCCCCGGGCGCTCCTCATATGGGAGGTCTATGGGAGGCAGGAGTAAAATCGTTTAAGACACATTTGCGAAAGGTCATTCCTAAAATGAACTTTACATTTGAGGAATTCTCGACAATATTAATTCGTATTGAGGCTTGTTTGAATTCTCGACCTTTAAGTTCAGCGAGTAATGACCCTAATGACTTTTCCCCACTAACTCCAGGCCATTTTTTGATTGGTAGTTCCATGCTTGCACCGGCAGAACCCGACATATCTGACCAGGATGTATCCCTAGTTAACAGATGGAAACGTCTCAAAATCATTTCACAATATTTTTGTCAAAGGTGGAAGTTAGAGTACCTTAAAGATCTGCACAGACGTAATAAATGGAAGTATCAACAAGATAATATTAAAATTGACGATTTAGTAGTCATCAAGGACGAAAGATTAGCCCCAAATGAGTGGAGACTAGGTCGGGTCGAAAAGACTTACCCCGGAATTGACCAAAATGCTAGAGTCTTGGACATACGAACTGCAAGTGGCATTGTTAATAGACCCATCACCAAAATTGTCAAACTTTTTTGCGACTGACTAGTCGTGTATATCCTAATCAAAAAACATAGTACTCGCAAAAATTTAATTACAGAAATGGCAGCATATCTCCCCTCACAAGACTGGCGTGATGAAGAGAGATCCCGACCCAATGAACGAGCCAACGGGAGAACTACTCAGCGACGTCCACAAGCAGATGAGAGAAGTCGATCAGCATCTAGACCCGGGCGACAAGCGGAAGGAAGGGTACGTCCAGGTTCGTGGCAGTACTCGTGTGGCATTTGTCAGGAGGACCATGCAATAAGCTCCTGTCGGCGATTCCGCGACCAAACCCCGTCGCAACGATATGAAACGGTGGAGCGTAGGGGTTATTGCCGTAATTGTTTGGCCAGGAGCCATTTGGCGCCCGATTGCCCAAGCCTGAATGGCTGCCGAAGATGTGACTACAGGCATCATACTCTTCTTCATGGCGCGCCACAGCTTGACAACTCGCTTCAAAGACCTCCGGTGGTCACGGTGCCATACCGGTGGGATCTTGTGTTCGTACCCACAGCCATGATAAAGATTTTGCGAGACGATGTGGACTCATACGCCCTTGTGAGAGCCTTGGTCAGCCAATCATCCACGATGTCACGGATGGGTTACTCAACTTTCCGGCGACTGGGGCTCCGCTCGTTTCTACATCAGGGCCAGCGTTTTACGAGCTTCAAAATCATGGCTCGTCAGCCCAACAGCACTTGGGCACTCAAAGTAAACGCCCTCATCACAGACGAGCTCCCAACACGACCCTATTCCGACCCTCTTATTGAAGACCCGACCCGCAACTTTGCCGAAACCGCACTTGCCGACCCAGACCCGCGAAGTAACACCCCCATAGACGTAGAGCTTGGCGCCGACACATTCTCGGCCATCAGACGTGATGGATGCAGCTTCTCGGGAATTGGCGATGTCCAAGCCTACAAAACTGCCCTAGGCTATACCTTTTCGGGCCCCATCCGAAATTTACCTAGAAATTAAGTTTAGGATAAGTTTCACATGTCACGGGGGGGGCAGAATGTTTAGCATTGTGCTAAAGTTTGAGCAGCACTGCATAAATTGAGTGTTTTTTAAAGTGAGCAGGGATGCACCTAATTGAGCCTATGTGCGAAAGCACATATGAACACACACACACAAACATCCAACGGCGGTTAGGTGCATGCCCTTCTCACTTTGTTATTGTTTTTTGTTTGAATGTTGCTGGCAGCCTTGCAGGCGAAGTTACCAGCGACATTCAACAAACAAGAAACATTCTTTCCGAACGAACCTTTAACCTGCGAACACATCGAACCCTCCCGTGAACAGTGAAAAAAGAGTTAAGTGAAAATAAATTGTTATTTTCTAACCAAATAAAATGTGTGCTATGCTAAAATTTGTTAAATTAAACTAAAGGCTAAATGAATTAAAGTACTTAAAACTACATAAAACTAAAATCTAGTGAAAAGAAACATACATTTTGTTAAAACAATTAACTTACATTGCGAAACGATAAGCTACATATACATACATTGAACTCAAATTACCTTGTACAAACTCGAAACAATCAAAGTGAACATTCAAAAATAAAACCAAAACATTGAAATTTGAAACATTATACAAAACAAAAACACTCATTCTTTTACTTACACCAAACAGACAAACAAACACTCGTAAGTAAACATATGTATTCTTCTAACTTATTTTTCGCTTTATGTATTCCAACATGTGTAAATAAGAATGATAGGAGATTAATTTTGTTCCTCATAAGAGAAACCGATTCCGAAATCTACAAACGTCAACAAAGAACTCACAATTACTTCTAATGAAACTTGTACATGTAAATAAACTCAAATGCACATAATATAAATAAAAGTAACAAATAAATTTGCTATTTAAACAGAAATTAAAAAAAAAAAGATTTTTTGAAATTCTCTTACCTCTACCAAAAGGGCTATAGTTTGCCGATATAATTTGCAAATAGGCATTATTTTCTTCGCTAGGATGCAAACTTTTAAAGAATGTTTTTTTTTCGATTTTTTTCTAGTTTTTATGTTTTTTTTTTCGTCCCAGAAAATGTATTTTTTTTTTTTAAATCTACTTTTTCCAATTTCCTGTTACTAAACCACTGTTTTTAAGTGAAAGAGATATTTCCAACATTGGTAGCCCACACTAATAGCTTCAATTTAACGTATAAGTCGACCTGCTCGGGCAAATACTCCAAAAATTATAGTGCAAATACTAAGGGTACCTTCGACGATATTAGTATTTTTAATAAAAAAATTTTAAAAAAAATGTATCCATAAAAAAATTTTTGGTTTTGATTTTATATAACAGTATTCCACAATCCATACAAAAAAATAATTTTTAGGTCTAGGAAACAAAAAAAAATTTTTTTATTGCATAGTGTAATCTTTGGTCTATTGATACAATTTCTGTTGTCAAGAATAATGAAAATTTAAAAGTAGTTGCCACAACTAACCGAGTGTCAATGAAAAAAAAAAATTAAATTGATTGATACAACCATTGATTTAGTTGCAAGCATTTTCATTTGATCGTATCCATATTATTATTGTTGTTTCAACTATTTATATATATATTTATAAATACAACCGACACACGGTGTAGGCAATATACTTTTTGTTGCTAGTAGTATTTTTTTATTGTTACAATCGAATTCCAACCAATTATTTTCCTGGGTGTACTATATGCAACGGAGGTACTAACCCTACTTTTGTATTTATTTCCAAGCTCGGATAACTTCAGAGGGTGGGAAAAGGTCCTTCATTTCACTCTAGTATCTGATAAACACACAATAGAAGTGGATAACTGGACGGTATCTGATAAAAACTCCTTCTTGGACCACAATTGGATACTGTTCAATATCTCAGAAGGGCAACTCCAGTCAAACGCTTTCGAATCCCAAAATGGACTGATTGGGACATGTTCAATAGGGTTCCGAATAGCAAACATGGCTACAAACCACATCAATATAACAACACGACAGATATAGAAAGAGGTGGACCTTGCAAAAATCCATGGACATAGCCTTCAAAGTATCGTGCCCGCAGACACGCTCAAAGAAAAACTACCCAAGAGAATCACGGCAAGCTTTCAATGCAAGTTACCAAAGCGGATCCTGGCAGTCGTATAAGGATAAGCTAAAGGAGTACAAGAAAGCCACAGCCAGAGCAAAGAAGCAATCCTGGAAAAACTTCTTTGGAAGACCTCGAATCCTTCTTATATAAAGAGAGACGACGGTACATGGTCTAACGCACTTCCCAGGCTGTACGGATACAGCTAATTACGAGTAAAACCCTATAACTCAAGAAGAAAATAGTGTTGAAGTTGATAAGATAATTAGTCCTAGTTAAGTCACTTGGGCTATAAACAGCTTCTCACCTAACAAGTCTCCAGGGCCAGATGGCATTATACCAAAAATGCTTCAAAGTACATACTCAACTCTTAGCTAGTGCACATTTTTAGTCTCTGCTTATCCCTCGACTAAATAGCACTGAGTTGGAGACATGTAAAGGTTGTCTTCATACCCAAGGCAGGAAAACGTAGTCACGTTAAAGCAAAGATTTTCAGACTAATTAGTCTATCATCATTTCTGTTAAAAATGCTCGAAAGACTTATCGATGTGCAGATTCGAGAAAAGATGAATAGCTCAATGAACATATTTACTAGCCAACATGCCTATCTGAAGGGACGATCGACAGACACAGCCTTACATGAAATTGTCAGGACAATCGACAGATTCACTGAACATAAACAGTACTCCTTAGCTGTCTTCTTAGATGTAGAAGGCGCCTTCAATAACGTACATACCTCGGCAATAGGACATGCACTACGTACCACTGGCGTGGAACCATTCCTCAAGAACTGGGTAGTCACCATGCTGCAGAATAGAATCATAAACGCTACAATGGGTAACAGCAAGTTGTCAAAGCGCGTCAATCGGGGCAAGTTCTCATAGCGCGTCAATCGATACTACCCTATCACAGGGTAGGGTACATTCTCGTTTACGACTACTGAAATTTTTTGGTCAGAACAAGCAAATGCTTACACGAAATAAATTTCTGTCACAACAAACGAAATTTCAGTTGTCATAGCGCGTCAATCGATACTACCCTATCACAGGGTAGGGTACATTCTCGTTTACGACTACTGAAATTATTTGGTCAGAACAAACAAATGCTTACACGAAATAAATTTCTGTCACAACAAACGAAATTTCAGTTCCGGCAAACGATAATTGTAGTTGTCTAATATTTCGTTTCGCAGAAACGAATTTTTTCCTTGCGTGTAGTCACGCCTTTGCTATGGCTTCTTGTCATCAATGAAATACTAGAGAAATTTGACCACATGGGGATTAAGGTGATAGCATATGAGGACGATTTGGTGATACTTGTCTCTGGTTTATCTCCGTCCGTGTTGAGTAACATCGTGGACGGAGCCCTGGCGTCACTTGATAACTGGGCCACAAGTAGTGGTCTGGGAATGAATCCGGGAAAAACTGAGATGGTTGTTTTTACCACAAGAACCAAATATGGATCCTTTAAGCCACGGTTACGCGGTCAAGAATTACCACTATCGGATTATGCCAAGTACTTAGGCGTAATCCTGGATTTCAAAATTATCATGGAGACGTAATATGGAACACCGGATTCAGAAACTGTTGCAGCCGTTGTTGGGGCCTCAAAACTAATATAGTACTATGGATGTACACAAGCATTATCAGACCGATGCTCACATATGGGACAATCGTGTGAAGGCCGGTAATGGAAAATAAAACCGCACAATCTGCATACATCGGGGTGACAGGAGCAATGCGTATTTGTCCTGCCGAAGCCCTTAACACGATGACGCACATATTGCCAATAGATATACACACTAAAGATAGTGCGGCTCTATATTTAGGGTACACGGCCTATATATTTAGGGTACACGGCCTCAAGATTACACGCTCTTGGAATTTGGAAAGATAGAACATACGGACATGCTCGTATCTTTCATAAACTCTCCAGAGGAACAATAACTACTGCACTCCCGCAATGACTTTCGAACAGCCATATCCTTCAGCCGGACATATCCTTCATAAACTCCCTAGAGGAACAATAACTACATTAGACTACTGCACTCCCGACATGACCTTCGAACAGCCTTTTGAAGTCAAATTCCCTCGAAAAACTGAATGGGATAGCTGAATTCAGTTGACGGGAAAACACAGACGGCTCCAAAATGAGTTTTGGAGTTAGTTCAGGTGTCTTCTTCGAGGAAGCGCACATACCGCACTCAATAAAACTTCCTGACTATTACAGTGTTTTTCAGGCGGAGATACTGGCCATAAAGGAAGCATGTAATGTACAGGTCGTAAAAAGGCGTACTGTAAAATGTATATTAAAAATTCCCTTACTGTTCAATATAATTAAAATATAAAATAAATTTTCCTAAGGTTCATATCTCTTTTATTTCATTCCCAAATAAGCAAATTACCGCGCTCCAACCTGTACTACAGCAAAATCTTACAACAGATCGCATAGGAATATTTGTCTCCTTGCTTTAAAAAACAACATCGCCACATCTAAACTTGTGACAGACTGTACGGAAGAACTTGCTAAACGAACAAATTTTCTGATACGAGTATGCAGCTCATCGAGCAGTCGTGTCACACGTTTTGTTATTGTATTTTCGTTTGTTTTTATTTCGGTCTTTAAATCGTTATTGATTTTTGACTATTATCAAAACCAGATTGAAACTTCTAATCATTTATATATGTATATGCCCAGCAGATCTGTAGAAAAAATAAATCCTATCTGACAGAGGTTAAATTACTCTGGGTCCTTCATAGGGGGAGTTAGGTCAAAACCTATACCGATACGATCTATTTACGAGTATAGACAAGAAATTCTAGACAAAATAAAATGTAACATCAGCCAGAACGGTTAACCAATACATACATTCTCTAGACCGCCAACAAGTCTAATCGAATGGGACCTGCACAGAAAGTCTATATAAAAACCTAAATTGATGCGCTTCATTTTCGTGGGAATGATTTTAGGCAACTTGAGCGTCAGAAACATTTTCACTACACGATGAAAAAAATCGCTTCTGTAGTATATTGTCCCAAACATATTCGTCTTGAAACATATATATACATAGGGTACATTCTAAACATATAATATTTGGTACACACTTAAATTATAATTATATACAATATACCCGGTGCGCTTCGCAGCCTCCATCTTTTATTTAACTGTAACATAGTTATACCTCGTTCCTTCAAAATGACATGATTATTACATATGGTGCAAAATGAAGAAGATTTGATTACTTTTATATATAAAATACGAACCCTCGTTTCATATGTGTTCCAAGAGTTACCCTGACATCATGGTACAATATTTATCCCTTTTCCCACTGTACCTCTGAACGTTTAAAAACAATTTTTTGGGTTCATAGGTAAGCAACTTTCCAATAGCTTCATTCACACCCTGGTACAATATAAAACCACGTTTGTCTCACTGTGTCTATAAAGGTACGAATTTAAAAATCTAAAGTGAATCGCTCCATTGTACCGCATTTAACCCTTTGTGTGTCATAATTAACCAATTTTGCACGATTGTACAATATTTTAAAATGATAATTGATATTTCGAGATCCAAATTCGCAAGCTTAGACCGTATTTCAACATTTTTGTCCCCTATCTGTGCCATTTATTTAACTTGTTTTTCCCCACGGTTTAAGTAGAAGAACCTATTTGGAAATTAACATTTCTTAGCTTGGGTTTATGTTGTAAGAGCTACCTTTGCACTCAGGGACCACACCGTACCATATTTAACCCTTTTTGCTCCACTAAACCATATTTAACACTTTTTTCCCCTCTGTACCATATTCAAAAATTTTTGCTTGCCCCAACTGCATCATAATTTTAACCTTTTTGCACCACAGTGCTACTAAACGCATAAATCTTGAAAAAACATTTTTATTTCATATTTAACTTACCCTCTCTCCCTGCATCAATATTTTTACCTACTGTACTAAATGTACGCTTTTTGACCCACTATACCATTTTTAACCGTTTTGGGTCCACTGAATCAAATTTAACAGCTTTTTGTCCTACTATATTTTGTCCATTTTTGTAACCATTTTTGCCCCACTGTACCATAGTTAACACATTTTTGCCCCACTGTTCCATAGTAAACGCTTGTTGCCCCAATGTACCATACCTAACCGATTGTGTTCCACGTTACCACATTTTACTATTTGTGCCCACTGTAACAATTTTTGTCATTCTGTACCATATTTAACCATTTGTGTCCCACTGTACCATAGCTAACATATTTTTTTCCCACTGTTCAATAGGTAAAGTTTTTTGACCCACTGTACCATATTTAATCCATTTTGTCCCACGTTACCATACCCAACTAATTGTGACCCACTGTACCATAGTTAACCCTTTTTGCCACAATGTGTCATATTAAACCCTTTGTCTCACTGTACCATATTTAACAGTTTTTGCCCCACTGTACCACATTTAACCCCCTTTTGCTCCAGTGTACAATATTTAACACGTGTTAAATATGTCACACTGTAGCATATTTAACACGTTTTGCCCTACTGTATCATAGTAAATACATTTTTGCCCCAGTGTTCCATAGTTAACGCTTTTTACCCCACTGTACCATTTTTAACCCATTTTGTCCCACTTTACCATATACATATAACAATTTTTACCCCACTGTACAACAATTAACCCTTTTTGCACAACTGTGCCCCATTCAACTCTTTATCTCACAAAATTTTAACCCCGCAGTATCTACCATATTTAACAAATTTTTGTCTCACTGTACCGTATTTAAAATGTGTCTCCACGCTGGCATACTTAAAACTTTTTCCCCGACTGTAAAATATTTAATCATATTTTCTCCACTCCACTATTTAACCATTTTTGACCACAGTGCTCCTACAACCACATAAGCTCTTCATATCTCATGTTTAAGTTCCAATTTTGGCAGATTGTTCCCTTTTTTCCCCATGCTCCATAATTAACCCGTCTTGTCCCACTGTGCCTCTTAAAGTTAGAATTACTAAAAATAACTTCCAATCTCTAGTTTATGTTCCAAAAGTTACCCTGGAACCATTGATCCATGTTTGACATTTTTAAGCCACTGTAGTGTATTTTACACTTTTGCCCCACTGTGCCCCGAAAACTACGAATACAAAAAAAAACTGAATACCCCGATCCGTTGTCATAAAGACATCCCTCGCTTCAATTTTCACCATTCTAATTTTAGGCTTTAAATTTGGCGGTCGTACCATATCTATACCTTTCTGTCCCACTGTGCCCCTAAATTTTAAAAAAAAAAATCCCTCCTTGTTCTTGTTTACGTCCCAAGATCTACTCTCACACCAAATTTCACGATTCTAGGTCTTGCCATTTGGATTTGGCTGTTATACCACATTTTTCCCTTTTTACCACACTGTGTACGTAAATGTTCGAATCCTGTCAATTTCAGAGTCTACCACATAAGGGCGAAAATAATAAAAATAATTGAAATCTTATAATCTTGCATCAAAATAAATTACTTGGAGAATTGACAACTAATGATGGCTTAGAATAAGTAAATAAATAATAAATAAAATAATTGATTTAGAACCGAAGATAAGGCTGGGAGGTACAATTCGAAACCAAGAAAAAATAAAATTAAAATTCGAAAAATTCAGCAAAAGTTTTGAAAATCTTTTTTAAATAAAATATATTTGGAGAAATTCCTAAAAATAAATTTCATTTGTATTTAAACACATGTTTTATTTGAGAAATTTAGTTTTCAACAATATTTTGTTGTAATATATTATAACCCAGCAAAATCTTGGTAAGTACCTGTCATTATTCCCTGCATTACCAAATAATGACATCTCATTATTCGCTGAATTACTTTCGGCTTATTAATAATGACTTACCAATAATAACAGAAATAAGTGATTTTTTTATCAAAATAATTTTTGGCAAATTTTAGTATAATGCAATACTTTGGCTATATGTGGGTTATTGTAGAAGATTTATTTATTTTCAACAAGTTTTCCAAAAATACGTGCAAATTGAATGAAAATACCAAAAATATTTACGTATATCGTATGATGTTAGATCATTGAAGAATTTTTCACATGGTGGTTTGGGTTCAGAAATTCGAAATATGCGCGACAAAATGCACAAAATTACTTTCAATGGCCATATCTACTACGTATTTTGTAACATATTGGTAATGCATTATTCAAGTACTTAAAATCGTGAAAACATAAGCACATATTTATGTGGTATGCTTATGCTACAAATAAGTACTTATTATGCTACTTTATTGTATGCTTTTGGGAAGTACTTCCATCCAATGACATCCCCATGTTAAAATAATGAGAAAAGTGGCTAAATAATAAGTACTTACCATTATCGAACTTTGCTTACTCGTCGGGTTATTTGGTAATGAGAAATTTTGCTGGGAATATGCGTTCCAAATATATTTTGTTGATTTTCAAATAAAATTTATTTGCTAGGAAATATATAATATTTAAAAATTTGTGTTTCAAATATTATTTCTTTCGATTCAAACATATCGTAAAAGCCGATTTTGCCCCGTGTAGGGACTATTTTTGGCAATATAAAATATAAGTACTAAAAATTTCAACCAAAATCGATTAACATTTTGTTCTGTAGAGCGCCGGAAGCGTTCTTTATAAGGAACAATTATAGGCTACGCAAAATATAAATGTTTAAATATCAGCTGGATCGGTTGAAAATGCGTTCTCTAGAGTGTAAAGAAATCAAATCGGAAGGGACCTTTGTATTGAAGCGATTTAAAAACTTGGTCGGATATGTACCACTGCGGCTAAAAACTAGTGTTGCCAGACGCGGCGTAGTATTGTTTAAAGCCATCAAAACTAAATGATCTCAGTGAATTTGTAAACATCGAAAAAATTGGCCACTGTTATGTTATTCAATCATTTTATTTGAAAGGTCTCAGTTCAATAGTCACTTACGACTATACAATGTTGGGTGGCAGATATTAAACGAAGCCGTACGAGCTGTGAAGACGAACATCGTAGTGGTCGACCAATTGAGATGTCCACTCCAGAAACGGTGAAGCAAATTTCAGTTTAAATCCACAAAATTGGATTGGTAGTTGACTGATGGTGTGTAAGCCCGCTGAAATGATAAGCATTTCAAAAAGTGCTATAAATCGCATTATAACCTAATTTCAGTCCAATTGGTCTATGCATCAAAAACATTTTTTTTTTGATTCCGAGACCTAAAATCTTGAGGCATACAATTTTATGAAACCACAACCAAATTTTTTTATGGTAAAGTTTTTTTTTAATTTTTTTTCTACAATTTTAACCCTTTCACCCCCGACGTTGCTTGTGAGCAACTTCGAGGTTTTAGTACCTCCATGTGGCAAATCTGAATAAAACTTTTCTAAAATGTAAGTTGCTATGTTCGGATTGACTGCTTAAGAATGAGAATCATAACAAACGTCAAACATTTTACCGTTACTTTCACACTTATTTTTGTTACAGTGAAGACTGATCGTTGAAAATTTGACTAGTACAAATTAAGAGAGTATTAAAAGCATTGCCGTGAGTCAAAAAAATAAATATCAAAGTTAAAAGTGGCCACTAAATATTAATAAATATATATTCATTAACCCCATTTTGTAAATAATTTTTGTTTTTTCATTTTCAAAATCATGTATCGAATTTTTGTGAGCAACATTGGGCAGTTGTGGTAAAAAATATGTTTATTTTTTGAATGAGTCCTCATGAGAAATTGTTAACTTCCGATGAAATCAAGTGAATTTTAGAGTTGAATTCGGATGTATCGGCAAACGAAGAATATATAATTAGGAAATATTTCCTGAATTACGAATTTTTAATTTGAATGATATCGTCGAGATATCACACATATCAAAGTTATTTATGGCTACCGAAAATGTGCCAAAAAGTTAACGATAACGGACATAACTACACCAATAGAATACTTCGGACAAAAAAAACGATGCCAACTAAGACTGTCTTTACAAAATACGACCATTACTGAGTCTTCTCAATGAAAAATTGAACAATTTCACTCAAAAAGAATGACAAACTATTAACAAACAAATAATTACTAATAGACCATTTATATACTGGACAATTAACAATTTTTAACACACTTCCACCGGACCTGGAGGTGTGGATATATCGGGGGACTGTAAAGCCGATGAACTTGCTAGGAAAGCGGCGACATTGCAAATTCTCAACTATCTATTGGTGCGCCACCTGCAAGCTTTTGCTTAGGCATGTGGCAATCAGGCAGTCCAATGAAAGATGGTAAGAATCTGGCACCTGTCGTGTAGCTAGACAAATCTGGCCAAGATATGACCAGAGAAGGTCAAAATATCTTCTCGCACTAGAGAGGATAAGACTGTCTACGTTAGTGTCAGTTATGACGGGACACTGCCTGATCGGCGAACACGCTTGAAGTTTGGGTATTGACTCCAATGATTTCTGCAGAAGCTGTCCATTTCTGCATCTGAAGATGATGAGGAAATGGAGAGCATTGGTCACTTTATTGCTACTGTTCCGCATTGAGTAAACGACGTCTGGATATACTAGGGTCGACATTCAAGGAGGTTTGCAGGACTTTCCGGTACCGTTGTGTACTATTGATAACTTTGTATATCATGAGGGGCATGTGAGACCGTAATAAAAATATTGCCCAAATTGGTTTATGCGAGCTGGAAAAACCGACTGCCACCCTAACCTAAAGCATCAATCTTCATCGTCCTTCGATTTGGAAACAGTATAAGACAGCTGGGCCACATAAATGGTGTCTGAAACAAATACGCGCGGCAGGTTTTGGCATGGTATATTGTATTACACATTATATTGGTAATAGTATTAGTATCTCCTATGGACTAAGAATATCTTCAGTTTTTGTTTTATATTTAGATATAACTCCGCCAAACCATAACAATAATGAACTATTTTTTGGCATCAGGTTTACATGATAGCGTTGAAAGGAATTAGAATTTTTGGGACTTGAACTGTCACAAAAGTTCAAATTATATCCCTAAATGAAAATTGTAGCACCCATCTATGCTGAAACTTCAAGAGAAACTCTTTTTTTGTCCCTTCATAGATAAAAATATGCAAATAAAATGTTTAATTTAATGGTTTAAACAATTTAGATTTTTTATATTTTATACCACTTTTGCCCAAAATTGCAAGTCACCACGACCCTCAGTTTGTGGGCTGGAAAATGTTGCTTTTCCAGCCCACAAACTGAGGGTCGTGGTGACTTGCAATTTTATAGACGGTCGTTTTGGATAAAGATAATAAGAAGGAAACACCAAAGAAATTTTTCATGCATACGGAAAAATTCGGGGGTGAAAGGGTTAATTTTCATGGAAAGTACATTTAGTACAGGGTTTTCCAACAAGAGGTGTTATTCGAATCACCCGGTAATTCGGTAGCTGTCACTTTTGAAGCTTTTATTTTTTGACATTTGACAAGTAGAAACTACGTCATTACTAAAAATGGAACGATACACGATTCAACAACGCATTGAGATTATTAAATATCGAAAATCATCGAAAAATCATCTTGACTGATGAGGCCCATTTCCAACTCGGTGGAAAATTTCATGAAAAGGATATGGTCCCGTAAGCGTGGTCGTGGTGGCCATTTGGCTGATGTTGTTTTTCATTATTAGCGGCATACCTTACCTTATTTTGAAATAAACATCCGATCATTTATCTCAAAAAATTGAATTTTTCTTTGAATACCACAATAACACCTCTTGTTGGAAACCCCTTTATTTGAATTATATTTTTAGAAGAATAAGCTCGATAAAGTCGAGATACCATTTAAAACAAAGGAAATTATGGGGGCTGAAATTGGTAAAAACATCACTCTCATGTAGAAACTGAAATTTAGTAACTGTCGCGAGAGTGGAAGTTGGTGCATGTACGAGGGACGATGATTACTGAATTGTCTTATTTTGGAGATATGCGCTTTTAGCAAACAGTTCTCGTTTAATGATACTTGGCTGTGCGTATATATTCTAATATCTACTGAAGTAATCCTTGTAAAAAGGGTATTGATAATGGGAGTTTGGTGGCTCCTGAAACAGATCTGTCTATCCAACCATTACAACCACCCCCAATACATGTCACTTAATTCTTCTTTAATTTTTAACAAAGTTTTTTTCATATACTGAAAACAACAATAACGATTTTGAGCCTGAGTACAAAAACAAAATATGTAAATGTATGAATTATGAAATATGAATTTTTCATATTTTTTATTTTGGCAATTTTGTTTGGGAAGTACCAAAAGAGGTGTGGTAATTTTTTCAATATACTATAAAAACATAAACCTTCAAATTTGTGTGCAAAATGGTACATTTGTATGGGAAGTGCCAAAAGGGGTGTGGCAACTTCGCCAATTTTATTAGGAACTGTAGGTACTATAAAAGCATTACACTCCATAAAATGTCAAGTGTTTGTATGTGCAGGAATCCAAGTTATAAGCCATTAACTTATTATGCAAAATGTTCCATTTGTATGGGAGGTAGCAAAAGGGGCGTGACAATAACAGCAAGTTTGCTCGGGACTGTAGGTGTAGTACCTACGCATTACACTTGACAAAATGTCAACTATTTCTATGGACTCGAATCAAAGTTATAAGCCGTTAACTTTTTGTGTCAAATGGTCCATTTGTATGGGAGGTAGCAAAAAGGGGAGCGGCAACTTCGCCCATTTTTCTAAAGATGATAGCGATTATTAAAACTAATACTATGTGTGGTATTGTGAAAGATTCTGGAAGGTAGTGTAAAAGCTATGGAATAATCAATATTTCACTAAATTTTGACCCTTCGTGGGGGAGGTACTCGAAGGAGTGGACCAACATAGTCCATCTTTGACTTTAGTCTGAGTTAGAAAAAAATATTGACACATACAAAATTTTAAGTCAATCGGTTAATCCTGCCGAAAGTAAATGTGCGCGCCAACAAGGCAGACAGGCTGACGGACATTGGTACAATGACTTAAAATGGCTCAAAACGGATTACCGCCAAATATTCTTTGGGTCTCTTAGGTCACTCCATCGATGTGTTACACTTCACAATAGGGGGTATAAAAACCGAATTTTGTTGAAATTATCTTATTTCTATCGAAAGTGCTATAAATTCTACATAAAGGGTTTTGCAACAAGAGGTGTTATTTTGGTATTCATTTCATAATAAAGAGGAAGGTATGCCGTTAATAATGAAAAACCAGTAAGGAAAGGCAGAAAGTCGGGCGGGGCCGACTATATAATACCCTACACCTCCCTAACAATGCGATAAGGGTCACTGCGAATAATTTGGAATAATTGGTAAATGGGTAGGAACATATTATCTAATTCTGAACCGATAATCGCTAAATTAAGCAATATTCGTTCCTAAATTGAGAAACATCTTTCTGGAAAATTTTAATGATCGGAAGTAAAGTACAACTTCTATAGCGATTTGATACCAAATCAGGAGGAACATATATATGGAGGTTATATATAAATCAGAACCGATTTTCCCTGTATATAAATCTGAACCGATTTTCATGTAAAAAGGCCTCTTTCTGTCGAATTTCGTACTGATCGTATATAAAATACAGTCTCTACAGCGCTTACATGTCAAATCGGGGGTAACGTATATATGGGGCCTATATCTAAATCTGAACCGATTTCTTCCAAATTTAAAAGTGTTTATTCATATAATAGGAAACCTTTTTCTGAAGAATTTCATACTGATCGGATATAAAATAAAGTTTTTAATGCACTTACATGTCAAATCGGGGGTAAAGTATATATGGGGGCTATATCTAAATCTGAACCGATTTCATCCAAATTTAAAATTGTTCATTCATATAATAGGAAACCTCTTTCTGCCGATTTTCGTACTGATCGGATATAAAATACAGTTTATACAGCGCTTACATGTCAACTCGGGGGTAACGTATATATGAGGGCTATATCTAAATCTAAACCGATTTTCTCCGAATTTGGCAGTATTCCTTCATGTAATAGGAAACCTCTTTCTGCCTAATTTCGCACTGATCGGATATAAAATACGGTTTCTACAGCGCTTACATGTAAAATCGGGTGAAACATATATATGGGGGCTATATCTAAATCTGAACGGATTTTCTCCGAAGTTGGTAGTGTTCATTCACGTAACAAGAAAACTCTCTCTGCCGAATTTCATAAAGATCGGATATAAAATACGGTTTCTATAGCGCTAACATGTCAAATCGGGTGAAACATATATATGGGGACTATATCTAAATCTGAACCGATTTTCCCCGAATTTAGCAGTGTTCATTCATGTAATAAGGGAAATCTCTCTGCCAAATTTCGTACTGATCTGATATAAAATACAGTTTCTACAGCGCTTACATGTCAAATCGGGGGTAACATATATATGGGGGCTATATCTAAATCTGAACCGATTTGGCCAATTTCAATAGGGATCGTCCTTGGGCAATAAAAGGGCACTGTGCTAAATTTCATCACAATCAGACCATAAATACGACTTGCACTTTGATTACAAGAATACATGGACAGACGGACAGACAGACGGACATGGCTAAATCGACTCAAAAATTGATTCTATGACGATCGGTATAATAAACTATGGTTCTATTTCTTCTCTTTTTGGGCGTTACAAACAAAAATGCACAAAGTCATAATACCCTGTACCACAGTGTGGTGTAGGGTATAACAACATCAGCCAAATGGCCACTACGACCACGCTTACAGGACCATATCCTTTTCATGAAATTTTCGATAACCAAATCGCAAAGTGACTGCCTATGTCCTCGATAGCCTCACGTGGATCGACGCTGGGCTCTTGGCGTATACCTTATCTTTCACGTGGCCCGAACAGAAGAAGTCGCAAGGTGTTAAATCACAAGATCTCGGTGGCCAATTGTGATCATTCTTCGAGAGATAACAATGGCTTCGTTGCTTGTGTGGCACGTAGCGCCGTCTTGTTGAAAGTAAACGTTGTCCAGATCAATACCATCCAACTCCGACCATAAAAATCATTAATCATCTCTCGATAGCGCAATCCATTCACCGTAACTGTTGATCCAACCTCATTTTCGAAAAAGTAAGGTCCAATGACGCCGCCGGACCATAAACCGCACCAAACGGTCACAAGTTGAGGAAGGAGAGGCTTCTCAACAATAACTCTTGTGTTTTCCGAGCCCCAGATGCGACAATTTTGCTTGTTGACGTAGACACCGAGGTGGAAATGGGCCTCATCAGTCAAGATGATTTTGTATCGTTCGTATCGTGTTTTTGTTCGATCGTGTTTTGATCGTTTTGTATCGTCGATGATCGGGTGTCGTTCCATTTTTAATAATGGCGTAGTTTCAACTTGTCAAATGTCAAAGAATAAGGGGTTTTCCAATAGGGTTGATATGATCGTTAAGAGCTTTTTTTGCCATTGACCGATTCCCGATCAATGAAATGATGCTAAGTCCATTTTTTTAAAAATCAAAAAAAAACACTTTCCAGTCGACCTACGACCTTGACACCCATGAGCAATATTTTAGCTCTCGTTACGAGCTATTACCACTGAAGTTTTTAGATTCGATTATTTCAAGAATTTGTGATATTGAATCGCCTCCAAGAAGTTGTGATTTAACACCATTAGACTATTTCTTGTGAGGTTATTTGAAATCATTGGTCTTTCGAAATAAACCAGACTCTCTTCAAGATTTACAAGTCAATATTGAACGTGCCATTCATGACATACGACTTGATTTAGTGGCAAAAGTGGTCGAAAATTGGGTTCATCGAATTCGTTCCTGCAGAAGAAGTCATGGAGGCCATTTGAATGACGTTTTATTTAGAACTTAATTGTGTCGATTGTACTTCACATTAAATAAAAAACTTTTGAATTTCCTTAGCAATAAGTGTGTTTTTTCAAAGAAAGAATATCACTTTTCCAATACCCTGTATAACCGTGTTAAAATATAGAATAAGTGATAAAAAAAAGTGAGCAACAAAATTCGTATAGCCATTACATTATTAATTGAGCCAACTTGACTACACGAATGATGCATAAGTTCTAATTTTTTGCTTTTTTTTTTGCTACTTTCACTCACGTCCAATTCTTCCAAGAATTGAGTCCCAAAATGATGTGTTGCACTGTGTTACACTATGACTGAACCACTTTTTGACAAGAAGTGTCTTACTCTTATACCTGATAGATCAGAGTGGAATGGTCGTTCCCAGGACATAGGAGATTTGTTAACTTCTATACAGACGGTTCCAAACTCAACGACCAAGTGGGCTTTGGCGTCTTTCTGATAAACTCGAGTTTACCAGGCAGAAATCTTAGCTATTAAAAAGGTATCGGGATGGATGAAAATTAATGTTCCTGACCTAAGTCGGTATAAGTATTTTCTCTGATAGTCAGGCTGCCATCAAGTCCCTTGAAACTGAATTCCTGAATTTAAAAACTGCATAGTCTTTGCATCGTAAAACTCTTAACGAGATGGCCGAAAAGTTAAATATTTAAATTATATGGGAACTGCAAACTTTAAATTATATGGGAAATATGAACTTCTGGAAGATAGTGCCGTTACGGCAAAAAATGACAGGTGGTCTCAAGTCAAGAACTGCATTCATTCCAGGCTGATGTGATCCGGCTTAAACTCAAAACGCACTGCTGTCGATATCGAAATCTGTCATGACGGGTCACTGTCTTTTTGGACGGCACGCAGAGAAATGTAAAGTTTTGCATACTTATTTTTGCAGAAGTTTCGGTGACCAAGAGGAGGAGGAATCAAGTGAATACCTTCGGTGCCTCTTTAGAAACAGGCATGCACAGTAAGGTTCTTAGTCCTTGGGTATTTAGCTAACTTGCCTGATGTTGGAATCCGCAAACTTTTGAGCTTTTTGAAGCAATCAAATTGGTTCAAAGAAAGGGGCTTGGGATAACTTATGTCTTCCCTTACGTCCCAGTGGTGAGACAATGGACTGCATAGTCTAAGTGAGTCTGGTCATACATGATGCGGCATTAACATAATCCAACCTTGTGGCGTAGCTGTTAGAAGGATTGAAGAAAATTCACCCAGTTTTACCCAAAAAACTACGTTAATTGAATATATTATTTGGTGGTTCATAGAATTAACATGGCACCAAATAGACAGTCATACGAGTACATCCGTCTGTTTGTGTTTTACCAAAAATAGTTTAAAATGTCTCACAAGTTATTTCCCCAAAAAAAAACTCCCCTGCAGTTCTTCTCTTATATTATTATCAACACAAATGCTCATCAAACAATAGGCGAAACATTGAAATGTACAAATTAAAAAACGTCAATTATAGTTTAAAAATGTACCCATTGGAATCAGAAGTTGATGCCGGAGATTAAATAAAAAAATTATCGGAAAATATTGCATAAATATAAATACGTAAAATAACAAATCTAATAAAATCTTTAAATTATTAAATATTGCAAATATTTTATTTACTCATAAAAACTACAACATATGCACGATATCTATTTGTACATAGTTATATACACATAAATATGAAACCGTTTATGTTATCTGTGTAAAAATATGCTTTACACATATTCAACAGGACATAACCTAACGACCGCATTCTATTGAGTATAGCCAGTATTAATTAATTAAATCAGTACAACTGATTTGATGGCGATGGCGATGCCGATGATCATGATGATGATGATGATTGTGTTGATGACGCCGCTGACGATGGCAGCGAGCATTGTACAGAAGCTGGTCACAGGTGTACAATATCAATGAAAATGGATTAAAGGATAACTAGATTCGTCGACAACTAAATATTGAGCAACATTCTAAAATTTCATAATTAAATAAAATCTATACAAAACACATCACCTCATCATGATACACACACATGTTTGTAGGAATGCATTGCATTGCAAAATGGTAGTTTCATGAATATGAAAATATTTTTTTATATTGTATTTTTGTATAATTTTCATATATTGTATAAACAACAAGTAATATGGAGACGGATAAGAACTGTCATTAGGGTATACTGAGAAAAATGTTGATTAGAAAGATCTGAAGGGAGAAAAATATAGCAAAAGGTTATAGGTATATAGCCTAGAATACTACCCTTTCTAGTACATTTTTACATCATTTTTTGGAAGGGGACTTTTAAGTATGCTATATCAAAACATGAAACATGGCCCATTTTTACGAAGAAGGATCTTGGGAAATATTTAATTTTAGCATAAAAACATAATCATATTAAAGTTAACATATTCACCGAACCTGTCCCTGGAAACTTTTTCCTGTTGCCAAAACAGAAATAACCCATGAAAAGATGGAGATTTACAACGATTGGGGAGACATCTGCTGCAACGCTGAAGTCTTTACACAAAAATATCATTTCAAAGTGGTTTGTGCGTGACCTTTTTCAATATTTAAATGGAATAAACGTTATTTTAGTCATTAATAGGCAAAAGTTCATTTATTGGTGCAACAGGAAATAATTTTTGAGAAAAAAATCAAAAAGTCATCACCCTAGTACTTGTACAATGGGCGGTATCACCACGCCCCTTTGGGCATCTCCCAAACAAAATTGTCAAAATAAAAAATATGAAAAATTATTTGTTTTTGACTTTCCTCATTTTTTACAATATGGATCATAATTTTGTTTTTTTTTTTTGGCAAATAGGCTTTGTTTTCTTCGTTAGGATCCTAGCTTTCAAAAAATGGAACAAACAATTTTTTGTGAATTTTGTTCTTTTTTATAAATAAATAAGTCCCAAAAAATGTCCATGTAAATTTCATTATGAAGTAACTCCCAAATACGAAATAAGTCACAATGCGATTTTCTTAGGAGTTATATCATTCGTTTTGATCATTGGGAGTTATGGGTCAGAATATTTAATATCGACCTATGTAGTTTGTTTTTGGCTAAAATGTTTATAAGCAGTTACAAATAGGTAAAATAGGATCTCGCTATCAGTTTTTTTTTTAATTTTATGGTGTAAGGGGACGAGTCTCCTTAATATTTTAATATTGTTTTATTATCAGTTATTAATTTATACTGAGACCCAAATAAGGCAGCACGCCAGTATTGGTCTTCAGGTCACAAGCCACAATAGTCCTTAAGGTCTACTTATGGCTTTGTGATTATTGGTTAATGATTTTATTTGTTTTGCTTTAATAAATAAAACCAAGAGTGTTCCGCTTTTCTTTTTTTTCTTTCTTATTCCACTCAAAATTAATACATACGAGTAAATGAGCATCATAAGTAATACTCTTCAAAAAAGGAAAGAGACAATGTAATATAAAATGCAGCTTAAGCGACAGCTAAAAGCATTAATATTACAAAAAGTATCGTCAAGTTAATGTTATATCTTTAAATTGAGAATAATTGTGAGAAAGAGGCAAATACATACATATGTATATGTACATATAAATTTCTCTCTGAGTAAAACATATCAGTGACAGTAAAATATCATAGTATTTGTATTACAACGATCTGCGGGAGAGTCCCTGAGATCAAGTTCTGAGTAAAAGAGAGCGTAACGTTCTCAATTCGAATTACATTATGTTATTGAGAATTACACTGTAAAGTTAACAGAAGTTACAATATGTCTATATAGTCTATAAAGTCTATGTTAAGATAACATTGTAAAACAATAACATAGGTTATAACATAAACTTAATTATTATAAAACGTTTTAATAGTCATTATTATATGAAATAGTTTGTAAATATATTGGGCTACTACAATTTTAATTTTTGAAAAAATTAAAACAATAATTTTTTGTTTTTCACGAAATTTGTAATTGCTCTCGAACTGCTGAACGGATTTTCACAAAGTTTACTTTGTTTTTAAGAGGACACAATGCGCCATTTTTTGGAAATTTGCAATTTGGATTGAAACTACGGGTTTGGTTAGTAGTTCTTGTTATATTCAATTTACTGCTTCCATACGTATTTCAGCTGATTTAAGTTAAAGACATACACTATTGCTATTGAATTCTGAAGATGATAGAGTGGTGTCTATCGAAACTGCAGTCAATTCTACCAAGCAATTAAAACTTTCTACCAATTTGTGTATTTGTTTCTGTTACTTTTTTGCTATAGACAGAAAGTAGCTGAAATATATGGTCTCGAACTGAATAAATTTGAATGAATAACAAAAGCAGTGCATACAAATTTCAATTATTTTTATGCACTGGTATTAACGTTATAATCTATTAATTTTTGGTGCAAAATGGTCCATTTATGTGGGAGGTACCAAAAGAGGCGTTCCAATAACGCCTACTTTTCTCTTGACTCTAGCTCCTATACAGGCATTAAATTATACAAAATTGCAAGTATTTGTATGAACTTATTTTAAAGCTTAAAGAAAATGACCAAAGCATTCGTTTCAGCAAAAAAAAATGATTCTTTACAAAAGCACGTTTTAATTCTATCAAAAAAAAAGTGTGTCAATAATTTTCTAAACACAATATGTAATGAGTTATTTGAATGGGAAAAAAATTTGCGTTTGGTCGAAATGTAAATATTCAACACCATCCGATGGCCGCACAGTGCGGTATTTGGTACCAAAACTTTGGATTAATTAAATTTGTTTTCCAAGTAATATATGTATCCACAGTTTTGATACCCCTGTGTGCAGCATGAGGTTTCAATCAACAGAGTTATTAGAATTACCATCCGTTTCCGACAACCATAAGTTCCCGATTACACTAGATTTTTTCACAGATTAAACATGAATGACCATTTAAAAATTATGTTAAATTTTTGTCATATACCTATTACTCAATTTAAGTATGTAGAGAATCGTACGAAAGTAGAATAAAACTAACGGCCTGTTTCTGTATTTCTAACGAAAGTCTCTGCGAACGAAAACCAGTCACTCACTTTCGTCAGGAATTTGGTTTCTCTAACGTTCTATCGTTCGTTCGCCTGGCCTTACGTCAATGACGTTAGCAATTTACCAATTGGAAAATAATGTAATTGCCAGATCAATAATTTCACAACTTCCGGTTTAAAAAGCACAAAATTTTCTATGGTCGACCTTAGCAAATACATCTCTGTACTATTTACACTAGCGGTGGCCAAAAAAGCAACACTGGGTGGTCAGCTGAGCTGCACCAAGACTCTCATTTCTTTCTCTCTCTCTTGTTGTGCACTGATGATTCTTTACGCTAAAATATATACACAATTTTATTATTATTTAATTGTTTTTACAATAATTATATTAATATCTACTTTTTTGCTTTTAATAATGTTTATTTTGTCATTGTTCCTATCAGTCGACAAATAAAATAATGTGACTCGATCTGACGTTTGTGTTCGCCGAGATGACAGCAAAGAGAGATAGAGAAACCAAAATTTGCACGGAAATGATTACGTTTTCGTACGAGTTCATTATCGTACAACTTCTCGTTGTGATGGTAGTTAGTGAAACCCAAATCAGCTGTTTTTCGTCTGGCAGGCGAACGAAAGCAAATTTTTAAGTTACAGAAACAGGCTGTAAAATTCCCAAATAGAAAATTATATTTATGTATTTTATTATTACTTTTAATTACATAATTATGTACATATAAAGGTTTTCCCTTTAAATTACATTACATACCTAAAGAGCACAATATATTTGAAGAAAACAAATTAATCGCTGTAATATTTTTAAATAATTTCACGAAAATGTAAATATGTTAATACAAACTGAAAATAATGAAGATTTTAAAAATTACGAATAAATGAAGAATTTAAGTACGTGGCCTATTTGTAGCTTTTTATCTCTGCTATTTGACTATTACATTTTCGTTCGTTTTCTTCAGGATACCCTAGTATATACATACATACGTTATTTTATTATATCTATTTCTATCTACTCCGCTCCTATGTGCATATATCAATGGCTAAATATATAACAATAAATCACAAAATTTCGAGAGAGAGAATTTGCAGAAAAAGGAACAGATAGAAATAAAATCACATATATCATAACTATTTATTAAATTTAACAACAAAAAGAATGTATGAGTAATAAATTTTTGACAAAGAACAGTACGAAAAAATTCCTGCATTTCACATGTATTTGTATGAATTTGAATTTTTTAAGAACAAGAAAAAACAACAGCAAAAATAAAAATCAGGACAAGATGGAATATATATAAAACTTTTGTTATACTATATAAAATAATAATCTATGCAAATATGTGTGCATACTCGTATACATATGTGAAAAAGTGTGTAACAAATATGGTAATATCGGTGTGTGGGAGGCGGGGGAGATCTAAGCGAGAAGAAAAATCAAACAAATCGAATGCATTTACAACACCTCCACAATCGACACATTTGCATTTGTTGTAAAGTGGAGGAAAAGTGCTTTACGGTTGAAAGTGCACAACCACTTTGAAGAGGATGGAGAATTTGTACAGAAAAATCTAACTTCTCCAAGTGTGGCAATGAAGATTTGTTTGTTTCGATGACGTTGATGATGTGTGTACGAGTTATGTGAATTTCAAAATAAAAATTGAAATTAGTTATTCCAAGCAAATTTTTGTGTGTCAATTGGGTAGAATATATACTCGTATATACACTATTAGTTATAGAATATAAAGGGTGTCTCACGAAAAAGTTGCGTTTTAAAATTGTTATAAAACAAGTAAGAAAGCTTCAGTCGGATAAACCGACTAAGGTATACCCTCACTCTGTGAGTACTGGAATATAGAATATTCCACGAATTATTCTGCCAGTTTGTGTGGGAGGTACCAGAACGGGTTTACCAAATACACTTATTTTTCGCTGAACAGTAGATACTTTAAATACATTGCACTGTGTTGAATTATAAGCGTTTATGTGCACTGGTATATTATCGTTATGTCATATTAAATTGTGGTTTTATTTGGCCATTTTTTGTGGGAGTTATAAAAAGGGGCGTGGTGATAACGCCCATTTCTCACGGTATTTCAAGTATTTTTACACACTGGTGTTAATGTTATAAGCTGTTAAGATTTGGTGCAAAATGGTGCATTACAGAGGAATCGGATATGTAGTATAGAAGTTATTAGAGAATCAATATTTCACTAAATTTTAACCCTTTGTGAGGGACGTACTAGAAGGAGAGGACCAACATGGCCCATCTTCGAACTTTGCCTGAGATGGAAAAAAATATTATCTCATACCAAATTTGAAGTCAATCCGTTAGTACTTTCGAGAGTTATCGTGCGTACCAGCCAAACAAACAGACGGACGGACATTGCTTAATTGACTTAAAATTGACAAAAAAAAAACAAATTTCAACCGAACATACATGGGGTCATAGGTCAATCCTTCGATTTGTTACACTTTTTGTCCTTAGCAAATGATATATACCCTCGTTAGTAAAGTGAGTAAAGTGAGGGTATAAAAAGACGGTGAACTATTTTCCATGATTTCGCCTCAAGATTCCGGAAATGCCTCAACATTCCGGTTATACGGCTGGCCTTGCGGGCTACTGCAAGGCCAGTCGACTAAATTTTTCAACACATTTCCGATTATGTGGCACTTTAGGGCTGCAACTTGGTGTCATGAATCATCTCTGGATGGACTTATCCTTAACGGCTTCCCACAAAATATAGTCGAACGGAGTCAAATCGCAGCTGCGTGGCTGCCGTAATTCATTATTCCATTTTTTCAATCATAAATATTAGCATATTTGGGTCTCATTATTTATACATTACAAAAAAAAACTAGGATATGCTCCTGGCTTTAGACCATCTTTGTCTCTATTATATATTATAGAATGCAAAGTTTTTTGAAGACCGTGAAGCAAATACAGTTACTTGACGGCTCAGCTCCGTCATGATTTCGACGCCGCTACAGCTTGATTCAGGTACGGATTACAGCACAAGCTTAATCTTTGTATACCCTCACTTTAGTGATACGAGGGTACATATCATTTGCTATAGCCAAAAGTGTAACACATCGAAGGAGTGTCCTAAGACCCTTAGTACGTTCGGCGGGTATCCGTTGTGGGTCATTTTAAGTCGAATAAGCAATGTCCGTCCGTCTGTCTGCCACGATAACTCTCGAAAGGAGTGACCGATTGACTCCAAATTTGGTATGTGGTAATATATTTTTCTATCTCCGGCTAAGTTCCAAGATGGGCCGCATTGGTCCACTCCTTCTAGTTCCTTCCCCACAAAGGGTTAATATTTAGTGAAATATTGATTGTTTAATAACATCTATACTACTTATTACATTCGTCTAAAAATCCACACAGAGTATTATTTTATTAGTCGCTATCACCTCGAAAAAATGGGCGAAGTTGCCACGCCTCTTTTGGTACCTCCCACACAAATGGACCATTTTGCATCAAAATTGAACTGCTTATAACTTTAATACAAGTGGATTAAAAGTACTTGAAATTTTGTACAGTATAATGTTTTTGTAACGCCTACAGTCCGTTAAAAATGGGCATTATTGTAAAACCCCTTTTGGTACCTCCCACACAAATGGACCGTTTTATACCAAAAATAACCGGCATATAACTTTAATACCAGTACATACAAATACTTGAAATTTCTACAGTGTTATAGTGCCTACATTCTTGTAAAAAGTGGGCATTATCACCACGCCCCTTTTTGTACCTCCCACACAAAATGACCAAATAATACCAAAATTGAATATCTCGTAACGTTAATATACCAGTGCTCATAAACGCTTATAGTTCGGCACAGTGCAATGTATTTAAAGAAAATACTGTTTACCGAGAAATTGGTGTACATATTTGTTAAACCTTTTCTGGTAGCTCCCACACAAGTTGACAGATTAATTAGTGTAATGTTATATAAAGGGTGATTAAATTTTAAGGGCCGATGTTGATTTTGAATAAAACACAAAATATTTAGGAAATTATTGTCATTTATTTTTATTATGATAATATTTGTATTGTTCAATTATGTGTGGAATAAAATATCGGCCAAAAGGCCGCAGCGACCTCGGCGACACACCTCCATCCGACTAACGCTGAGGCATAATTGAGGTTATATGCCTTTAATGTGCCGAATTATCTCATCCTTTAGCTCTTGAATTGTTGCTGGCTTATCGACGTACACCTTTTCTTTCAAATAACCCCAAAGAAAGAAGTCAAACGGTGTCAACTCACATGATCTTGGCGGCCAATTGACATCACCACGACGTGAGATAACATGGCCATTGAATTTGTTGTGCAAAAGATCCATTGTTTCGTTAGCTGTGTGGCAAGTGGCACCGTCTTGTTGAAACCACATATTGTCCACATCCATATCTTCCAATACGGGCCATAAAAAGTTCGTTATCATCTCACGGTAGCGAACACCATTCACAGAAACTGTCTGACCGGCCTAATTTCGAAGAAGTATGGCCCGATGACGTCGCCAGCCCATAAGCCGCAACAAACGAACTGGGCAAGCATGCACAGGTGTTTTCACATCTACTACAGTCCCGGTTTGATCAAATGATATCTCATGCATATCTCAAGTTCATCTCAAGTTAGAATATTTAAATTGTTTTAGTTGTCATCTTTCAATTTTCCATTTTTAGGAAAATTTAATTCTCTATACAAAAAAAAAAAAAACAACAAACCTATGTAGATTGCATAAAAGGCAATGCAAAATAATCCAAATGTGAAAAAGTAGTGGTTGGCCGATTCCGAACTCTGTGTATTGAAAGTTCACAGTTTAAACACATAAAGTTTACTTTTCCAAACTCACTATACTCTACGCGTTGCCAACAAGGCAATCAGTCAGTCAGCCAACCAGTGAGGGTATTGCATCACGAATGACTATGGCTATGGCTATGGATACGACTGTGGATGTGATTGTCGATGTAACATAAAATGCAAAATACAAAATGCATACAGTTGCCAGTTGAACCTCTCATAAATCATTTCATAATCAATTTTCAGTTGACATGTTTGCATGGCTGTGTGTTTCTGAATGCCACTGATACTTGCGGAGGCAATGACATTCATACACAACGCCTGTCTATTGTGACAGGGACGTTTGATCCATGAAGAGGTGTTGGAAATTTACACCCCGGGAATCGATTCGTAGGTTAGGTAGATGATTATTAATTTCTTAGGAGGGCAGTATAGTAGCAATGTGAAAGTTAAGTTCCTTATCCCCTCACCTTAGAGAGGAGGATATAAAGGGTCCGCCATCTAACGTTTTTTTTTCAACTAGTGCTTATTTCGTGAATGGTAACACTTAGCTCATGTCTGATTTGACAGATAATTAGTTTTATCCTTCCACTGAAGGAATATGGTTGTGTATACGCTTGAACAACGCTGGGAGCGATGGGAGCGATCGACTTACAGAAGATGCCGATTTTGCCAAAAAAAAAATCATCTTTTCAGATGAAGCTCATTGTGATCTTGGCGGGTATGTAAACAAGCAAAATTGTCGCATTTGGGGCACAGAAAACCCGCACGCATACATTGAAAAGTCGATACACCCAAAACGAGTCACTGTTTGGTGCGGATTTTGGTCCAGAGGCATAATTGGGCCATGAGCAGGGAGTGGCCGTTACAGTCAATGGCGATCGTTATCGGGCCATGTTGAACGAATTTTTGTGCAAAAAAAATGAAGAGGAGGATATTGGCAACATTTGATTTCAACAGGGCGGCGCTACGTGCCAAACAGCCGAAGTTACACTCGACGCTTTGCGCGATGTTTTCAAAAAAAAATATTTGGCGGACCAACACATCGAAGGAGTGACATAAGACCCTAAGTAGTAAGTTCGGCGGCTACCCGTTTTAGGTCGTTTAAAGTCGAATGAGCAATGTCCGTCCGTCTGTCTGTCTGCTGGCTGGTGCGCACGGCAGCTCTCGAAAGGAGTAACCGATTGACTTCAAATTTGGTATGTGGTAATATTTTTTCTATCTCCCGCTAAGTTCGAAGATGGCCATATCGGTCCACTCCTTTTAGTACCTCTCTCAAAAAGGGTTAACATTTAGTGAACTATTGATACTCTAATATCTTCTATACTACTTATCAGAATCGTCTGTAATTCCACACATAGTAATGGTTCATCTGTCGCTATGGGCCCCGTCTCTTTTGGTACCTCCCACACAAAAGGGACCATTTCGCATAAAAAGTTAACTGCTAATAACTTTAATACCAGAGCATACAAAAACTTGCGATTTTATACAGTGTAATATTTTTATAGTACCTACAGCCAAGTGAAAAGTGTGCGTTATTGGCATGCCCCTTTTGGTACCTCCCACACAAATGAACAATTTTCCACCAAAATTTAACTGCTTATTGCCTTAGTATCAGTCGATACAAATACCTGAAATTCGGTACAGTGTAACGTTTTTATAAATAGTACCTATAGTGCATTGAAATTTGGTACCTCCCACAAAAATGTACTATTTTTAAGCAACAGTTTTCCGACCAAATTTGTTCGGAAATTACCAAAACGGCAACGCTGTATATGTCGATTTTGAACATTGGCTAGAATATTTCGTTAACTAGCCTTGCACATTGCCTACCAACATACTGCATATCCGTTGGCAATAGTCGACCCAACAACATACTTGTTGATCCCTTCTATCGCCTACAGCATTATAACCCAATTTTTAGCTATATATTTCCTAAATACACAGCAGAAGCGAGAAAAAATAATTTGAAGTTTTTTTTACTATTTGTGGAGGAGGAAATAGAATGTGGTCCATCATCAAATCATCCTTTCTAGGAAGTCTGAAATATATTGTCGTTACCGTTATTCGAACAAATTGTCTCTGATGAGGGACAACTGAGCCATGACAGCACTAGGAACCTCAATTGGTCTTTATGAGCTGGTAACTCGGGCTGCCACCATAACCCAACCTAACATAACCAAAGGTATTGTCCTTGATGTGTTAAGCTTTTGGTCTGCATCAAACAAGTGACGATAAAACAAATCTACCGCTAACCGGCCCTGTCGACCACCTATAGTATGTATAGAAGTGCATTGGTGTCACTGCGCTGGTCATCTTTCATAATTTCGACGTTGGTTTGGATTGTAAACTGTCTGTTGAAGTTGGTTGGAAAGTTGCTAGCGGTGGCGATGGTGTTGTTGCTGGTATTGTTGTTGCGTTTCACCAGTATCCACAGAATCGCTTTCAAAGTGTTAATAAATGGAAAATATACTGCATTTGAATGTTTGCCACTCAAAAAAGGAACACAACGACAAGATGTCGATGGTGTGTTCATTCGGGTGGTAGAGGTGGCCGTGGTAGTGCTAGTGATGATGACGAAGCCGTCGATGATTGCCACCAAAAAAAAAAAGGCGAGAAAAAACGCCAAAATGTTGTCAAATGTTAAACAAAACCGGAAATGCACAGAAAAAGTGGGTAAGGCAAACCAAACAAAAACAAAAAACACCGCCATTATTGTAGCAGACGATGACGACGAGGCATCGCATACAACGAAGAGTTTGCTGAGGACGAACTGACGGACGTATCGCAATGCATGGCCGGATACTTGATTCAATTTTATGTGGCTCTTGAAACACCACACCGCACAGACACACTTACGCACTATCACACAATCACACTCACATGTACTCATGTATTCTGGGGTCACTTTGAAAAACGGAAATTGGTAAAAACGTATTTTGACATACTCTCGGCATTTGTTTTGAGTTCCGGCAAATATATGACTTTTATGTGACACTCATCGCTTACAATTGGGCTTACAATGATAGCACATCAATAAATTTTCCATTGAAGCAACGAAGAATTTGTTGAAATATTCCGTCCGTTTCACTATTTACAAGATTTATTATATTAGGTTAGGTTTAGTGGGACCCGGCTATCAGACTCACTTAGGCTAGTAGCCCCTTGTGATACAACGGCGAGGAGGTGGACTGACTATTTATATATAACCTGCCAATGAAACACAACGATTGCCTTAAAAAACAATAAATGGTGACATCAGCTAAATTCTAGAAGTAGATCGGTTTTAGCAATTTCTTGCTTGGGTCATAGAGCCCTTTACAACCTGCAGTCATCCCCCATTTATTCCATAACAGGATCACTTTGTCCAAGATTCATTTAATTTAAATGGAATTGGCTGATTGGTAGATGTACCGATGTTTATGCCAATTCTATGTTCATCGCTGAGTCATCGCTGGTTAGCTCATTCGCAAACTCATCCCTCATGTCACTACCGTGTACTCCTACCCTGCAGAGTGTGCTAGCTCCATAAGTGAACAGGAAGCAGCCCAGAGTAGCCATCCTTTCTTTCTAAAGTTTGGAGCACAAACAGAGGAGATGTTTTAGTGACCACTAATACTCTTCGTTTCCACGGCCTCTGGCGAGATCGTTAGCAACAATCACACTGGTTGCACTCATACCAGACAGAGTCTAGTCATCATGAACATTATTAGCAAAACATTCCGTGTTGATAACTACAGAACATTTTGGGACAACATTCAAGTAAGCAGGTTTCTGAAATATATATTTAATCCCTGACTGAAGTCCATCTATTGTTAATCTTTACATGTGTTTAGCCCGTTTACAATTCGCTGGTAGCTTGTCAACAAAGGCCCAGTTAGGCAAACTTAACCGTAACGCGCCCGTAGCGTAACGAATCAGCTGATTCAATCTGTCATATGGAAATCAGTGTAAACGATTAGCCACCGGAAACGAAACGTAAACGGACAGCTGAATCTGTTGAAATCAGAATTTGACGTTCCGTTTACGTACAATTTGACAACAGCTGATACTACATGTTGTTTACAATTACAATTCTATGTTCACCGAGAAAAGTAAAGAAAATTATTTGTTGTTTAAAAGTGCAAATAAACATAAAAGACGAATATTTTATTTCATTGGTGCAGTCGCACGAGTATTTATACAATAAATATAATCCAGCATATAGGATATCTGAAAAAAGCGAGAAACTTGGAAGAAAATTGTCAAGGAGCTGGGCGTTACAGGTGAGTTTTATGAAGATCGGGGCTGACTCCATTAAACATTAAATTTATAATCTGCTTCAGGATTCATTTGACAACAGTGCGAGACAATCATTGCGCCAATCTTCTTCATTGTGGGTTCATTTGACAGCAATATAAGCGTATCTACAAACGTGGACTTATTTATAGATAGAGATTGTATTTGGCTGAGTCCTTCTTTAGTGGAAATAGACATAAGTAAAGGGTTTTCCATTAAGGACATAAGAATTTTATATATTAATAAAACACAGAATATTTAAGATATAGAGTTCAAATTTATTCCAGGTGTAGTGCAAATGTTACACTTTAAGAATGAAATTCAATTTCGGTCATATGACCACCACGAGCCCGTCAACAGCGATCTATTCTTAGGACCCAATTTTCCACCACTCTTTTCCACTCACATTTCGACCGGAACGTTGGCAACTTCGCGTTGGGTGTTGTCTCTGAGCGCGTCTAAAGTTGTTGACTTAGACCAAGGACATTCCTCAGGGGAAACGCCGCATCGCCAATAAAAAATGAGGAAAGGCTTCAGAGGATGCTGACGATAATGGTTTACTAGGAGGTACAGGTACTGTGCCTAAAATAACTGAATGGCCAAACGGAGAGTACTGGAATATAGATGTATTTAATTTAAATTAAGAAATGGACATTTTTTGTATTAAAATATATTATAAATAAATTGAAGTTTAATGGACATACCCCCATTGTGTTGGCTGCCATAACTTCCAACATTAACTGATATGAATGTATAGTTAGCATCGCAGCTTCCCACACAATACGGCATATCACACATTCGTTGAAAATCATTGGCAATGTGTTTGTACTGCTGTGTAGTTTATACACTTAAATAAATCGGCGAAAGCAAGCGCCACAAAACTTCACTGCATTCTAAAATAATATTTCGAATTGTTGTTTTCCCCAGCTTGTGACTCCATGCAGTCGATTGTATGGAACAACCGTGACCCAAATGTCTACAATTTTAAAGAATATAATGTTAATATTTCCCAACTTGGAATCATAGGATAAAGCAATATTTGACATACAGTGGTGTTATTGCAAGTCTCTCTGCCGGTCTAATCCGTTGCTTTGGCGTAGTTAACTCATATATTATTAATATTATTAATAACAAATTAAAAACTGCCATAGGCATTCTAGTTTAGGGGACGTCCACCTCATCTTCTTATCCGACGATAATTTCTTGATTACTTTTATTGTAAATTCTGCACAGATTTAAAAAACACAAATTTATAAACATTCTGTTTAACTTCATTTTTAATAAACCTAAACAAAAAGAAATCGCGGCTTTTTGATTTACTTATATGTTGTTGTTGTCAGAACATATGACTCGTTTTCTCAACGTTGGCTAATCGCTCAAACGGGCAACGTTACGGCAACGGTAAAGATAAATTACGGTTACGTATGCCAAACCCGGCCTCAAATTCAAGTGTCCATAGCATTTGTAGGGTTGTCCCTAGCCTTACAAGCTCATATCCACTACAGTTCCTGGTAATAATCCTGTGAACTGGCACCCATATCAAATGTATTTTGAACTGCTCAATCGTCTCCTGAAGAGGTCTGCGGCATTTGGCAGCCGTTTTTGTATTCAGGAATGCAGACACCAGGGATTTGTGAAGAATGTTATATCTCAGTCATTGTGCTAATATACAACATTTCAAGATGGTAATCACTGAAGTGATCAGGCAGCCTACGAGCTACAGGTAACTTGTGGTCTTTCGAATAGACCCCTAGACCAATCTTAGCATTATTTTTGGACACACGTTAGTTTTACTTAATTGATTGCTTTATAAAGCTCAAGTGACATCATCCAAGATTGCTAACTCCCCAAATAAATGAGTGCCTAGAGTAAACATCCACCTTTTCGAGAGGGCGGGGCACAGCCACAGAAGTTGGTTTGCCGTCTAATCGCAATGAAATGTCATGACATTCGGTCTCAATAACGACTGCAAGGCGCTTATGCGTTTTAAACTTAGGGTTTCGGAAACGATAGCAGTGCTCTTATGCGTTTGTTGTTTAAACAGGGTTACGTCAGCCCGCAATACCTTCAATATCTCAGGGTGCTTATGCATTTGTAGTTTAGGCAGATCCACATCGACAGAAGGTGTTCTATTAATTCATCCTCATCTTCGTACATACAGCTTCGTCAAAATCATTTTGCAAGACCTTCACTACGGCAGTGACTCGTCACGACAAACACGATATGAGAAACGTCCGGTTGCGGAACCGACAGCAGGGCGCATAATCGTTTGTTGTTTAGACAGGGCCATATCAGAGTGGAAGAGCCACGTCAGCCCGCAAGTCCTTCAATATCTCTGCATACCGTCCATATAATCAGGCATTGAGGCGTCATTACATTCGGTCTCAATAACGACTGCAGGACGCTTATGCGTTTGTAGTTTAGGCAGGGCTACATCAGAAGTAGGTGTTTTAATAATTCATCTTGCTCTTCGTAGACACAGCTTAAGTAAAATCATATTACAAGACCTTCACTAAGGCAGTGACCCGTCAAGACAAACACGATATGTGAAACGTCGGGTCTCGAAAACGAAAGCAGGGCGCTTATGCGTTTGTTGTTTAGGCAGAGCCACACCATCTTGAAGGGGCCACAGCAGCCCTCAAGACCTTCAATATATCTGCATACCTTCCATATAATCAGGCATTGAAGTACATGACATTCGGTATCAATAACGATAGCAGGGCGCTTTTACGTTTCTAGTTTAGTCAGGGCCACATCAGAAGAAATTGTTATTTTGATTCATTCTCCTCTTCGTACCCGCAGCTTCTGCAACATCATTTCGCAATACCTTCACTAAGGCAGTGAACCGTCAAGACAAACACGATATGTGAAATGTCCGGTCTCGGAAACGAAAGCAGGGCGCGTATGTATTTGTTGTTTAGGCAGAACCACATCAGCCAGGAATGTATGCAGTTTCTGACCAGTGACCACATATTACTTGTTGCGCGTAAGTCTTGCAAGTTGCACTTACACTCTGCAGTTCCCTGGTATGTCCTAGACGAACATAGTTTTCGAATCCATGAAGACCGTTTGCAGGGACTTTGGAGCAAGCAGACTATCAGAGGTAGTATTAATATCGACTTTAGTCAAAATATAAATTCTCAGCTCATCAGAGGTTACTTATTATACTACTCCCCTGGTGACAGCTGACGATACTACCATATCTTCATAAGGCAAGTAACTGGAGACCACCCAGTATCTGTGATAACCTATACCTAGACTGGCAGTTGTTTGGTCTTTACAACTAGAATGAGAAAAGAGAAACATTTGTACATCTTTCCTTTCCTGAAGCAAGGTCCTCCCTCCTACTAAATAGGATTCCTGTATTAGGACGATGTCTACTACAATTGTAGACAGGCGCTGTAATAAAGCAGTTGAGGCTGTTTTTGCGTAATGGAGGTTAATCTGTAGAATTCTTACCATCATTGCTAGACGACTGATTATCATCCACCTCAACAAGGGTGTTATCGAACTCCTCGTCCGTATCATCTAGGAACATATTCCCAGAAGATGCGTTGAACAGTCCGGAGACTCCTCTCACACCCTCAGTGTCCAGAGGCATACATTCGTCGTCGGAAATAGATGGTACAGTCTTCGTGTTAGAGTTTGAGGCTCCAGAAATTTATGGAATCAAGCATAGTTCCGCACTTCCAAAGGACTGGGTGCTAACCGAAACTATATCGCAGGGTTCCATTTTTCAGTTGTGTGTGAGGGATGGATTCAGCATTAAGGATCGTGTTGATCTGCCGCTTTTAACTATCCATCTCACCAATTCAGCCAATTCTCCAATTATGGGTGGGCAAACAAGGATTGCAAACTCTGAGCATGTCGAGAATTTCTGGCGATTCGGATGGTTCTTCTGTAACCCAGGTGACGGCTCTAGCATGCATAGGAATGTCGGTTTCCTCGGCGACTTCCAACAGGATGCCCGGCGGGACCTCACCCACTCGACTAAGAACAGCCTTATACAGTTCTACTGACCCGGCGTTACCAAAAGACAAGAGCTTTACTCACTCCTGATGTCGTTGCAGATTCGAGGTTTGCCTGGCATCTTTCTGAGGACAGGGAGGCATTGGGTCATAGTGGGCGATTCTACATGTCTCCACTTGCCTTTAGGGTGCCATCCACATCACTTCTGTATATAAGGACCATCACTCCTCTCCATCACACTCTCCTTCGCAAATTCAATGAATGGTTTGGTGAAAGTCTGGTTGACAGTTGTGTTATGGCCTCTAGCCTTTTTCGACGCTAGGGGTTTTTTCAGGTGATTTGATTATTTTGGCAGTATTGCCAGCCTTTAACACAGACTAAGCTGTGGCCCTTTCACCCGACTCGGTGGCCTTAAAAGCGTCCATGACATTCTTAGCCCATTTAATTTACACTTTTCGCTTATCGGTAAGAGTCGAAACCACAGCATTTTCCAACTTTGACAAAACCCTGAGCTCTATACGCGGCTCGTTGTGCCTGCTTTTTGCCGATTGGACGTAACGATCCCTTTTTACCGTACTACTGGTAGGGGTACAGCACGGACTGTTTTAACAGTTTTTGTAAGCTAACGCTCACTCCATTAGAGCATGCAGGTTCCTTCTGGATGCGGCTGGATTCAGAACCCATATGCCGCTTTTGTTTTTGTTGTTTAGTTAGTTTCTTGTTATCCATATGGTTCCCCCTCTTATAGAGGAAGGTGGAATAGGTACAGATGTGAATAGTTACTGCGTTGAATAGGTACTGCGGCGAATAGGTAGTGCGGTGAATAGGTATTGCAGTGAATAGGTACTGCGGTAAATAGGTCCTGCGGTGAATAGGTACATTGTAACAGATTTCAAATTTTTCGCGCTGTAAAAAACTTCCATTCGCGAAACCTGCCGAACAGACAGGTCTATGGTCCCTTATTCCACCTGTTAGACGGCATAGCATAGCTTCTGTGACTTTCTTTTCCTATCCAAGATGCTGTACTTGAGATTCAGATTCCTGTCCAGAAAAAAACCAAGATATTTAGCTCAGTCAGTAAAGGGAAAGTAGGTATGTATGCATTATACATCTGACATTTTGTACTTCCTGTCAAGCAGAATCACTACGTTTTTTTATCGGTCCTCCTCCCACTTCGTATTAAAGTTTAACCTATTAAAAGCCAACACTCTTTAAAATTAAAAATCATTCATTATGTTTATTCAATAATTTAAAAACAAAGACAAAATAATAAAAAGAGTTAATTTTGAAGGTTTTTGAGGCTGTACCCAAGCAGGTACAATGGCTCAATGCATATATTAATTTTTCGTAAGAAAAATTTTAAAACACTAATTTTTTAAATGCAGAGCTACATCACGTGCCTTATAAAGGGTCCGCCAAATAACTTTTTTTTTTTAAAATGCTATAAAAAAAACTACTGAATATTTTCTCAAATTTCTTTTTTTATTTGAAAGTACAATCCTTCCGGTTAATAATGGAAAATAATTTCATTCAAATGGCTGCCTCGACTGGCCATGCAGTAGCCTACACGATCGGTCCAATTTTTAAGCACATTATCGATTGTGTGCAGCTGTATTTCACCAATGGCTTCACGAATATTGTCCTTTAAATCGTCAATTGTCTCTGGCTTGTCGGCGTAACACTTATCTTTGAGGGCACCCCACAAATAATAGTCCAACGGTGTCAAATCGCAGCTCCGAGGTGGCCAAACGACATCAGGTCTGCGGCTGATAATGCGATCTTCAAAAACAGGGCGCAAAACATCGAGTGTAGCTTCGGCTGTGTGGCACGTAGCGCCGTCCTGTTGAAACCAAATGTTGCCAATATCCTCCTCTTAAATTTTTGTGAACAAAAATTCGTTCAACGTGGCCCGATAACGATCGCCATTGACTGTAACGGCCACTCCTTGCTCATTTTCGTATACACAACCATATTCGCTCAGCGGAAGGATAAAACTAATTATCTGTCAAATCAGACATGAGCTAAGTGTTACCATTCACGAAATAAGAGTTAGATAGCGGACTCTTTAGATCGTGAAGGATCTATGAAACCTATAGTTCCGCACCAAACAGTGACTCGTTTTGGGTGTATCGGGTTTTCAATGTTTGCGTGCGGGTTTTCTGTGCCCCAAATGCGACAATTTTGCTTGTTTACATACCCGCCAAGATCAAAATGAGCTTTATCTGAAAAGATGATTGATTCGGCAAAATCGGCATATTCTGTAAGTCGAGCACAGGCCCACTTGTTCAAGCGTATACACAACCATATTCGTTCAGCGGAAGGATAAAACTAATTATCTGTCATATCAGACATGAGGTAAGTGTTACCATTCACGAAATAAGCACTAGTTCAAAAAAAAAAGTTAGATAGCGGACTCTGTAGATCGTGAAGGATCTATGAATCCTATAGTTCCTATATATTCCCAGGACAGGGACTGGACAGTGATCCCAGATGGGTCACCAGTCCTTGATTTTCTGGAATCAAACTTGTAGTATCAGTCTGTCTGGCCTGACTATTGGTGTGACATCGTGGTGGCCAGGGACGTATACAGAGGGGGGCCGCTGGGAAACCGCAGAACCGGATGGAAAATTGTATTGTGTGATGTTGAAGGCTACTTAATTCTGAAGTTTGTAAAGCTTACCTGAACCAATTCGGATGAATGGTTCTCTAGTTATGCCATAATATGTGGTTCAACCTCTCTTTTTTCTTAGCCTAAAGGGTTGTCTCTTTAAATTCTCGCGATAAGCTGTGATATGGAAAGAAATTAGTGGTTGAACCAGAGGTTTGTGATTGGTCAATTTTCCAGCCAATAGCAGTGCGTTTTGTGAAAAAATCTTAAAAGTGAGCTTAATAGCAAAAGTGAGAATCGAATAGGAGGCGCCAAAGTGCAATCTAGCATCGATAAAGCAAAATTTACTTCGGAATTGTACACGGGACGGAAAAATCTCGTGGACAATTCGGATTTTGAAGAGATTTTAAGGCCGACACCCGACGGCATTACTGACCACCTTGGTGGTCCTATACAGAGGAAAGATATAAATATTTTTTCTGCCCAGGAAGACGAAGTTTGGAGGCATACACCGGACACTCAGTCTCGAAGAGTGGAAGGTGCGGGTTTTACGCACTTGGGTAGTGCAGACATGGCTGATGCGGCCATGGCTACGGCCAGCGATCCAGCTGGCAAGATGGAAGTGAAGGCGCCAGCTAAGGCTACGGTCGAGTGCGGTGTGGGCGGCTTGTCCGACACCAGCGCACTAACCGACGGTTACCAGACCGTCGAGCGGAAGCACCGCAAACGTAAGAAGAAGAAGGGACACGGCGACGATGACTCGCCATATGAGTCCCTCAAATTTGAGGCGTCTGTGGCTCATCTGCAGAGGCAGATTGAGCAGCTGCAGGCGTTGGTTAATGCCATGCAGGGGAAGTGCTCCGCGTATGATGAGCATATGAAGGTGTGCTCCTCCAAGGGGGAGACTGCTAACGATGATGAGATGGATACTGTCGTGACACCGCCGGTCCGACAGTCCGTGGATGCACCGCCGGCACCACGGATGAAGGTTTTGAGCGCCGCGCCACCCTCGGCGAAGGTGGACAAACGGCAGAAGGATGTGCCCACTACTTCGGCTGCAGCTGCCCTTGCCAGGAAGACAATTGCGAAGAAGGATGAGCCAAAGAAGACAAATGTGACGACAGCTCCGGCTGTGAATGAAGGAGCCGGTGGCAATCATGCCCCGGCAAAGGGTAAGTCGATCCCAGTGTTTTCTACATTCGGTGTTAACGTAAAGGAGTTAGTTGACAAAGTCAGGGCTCGGCTAGGGCATGATAAGTTCACTGTTTCGCTCCAAGGGCGTAATTGCACAAACTTTAAGGTTCTGACGCTTGAGGAGCATCGGTCATTGAAAGAGTTTTTCGTTAGTGAGGGCGTACAATTCCACACATACACACCCAAGGGGACGGCCCCGTACTCGGTGGTCATGGAAGGTCTATCGTCGACCTTTGATGCTGACGATGTGCGTGCCGGACTGGCGACGCTCAAATTGCGGCTGGAGGTGCTGCGAGTGGTGGCGCTCGGCGGCAACAAGTTTCTGATCCATCTGGCTAGAGGATCAGACATCGTAGGGTTCTATCGCACGCGGCGTTTCCTCAGCTGCAGAATAGCCTTGCATAAGGATAGGCGTAAGGGGTTGACGCAGTGCTTCAACTGCCAGAGATACGGCCATGTGTCTGCCAATTGTGGCATGCCTTATAGGTGTGTCAAATGCGGCGGTTCACATGGACCGGGCAAGTGTGACATTCCCGCGGGGATGACTGAGCCTCGTGAGGTGGCGGTGACCGACCCCGCCACTGGTGAAGTGACTTTGCGGCCGGAATTCACACTTAAGTGTGTGATTTGCAATGCTGCAGGTCACTCAGCCAACTCTCGCGACTGCCCTAAAAGGCAGTCGATCCTGGTTCGGAAGGAGGAGAGTAAGGTGGTTAAGTCTGCTGCTGCTAGCGTGACTCTGGCTCGGGGTAGTGGAAATGTACGGCCTGGTGTGTCGTATGCATCTGCTGCTACGAGCAGAGGGAACGCGACGGCTCCCGCACGTGGACCACAGCGTCAACCATCGGGGGGGCCCGTAGTGTTTGATGACACGTGCCAGAAGATCTTTGGTAAGGATTTTCTGGCATGTGCCATCAAAGTCCGCCAGTGTGCTGGTGAGATGCGAGGTGTAGTGAGTGAGGAGGATAAGGCTAGGTTGGTCATCTCTGTGCTTAGTTCTCTATGTTTCGATGATGGAACAAATTAATTGTATTTTCGCCAACGTTAACTCCATCGTGTCAAGGCACAGGAGGCACTATCTTAGGGTTTTCCTGGACCGACATCGACCGGAGGTCATGATGTTGGCTGAACATAGGCTTAATTCGGTGCATAGGTTTGATATGGATGGGTATTTCGTGTTTCTGCAGGTTAGGAGCGATCGTCGAGGTGGTGGTACGGCTGTTCTGGTTAGGGACGACATTCGATGCGAGAGGGTCGATGTTGATTTTGGTGCGGTTGAGGGCACTTGTGTTAGGGTTCATAGATTAGGAGGGGCTCCGGTTCACTTCGTCTCGCTGTATAGTAGTGGTAGGGGGATTTCTGTTTCCGATTTTGATGGACTGAGCTCGTTGGCGGCTGCTGGCGAGGTGGTGGTTGGGGCTGACCTTAATGCTAGGCACTCTAGATGGGGCGGTGACGCGACTTGCTCTAGAGGTAGGATAGTTGAGGACTTCCTGTTAGGTTGTCCTGACCTGGATATCGTGCCAACGGATGGTCCAACCAGATTCGGTAGAATGACACGCTCATATATCGATATCTGTTTGGTATCACCTGGACTCACGATGTCTGGCGATGGCCGGGTTAGGACTTTGGACTATGACTCGGACCACATGGCTTTGGGGATTGTGGTGCTTGGGGACGGACCTGCACGTACTGCGCGGACTTTGCGTTTTGACTTCCGGAGACTGGACAGGCGACGATTTAGGAGGGTTTTGACTGGGAATCTTGCGGGATGCCAACTTCCTGTGGATCGGAATGTGACACGCTCTGAGATTGACGAGTTCGTCGAATCAATGAGTGTGGCATTCCGAGACACTATGGAATCTACTATACCCAGGATTCCTCCTGGGTGTAGGGGACCGCGGAGGCTACCGCGGGATGTACTTGACTTGATTAGGTGGAGGAAGAGACTGCGACGGACGCTACATCGGACAGGTGACCCTGGACGGTATGATGACCCTAGGGCGGAGATCCGCGTTTTGGATGAGGTGATACGTGAGGCGATATCGGAGTTTGAATGTGATAGTTGGGCTAGGCATCTTAATGGTATTAGGGCAGGCGATAATGTGTTTGGAAGAGTGAAGGCCGCTGCGGGCATCGCTCGTAGGGCTCCTGTCCCGGACCTCATCGGCGACGATGGGATTCCGGTGATTGAGGACGTTCGAAAGGCGGACGTCCTTGCGGACTGCATCCAGGGCGGACAGTCCGGTGCCGATGTGCGGGCGCTTCCCCTTGACGATAGAGTCAGGGCGGAGGGTGCGCTTTTGGACAATGGGACTCCTGTGGTCGAGTTTGCGGCGGACTTCACTGCTGATAGGGTTGTAGGACGTGGCGATGGTAGGTGGCGGACTGGTGGGTTTGTCACTGCTGCTGAGGTTGGTGCTGCCTTGAGGGTAAGGGGTAACCGCAAGTCCAGTGGTGTGGACGGAATCCCCGACACTGTGTTGAGGGCTACGGACACTGCCACATGGAGCAAACTTGCGGTGTTGTACAACCACTGCCTTAACTTGGGATATTTTCCGGTGGCGTGGAAGAGGGCGATTGCCGTCCCCATCCTAAAGCCAGGAAAGGACCCGACGAGGTGTGGGAGTTACAGACCCATCAGTTGTTTGCTGTCGCCGTTCGGTAAACTCCTCGAGTATTTCGTTGCTGCTAGGATTAGGTTGACATTGGAGGATAGGTCGATTCTCTTAGATAATCAGTTTGGTTTTAAGAGGGGACATTCGACGTCCCACGCCCTTATGGTCTTAGGGGATCGTGTTTCGAGGGGCCTTAACAGGCGCCACGTCACGATTGCGGTTAGTTTGGATTTCGCTAGTGCTTTCGATAGGGTATGGCAGGGCGCAATCATTTATAAGATGAGGGTCTTAGGATTCGAGAACGATGTTTGTAGGATGGTGGCCGATTTCTTTTCGGTTAGGGTTGGTAATTCGCTTTCTGGTGATAGGATGGTGTTGGCTGGAGTACCACAGGGTTCAATCCTGGAGGAGCTGTCTAGGTACTTTAGCATGTGGAAGTTGGAACTTAATATCGATAAGTGCGAAGGTATAATTTTCAAGGGTAAGAGGGGGGCTTTGTGCCGCCGGTCTAGGCAATACATACCCACTCTTGCCATTGGAGGTCGACCGATTCGCACTTCGGATCGTATTAAGTATCTGGGGGTTATATTCCACGAGAAGTTTACGTTTATCAGGCACATAGACTATATTCTGGCCAAGGTGAAAAAAGTATTCTGGACCTATCTGAGCATCATGCGATGTCCAGGTGGTCTGAGTACTAAGGTAAAGCTTTTGATTTATAAACAGATCATAAGGCCCCTGATCTTTAATGCCTTCCCAGTTTGGTTTGGGATTTCCTCACACCAAATGGAAAGGCTTAGAGTCTGGGAGAGGCGGATCCTCATTTCATGCTTGGGTTTGAGGCCGACTCGGAGAAGTGATGGCACCTGGCGACGCCCGTCGAACAGGACCGTCTACGACTCCGCCGGCCTGGACAGGATAGACGTCTTTCTGGTTGGAAGTGCGCTGAAGTTTCTTGATAGGTCGTCTAGATTAGAAAACAATTTGGTTAGTGACTGTCTCCGTCGAGATCTCGACTTGACGAGACTGACAGAGGTGGCTTATCTGCCTCTGAGTAGTTTGATTACATTAGATAGCGAGGGACTCCTCTTTAGGGATGGAAGACTCCTTTTCTACCACCGAAGGTATAGGACACTGGCGATCGACGATCCCGTGTATAGCACTCATCAGTGAGATGGGTTTATGTAAATAGTTGTAAATATTGCCTAGTATGTAAGTTGTAGTTTATAATTATTAGTTTGTACGTATTAGTTTGTAAGATTTTCCTGTAGTATTAGCCCCTTTTTAAAGTCCATTTTTTGGGGGATTATTTGTATAATTATTATTTAGTATTATCGATGGTTGCAGCTACGCTGCAACTCCCCTAGGTATAAGCTACGTAGATTTAGAAAGTATACGCTAAGTAATTATAAGTTTTATTATTATCGTTAGTCATAAGATATTGAATTTTTGTTAAGTTTTTTATGGATAAATAAATTGAATTGCTTGAATTGCTTGAGTGGTTGAACCACACATAGTGGCATAACTCGAGAACCATTTATCCGATTTGGTTGAGGAAAGTTTTAAAGAATTAAATATTAAGTAGCCTTCAAGTTCATATAATACCATTTTCCATCCGTTCAGCGGTTTCGACGATAAACAAGTATTACAAAATATTACAAAAAAAAGTGATTTTTTGAACAAGTTTTAATATTTTTAAAATAAAACTCCCATAAATCAAACTAAAATGTTATATTTTAATGATTTTATCGTAAATTCTGTTCAGTCATGAATTAAACGAGCCCATTCCGAAGAAAATCGATGCATAATTTAAAAAGTTATAGCTAATTTAGTAAGGTTTTAACTTTAAAACTTTCATATCGATGTACAATTTACAAAAACAAACTTAAAAAAGCTAAGATTTGAGATTTTGACGTTTTTTGACGTCTAGATTCAGAATCTATGCATTAAAACAGAAACCCAAGAAAAAATTTTGTTTTTGTCGACCGGTGTAATTATTGGTTGACTTTAAATTTGTGATAACCAGATATGGCGAAAATTAAGTTAAAATTACATTTATGATTTCTTATCTATCTACCTTTTCAACAGGTACCCAGCAAAATCTTGGTAAGTACCTGTAATTATTCCCTGCGTTACCAAATAATGACATCTCATTACTTTCGGCTTATTAATAATGACTTACCAATAATAACAGAAATATGTGAATTGTTGTTATAAAAATCATTTTGGAAAGTTTTAATATAATGCAATTTTGGCTATATGTGGGTTATTGTAGATTTATTTATATTTCAACATGTTTTCAAACAATACGTGCAGATTTGAATGAAATTACCAGAAATTCGAATCTGGCATGAGCAAATTGTTTGTTTCGAGAAATATGCGCGACAATATGCAAAAAATCATTTTAAATGACCATTTCTACATATCTACTACTTATTTTATAACTTATTGGTAATGCATTATTCAAGGGCATAAAATCGAGTTACAAATAAGTACTTATTATGCTACTTTATTGTATGCTTTTGGGAAGTACTTTCCTCCACTGACATCCCCATGTTAAAATAATGAGAAAAGTGGCTAAATAATAAGTACTTACCATTATGGAACTTTGCTTACTCGTCGGATTATTTGGTAATGAGAAATTTTGCTGGGTAGGTTGCAGTGATGGAATGAGTTTGCACAACCGTGTATGTAAATTTGACTTTATATTGGGTGTGGTAATAAGTAGTACGGTTTTGGCCATTACACAGAACTTATCACGGTATTTGCAAACGATTAACCTAGAAATAATAATGGCTTACGAAATCATAAAATTGGCAACAACTAAATTAAGTGACATGCGTAGAAATTCAGATGCGGAGTTTGATAAACTATTTGAAGAATCCACACAACTTGCAAGAAGTTTTGGAATAGAAGCTGCACTACCTAGAAGAGTATGCACTCAAAAGTATAGGGCTAATATTCCTGGTTCAGATGCCAAGGCGTATTTTAGGACAACATTGTTCATACCATATCTGGACGAAGTAATATCACATTTAAATAATAGATTTTCCGAACATGAAGCTATAATTACGAGTCTGTTTAAAATCGTTCCAAAACGAGTTTACATCTAATAAAGGAAGATTTCGAAGAAGTCACACTTTTTTACAAAAACGATTTAAAAAATTCAGCTAAATCTGTTTTAGCTGAAATAAGTATATGGATTGATTATTGGAAGCAGAAGAATGATAAGCCATCAAATGCATTAGATGATATTTCAGTTTGTGATGATGATATGTTCCCAAGCGTTTTTACACTTTTGCAGATACTGGCCACAGTACCTGTGACAACGGCATCTGCTGAGCGAAGTTTCTTAAGAAGAATAACAACTTATCTCCGCAACAGAATGGAAGGAGAAAGGCTATCTTATCTGGCTTTTATGTCTATATACAAAGATGAAGTCAAAATCGATGAAATAATTGATATATTTCTTTCAAAAAATCGAAGATTAGATTTTTAGTTCTTACGTATTTTATTATAAAAAGTTTTACTGATCTCGTACTAAAGTACAAATTTATATTTAGGAGTAAAATTCGAATAAAAACTAAGGAACTTAACTTCCATTACCTACACAATAAACGCAATTTTTTAATTGTTTATCTTTGTTATGGAAAAAAAAGGTTGGTTGTACTCATGCACATTGTGTGTGGGGGCGTTGAGGGACGCATGTATTCACCCAGAAGTTTAGATCACGGTGGGGCTAAGCCTAACGGCAGGAACTCACCTAAATCCAGAATGCCTACGTCATAGATCGTTTAGATATTGATGGCTGCGTATAGTTTCGTAGTTAGTACCGGACGATGGCACGATGATACTCCAGTAAGTAAATTTATAAGCTTTTCGTTATTTTTGAATTCTGCTTTCGATTTTAGCGGAAATACATTTTGTTTCAGCAGAACCAACAGATCATAAGAAATAAAAATATATCTATGGATTCTGCGACGTAGCTCTTAATCACTGCTGCAAAGTACCGAACTCTCGTGCGTCATAATGTTAGCGATAAGATCCTCAGCATCAATACCTCCTCATCTGTATTGACATCTGCATCTGGTGACATATACGCAAACACATTATGATCTAAAATCCCTTCACCAAAATCCAAAGCGCTGTCTAGATTATTAAATTTTCTGCCGTAAAAGATTCATGGGTTGAAGCTATCAAACGCCATGACAATTCGAAAAAATAAATAAAAAAATCTAATTAAAATATATACCTTATCAGCCATTGTACCCAAACGAGTACACTGTTTTTCAAACATACATTTCGCTTGGAAAATCAAATTTTTATGAAAATTGTTTTTCAAATTAGAAAAAACAAGCCTTTTTATTCGTAAATAAAGTGCCAACTCTTTTATTTGTTTTGCGACAAACATTTGGCAGAGTCAAACGGTCACTCACCTACCAAAAATGCGCAAAACTGGAAAAGGCTAAAGAAGACAAAGCAAAATTCGAAGTACTATTATTTTCTACCGCTGAACTGTTAATATGCTATTATTAAGAAGAGTAAACATAACACAAAATCACAACAAACTCTGAAACAACTTATTTCATAGTCGATTTATGAGTGTTTTTCTGTACCTGTGCTAGTACAATGGCCAGTAATGGGTTAATGGCCTCAGAAGGATGTTCCTGAGTGTACTGGCGAATTTCTTCCTAACAGCTATTGTCACATCGTCTGCATATGTGACAACTTTCACCCCACTACGGATGGTTGGATGGATGGAAGTCATTTGGTCCCAAGGAAGTTTATATAAATACAGGGTGGCTGATACCAAAAAAAAATTAATAACTTTTTTTCTATCTAATGAATCTGGTTAATTTTTTTTTATTTTGCAGATTGATTTTTAGATTTAACAAAAATGGATAACTGGGACACTGAAACAAGAATTTGGAGTGTCCGCCGCTATTACGCACTGAAGTCCGTAGTTTCGGTTCAAGAGAGTATAGGGGCACGTTTGGCGGCAATCCTCCGAGCAGATGGACCATAAAGAGACTTGTTAACAATTTTTCCGAGCATGGGACAGTCAACAGAAGACCTTACCATCGAAACCCTTCAGTTCGGAAGGAGGAAAAAATCGCTGCTGTAGCTGATGCCATTCAAAACAATCCAAGAGTTTTGACAAGAACCTTACCTTCTCAAATGGGTATAAGCAGACAGTCATTGCAGTCAATTGTGCACAAAGATTTGGAGCTATTCCCATATAAAATTCAAATGGCCAACAAAGTGAACTCAGCAGACTTCCCGATTCGCTTGGAATTTTGCCAGAAAATGCTTCAAATGGTGGAAGAGGACGGAAACATGTTGAACTGTCTTTTCATGTCTGACGAGGCTCATTTCGATTTAAACGGCAACATAAACAAACAACCCACAGATACTTCATGAGACGGAATTGCATCCACTTCGTGTCACAGTGTGGTGTGCAGTTTCATCACGCTGCATTGTCGGGCCCTACATCTTCGAAGAAAACGGTCACACCGTTACAGTTACTGGAGGCCGTTACTGGAGCATGTTGAGAGAGTTTTTCTATCCAGAATTACGCCGAATGAGAATTTCTTTCAACTCTGTGTGGTTTCAGCAAGATGGTGCAACTCCTCACATAGCCCGGCCTGTTATGACAGAATTGTGGCGAAAATTTCCCAATAAGCTGATATCCAGAAACTCCACATTCCGTTGGCCCGCCAGGTCGCCTGACCTGACCTGACTTTTTCTTGTGGGGTTATTGCAAACAGGAAGTCTACAAAGCAAAGCCAACAAATTTGAATGAACTAAAGCAATCCATTCGAGAAACAATTGCGGCTATTCCCGTCTCAACTCTCCAAGCAGTAATGAACAACTTTTTGGTAAGATGCCGCACATGTATCAACGAGCAGGGGGGCATTTAAATTCCATTATTTTTAAAACTAATTAAGCTATATTTAATTAAATTTAATGAGCTTTAACATGAATAAAAGAAAACTGAATTCCGTACACTGAAAAAAAAGTAATTTGAGTTTCTTAATGTAGCAATATTCATCAGCCATCCAGTACTACCTGTTAAATAGTTTTATGATACCAGTATAGGGTTTTTTGTTTGCTAATTTTCTTATCACAACTGTAGCGCTGCAGAACAATGAACAACATGTTGTTCGTCAAACTCATCCAATAATGTACAAAAGCTAGTGTATGTGTGTGTGTGTGTGAGAGAGTTTATTTGTATGCCATGGTATTTGTGACACTGGTCGTGCTGTTGACAACTTCAACATTTTGACATAGGTTTGACTAAGTGTTACGTTATGTGGCGCTCCATTCTTCTACTACTAGTGTGCCGCTTTTTATTTTCCTTTTGGGACAGTTCTTTTATGACACTGTGACTGACTGGCTGAATGAGTGAGTGAGCAAGTGAATGAATGGGTGAATAGCTATGGCTTTATTATAGTTTTTTGCGATCCTATTTGCGAAATGCATTGCTCTGTTTTTTTTACAGTGAGATTCATTCGATTTTTGATTCATTTTTTTGTTTTGTCGGTAGGCCACTCAGATATTCATTACAAAAACATGGCACGGTGGGGCCATAGAGAAAATCATTTTGCAACGAGTCAGATTTTATGACAAATATTAAAACTTAACTGCATCGGAATTCATGTTTACCGTAATTTTTAAAGATATTATCTATAAACTGATTCTAAAAAAATATACCCAATGTAATGGAATCTGCCTGATCGATTGACTATTTTGCCTGTCACGTTGTCCTTAATAGACACTTAATTTTTCATTTCGGTTCAAGAGGTTTAAATCCAAATAACTATTACAAGTTAGAATGGCAATCAATCCCACTGTCCTGTGATAACTATATTTAGGAAGAAATACCCGGGAAGTGGTTTAAATGCCTAACAGAAACTGATTTGGTACAACGCTGGCAAGTGCATGTGGAGATTTATTTATTTTTTTGGAAAAGAATTTACCTGCGCACTCATACTATGTCTGTGTAGGTATGGTAAGTGACATTAAAGACACTTGACGCGTGAGTTATTCAAACGACAAAATTGCAGACGCACATAACGTTTAGTTAGGACAGTTACTCAGACATGCTGATGCTGGCAAACTGCACTGCAATATATTAAGAACAACATCGTGTGGTACTATGAGGCAATAGCCCCACAACTACTTACAGTTTTGAAACTAGTAGGTGATGGGACTTCGGCTGTATTAAAGGCTGGCAATAATATCAAAAGAATCAAATCACTTGATGAACCCCCGCCTTCGAGTCATGACAATATGCCATAACATCGTCTTCAGCAGGATAATCAGCAAACCCTTCAACATTGTGGCGAAGGAGATTCCAGGGATGGCGTTTTTAGACAGAAGTGATGTGAATGACAACATCCCGAGGGACAAGTGGAGTCCCAATGACTCGCTGTCCTTAGAAAAATGCCAGGCCCACCTCCAATCTGCAGCGTGACATCAGAGAAGAGTAAATTTCATAGCTTTCTGTAATGTCAGGTCGGTAGACAGGTTTAAAGCTGCTCTTAAGGTTAAGGTCTAAGCGGGCTTCAAAATGAATGTTGTCGAGAAAACCTATATCCCTAGTCGCCCCATAGCCCTCACCTGGGTTACAAAAGAATCATCCGACTCGGCTGACGTTCTCTAGCTGCTAAAACTTTGCAATCTCGGTTTGCCCACCTACAATTGGAGAATTGGCAAGATTGGTAAGGCGGAAAATTAAAAGCGTAGGATCTATTTGGACGTTAATGCTTCATCCATCACTCACTTACAACAGTCAAATGGAACTCTGCCATGATTTCGGGATATATTAACATCGCTGATCTTTTGAATCACAAATCCGCTTAAATCACCTGTTACAGATGGCATTCTTCCCCCCGTTGGAGAAAATTTATGATGGAGGGATACACCCAAAACGAAAGATATCAAACACAAGACAAAGAAAGAAAACCTGGATACAAAGCTCTTATCGATAATCAGATATGTATACAACAAGAGCAAGTCTACAGAATCGATCCTGCCTGAACTATTGAATCGACCCTACATTTCAAGGATTTCACTACGGTGGCCCTTCTTAGGGCACGTTGAAAGGATTTTTGATAACATTCACTCAGATGCAGTAATTGCGGAGATGTCGCATCAAACGGTGAACTGTAGCTTGATTGGACTAATTACGAGGTTTCTCACCAGAAGTCACATAACACTATGTCTCGGGGAACCAACTCTAACGAAATTTGTAGGCAGATGGACTCCACAAGGAGAAGTACTGTCTCCACGAATTTAGAATGTAGCAGTGTAAGGAATTCTATTAGACGCCACATCGTGGCACATGCGGAAGAAGTTCACACAATATCGACTGGAAAATGTAGTAGTTATTTATGGCTTAAATAAAAATATTTAAGAGCGACCTCTATATGGGGACTATAACAAAGTATGAACTGATTTGGGTACATTTTGTTGAGATGAATTCTTGTCAAAATAGAATACAAACTGCAAAGATTCAGGTAAATTGCTTAGAAAATGTGTTGTTTATGGCTCAGACAAGACTTTTTGGGAGCGACATCTATAGGTGAACTATAACAAAATATGAACTGATTTAAAAAATGTTTACTGTGATGAATTCTTGTCTAAATAAAAAACAATCAGCAAATGCTTTCACTTGAAATGCTTAGAAAATGTGGTATTTATGGCTTAAATAACCGTATTTTGGAGCGACCTCTATATGGTGACTATAACAAAATATGAACCGATTTGGAAAAGTTTGCTGTGATGAATTCATATCAATTTAGAATACAAACTACAAAGTTTCAGCCAAAATGCATTAAAAATGTGGTATTTTGGAGCGACCTCTATAGGGAAGCTGCATCAAAACATTGACCGGTATGGCCCATTTGTAATTCCAAACGATCGGCAATTATAAGAAGCATTCCTACCAAATTTGATCAACCTGGTTCTATTATTACGGACTGTATCGTGATTTCAACAGACACACAGACGGACATGGCTAAATTTCACGTTGCAAACGGAATGACAAAGTTGGTATACCCCCAGCCTATGGTGGAAGGTACAAAAAAGTGGGCAGGTTCAAAAGTGGGTGTGGCTGTAGTAGTATTTAAAATTTGAATATCTCAGAATGTGTTGATCGTAGAAGAAGGAAATTTGGCACATGCGTTAATGGTGTTATTACCAAAGACTACGCCAAAAATGAACGTGATCGGATAAGTAGAGGTAACATTATTAACAAATTTAATATCTCGCAAACTGTTGTTCGGAGAAGAACGAAATTACACTATGCAACAAAATTTTTGTCGAAGTACTGCGCATAAAATTTTGTGGTGTAATATGGAGTCCTATATAATACCCTACACCACTCTCGTAATATTGAATAACTCTGAAAAATAAATATTGTAATTCATGTATAAATTGTTTATTCTAAATTTCAAAATGATTGGATGTAAAATACAGCTTCTACAGGACTAAAGAGCAAAATCGAACGAAACACATATATGGGAGCTATAGCTAAATCTTAACCGATTTTCTTCAAATTCGGATCATGGATCATGGATCAAGAAACGATTCAAAACGATTGGATGTAAAATACAGCTTCTATAGGACTAAACGTCCAAATCGGACGAAAGATATATATGGGAGCTATATCTAAATCGGAACCGATTTCAACCAAATTCAGTAGGGATCTTTACAGCTGCAAAATACTCTAAACTGCAAAATTTCAAAACGATCGGAGTGAAATTGCGACCTGTAGTCTACGAACAACTTTCAGACAGACAGACAGACACGGTTAAATCGACTCAGCTAGTGATTCTGAGTCGATCGGTATACTTTAAGGTGGGTCTAGCTGCGTTATTTTCAGGTGTTACAAACATCTGCCGTGAAACAAACTTATAATACCCTGTACCACAGTGTGGTGTAGGGTATAAAAACGGTTTATGGTACACTTTTTTTAATGTTTAATGTTTCTTTAAAATTCAAATTTTCTTGAAAGGTGCCTTTAATATTTGAAACCTATTTTTTGAAGTATATGCTCGATAATGGCGGGATACACGTTAAACACGTTCATGTGGAAACAAAAGTTTAGTAACTGTCGTTAAAACAATTAGGAAAAAATGTGATTTGTTTTCAAAAAATAATTTTTTGCTGCCACAAATAAAACCATAAAAAATAGAACAAAATTCTCCAAAAATATAAAAATTGGGTGTCCTATATTTTAAAACCTAGCATTCTAACGAAGAAAACAATACCTATTGGAAGAAATTCTATAGATAAATGTAGAACTTATATAACTTTTTATAGAAATAGGAGAATTTCAACAAAATTCGGTTTTTGTACCCTTCCTATATATCAGATGCTGCAAACCAAAATTGTAACCCATCGATGGGTGACCTATGAGACCCCAAGTATATTTGGCGGAAACCCGTTTTGGGGCATTTTAGGTAATTTGAACAATGTCCGTCTGTCTGTCTGGTTGATTAATGATTGACTTAAAATTTGGTACGTGTCAATATTTTTTTCTATATTAGCATACGGTCAATGATGGACTATGTTGGTCTACTGCTTCGAGTAGCTCTCCCATAAAGAGTTAAAATTTAGTGAAATATTGATAATCTCATAACTTATATACTTTTTCCCAGAATCGTTCACAATTTCACACAGAGTATTAGTTTCTTGGTCGCTATCACCTTAAGAAAAGTGGACGAAGTTGCCACGCCCCTTTTGGTACCTCCCATACAATTGGACCATTTTGCACAAAATGTTAACGGCTTATAACTTTGATTCCAGTCCATACAAAAACTTGACCTTTTGTGAAGTATATATAATGTTTTTATAGTACCTGAAAATTTGGCGTTATTGCCACGCCCCTTTCGGTACCTCCATTCGAACCATTTCGCAGAATAATTTAACGGCTCACAACTTTGATTCCAGTCAACACAAATACTTAAAATTTTGTGATGTGTAATGCTTTATAGTACCCATAGTATATTCAAAAATGTGCGTTATTGCCACACACACAAATTTTAAGGCTTATAACTTTGATTCCTGTACATACAAACATTTGACATTTTGTACAGTATAACTTTTTTATAGTATCCATAGTATATTAAAAAATGGGCATTATTTGCACGCCCCTTTTCGTACCTCCCAAACAAAATTGTCAAAATAAAAAACATGAAAAATGATTTTTTTGAATTTCCCTTATTTTTACAATATAGGTCATAATTTATACATTTATCAATAGATTTTATGCAAGTAGGCGTTGATTTATTCGTTAGGATGTTAACTTAAACAATGGAACAAACATTTTTTTGCGAATTTTTTTTTGTGCCAACAAAAAATGTTTGCTTTTAAAAAATCACTACTTATACCCTGCACCACACTGTGCTACAGGTTATTATGATTTTGTGCATTTCTTTGTAACACCCAAAAGGAGAAGAGATAGACCCATTGTTTATTATACCGATCGACTTGTAATCACTTTCTGAGTCGATTTAGCTATGTCCGTCTGTCTGTAGATGTATTCTTGTAATCAAAGTACAGGTCGCAATTATGGTCCGATCTCAACGAAACTTTGCACATATCTTTATTTAGGCCCAATGACGATCCCTATTGAATTTGGTTAAAATCGGTTCAGATTTACATATAGCTCCCATTAATATGGACCTCCGATTTGGCATATATGTATGCACTGTATAAGCAACCTTTTTGAACCGATTTGTACAAATATCCGATCAGTACGAAATTCGGCAGAAAGAGGTTTCTTATTACATGAAGGAATACTGCCAAATTCGGAGAAAATCGGTTCAGATTTAGATATAGCCCCCATATATATGTTAGCCCCAATTTGACATCCAAGCGCTGTAGAGACTGTATTTTATATCCGATCAGTACGAAATTCGACAGAAAGAGGTTTCTATTTTACATGAATGAGTATTTAGGAAAAATCGATTCAGATTTATATATAACCTCCATATATATCCAGATTTGGTTACAAAGCGCTATAGAAGTTGTACTTTACTTCCGATCATTACAAAATTCTCCAGAAAGATGTTTCTCAATTTAGGAACAAATATTGCTTAATTTAGCGATTATCGGTTCAGAATTAGATATATCCACATATATATGTTCTTACCCATTTACCAATTATTTCAAATTATTATCGCAATGACCCTTTTCGCATTGTTGGCGACTTTCTGCCTTTCCTTACTGGTTTTTTTATTGTAACTAAACTTCCGTTTCTACGTGAATGTGATGTTTTCAGCATTTTTAACCCTCATAATTTCCTTTAATTTAAATGGTATCTCGGCTTTGTCAAGCTTATACTTCAAAAAATTATTTTAAAAAAACTTTACCATAAAATAATTTGTTTTGGTTTCATAAAAAAATTTTGTTGCATAGTGTAATCATATAACGGATTTTCCAATAGGGATGATATGATTTTGAAGTGACGTTTCGGCCATTTGTAATATGTCATGATCTGTCATTTGTTTTTCTGTGTATTGAGCAATGTTTACAATTTCATCATGGAGAGATATACGCCAGAACAACGTATACAAATTATTCAGTTTTATTATCAAAAAAATCGTTCTCCAATTGCAACTTTTCGTGCGCTAAGTCAATTTTTTTTAAATCCAAAGAAAACACTTTCCAGTCGGCCTACGACCTTGACACCATAAGCTCTCGTTAAGAGCTATCTTTTTGCCATTGACCGATTCCCAATCCGACGTACCGGTAAGGAGCTACAGCAAAAATAAACTTTCCTTTCACATTTGAAAATTATGCGCAGTCAATTTTTTTAAAAATCCAAAAAAAAAAACACTTTTTCTTCGACCTACGACCTTGACACCCATGAGCAATATTTTATCTCTCGTTAAGAGCTATCGTTTTGCCATTGACCGATTGTGGCGACGTGCCATACAGCAAATGAAACAATTGAATTGTTGCGAGAAAAGTTTGGAGATTCGATTATTTCAAGAAATTGTGATATTCAATGGCCTCCAAGAAGTTGTGATTTAACACCATTATACTATTTCTTGTGGGGTTATTTGAACCCATTGGTCTTTCGAAATAAACCAGACTCTCTTCAAGCTTTACAAGTCAATATTGAACGTGCCATTCATGACATACGACTTGATGTAGTGAAAAAAGTGCTCGAAAATTGGGTTCATCGAATTCGTTCCTGCAGAAGTAGTCGTGGAGGCCATTTGAATGACGTTTTATTTAGAACTTAATTGTATCGATTGTACTTCACATTAAGTAAAAAACTTTTGAATTTCCATAACAATAAGTGTGATCATATCACTCTTATTGGAGAGCCCTGTACCTAGATGTTGACGAATCTTTAAATTTGGTGTGCGTTATTGTGTTAACAAAGAATGTGTCCCATTTATGGTTGGGGTAGAACCGGTGTATATGCTACATATCGCTCACTCACTTCAAGAGTGTCATAACTCAAAATTTTAAATTGTTGTGGTTGCCTTACAGAAATGCGAATTTTGCAAATATCCATAAATTAATCTCAACGAAATTTTGTTTATAAGTAAACAATCATGTTTCGGATTATTCCACCGTTTTCTGACTTTCTATTTCATCTTATTTATCTTTTTATAAGGTCTTAAAGTTGCACATCTCGACTATTTTCAATTTTGAGTTAACAGTCTTGAAGTAAGTGAGCGATATGTATCAACATGTATGTAATATATTTGTAGCTATTCACCTTAACAACCACATTGCCTTATTTTTTTTATTCACGTAAACTTTGTTAATAAATTAAAACCAGTAAGGAAAGGCAGAAAGTCGGGCGGGGCCGACTATATAATACCCTACACCTCCCTAACAATGCGATAAGGGTCATTGCGATAATAATTTTGAATAATTGGTAAATGGGTAGGGACATATTATCTAATTCTGAACCGATAATCGCTAAATTAAGCAATATTCGTTCCTAAATTGAGGAGCATCTTTCGCGAAAATTTTAATGATCGGAAGTAAAATACAACTTCTATAGCGGTTTGATACCAAATCAGGAGGAACAATCAATATAAATCTGAACCGATCTTCCCTGAATACTCATTCATGTAAAAAGACCTCCTTCTGTCGAATTTCGTACTGATCGCATATAAAATACAGTCTCTACAGCGCCTACATGTCAAATCGGGGGTAACGTATATATGGGGGCTATATCTAAATCAGAACCGATTTCTTCCAAATTTAACAGAGTTCATTCATGTAATAAGAAACCTTTTCCTGCCGAATTTCATACTGATCGGATATAAAATAAAGTTTTTACAGCGCTTACATGTCAAATCGGGGCTAACATATATATGGGGGCTATATCTAAATCTGAACCGATTTTAACCAAATTCAATAGGGATCGTCCTTGGGCCAAAAAAGATATGTGTAAAGTTTCGTCGAGATCGGACCATAATTGCGACCTGTACTTTGATTCAAGAAAACATGCACAGACGGACAGACAGACGGACAGACAGACGGACAGACAGACAGACAGACAGACAGACAGACAGACGGACATAGCTAAATCGCCTCAGAAAGTGATTCTAAGTCGATCGGTATAATAAACGATGGGTCTATTTCTTCTCCTTTTGGGTGTTACAAACAAATGCACAAAGTTATAATACCCTGTACCACAGTGTGGTATAGGGTATAAAAAGGAGACTTCAGAATGGGCATTAGAATTATTATATTGGTAGAGCTGTTTTATGAACTAAAATTTGGCTGAATGGCTGCAAGATTTCTGAAAATTCTGTATACTGATTTTGATGATAAAAAAACGAAGTATACTCGTAGATCAACAAGACGATTTTAGTGTAAATAATTTTAGAGGGAATTTCCGTATTGGGCTGTGCAAACAATGCAGGTAAAGGGTGATAAAAAGGTTCCACTTTATCTGTTACTTTTTACCCCAATGTTACTTCTAGGGTATCTAGCTGCTAGTACGCTAGATATAAATCAAAATGATTCCAAGACAAATGATTCAAAGTGGTGCTCCAATGACGGCATTTATGACCCTCTTATGGAAGAAAAATTTTCATTTTCTTTTAGTTTCAGAATTTTTTTCCCAATTATTTGCCCTGTGGAAAAATTAATTATTTTAAAATTAAATTTTTTTGTTGCTTTTTATAAGCATTTATAAAATGTCCATTTTATAATTTTTTTTTGTGGACGCCATTACTTAAACGCTCCTGTTACTAAAGACAAAACTAAATATTGTCAACTAAAAATATTAAATACTATAACAATTGGCATTACTTACATTTCTCCCCCTTTTTAAATCAAGAATATTTTAAATCACCTGCAAAGAAAGAAAGAAAGCAAAATATGAAATATTTCCTAGAATGTTGTATTATAATAAGTTCTGTAGTTTAAAATAAAAATTTGGCAATAACATTTGCAGGTAATGACGCCATTGCGCCTTTTTGTACAAAAATAGTATCTGAACTACAGGTTGCGTACGAGTATTACATATTTCCAAAAAGTTGCCATAGAACGAACATTCACATGTATTGGCATAATGACAAAAAATGTCGTACGACATTCTGATTTACTATTTATAGACCATAATAGTGTATTTTGTAATATAATTTATAGCTTTGTTGGGTTGGACCGATGGAATATGGGAAATATGATAATAATATGTATATCACATTAGAATTGTCCTGCCAATAGTTTTGTAAATATCACATTTATATTCGGCAACAATCTCATACAAGAGAAGCCAATTGCTATATATGTATATATAAATAATTAACATGCAATTTAGGTATTTTATTAAGCGAACATTACTGAAATAAAAAAGTCGGCCAAAAGCTGATTTCTAAATTCTGTAATTTTAAACAAGTACCAAAATTTATGTCGAGCAAAACGGAATTGTAATGTGTAATTTTGGTACGTTGCACAGTGGGAAGAATCCAAAAATAGGGGAATATTTAGGCCGTTTCTTAGCCAGTCAACCGTTTCCAACGAAATTTTGCATGCTTGTAGAAAAGGTAAAGGGGTTTACAATAAGAGTGATATGATTTCTTAAAAAAAAAACACAATTATTGTTAAGGAAATTCAAAAGTTTTTTATTTAATGTGAAGTACAATCGATACAATTAAGTTCTAAATAAAACGTCATTCAAATGGCCTCCGCGACATCTTCTGCAGGAATGAATTCGATGAACCCAATTTTCGAGCACTTTTTCCACTAAATCAAGTCGTATGTCATGAATGGCACGTTCATTATTGACTTGTAAAACTTGAAGAGAGTCTGGTTTATTTCGAAAGACCAATGACTTCAAATAACCCCACAAGAAATAGTCTAATGGTGTTAAATCACAATTTCTTGGACGCCATTCAATATGACCATTTCTTGAAATAACCGAATCTCCAAACTTTTCTCGCAAACTAAAATATTGCTTATGGTGTCAAGGTCGTAAGTCGACTGGAAAGTGTTTTTTTTGTGGATTTAAAAAAATGGAATTAGCATAATTTCCTCCTTAACGGTACGTCGGATCGGGAATCGGTCAATGGCAAAAAGAGCTCTTAACGAGAGCTAAAATATTGCTCATGGGTGTCAAGGTCGTAGGTCGACTGAAAAGAGTTTTTTTTTGGGATTTAAAAAAAATGGACTTAGCGCACGAAAAGTTGCAATTGGAGAACGATTATTTTGATAATAAAACTGAATAATTTTTAAACGTTGCTCTTGCGTATATTTCTCGATGGTGAAATTGTAAACACTTCTGAATACAATGAAAAACAAATGACAGATCATGACATATTACAAATGGCCGAAACGTCACTTCAAAATCATATCATCCCTATTGGAAAACCCGTTATAAAGCATACGCTTAAGCCCATAGACAATGCTAACAGGCAAAAGAATCCTATATAAAATAATTTCGCTATGTTTAGGGAATTATATTTTGTGTGTTTTGATGACCACAAAAATTAAAATATGTACAAAAAAAACTTTTGTACCTTGGCAAAGTTTACCAACTCATTCGTTTATGCTCGACACAACAACCATGAAAATAAAAGTCACAATTATTTACTTGGAGTGCGAGACGAAAATCTGCATTAAAAATGTTTACCAAAAACATAATCTAAACTATTTTTCACAACTTTTTTGTGATAACAACGATTTGAGCTAAAACACGAACTTTCTCTATAGCACTCCAAAGTTTGGCAATTTTCGCACTTGCATTTGTGCATGAAATTTAACAAAAAAAAACATGAAAATTACAAAAATATATATTTGTATGCAGGCACCAAAATGGGGCAAATAGGACAGTAAAATATACATCGTCTGAGACAAATACTTTACTCTCATTGAATTTAAACCCTTCACCACTCTAAGAGTATTATAAGTTTGCTTTGAGCTGCAGGAGAACAATTGAAGTTTGCCTCAACTTACCGATTGACCTCAAATCACTAGCTGATTAGATGTAACGGTATCTATCGATCCATCTGTCTATTCTCAGTTTCTCGCCAAATAAAATTCAGCAATTTGATGATAAAATTTGCCAATAAGCGCTATTTCACTTAAAGCGGGAAACCTATTGAAAACGGTCAAGATAGTTTCATAAATATTTAGATATATCCAGATTTGCCATTGACTATGCGGCATTGTAAGCGTATTTTTGCTCAAATCTTTTTGACATTTCTAAGAAAACAGTTCTTTGAAATGTGAACAAATTCAGAATATTTTGATAAAAATCTATTCAGATTTAGATAAAGCCGATATGACATTTACACGCTACAAAACTAGTCGTTTTGTATCTACGAGTATGTATATGTGTGAAATGCAATTATTATGAAATTTACTTGGGAGCATATCCGCTTTGGCATTTAAGTGCTGTAGAAACCGTTTTCCTAAGAATACTTATTTAAACAATTTGGCAAAAAGGAGCTGTGTTAAACAAGAATGAACGGATTAAAGGTCAATGTACGAGTATTATAATAAATGTCAATGACAAAGGTCTGTGACCACCATTAAAGGTCAATGACCTCGTATTAAAAGTCAGCGACCTTGATTAAAGGTCAGCGACGTCGGATTAAATGTCGGTGACTGTGCTTAAAGGTCAATGACCCCATTTAAAGACAAGTGACTAAGAACAAAGGTCAATGACACCGATTAAATTAAATAACCCTAATTAAAAGTCAATGACCAAATTGAAGGGGAATGACTACGGAGTAAATGGATTATAGGGCCGTGAACGCGATCAAAGGACAATGACCCCGATTAGAGGTAAATGATCCCTATTAAAGGCTAATTACGCCCATCATAGATTAATTACCCCTGATTAAAGGTCAATAATCCCGCTTAAAGGTTAATGACCCCATTTAAGGGTTAATGATCGGTATTAAAGGTTAACGACCACTATTAGGGGTATATTACCCCGATTAAAGGTCAATGACCCCTGATAAAAGGTCAGTGACGCCGGATTAAAGGTCAGTGACCCTGCTTAAAGGTCAGTGACCCTGCTTAAAGGTCAGTGACCCTGCTTAAAGGTCAGTGACCATGCTTAAAGGTCAGTGACCCTGCTTAAAGGTCAGTGACCATGCTTAAAGGGCAATGACCCCGATTAACGGCTTATTACGACCATCAAAGATCAATAAACCCTGATTAATGGTCCATGAACCGTAAATAAAGATCAATGACCCCGGATTAAAGGTCAATGTATTATATTAAATGTCAATGACCTCGGATTAAAGGTCAGTGGCCGCCATTAACGGTCAATGACCTCGTATTAAAGGTCAGTGACCTTGATTACAGGTCAGTGACGTCGGATTAAATGTTGGTGACTCTGCTTGTAGGTCAATGACACCGATTAAAGACAAGTGACTAAGATCACAGGTCAATGACTCTGATTAAACTAAATACCCCTGAAAGTCAATGACCAAATTAAAGGGGAATGACTACGGATTAAAAGTCAATGACTCCTGATTAAAGATCAATGACCCTGGATTACAGGGCCGTGAACACAATCAAAGACCCCGCTTAATGACCCCGATTAAAGGTTAATGATCCCTATTAAAGGTCAATAAGCTCGATAAAAGGTCAGTCACAACTTATTTAAGATCTATGACCCCTGATTAAAGGTAAATAAACCCGCTTAACGCTGAATGACCCCATTTAAGGGTTAATTATACCTACTAAAGGTCAATGATCACGATCAAAGATTAATTACCTCGATTAAAGGTCAATGACACCTATTTAAGTTCAATGACGCCTGATAAAAGTTCACTAACCCCGGTTTAAAGTCAAGGACCACGGTCAATGGCCAATGACTCTGATTAAATTAAATAACCACGATTAAAATTCAATGACCATATTAACGGTCAATGACTACTGATTAAAGGTCAATGACCCTGATTACAGATCAATGACCCGCATTAAAGAGTAATGACCGCGATCAAAGGCCAGTGACCCCGATTAAAGGTCAGTGACCCCGATTAAATGTTAATGACCCCGCTTAAAGCGTTATTACGCCGCTTAAAGGTTAATGATCACTATTAAAGGTCAATAAGCTCTATAAAAGGTCAGTGACAACTTATTTAAGATCTATGACCCCTGATTAAAGGTCAATAATCCCGCTTAAAGCTTAATGGACCCATTTAAGGATTAATAATCCCTATTAAAGACCAATGGTTAAATACCCCGATTTAAGGTCAAGGACATCAATTAAAGTTCAATGATTCAAGGTCAGTAACCCCGGATTAAAGGTCAATGGCCCCGGGTTAAAGGTCAGTGACTGTGCTTAAAGGTCGATGACACCGATTAAAGGCTAATTACCTCGATCAAAAGGCTAATTACGCCCACAAAAGATCAATTACCCCTGACTAAAGGTCAATAATCCCGCTTAAAGCTTAATGACCCATTTAAGGGTTAATGATCGCTATTAATGGTTAATGACCACTATTAAGGGTGCATTACCCCGATTAAAGGACCATGACCCCTGATTAAAGGTCAGTGACCCCGGATAAAAGGTCAATGACCCCTGATTAAACGTCAGTGACCCTGCTTAAAAGTCAATGACCCGATTAATGGCTAATTATCTCGATCAAAGGTCAATGACTCCTGATCAAAGGCTAATGAATCGCCCATCAAAGATCAATCGCCCTTATTCCAGTTGGCGTCGTCACATCATTTTCGTCATATCTATGAAGTTCTAGCTTTGTCATCTTTACGCCAAAACGAATGTTTTTGGTATCCATGAACTAACAAAAACCCTTTTTATAACTTAAAAATATTTAAAAAAAATTTCAAAATTTATGAAGTCGTTAATCTAAACAGTGTCGACTAAGAATCGACGTCAACGACCCAACTAGAATAAGGGCGAATGACCCCTGATTAATGGTGAATGACCACAGATTAGTGGTCAATTATCCGGACAAAAGGTTAATCGTCCGGATAAAAGGTCTATGAATGATTAAAGGTCAATGTGGCCGATTAAAGTCAGTGACCCCGGATTAAAAGTCAATAACCTACTAATTTTCAATGACACCTGATTAAATGTCAATGACCTCGAACAAAGGTTAATGATTCAGAGCAAAGGTCAATGATACCACATAAAGCTTAAGGACCCCGATTAAAGGTTTATGGCCCCTGTCAGTGAGATCGACTAAAGCTCAATTGCCCCGATTAGGGTTCAATGGCTCATGATTAAAAGTCAATGACCAACGATTAAATGTCAATGACCCCAAATTAAAGTCAATGACCCCGACAAAAGATCAATGATCCCGACAAAAGATCAATGATCCCGTCTAAAGTTAAATGCCGTCTTGACAACCCAAATTTACATATATCTCCTATGTTTTGATATAGTCACCATATAGAGGTCGCTCTTAAATTATCTTTGGTCAAGCCACAGATATAACATTTTCAAACAATTTAATTTCAACAAAATTATTTTTCTCAAATCCCTATATTAATAAAAGTATTTCTCTTGGTTCAAGTTTTGATACAAGATTTATAATTTTAAATTTTCATTATTACACTATGCGGTGCTATCCATTGTTACGGGTACATAAGATTCGGTCTCGAGAGAAGAATAAGTCTGTAAACTTTTGTTGAAATCCAAGATTGAAACATAATAAATGGGTTCGGTTTGATGGGGAATGGCTGATGTAAATCACAACTGAATGCGCAAAACAACTTTCACAAAATAAAAACACATTGAAAGGAAAATGTGAGCCCTTAATTAACCTTTTCAAGATAAATGTTTTATTTACTCAAAAGAATAACTCGTACCCCAAAACGTCCTCAATTCAAAATTCAATTTTGCATATATATGTATATGAAAAAGCTTTCAATTCACTTTGCCATTGTTTTGAAATGTACATACTTTTTCATTCCCCAAACCTCCCCCCACCCAAAATAAAAATTAATAGTAACTTTATTGTTCAGCAAATTCGGGCAATACTCATGTGTCCGCATATCGGAATATAAATGTGCATTTCGGTTGTGGAAAATGTTCAAAAACTATTTATGAAATCAATGTTTATTGTTATGGGAATATTCCTTCTATTCAGTTCGCAAAAGGGGGGAAAACTTTTTATAGAAAAAAACCCCTCCCTAAAAAAAACTGAAAGTATTTATACATATTTTTCATTGGCTTTGCGAGGTAGGGGGCGATAAGGGAGAAACAATTTTGTAATAGATATTTGCTAGTGCGGAAATAATTTTGTTTTGATTGAAGAATTTAACAAAATTTACTACGATAAATGCATTTTGGCATAGTTTACAAAAATTCTGAAGTGCTCAATAATTCGGTAAATTGTAACACAAAATATATTTGCCACATTTTAGGCAAAAGAAATATAAGCAGAATGACTGGAAAGAATGCACAGAAAGAAATGTGATACAACATTTCTAAATTAAAAAAAAACTGTTTAAGATAAAAGTATTTAAGAAAATCGAGAATTCAATTAACTTTTTAATCGAAGTAAAAAAGTTCAATTACAACAAACAAAGAGAAGATAAAGTCTGGCGGAGACGACAATGGGGCAAAATGCCAACATAATCCATTCGTGCAGGGTTGGACAATTCATACAGGTTCACAATTTATCATCATTGATAGACTTACACGAGAGCAACTCTTGCAAATTGCTGACATTTTTTGTCAAAATAGTGTATGACGAATAGTATGACGATCATAATTACTACAAACTTCAGCTATGAAGCTCATTTTTGGTTGAATGGGTCCGTAATTAATCAAAATTGTTTTATTCGACGTGAAGATAAACCACAAGATTTTGACCAAACAACATTACATCCACAGAAACAATTTACTGCGGTTAATAGTTCGGCGGAGTCAGTAGTGCATATGTCCTCAAAAAAGATGATGGGCAGCTTATTACTGTCAGCGGTGAATGGTATAGATAAATGATTTCAAGTTTTTTCTAACCTCAATTAGTTGGCATTAATCTGGCTGACATTTGGATTCAACAGTACGGAGCCATATGCCACACAGCGGACTTTACAATTAAATAACTTAAAGAAACTTTAAATAAACGAATAATTTAACGTAATGTTTCCTTAATTTGCTCGCCAAAATCGTGTGATTTAACTCCATTGGATTATTTTCTTTAGGAGTTAGGTAAAGAAACTCGACTATACCGATAAACCAGAGACAATTGAACACTTGGAAATCAACATTCGCCGAGTTATTGCCGAAATACGGCCGCAGATGCTGCGAAAAGAGTGTGGAAATTTGAATTCCAAGTTGCGCCATGTACGCGCCAGCCGCGGCGACCATATTGCCCAAATCATATTTGAACATTAATGTCATAAAATCATAATTTATCGTCATTAATGTTCGATATGTAAAAGTTCTTTTTATACGTATACGTTTTACATATTATGTATACGTATACGTATTTTTTCAATAAAGGGATTTCCAATAAGAGTGAAAGAGTGTTGAAAAAACACACTTATTGTTAAGGAAATTCAAAAGTTTTTTATTTAATGTGAAGCACAATCGATACAATTAAGTTATAAATAAAACGCCATTCAAATGGCCTCCACGACTTCTTCTGCAGGAACGAATTCGATGAACCCAATTTTCGAGCACTTTTTCCACTAAATCAAGTCGCACTTTTTCCACTAAATGAAGTGCACGTTCAGTATTGACTTGTACAGCATGAAGAGAGTCTGGTTTATTTCGAAAGACCAATGACTTCAAATAACCCCACAAGAAATAGTCTAATGGTGTTAAATCACAACTTCTTGGAGGCCATTCAATATCACAATTTCTTGAAATAATCGAATCTCCAAACTTTTCTCGAAACAATTCAATCGTTTCATTTGCTGTGTGGCACGTAGCCACAATCGGTCAGTGGCGAAAAGATAGCTCTTAACGAGAACTAAAATATTGCTTATGGTGTCAGGTCGTAAGTCGACTGGAAAGTGTTTTTTTTGTGGATTTAAAAAAAATGGACTTAGCATAATTTTCAAATGTTAACGCAAAGTTTATTTTTTTCTCTAGCTCCTTAAAGGTATGTCGGATCGGGAATCTATCAATGGCAAAAATATAGCTCTTAACGAGTACTAAAATATTGCTCATGAGTGTCAAGGTCGTAGGTCGACTGGAAAGTGTTTTTTGTGGATTTTAATAAAATGGACTTAGCGCACGAAAAGTTGCAATTGAGAACGATTATTTTGATAATAAAACTGAATATTTTGTAAACGTTGTTCTTGCGTATATCTCTCCATGATAAAATTGTAAACACTACTGAATACAATGAAAAACAGATGACAGATCATGACATATTACAAATGGCCGAAACGTCACTTCAAAATCATATCATCCCTATTGGAAAACCCGTTATATATCGGTGCTATATTAAACCAGTAAGGAAAGGCTAAAGTCGGGCGGTGCCGACTATATAATACCCTACACCACTCTCGTAATATTGAATAACTCTGATATATAAATTTTGTAATTCATGTATAAATTGTTTACATAAATTTACTTTTGGGACATTTTATACTTAAATAATACCCTGTACCACATTGTGGTGTAGGGTATAAAAAACGATTGGATCTAAAGAGCCAAATCGGATGAAACATATATATGGGAGCTATAGCTAAGTCTTTACCGATTTTATTCAAATTCGGCAATGTTGGTTCATGAATCAAGAAACTCTACCATTCTAAATTTCAAAACGATTGGATGTAAAACACAGCTTTTATAGGACTAAATGGCCAAATCGGACGAAACATATATATGGGAGCTATAGCTAAATCTTAACCGATTTTCTTCAAATTCGGTAGTGTTGGTTCATGGATCAAGAAACTCTACCATTCTAAATTTCAAAACGATTGGAGGTAAAATACAGCTTTTATAGGACTAAAGGGCCAAATCGGACGAAACATATATATGGGAGCTATAGCTAAATCTTAACCGATTTTCTTCAAATTCGGCAATGTTGGTTCATGGATCAAGAAACTCTACCATTCTAAATTTCAAAACGATTGGATGTAAAATACAGCTTTTATAGGACTAAATGGCCAAATCGGACGAAACAAATATATGGGAGCTATGCTAAATCTTAACCGATTTTCTTCAAATTCGGCAATGTTGGTTCATGGATCAAGAAACTCTACCATTCTAAATTTCAAAACGATTGGATGTAAAACACAGCTTTTATAGGACTAAATGGCCAAATCGGACGAAACATATATATGGGAGCTATAGCTAAATCTTAACCGATTTTCTTCAAATTCGGTAGCGTTGGTTCATGGGTCAAGAAACTCTACCATTCTAAATTTCAAAACGATCGGTTGTAAACTACAGCTTTTATAGGACTAAAGAGCAAAATCGGACGAAACATATATATGGGAGCTATAGCTAAATCTTAACCGATTTTTTTCAAATTCGGCAATGTTGGTTCATGGATCAAGAAACTCTACCATTCTAAATTTCAAAACGATCGGATGTAAAATACAGCTTCTATAGGACTAAAGGACCAAATCGGACGAAAGATATATATGGGAGCTATATCTAAATCTGAACCGATTTCAACCAAATTCAATAGCGATGTTAACAGCCGCGAAATACTCTAAACTGCAAAATTTCAGAACGATCGGAGTGAAATTGCGACCTGTAGTCGACGAACAACGTTACATGGACAGACGGACGGACGGACAGACATCGTTAAATCGACTCAGCTAGTGATTCTGAGTCGATCGGTATACTTTAAGGTGGGCCTATCTGTGTTATTTTCAGGTGTTACAAACATCTGCCGTGAAACAAACTTATAATACCCTGTACCACAGTGTGGTGTAGGGTATAAAAATGGATCGATAGTGTCCATTTTCAGTCCAAGCTATACGAAGTATCTGCACCAGATTTCAGTCATCTATCACTTTTTATACCCTACACCACACTGTGGTACAGGGTATCATATGTTTATTATAATACTATAGCTAGACCCACCTTTAAGTATACCGATCGACTCAGAATCACTAGCTGAGTCGATTTAACCATGTCTGTCCGTCCGTCCGTCTGTCCATGTAAAGTTGTTCGTCGACTACAGGTCGCAATTTTACTCCGATCGTTCTGAAATTTTGCAGTTTAGAGTATTTCGCAGCTGTAAAGATCCCTATTGAATTTGGTTGAAATCGGTTCAGATTTAGATATAGCTCCCATATATATCTTTCGTCCGATTTGGCCCTTTAGTTCTATAGAAGCTGTATTTTACATCCAATCGTTTTGAAATTTAGAATGGTACAGTTTCTTGATCCATGAACCAACATTGCCGAATTTAAAGAAAATCGGTTAAAATTTAACTATAGCTCTCATATATATGTTTCGTCCGATTTTGCTCTTTAGTCCTGTAGAAGCTGTATTTTACATCCAATCGTTTTTATACCCTACACCACACTGTGGTACAGGGTATTATAAGTTTGTTTCATGGCAGATGTTTGTAACACCTGAAAATACTATAGCTAGGCCCACCTTAAAGTATAGGATCGACTCAGAATCACTAGCGATTGAACCATGTCTGTCCGTCCGTCTGTCTGTCCATCTTAAGTTGTTCGTCGACTACAGGTCGCAACTTCACTCCGATCGTTCTGATTTATATTTCACAGTTATTCAATATTACGAGAGTGGTGTAGAGTATTATATAGTCGGCCCTGTCCGACTTTAGCCTTTTCTTGCTGGTTTATTGTATATATATTATAGCGTGATTACAACAGACGGACGGACATAGCTAAATCGTCTTAGGATTTGACGACTATTAAGATAATGTACTCATATGTATCCTTTATGAGGTGACAGAACAGTATTTCGAGGTGATACACACGGAGTGACAAAATGAATATCCACATCCTATGGTGGATGGTATAAAAAGCGAAAAACAAGCAAAAATTTCTTCACTTTTGGTAATTTGGTATAATCGTGGTACAGTTGGTACAATTTCTTGATCATTATGGTACAATTACATATAATATTTTTTAATACCATCACTGTCCTACACTATGGATTACATTAAATTCTATTACTGGAAAAATCTTTGGATATGGGTCATGGCATGTTCCTTTTTGCTAAAATCTTAGCCAAATTTTGGGCCTCAAATTCTTTAGCCAAACTCTTCATCTGAAAAATGTGGTATTTAAGGGTTAAATTAGAATATTTTAAAGTTACCTGTACACAGGGACTACAACAACATATAAACAGATTTGTATACATTTTATTGAGATGCATTCTTGTTAACATAGAATACAAACTGCAAAGTTTCAGCTAAATTCCTTATAAAATGTGGTGTTTACGGTTAAAATAAGCCTTTTTGGAAGCGACATCTATAGGTGGACTGTAACACAATATGAACTGATTTAAAACAATTTAACTGCGATGAATTCTTGTTTTAATTAAATACAAACTGCAAAGGTTAAGTTAAAAGGCTTAGAAAATGTGGTATTTATGGCTTGAATATGTATATTTTGGAGCGACCTTTATAGGGGAACTACAACAAAATAAGAACCGATTTGTAAAATTTTTGCTTTGATGATTTTTTGTCAAAACAGAATGCAAACTGCAGAGTTTCTGCTGAATTGCTTTAAAAATTTAATTTATATTGCTCAAAAACCATATTTTAGAGCGACCTCTACAGGGGAGCTGTATCAAAACATTGAACGATATGGCCCATTTGCAATCCCAAACAACCTGCAACTATAAGATATATTTCTACCGAATTTGATCAACCTAGCTCTATTATTACGGACTGTAGCGTGATTACAACAGACGGGCGGACGGAAATGATAAAATCGTCTTAGAATTTTACGACGATTAAGAATATATATACTTTATACTTTGGAGTCTCGGATTAATATTTAGAGGTGTTACAAACGGAGTTGCAAAATGAATATACCCCCCATCCTATGGTGGAGGGTATAAAAAGATCATAAATAAGGAACAGGTCGAACCACTGGCTTAAGTGTATGTCCATGGTTATGATACGTCTAAAAGTCTCTTCTCTTCAACCTAACCTAACCTAATAACATTAAAGTATGAACTGGTATTCAAGTTTTTACTTATGGTACAAAATTGTCCATTTGTTGTGTGAGGTACCAAAAGGAGGGTGCCAATAACGGCCACTTTTCTCTAGACTCTAGGTATTATAAAAGGATTACACTGTACAAAATGTCAAGTATTTGTTTGCACTGGTATTAAAGTTATAAAATGTTAAGTTTTGGTGCAAAATGGTCCATTTGTGTGGGAGGTACCAAAAGGGGCATGCTGAAGACGCCCAATTTTCACTTGACAGTAGGTACTAAAAAAGCATTGCACTGTACAAAATTTAAAGTATTTCCATGCACTGGTATTAATGTTATATGCTGTTTATTTTTAGTGCATAGCTCCATTTGTGTGGGAGCTATCAAAGGGAGCGTGAAAACTTCGCCCATTTTTCTCGAGGTGATAGCGACTAATAAACTAATACTATGTGTGCAATTTCAGCAGATTCAAATAGGCAGTATAGAAGTTATTGATGAATCAATATTTCACTAAATATTAACCCTTTGTGGTGGAGGTACTAGAAGGACTGGACCAATATGATCCATCTTCGAACTTAGCCGGAAATAGAGCAAAATATTATCATACAAAATTTATAGCATACAAAAATTTAAGTCAATCGGTTTCGAGAGTTACGAGGATTGCTATTTATATTTCGGTGTTGCCAGATGAAAACTGGAACTTCCATTGGAAAGTATGACATTTTTTATCATAACTTAACTCAGACCGTTTTGTCATTTGAGCGCGAATTGTTTTGGTTACAGTGTGTTGAAAATTTACCTCCAACACATGGTTTTTAAACGCTTCGACAGCTGCTTTAGGCGTCCAAAAACGTTGAACAAGCAGTTTTTTCTTGATGTGAGTGAATGAGAAGAAGTCATTGGGTGTCATATCGGGGCTGTACGGCGGATGAACCATCAATTCGACGTTTTGGCCGGTCAAAAAGGCGCTGGTTTGAGCTGATGTGTGAGAGCTCGCACTATCATGGTGCACAATGATTCGTCTTCTCTTGTTCGTTTTTCGAATTTATCCGAAGACTTCAGGCAAACAAATTATGGTGTACCATTCAGAATTGACCGTCCTACGTTGCTCAAGCGGAGCGGTCGCCACATGACCAGTTTTTCCGAAGAAACAGGCGACCATTTGCTTCGAAGTGCATCTTCCACGAACAACTTTCGTTGGATTTGGCTCGTCTTCGAAGACCCACACGGTCGATTGCTGTTTTGTTTCGGGCTCATACACATAGATCTAAGATTCGTCACCTATGACGAGCTTATAAACGTCTTTTGAAGCACCGCTATCGTATTTTTTCAAAATTTCTTTACACCAATTGTAAGGCTACGAATTTTTTGCAACATGCCAATCATGAATTGCCCACACAATGATGGACGAAGAAGACGGATGGGCAAGAGATAGAGAGTCGTATAGTTGAAGTTTTGGCGAACGGACGTGTACGGATCATCCTGATCATTTATTTAACTTTATTCTTTTTATGTATTTTTACCATTTAAATTAACTAAATAAATATCTAAGTTTTTATTGAAATCAGAAATGAGGACGAAACGATTTATTCCTTATACAATCGACAAGAGCCGTTTTTTGAGCGATTGTCAAATTGTGCGGGATCCAACGAGAACAAATATTTTTTATGGCCAGGTGTTCATGCAATATCGAATGTATGCTGGTGGAAGAAATGTCCAAGGATGCCTCTATCTCACGGTATGTCACATGACTTGCATTATCAGTTCACGCACGGCATCAATGTTCTCTGGCACAGCGACCGTTTTTGGACGACCTTCATATTTGATTGAATTCATTAAACCAGTTTTTCACAGTGCTATTGGATGGTGCTTCATCGCCATACAAAGATTTAAGTTCATCGATGCACTCCTGTCGTGATAATCCACGTCGAAAGTTGTGAAAAATGATCACACGAAAATGTTCACAAGTTAATTCCATTTTTTTGCCAAATTGATTTTTTCAAGTCACTGTAAACAACACAAATGATGGTCGTACGACAAAACGGTCTGAGTACGTTTATGCTAAAAAATTTCAAACTTTCCAATGGAAATGTCAGATGGCGCCAGGCAACTCTTAGTATTGCCTAGGCCAGAAATATATATAGCAACCCTCGTATCGTGCGTACCAGCCAGCATACAGACAGACGGACGGACATTGCTCAACTGACTTAAAATGACCCAAAATGGATTTCTGCCGACCATAATTGGGGTCTTAGGTCACCCTTTCGATATGTTACAATTTTGGTCCGTAGCAAATTATATGCATACATATACCCTCCTCTTTAAGGTGAGGGGATATTGACTGAAAACAGATTTTTGTCCAACATTCTTAGGGTTTTAGGTCACTCCTTCGATGTGTTACACTTTTGGCTCGAAACAAATGATACATACCCTCCTCTCCAAGGTGAGGGGATACAAATATGGTCCAAATATTAAAGGCAACTGCCAAGCAAATCAGAATTTAAAAAAAAATACTATACATTTTTGTTTATATTTTTTCGCGTTTAGTGGGTCATTTTACAACTGTCGAAGGCAGGGTTCTTCGACAAAAATTTTGTAAACTAGTGTTATCTATTAACTTTTATACTACTTTTCGGAATCTTCAGTAATTCCTAACATAGTAGTAGTTTATATTTCGCTTTCACGAAAAAGTAAAAAAAATCGACTTGAAAAAAGCGACGGTTCGAGTTATTTTGTTTTTAAAGAGAGATCCATTAACCGGCCGATTGACCACCCTAGAACGAATGCCACTGACCCACATACAATAAGTTTTGTGTAAAAGGAAATATATTTGTAATATCCCATCGTAAAATATATACATACATAATATTAGTTGCAGCACAATATAATATCTATACCCTATGTACACCAAACTGTGGTACAGGATATTATAAGTTTGTTTCATGGCCGATTTTTGTAACACCTGGAAATATCACACCTAGGCCCACTTTAAAGTATACCCATAGACTCCGAATCACTAGCTGAGCCGATTTAACGATAACTTTCGTTGAGTACAGATCGCAATTTCACTCCGATCGTGCTGAAACTATGCCGTTGGGAGTCTTTCTTACAAGGAAATACCCTATTTGATTTGAAGAAAATCGGTTCAGATTTAAATATAGCTCCCATATATATGTTTCGTCCGACTGGGCCTTTCAGCCATGTATAATCTGTATTTAACATCCAATTTTTTTTGAAATTTAGCATGGTAGAGTTTCTATTTCCAGGGACCAACATTGTTCAATTTAAAGAAAATCGGTTCAGATTTAGATATAGATCCCATGTTATATAGCTCAATGTCCCGCAGTAGTGGGAACACTCTGCCCATTTTCCGGACTTCGTATACTATTAGAGTTGTCAAAGACTGGTTGAGGGTTTTCGTCAGGAACTTGAGTCCAGATAAGTACAATTGTTTCGGCATGATGATGCCTTTGCGCTTCGGATGACATCTGCAATTTCGCCAACTGTAAATTGTGGTAATTTCTCCTCGGTTTGGAGATTTCTCCTCTGGTACTCGAGCACCAGGATTAAATCGAGCGGCTTCTGAGTTGATGGTGGCTCGGATGTTTTTGTCAGCTATCCGTACAGCTGAGGGAATGGTCAGATCTCTAAAGCGATAGTTAGTGAATTCTATGAACTAATCCCAATTAGCTTCCCCAGGATTGTATATGTATATGTAGGATTCATATGTACACACAGAACACTGTTTGATTGCCTCAACCGAATTATTTGCCAACTGAATTTTGGTAGTTCTGTCTACTATCATGCGATTCCATCAGGACAACCAACATTTTGGTTGTGGCATACATCTGCTTCCATGTTGACAACAATCATATTTGTTTGCGCCAACTACGAAAATGGTGGCTAAAATTATCTGTTGTATGTTGCCACAACCAACTGTTTTAAAAATTGGTTGTTCCGACAATTTGTCAGTTATATACTACCGACAATTAATTAAAAACAGTTTTCATTAATTTTTATTAAATTTATTGAACAAAAAACCAAACAATTCATAACAAAATTAAAAATCCCATATTACAAATTCATCACTGTTATGAGATGTGGAAGTATTTGACACAAATTTTAGTAAAAACCAGTAAGGAAAGGCTAAAGTCGGGCGGTGCCGACTATATAATACCCTACACCACTCTCGTAATATTGAATAACTCTGATATATAAATTTTGTAATTCATGTATAAATTGTTTACATAAATTTACTTGTGGGACATTTTATACTTAAATAATACCCTGTACCACAGTGTGGTGTAGGGTATAAAAACGGTTGGATCTAAAGAGCCAAATCGGATGAAACATATATATGGGAGCTATAGCTAAATCTTTACCGATTTTCTTCAAATTCGGCAATGTTGGTTCATGAATCAAGAAACTCTACCATTCTAAATTTCAAAACGATTGGATGTAAAATATAGCTTCTATAGACCTAAAGGGCCAAATCGGACGAATCATATATATGGGAGCTAAAGCTAAATCTCAACCGATTTTCTTCAAATTCGGTAGTGTTGGTTCATGGATCAAGAAACTCTACCATTCTAAATTTCAAAACGATTGGATGTAAAATACGGCTTTTATAGGACTAAAGGGCCAAATCGGACGAAACATATATATGGGAGCTATAGCTAAATCTTAACCGATTTTCTTCAAATTCGGCAATGTTGGTTCATGGTTCAAGAAACTCTACCATTCTAAATTTCAAAACGATTGGATGTAAAATACAGCTTTTATAGGACTAAATTGCCAAATCGGACGAAACATATATATGGGAGCTATAGCTAAATCTTAACCGATTTTCTTCAAATTCGGCAATGTTGGTTCGTGGATCAAGAAACTCTACCATTCTAAATTTCAAAACGATTGGATGTAAAATACAGCTTTTATAGGACTAAATGGCCAAATCGGACGAACCATATATATGGGAGCTATAGCTAAATCTTAACCGATTTTCTTCAAATTCGGTAGTGTTGGTTCATGGATCAAGAAACTCTACCATTCTAAATTTCAAAACGATTGAATGTAAAATGCAGCTTTTATAGGACTAAATGGCCAAATCGGACGAAACATATATATGGGAGCTATAGCTAAATCTTAACCGATTTCAACCAAATTTCAGAACGATCGGAGTGAAATTGCGACCTGTAGTCGACGAACAACTTTACATGGACAGACGGACGGACGGACGGACGGACAGACATCGTTAAATCGACTCAGATAGTGATTCTGAGTCGATCGGTATACTTTATGGTGGGTCTAGCTATAGTATTTTCAGGTGTTACAAACATCTGCCATGAAACAAACTTATATTACCCTGTACCACAGTGTGGTGTAGGGTATAAAAAACACAAAACTTGTATGCAAATATCGCTTAATCCAGTTGTTTCAATTTCATGATTGTTGCTTTTATTTATTATTTATGTAAAACACTTTGCACAACATATTCTGCATTCCACACATTATTATCCACACGAGACTATTTTTGACTACATATACCGCTCTTGAACAAAATGTTGAAGATTTATTTATGCCGAGTAATTTTTTTTTTTTGTTTCGGTTGTATTTCCCAAAATACATTTAATTATTCTAAATTTGGGAATTTATTGGGATAACCACACTAAAAAAAAAGCGTACTGAAAATCAATGAATTTTTCGTAAAATTTAAGATTTCGGCAATGATTTCGAGCCAAAGACAATCGCTATAAAAATAAGAAGGATTTCTAGTTAATTTAAAGACGTGAATAGTGTTTGTTTTGAGGATGCATTTCATAGAATTAAGAATTTTGGGTAATAAAACTAATTAAGTTTGGTCTTAAAATAAGCACATTTTTGCGTAAATTTAAGTATGGCGCGTGCTTATTTTTAGTAAAATATCATATAATTTAAAACATTATCGTAATAAAATTTAAAATGTTTGTCCTTGATATAAGAATATACTGGTAATTAATTTAAGGCATACATGAATTTAAATACAGTTTTTTTAAATATGTATGGAAAATTCGTTACATTATATTGATTATAATGTAACTCTTTTAAATGAGTAATTTTCTTTGAAATCATTTACTATTCATAGAAAATTAAATAACACGACACTTTATCTTTCTAAATAAATATTTTATTTGTTATATTTTATATTGGAAAATACAAAAAAATATAATACATATTACGGATAACCTTGAACATTTTATAATTTAAAACAATATGTAATTGTATAAAGACAAATCGGCCAACACACTATGAAGTTTGACTTTTATTCGAATATTGTATTGTTATGTATCGATTCTATAGCGGGATTCATTTCTCTATTTGTTGTCCATGAAAAATTTTTATCGGAACCGACCTTAATGATTTTTAACCTAGAATTTGGCTGGAATTTAAATAGAAATTATATAAAACAAATATTATATTATTATATCATATAGTTTGGATGCTCACTCATTTCCTGCAATTTGTAAATTTTTAATTCCCCACTGCATTTTTCATATATCCAAATAAAGTTCAATTGCGCGAACTAAAATAAAAATAATTTGAATAGAAATCAAACAGAATGATTTATATAAGATAAAGTATTAAAATAAATTTTATCATATAACTGTCACAAAATGTTGAAAGATAAGAGATATATTAAAATCTTTGGAATATACTTATTTACCCTGAAATATTTAGTCACTCTTCTACGACACAAATTCTCATAATAGATCCATACAAAATTTGCTGTACCAAAGTTAAAAAAAATATTTATGTAAGATATTATTAATAATAAAAACTGATTGTTTTGAAAGTGGCGAAAGTGACATTTTTCATATAAATTGAGTTATCAAAAATAATTTTCTCAAAAAATCAATCGTGACTTAGATTTTAAAATCTTAAGTTTTGTTAGAAAACAAAACTACAAAAACTTATAAAAAATTACTTCTGTAAAACAAAAGCTAATGCTGCTTATGACATTCTTAACCCTGGTGTTAGATTAGCAAATCTGTGCGAATGCTAGATTAAGAGTCCATTTGGTCAACATTACATTTTTCATATAAAATGAATATGGAAGACAATATTTTATATTTATTTTTATTCAATACTTCGTGAAAAGAAAGCAGCTTATTTACAATTATTTTTGAGCAAAAACGCTTATTATTTTGATTTTACTAAAACAAAAATATCCCTTGGACAAAATTATAAGGCAATATATATACATACATATATTACCGTTTATAAAGGAAACGATACAAAAATTAGACCAAATGGGCCTAATCTAACAGCAAGTTTAATTATAAAGTACTTATGAAGCAATTATGAACACGAAATCAAGGAAAAATTTAAACTAAAATTAAAAAAAGGAAAAAATCTTTTTAAATAAATTATATTTGGAAAACTTTTTAACAATAACATTGTTTGTGTGAAAACACGTATTTTGTATGTGAACGTCAGTTCGCAAATATATTTTGTTCTAATACATTAATATATGCGTTCCAAATTAAATTTCTTGATTTGCCAATAAAATATATTTGTTCAGAAATACATAATACTTACAAATATTGTTTCCAAGACTATTTCCTTTCAATTCAAACATTCCCATGTAGGTGTATGCTCACTTATTTTTTTATTGATAAATGGCATTCAGCACTGCATTTTTCATATATACATCACATTTATCTTCAAATATTGCGTGATCTAAAATTAAAATAATTAAATTTTTCTGAAAATAAATTAAATAAAATTATCTATAAACAAAAAAAAAATGCAAATAAATTTTATCATATCACAATTGGAAAACGCTGAAAACTAAGAGAAATATTTCAACCGTTCATATATTACGTTGAAATATTTTGTAAAATTTGCCACACTTCTCACAAAAGACCAATTCTAAGATTGTTTTACTAAAAAAATTAAAAAAGATGGTTATATGTATAACATATTATTTATATGTAAAAATATTATAAATTTCTATATTGCCACAAATAATTTTACATTTCTGCATTATGCGCTGGTATTTTTAATAAATAAATACTTTCAATTAAAATGTGTTTTGTTAATTTTGCCAATAAGATGTTTATTTCAGGATAATAATAGTATTTTTCACGTACCTACACATTTTCCCATTGTCTCTTTCAGTATTACAAAATCAATTACTCACATTTTTGTCATCCATTTGGCACAAATCTCTTCACAGGACTTACAAACAAGACCTCCTTCAAAAACTCATGTACATCGCCATAAATAACATACAGCATAAATAACTATGACACACGCACTCCCTTATCACAGAGATCGATGGTGACGCCGACGGCATAACCACATGCATACACACATGTACCCGACGGTTTCATTTGTTGTTGTTGCTATGCTTTAGCAAAAATAACTGTTAACAGCAGATATTAAAATTATTTTCGGTGCAATATGCACGTATACTTACATATTCACAGCAATCAAATTTTTTCACAATCCGCGTCCCGAAAACAGACAACCTTTTCCTTCCATCCCTTGTAAATAACTGACGATTTAAAAGAAAACGAACAACAGAACTGTTCTCAATTTCCTCTCTAGCAATTATTGATTCACACATTACCAAACAAAACTGATTTTCCGAGCGAGAGAGGGAGGGAGAGATTGTATAATTCTCTCGTATGTATTCTTAAAAATAATGAAAATAGTCATAAAATTTATTACCAAGACAGCCTTTTCTTTAAGGGGAGCATAGTCTTAAATTTATTACTCAAATATCTCATACTGTTAATTAAGTCCGATTCGGCATTAAAACTATGACATGTCTACGTCGTAGTGTTAATGTAGAAAATCCTTAAAAGTATTGAAATATTACTTAAAATAATGCGGATTGTCACAAAAATAATGATTTTTTTCTTTAATTTAAATGCGTACACTTAAAGAAGCGCGTACACAAAACTAACGATTAGATAGACATTAATTCAAATTCAAAAAACTTTATATTAAGGAAAATTTCGTAAAAAACGTGTAAATTTTCATTATTGTAATGAAAATTGTCATTGAATTGATGCCGAGGTAGCATACTTAATATAAGAATGTGTCATCATTAGTTTTATTACTATTTTTTTTTTTTTCAGTGCAAAAAACGATTATTTATTAATATTTTTAGATTCGTTGCAATAATAATCTTTGTGGGGACACACTATTCCCACTCAGTTCGAAGTATTTTCTAAGACTAGATTTCTTTTAGAAATATTTTCAAAACTAAAAATACTAAAACATTACTTTTTCATTCGTAAACTAATTCAGTTTGATTCTTCAGTAACCGTTATTTTTGTTTTTAATAAAAATTTGTATCTTGAATTTATATATATATAATTACAACCGACATACGGTGTAGGCAATATACACTAAAAAAAAGCGTACTGAAAATCAATGAATTTGTCGTAAAGTTTAAGATTTCGGCAATGATTTCGAGCCAAAGACAATCGCTATAAAAATAAGAAGGTTTTATAGTTGATTTAAAGACGTGAATAGTACTTGGTTTGAGGATGCATTTCATATAATTAAGAATTTTGGGTAATAAAAATAATTATGTTTGGTATTAAACTAAGCACATTTTGGCGTAAATTTAAGTTTGCCGCGTGCTTATTTGTAGTAAAATATCATATAATTTAAAAAATTATCGTAATAAAATTTAAAATGTCTGTCCTTGATATAAGAATATACTGGCATTAATTTAAGGCATACATGGATTTAAATATAGTTTTTTAAAATATGTATGGAAAATTCGTTACACTCACCCTTATCGGGAATAAAATTCCACACGGAATTAGTTCCCTGTTCCCTAAATTGCACATTAAAAAGGGAACAAATTCCGTGTGGAATTTTATTCCCGATAAGGGTGATTGTATTTATTATAATGTTACTCTCATAAATGTGTAATTTTCTTTGAAATCATTTAATATTCATAAAAAATATACTTCATGCAAGTTATAGTCTTAACTTATAAATTCAAAACACAACTTTTTATCTTTCTAAAGATTGGATTTATTATATTTTATATTGGAATATAAAATAAAATTATAATACGTATTACGGATAACATTGAACATTTTTCAATTTAAAACAATATTTTAGTTGTATAAAGACAAACCGGCCAACACACTATCGTAATATTGTTATTATTAGTATGTATCGATTTGTAAATCTATAGTGGGATTCGTTCTCCATTTGTTGACCAAGAACAATTTACATTGGAACTGACATTAATTTTTAACATGGAATTTGGCTGGAATTTAAATAGAAATTGTATAAAATAATTGTTATATAATTAGTTTTACATATCATATAGTTTGTATGCTCACTTATTTGCTGCAATTTGTAAATTTCATTCCCCACTGAATTTTTCATATATCCAAATAAAGTTCATTACACGATCTAAAATTAAAATAATCTTAAAAGAAATCAAACGGAATGATTTATATACGAAAAGATATAAAAATAAATTTTATAATATCACAGTAACAAAATGTTAAAAAATAAGAGATATATTTAAATGTTTTACTTACATTGACATATTTGGTACAATTGGTCACTCTTCTACGACACAAATACTCATAATAGATCCATTCAAAAATTGTAAAAATATTTTTATATAATATATTATTAATTATTTGGACTGTGTGTTTTGAAAGTGACGTCAGCGACATTTTTACATATAAATTGAGTTAGGGATGGACTCGGCATCAGATTAGCCGCATATAACTTTGTCAAAAATAATTTTCTCAAAAAAGTCAAACGTAACTTAGATTTTAAAACCTTAAGTTTTGTTAGCAAACAAAACTACAAAAACGTTTTTTTAAGTACGGTGAATATTTAAAATATTAAAAAAATCCGTGGATTGTTTTGCAGAACATATGATATATTATTAAAATATTGTTAATATACTGCTACAATTTTATGCTCTTTTGATTATTATTCAGCTCAATTAAAATGTAACTTCTTAAAAATACATATAACTGCAACTTTCTGCCTTTCGCCCTATAACGATTTCGTTTATGAGCAAATACTGCAATGCGAAAGTGGTTTAAAAAGCACCAGGCATAGGGCACCATAATTTTTAAGAAAAGAAAACATCATAATATTATACTATTCCATAAGGTTGCTTATTAAAGATCATTCTTAGGTAGGTAATGCATATTTATTTTATGTAAGAACATTTTATTAAAAGCGGAAAACAAACCACCAGGAACATTTCCTAAGTTACTTAAAATGATTCACTGACGTATTTAATTTAAAAAGTTTGTTTTGAATGTGGCTCAATTACACTTACCATTGAAAAACCGAGTTAATAGAACTTAAAAGCGAAAAATTTTACACCATACAGAACTTTGAAGTCCTGCGATGAGCTGAATATAAATATTTAAATTATATTATTCACGAATTGGAATATTTATTAATTAAAAATTAGCTCTGTAAACCAGAAACAAATGCTGCTTATGACATTCTTAACTCTGCTGTTATATTAGCAAATATGTACAAATCCTAGGTTAAGATACTATTTGGTCCATATTAAATTTTTCGTACAAAATATATCTTTAAACCAATAATTTATATTTATTTTTATTCAAAAAATCGCGATAAGAAAGCAGCTTATTTACAAATTATTTTTAAGCAAAAAAGGCTTATTATTTTGATTTCAGTAAAACAAAAATATCCCTTAGACCAAATTATAAGGTAATATATATTACCGTTCATAAAGGAAACGATGCAAAAATTGAACCAATTTGGCCTAATGTAACAGAAGGTTTAACTATAAAGTACGAGTATAACACGAAATCGAAACAAATTAAATTGTATTTTCGTTTGCTTTGTATTCCGCATGTGTGTGTATTTAAATTAAAATTAGAAAAAGTCAAAAGTTTTAACTCTTTTTTAAATAAAATATATTCGGAAAACAATAACATTGTTGGTGTGATTTTACATATTTTATTTGTGAAAGTCAGTTCGCAAATGTATTTCGTTGTAATCTATTAATATATGCGTTCCAAACTAAGTTTCTTGATTTTCAAATAAAATTTGTTCACAAATACATAATACTTACAAATTTTGTTTCCAAGCATATTTTCGTTCCCCTGAGTAGGGGGATGTTTGAATTTATGAATTATTTGTTGTAATTTACAACAAATAATTACATTTATCTATTATCATCAAATATTTCGCGATATAAAATTAAAATTGTTCTGAAAAGAAATCAAATAGAATGATTAAAGAAAATACAAACAAATGTCATCATATCACGATAGGAAAACGCTGAAAACTAAGAGAAATAATTTCAATCGTTAATATATAATACTTACGTTGAAATATTTGGTAGAATTTGTCACTTTTCTACGACAGAAATATGTACTTCTAAAAGACCCATTCTAAAATTGTTTTACTAAAAAATAAAAAGATAGTTATATGGTTTTTCTCACTGTGTTGTATAACATAATACTGATAGTTGTATAACATACTATTAATAACAAATTTCTATATTGCCAGAAATAATTTTACATTTCTGCTTTATGCGCTGTTAGCAGTTATTTTTAATAAATATATAATTTCTAATTGAAATGTGTTTTGTTAATTTTGTAATCACCAATAGGTTGTTTATTTCAGGACCATATATTATATTTCACTCATGTAAACATTTTCCTATTGCCTCTTCCAGTATTACAAAACCTATTACCCGCATTTTTATTGTCCATGTTTTAATGTTCGCATAAATCTCTTCACAGGACTTTCTAACAAGATCACTTCAAAAATATATGTACATACATCACCATATAAAACATACAGTAAACATAACTACGATGCACGCACTCCCTTATAACCGTGATCGATGGAGACGCCGACGGCATAACCACATACATACGCACATGTAGACGACTCCTCGTGATTCACCACTACCGTTATTTTGAGTTTCAGTTCTTGTTGTTGCTATGGTATGGTGCCAAGCAACGTATACGTATACTTACATATTCACCGCAATTTAATTTTTTTACAATCCGCGTCTCAAAACACACAACCACTTCCCTCCATAGCTTCCAAGTAACTGATTTGAAAGAAAACGAACTCATACTCTCTCTATACTCAGAGGGCTCTTCTAACATTCCATAACAATTATTTATCCACACATTAAGAAACAACTTTAATTCTCCGAAAGAGAGAGAGAGAGAGAGAGATAACATAATTCTCTCGTATGTATTCTTAAAAATAATGGCAATAATCATAAAATTTATTACCAAGACAACTTTTCTTTAAAGGGGAGCATAGCCTTAAATTTATTACTCAAATATCTCATACTGTCAATTAAGTCCAATTCGACATTAAAACTATGACAAATCCTTAAAAGTATTGAAATATTACATAAAATAATGCGGATTGTCACAAAAATAATGATTTTTTTCTTTAATTTAAAGGTGTACATTTAAAGAAGGGCGTACACAAAACTAATGATTAGATAGTCATTAATTCAAATTCAAAAAACTTTAGATTAAGGAAAATTTCGTTAAAAACGTGTAAATTTTCATTATTTTAATGAAAATTGTGATTGAATTTATGCCGAGGTCGCATACTTAATTTAAGAATGTGTCGTCATTAATTTTATTACTATTTTTTTTTCAGTGTACTATTTGTGGCTAGTACTATTTTTTTATTGTTACAATCGAATTCCAACCAATTATTTTTCTGGGTGTATATGTAGTTATCTACATACTTGGCACAAAATCGCTATAAAATTAAAATTTCTAGCATTACCATTAAAATTTCGGACATGACATTTGTTCATGAAAAATCTATTTAGATGTAAATCATGTAGATTACGATTTACGAATAATCCTTTTCTGCATAGATGTTATACTTACACATCCATGAAAGAGACATTGTTAATTAAGAAAGTAATTGAATCAAATAATTGTAATTGAAATCGATTTTTTTCTGTGTTCCACTCTTTTTAAAAAGTTGTAAAATAAGTTTTCGTTATTTTCCTACAAATGCTGTAAGTATGTCAAATTTTTAAGGGAAGTTGTCTACCCCTAAACTGTTTCCACAAAAAATATAATGAACATTTTCCTATTGAACCAAATTTAAATGCAACTATTCCAGACGCACACAGTCAACTTCGCCTTCCGGTGTTTTCGCTTTCTTTTCCTTTTTATAATTTCATCTGTTGTGCATATTTCAGTTTCCGTTTTCTCTTTTTTTTATTATTCTTCATGTGGTTTTTTAATTAAAAAGTTAATTCTCTTTAGAAATTAACAACATTTAACAATAACAGACGCACACACCCACATACATACAAGTATATATGAATGAAATGAAATAGCAAAGTTTTTAATCTTTCCAATGAAGAATTCAAAATGAAAGTA